>OW626785.1:39115787-39759995 GCA_939628115.1 Tribolium freemani
AAAATTCAAAATTTTAAATCTCATGAAAAGCTAGTATAATACGTAGAATGAGCCGCAGAATTCACTGGAAGAAACCGTTTTGCTCTACGACGTTTAGTTTTTAAGTTATGAATTTTTTTGTTCATGAATAAAATACTCCACTATGAAATGGCTGACCTAATTTTAAGCAAAAAAAATCAAAATTTTAAATCTCGTGAAAAGCTGATATAATACGTAGAATGAGCCGCAAAATTCACTGGAACAAACCGTTTTGCTCTACGACTTTTAGTTTTTTAGTTACGAATTTTTTTGTTGAAGAATAAAGTACCAATATGCATTAGGCTACCCTAATTTTAAGCAAAAAATTTCAAATTTTTAAATCTTGTAAAAAACCGATATAATATGTAAAATGAGCCGTAGAATTCACTGGAACAAACCGTTTTGCTCTACGACTGTTAGTTTTTAAGTTATGAATTTTTTTAGTGTTAAACTTTAAATGTCTCTGTACCCGGAACCGTTGCCCGGAGCGACTCCGGGTTTTGACGAGAAAATAGAGAATTTCAAGCGTTATCCGATGCTTTATCGATTTTTGTTCTAAGTCTTATAGTTTCCGAGAAAAACGCAAAAAAAGGTTGCCATTTTGACTTTTTTCTAATTTTTAAACGAAACTATAAGAGTTAGAGAAAAACGGTAAAATCGATTAGAACCGGTATAAAAAGCCCTACAAAATGGCATAGGTTTCAATTTTCAAACGTCGATTACGGCCAAACTAAAAGATATAGAGGAAAACGCTTTGTTCCATTATAAAGAGCACATCAAAATCTATAAGATAGGATGGGTTTGAATTGATTTTGAGACACTTAAAAAATTGGCCATTTTTAAGGGGGGGGTGTTAACAAAATTTTCAATTTTTTTATTTTCTCAATTACGTAAAAACTATTCGAAAATGTGGGACTATTTTGGTCTAAGCCTATGTAGAATGATCCGGGGAATCGATTGGTGCCGAGAAAATCGCCAAATTCCCAGTAGTTTTTTAGTATGAATTTTTTTAAATTTGACCTAATTTTCCTTTTTTTATAAATTTTCTCGAAAAGTTTAAGTCCGAGAACAATAATCTTTTTTGAAAAAGATTGATAATTAAAAGAGCTTTCCAGCGATAATAAACTTCATGAGGTCATCTCTAATAGTTTCGAAGTTATTGCTCGATAAATGTTTCGGGTACCCGGAATCGACCAAAATCTCGACAAGAACTGGAAAAATCAAAATTTTAAAAATCAAACCTATTACCTTTTTTTATACTTTCAACAACTCCAGGGGGTTGCAAAGGCACATAAAAGTCCATAAAACTTTGCTAGAGTAAGTTTTAGAAAAATTATTATTTTTTTTACTTTTGGGAGAAAGTGAAAGGGAATAATACGTAGAATAAGCCGCAGAATTCACTGGAACAAACCGTTTTGCTCTACAACTTTTAGTTTTTAAGTTACGAATTTTTTAATAAATAACCCGGCGCATCCACCATTTTTCAAGTTGACATCATTTTTATTTTCTCAATGACGGCAAAACTATAAACAAAAGTAAAACTATTTTGATGTAAAATCATCCAAGGAATCGATTCGCGCCGAGAAAATCGCCAAATTCCTATTAGTTTTTTAGTTATATATATATTTTTTCATTTTACATATTTTTGCGTTTGTTTGCAATTATCTCGTGAACTATTAGTCGGAGAACAATAATTTAAAAAAAAAAAAATAGGTTATTAAAAAGGCTTTCCAACGATAATAAACTTAATGGGGTTACGTCAAACAGTTCCAGAGTAATTGCCTGATAAATGTTACGTGTACCGAAAATCGACCAAAATCAATTGACTTTGAATTTAAGCAAATTGCAATTTTTTCCTTACCAATTTCCCTTTCCAAAACATCAATCGCCAACTGATTCAACTTGGCCGCCCCTTCACCCTTCACCCCCTCAAAATCGACCAAATCTGGTCGATAATGATTCAAAATCGCACACAACACTTTCCCATCCTTAAACAACGTCCCAAAATCCCCCACAACAACATCGTCATGTTCGCGCACTTGTTCCGCCACCCAATTGAGCAAAACTTCGTTATCAACATTTCCGCGTCTCCTCTTCTTGGGCATTTCAACAGCTGCAGCCACTTCCAGCGAGTTCCTCCGCATCTTCTCCAAACTCTTCGGATCGTCGCTGTCGAAGAGGGCCGTTGTTTGCAACGGCAAAACCACGTTCTTGTTCAAGTTGGGGTACCTGGTGGCCGGGTCCAGAGTGTACGACTTCCATTCCTTGTTGAGGTTGTCGGGCGTGGTTTGGGCGAGGAGGCGATAGATGGATTCGCGTTCGGCGAGCACGTCCAGCGGGGTCATCGTGCCCGAACACCAGCTGCGGATGGCCCAAGCCGCGTCCAAGGAGGAGAGGAAACCGCGAGCGCAGCCCGAACCCGTCGGCCAAAAGGGCTGAAAAAAATATTTTTTTATTGATTTTTTTATCAGGTCAGGTCATAAAATAAACAAGGATTAAGTAAAAAATAACATAAAATTAAACTTAAAGTGCCAATTAAAATTTAATTGTGATTAAAACGTTCTGAAAACCGGACCTTAAGTTCGGCTATAAATACCATCTAAAAAGATTCTACAATCGAAAGTAGGAAAACATTGCTAATTAAGGAAGAAATACACAATTGAGTTTAAATATTTTAAAGACACGTTAGCAGGTTTCTTAAAATATCAAACAGAAAAATTATCTTGACAAAACAACTCAAAGTAGTTTGTAATTTAGAGCCAAACAATAAGAAGATCTAAAACTGAAGAATATTTCATGAAAGATTTCACAAAATATCGAGCTCTGAGATAAGACAAAAGTCCACTGAAAAAACTCTCTGCAGCAAACCAGAAGAAATTGTACAGTCTGAACATATTTTAGCGAAAAAGCGTTCCTTTCTAAGTAAATAAAATTTTCAACAAACTTATCCAAACAAACAGCTTAAAAAAAAATTCCACTTTCAAAAGAAAGCTGAAAAATTTCTAATAATGAAATTCTCTATGAAAGACAGTCAAAGAGACAAAAAATTATGCTGAAACACCAGCTATTTCCAAAAAAAGAATTTTAATAATTTAAAGGTATTCCAAGAAGAATCTAACAAAATATACAATTAAAAAGGTATTTTTAAAAAGTCTTAAAAACAATTAATTAAATTAATAATTAATTAAAAATTACCCTGAAAAATAGCATAATGATTTTCGAAACTGGGAAGAAGACATGTTTGAGATTCTTAAGAAAGAAATTGTCTAGTTAAAAAACTCTGCAGCAATTTTTTTTCCAAAATAATGAATGCAAAAATCCGTTGAAGAGACTGTTTCAAGATTTTAAAGGTACGTTAGCAGAGATTTCTCAAAATATCGAACCATGAAAGACGTTCGAAGAGACTGAAAAATTAACTTGACAAACCAACTCAAAGAAAATTTTGTACTCTTACAGCAAAGTAAAGAAAAAAATTTAAAACTGAAGAATCATTCATGAAGTATTTCTCAAAATATCAAGCTGTAAGACAAGACAAAAGTCCACTGAAGAGACTAAAAAGCTAACCTGAAAATCGAGCTTATTATGTTGTACAGTTTGATCATATTTGATCATATTAAATAAAATTTTCAACAAAATTATCTAGACAAACAGCTTAAAAAAAATTCCACTTTCAAAGGAAAGCTGAAAACTTTCTAATAATAAAATTCTCGATACTTCAATAAAGATTTCTCAAATTATCGATCTATGAAAGAAAGTCAAAGAGAGAAAAAATTATGCTGAAACACCATCTTAAGGAATTTGCTATTCGTGTAAAAAAACATAAACGATATCCAAAAAAGCATTTTAATAATTTAAAGGTATTTCAAGAAGAATTTAACAAAATATACAATTAAGAGTATTTTAAGAAAGTCTTAAAAAACATATTTCAGGAAGGATTTCTAAAAAACGAGCAGTAAAATTCTGTCAAAGAGATTAAAATTACCCGCAAAAATAGCATAAGGATTTTCGAAACTGAGAAGACATGTATAAGATTATTAAAGAAGAAATTGTCTAGTTAAAAAACTCTGCAGCAATTTTTTTTCCAAAATAATGAATGCAAAAATCCGTTGAAGAGACTGTTTCAAGATTTTAAACTCTTACAGCAAAGTAAAGAAAAAAATTTAAAACTGAAGAATCATTCATGAAGTATTTCTCAAAATATCAAGCTGTAAGACAAGACAAAAGTCCACTGAAGAGACTAAAAAGCTAACCTGAAAATGGAGCTTATTATGTTGTACAGTTTGATCATATTAAATAAAATTTTCAACAAAATTATCTAGACAAATAGCTTAAAAAAAATCCACTTTCAAAGGAAAGCTGAAAACTTTCTAATAATAAAATTCTCGATACTTCAATAAAGATTTCTCAAATTATCGATCTATGAAAGAAAGTCAAAGAGAGAAAAAATTATGCTGAAACATTATCTTAAGGAATTTGCTATTCGTGTAAAAAAACATAGACGATATCCAAAAAAGAATTTTAATAATTTAAAGGTATTTCAAGAAGAATTTAACAAAATATACAATTACGAGTATTTTAAGAAAGTCTTAAAAAACATATTTCAGGAAGGATTTCTAAAAAACGAGCAGTAAAATTCTGTCAAAGAGATTAAAATTACCCGGAAAAATAGCATAAGGATTTTCGAAACTGAGAAGACATGTATAAGATTATTAAAGAAGAAATTGTCTAGTTAAAAAACTCTGCAGCAATTTTTTTTCCAAAATAATGAATGCAAAAATCCGTTGAAGAGACTGTTTCAAGATTTTAAAGGTACGTTAGCAGAGATTTCTCAAAATATCGAACCATGAAAGACGTTCGAAGAGACTGAAAAATTAACTTGACAAACCAACTCAAAGAAAATTTTGTACTCTTACAGCAAAGTAAAGAAAAAAATTTAAAACTGAAGAATCATTCATGAAGTATTTCTCAAAATATCAAGCTGTAAGACAAGACAAAAGTCCACTGAAGAGACTAAAAAGCTAACCTGAAAATCGAGCTTATTATGTTGTACAGTTTGATCATATTTGATCATATTAAATAAAATTTTCAACAAAATTATCTAGACAAACAGCTTAAAAAAAATCCACTTTCAAAGGAAAGCTGAAAACTTTCTAATAATAACATTTTCGATACTTCAATAAAGATTTCTCAAAATATCGATCTATGAAAGAAAGTCAAAGAGAGAAAAAATTATGCTGAAACACTATCTTAAGGAATTTGCTATTCGTGTAAAAAAACATAGACTATATCCAAAAAAGGATTTTAATAATTTAAAGGTATTTCAAGAAGAATTTAACAAAATATACAATTAACAGTATTTTAAGAAAGTCTTAAAAAACATATTTCATGAAGGATTTCTAAAAAACGAGCAGTAAAATTTTGTCAAAGAGATTAAAATTACCCGGAAAAATAGCATAAGGATTTTCGAAACTGAGAAGACATGTATAAGATTATTAAAGAAGAAATTGTCTAGTTAAAAAACTGCAGCAATTTTTTTTTTCAAAATAATGAATGCAAAAATCCGTTGAAGAGACTGTTTCAAGGAAAAATTAACTTGACAAAACAACTCAAAGAAAATTTGGTACTCTTACATAAAAGTAAGGAAAAAATTTTAAAACTGAAGAAACATTCATGAAATATTACTCAAAATATGTAAGACAAGAGAAAAGTCCACTGAAATAAAAATCCAGCTTAAAAAACTCTTTGCACTGCAGCAAACCAGAATAAATTTCTAGAGAAGAAATAGTAGGTACAATATGACCAATTTCAGTGAAGAAGTAATCTTTCTACGTAAATTTTTAACAAAACTATCTAGACAAGCAGCTTAAAAAAATTCCACTCTCAAAGAAAAGCTGAAAATTTTCTAATAAAGAAATTCTGGATACTTCAATAAAGATTTCTCAAAATATAGATCTATGGAAGAAGCCAAAGAGACAAAAATTATGCTGAAACACCAGCTTAAGAAATTCAAAAAAATATAGCAAAGAAAAATAAAAAAAAAGAAAATAAAATAAAAAAAGTTATGAGTTATTGAGAATATTAAACAAAGCGATTTATTTTTTCGTTCTTGGTTATTTTATTTTTATTTTTACTTTATTTTTTGTGTTTAGGTGTCATCATATTAAATGTCTTCATGCTAATTTTACAAAAAAAAATTAAAACGTATTATGTTTATCTGTCAATATTTTTTTAATTTATTAAATTTGTTTTTAAATTTATAATTTGATTTTTTTATTTTCTATTCTTATTACCAGAAGGATAAAGATGTGTACTAAAAGAGTGAACAAAAATGTCGGTTGTCATTTAAAAAAAATAAGAATGACATTACAACTCAAAAATAAATCACATCATAAATGTCACTATAATGTCAAAATGTAGCATTTAAAAAAAATAAAATCAACCAGTTCGAGGATTATTTAAAAAGTGACTAATAACAAAGATATGAATTTTGTGCGTTACTTCTGGTTCAGTCTGTTCACAGCTGCTCAAGACATTTAAAAGTATTTTAAGAGAATCTTAAAAAAAATATTTCAGGAACGATTTCTAAAATATAGATCAGCAAATTACTGTCAAAGAGACTAAAAAATTACCCTGAAAAATTAGCATAAACGATTTTCGAAACTGGGAAAAAAACATATATACCTATAAGATTCTTCAGGAAGAAATGATCTAGCTAAAAAATCTCTGCAGCAATTTTTTTTTGGAATAATGCAAAAATCCGTTGAAGAGACTAAAAGAGACGACATCCAGAAATACCGAAGGCCTATTTTATAAAACGTTTCACAAGTAATTTACTTGTCAATTGTAAAACATGATCTTGTAATTTCCATTTTCCACATTCAAAAAAAAACGAAAAAATTCAAAGAGAAAATACTGGAGTTAGATATTTCAGGTGAGATTTTCCACAACATTCAAAATAACTCTAGAGAAACTGAAAATATTTTTCACAAATCAACTAAAAACTTTTGTACTTTCACAATGAAGCAAGGGAGCGGCATTTAGCACCCTTAAAAAAACAAAAAATAAAATTTGTTGGACACTTATTTAATTTAAAGTTTCCCTCCGTAAATATGACGAATAAACTTTTTGTTCATCTATTCACGGACAAATTTTTTGCGCCCTGAGATAGGACATTAGTTGCGTATTCGCAGTCAGTCTTTCGTTCGCATTCGAACTGTGGAGATCATTTTTCGTGTTTTCATTTATTTAATTGAAGTGCGGGTTGTTTGAATAAAGACGAGTTGGATTTTAACAGCCAAGTCCCAAAAGGTAGGAACAAGCGAATTTAACAACCATTTTAGTGTCACAACTAAAATTTCACAGTTTCCAAACAGCTAAACACAAATATTATTTCATCAAAAAGTACACCCTTGTTCGTCAAATAAAGAATTTTGGTGTTGGACAGTTTTATTTAATTTAAAAATTTTACCTTCGGAAAATATGACGAATAAAAATTTGGCAGTTTATTCCGTAACAATTTTTTTGCAGCTTAAGATAAAGACCAGTAAAATCCATGTAACTAATAAGTTCTCAACAACTAAACACTGATTTTGTTCTTTTTTAAACGTTTCTTTTAAACGGATTACATTTTTTCTAATTATTCTAATTTTCTAATTATTTCTAATATATAATTAATATGAGTCGTTTAAGTTCATTCAATTTGTTACTCGTCGTTGTTACAAACAGACGCCTTATAATTAAATTATTTGCACTTCCCGATTAAAATTCAGTCGTCAATTTTCGAGTATCTAGCAGACGTTTAGCATATTCCACAACAAATTATCATTTTTTATTTCCCTTTAAATAAGTGATTAATACGTGTTGTGAACAATTTTCGGAGAATTCACAAAGAAGAGAGAGAGGAAGAAGAACGAAATCGCAAAAAATAAAAGGAAAAACAAAAAAAGGAAAGATATTGATACTGATATATTGTATTAATTTTGCTTTTAATTTCAGGTGAGGAAAAAGAAGAAGCCTTAGAAGTAGATGCCATTTAAAGGTAAGTGCATTTTTTATTATTTAGGGTAAGAAGAAGATGCCATAAAGGTAAGTGCATTTTTCTTATTATTTAGGGTAAGAAGAAGATGCCATAAAGGTAAGTGCATTTTTTTTGTTTATCACCAAGTGAAGTGTTAGTGGTAGTGTAAGTGCCAAATTTTTAGAAAACAGTAAGTACTTCATAAAATTTTGAAACTAATTTAGTGATTTATTGTACTAACATTGCTTTTAATTTCAGGTGGAGAAGAAGAAGAAGCCTTAGAAGTAGATGCCATATAAAGGTAAGTGTATTTTTTTTATTATTTAGGGTAAGAAGAAGATGCCATAAAGGTAAGTGCATTTTTTTTATTATTTAGGGTAAGAAAAAGATGCCATAAAGGTAAGTGCATTTTTTTTTGTTTATCACCAAGCGAAGTGTTAGTGATAGTATCAGTGCCAAATTTTTAGAAAACAGTAAGTACTTCATAAAATTTTGAAACTAATTTAGTGACTTATTATACTAACATTGCTTTTAATTTCAGGTGGAGAAGAAGAAGAAGCCTTAGAAGTAGATGCCATATAAAGGTAAGTGCATTTTTTTTTATTATTTAGGGTAAGAAGAAGATGCCATAAAGGTAAGTGCATTTTTTTTATAATTTAGGGTACGAAGAAGATGCCATAAAGGTAAGTGCATTTTTTTCATTATTTAGGGTAAGAAAAAGATGCCATAAAGGTAAGTGCATTTTTCTTATTATTTAGGGTAAGAAGAAGATGCCATAAAGGTAAGTGCATTTTTTTTGTTTATCACCAAGTGAAGTGTTAGTGGTAGTGTCGGTGCCAAATTTTTAGAAAACAGTAAGTACTTTATAAAATTTTGAAACTAATTTAGTGACTTATTGTACTAACATTGCTTTTATTTTCAGGTAGAGAAGAAGAAGAAGCCTCAGAAGTAGATGCCATATAAAGGTAAGTGAATTTTTTATTATTATTTAGGGTAAGAAGAAGATGCCATAAAGGTAAGTGCATTTTTTGCATTATTTAGGGTAAGAAGAAGATGCCATAAAGGTAAGTGCATTTTTTTATTATTTAGGGTAAGAAGAAGATGCCATAAAGGTAAGTGCATTTTTTTTGTTTATCACCAAGTGAAGTGTTAGTGGTAGTGTCAGTGCCAAATTTTTAGAAAACAGTAAGTACTTTATAAAATTTTGAAACTAATTTAGTGACTTATTGTACTAACATTGCTTTTATTTTCAGGTGGAGAAGAAGAAGAAGCCTTAGAAGTAGATGCCATATAAAGGTAAGTGAATTTTTTATTATTATTTAGGGTAAGAAGAAGATGCCATAAAGGTAAGTGCATTTTTCTTATTATTTAGGGTAAGAAGAAGATGCCATAAAGGTAAGTGCATTTTTTTCATTATTTAGGGTAAGAAAAAGATGCCATAAAGGTAAGTGCATTTTTTTTGTTTATCACCAAGTGAAGTGTTAGTGGTAGTGTCAGTGCCAAATTTTTAGAAAACAGTAAGTACTTCATAAAATTTTAAAACTAATTCAGTGACTTATTGTTCTAACATTGCTTTTAATTTCAGGTGGAGAAGAAGAAGAAGCCTTAGAAGTAGATGCCATATAAAGGTAAGTATATTTTTTTTATTATTTAGGGTAAGAAGAAGATGCCATAAAGGTAAGTGCATTTTTTATTATTATTTAGGGTAAGAAAAAGATGCCATAAAGGTAAGTGCATTTTTTTTTATTATTTAGGGTAAGAAAAAGATGCCATAAAGGTAAGTGCATTTTTCTTATTATTTAGGGTAAGAAGAAGATGCCATAAAGGTAAGTGCATTTTTTCTTGTTTATCACCAAGTGAAGTGTTAGTGGTAGTGTCAGTGCCAAATTTTTAGAAAACAGTAAGTACTTCATAAAATTTTAAAACTAATTCAGTGACTTATTGTTCTAACATTGCTTTTAATTTCAGGTGGAGAAGAAGAAGAAGCCTTAGAAGTAGATGCCATATAAAGGTAAGTGTATTTTTTTTATTATTTAGGGTAAGAAGAAGATGCCATAAAGGTAAGTGTATTTTTTTATTATTTAGGGTAAGAAGAAGATGCCATAAAGGTAAGTGCATTTTTTTTTTTATCACCAAGCGAAGTGTTAGTGATAGTGTGAGTGCCAAATTTTTAGAAAGCAGTATTTCATAAAATTTTGAAACTAATTTAAAGACACAGTTCTAACTTTGTAATTTCAGATTAAAATTTCTATAAAATTCTGTAAAATAAATTCTATAATCATTGTTTATCCCATCCTTACTTCCTTTCTTTCCCGGCAAGAATGCTCTAAACCTCCACGTGGTTCTTGCTGGACAAATTAATTATTAATTTGACTAATTAGAGCTATCCTTATTCATTTGTCTGGTTGCACCAGATATTTATCACAAATATTGTAAGTTATTTCGTAATGTGACGAAAACCGAAATCTCCAAATTTAAAATTTGAGTAAAACTATAATAGCAAAGTGCGTTTTTACCGAAAAAACACAAGTTTGAGTGAGTTTTTCGTCAAAATTTTTGTTTCCCTTCTTTTTTGTATTTTTCAAATTTCGTTTCTTTTTGGATATTTAAAAAAAAAAAATTTCGACTTACCTCAAGCAAGCTATCCCCAACCAGAATCATCAACAGTCTAAACCCATTCCTCTCCACCACTTTGGAAGCATTCTCGGCTGCATACATTGACGTAAAATCAAACATTGCAACATCCGGCTGCCCATAATGATTAACTGCAAATTCCACATCGGGCATTTGATAATTCGTGCTAAAATTGGCCGCTTCACGTGCATAATCCATCAGCGCTTCTCGGTTCACATTTTCAGTTGCAAGCAATCGTTCAGTGTCCATCAAATCCTGCTTGATCACACCCTTATCGATAAGACTAGATTTTTTCGCCGTCATTACAAAATAATGCGTGTCATCTTTATAGTAAACGATATTTTCGAGATCAATTCCGGTGGCTTCGTATAAATCTTTGAAGAATTTCTGATTGAAGATGAACGCAACACCGCTGATTTCTTCAACACGGGCTTCGGCTTCGGTACGTTTGTTGATGAAGTTTGCTGTTATGGCAATGGCGAGTTTGCCGCGGAATTCTTTACGTTTGAAGCCTTGGAGGGTGTTGCGTTTGCCGTCGGCACCGATCACTACGTCGAATTCGTATTGGGAGACCGGGTGCAAGGAGGGGGTGAATTCGGCCCTCCAGCCCGTTTCTAAAAAAACGGAGAAAAAAAAACATTTTCATTTTTTTTTTAATTAATAAAAATAACACAGTTATAGAAACGACTTAAAAGCATATCTTTCTCTCTGATAAGTATTAATAATGTTTCTTATTCCATAGATATGGTACATTATTTGATTTAGGTTTTTTTTTTTAATTTTTTATTCTATCGGTGAAAAAATTTAACAATCTATACGAGAATTACAAGAGAAAACGGTGATTATACACGTAAACGTAAACGTACACGAACAATAAGCAACTTTTCTTTACTTATATAATAAACTACTATTTTTTAATTTTTTAATTTTAATTAATTATTTTTTTTCAATTTTAATTAATCGTTCATAAATCTAGTCAAAAGCTCAAAAAACGTAAAAATAAAATCACTTTATGTGTAACAATTGATTTTGTTCCCAATTCCATATTTTGCATATTTTTTAGAATTATATTTTTTTAATAGAAATGTCACAATTTTAGAAACTGCTCAAAGCATCTTTTTTTAATTAAAACTATTATATTTCAATATTATTTATTAAAGGAAAGTCCATTGAGTGAATGATTTCTTCTTTATTTATCTGTTCACACAAAATTTTTCGTTTCGTCTTTATTTCACATTGCTTTTTTTATTTACTAAATTTACTAAAAACTAAACAAACTAAATTATCTTTAATTTAATTTTAATTAAAAAATCGCAAAATAAATGTTTCGTTCACAAATCTGGTCAAAAGCTCAAAAAACGTAAAAATAAAATCACTTTTTGTGTAACAGTTGATTTTGCTACCAATTCCATATTTTGCATATTTTTTAGACTTATATTTTTTTAATAGAAATGTCACGATTTTAGAAACTGCTCAAAGCATCTTTTTTAAATTAAGACTATTTTATTTTAATATTATTTATTAAAGAAACGTCCAATGAGTGAATGATTTCTTCTTTATTTATCTGTTTACACACTTTTCGTTTCGTTTTTATTTCACATTGCAATTTTTTATTTACTAAATTTACTAAAAACTAAACAAACTAAATACTCTTTAATTTAATTTTAATTAAAAAATCGCGAAATAAATGTTTCGTTCACAAATCTGGTCAAAAGCTCAAAAAACGTAAAAATAAAATCACGTTTTGTGTAACAGTTGATTTTGCTACCAATTCCATATTTTGCATATTTTTTAGACTTATATTTTTTTACTAGAAATGTCACAATTTTAGAAACTGCTCAAAGCATCTTTTTTTAATTAAGACCATTATATTTTAATATTATTTATTAAAAGATCGTCCACTGAGTGAATGATTTCTTCTTAATTTATCTGTTTACACACTTTTCGTTTCGTTTTTATTTCACATTGCAATTTTTTATTTACTACATTTACTTAAAAAATACTAAAAACTAAACAAACTAAATAATCTTTAATTTAATTTTAATTAAAAAATCGCGAAATAAATGTTTCCTTCACAAATCTGGTCTAAAGCTCAAAAAACGTAAAAATAAAATCACTTTTTGTGTAACAGTTGATTTTGCTACCAATTCCATATTTTGCATATTTTTTAGACTTATATTTTTTTAATAGAAATGTCACGATTTTAGAAACTGCTCAAAGCATCTTTTTTTAATTAAAACTATTATATTTTAATATTATTTATTAAAGGAAAGTCCATTGAGTGAATGATTTCTTCTTTATTTATCTGTTTACACACTTTTCGTTTCGTCTTTATGTCACATTGCTTTTTTTATTTACTAAATTTACTAAAAACTAAACAAACTAAATAATATTTAATTTAATTTTAATTAAAAAATCGCAAAATAAATGTTTCGTTCACAAATCTGGTCAAAAGCTCAAAAAACGTAAAAATAAAATCACTTTTTGTGTAACAGTTGATTTTGCTACCAATTCCATATTTTTCATATTTTTTAGACTTATATTTTTTTTTAATAGAAATGTCAAAATTTTAGAAATTGCTCAAAGCATCTTTTTTAAATTAAGACCATTATATTTTAATATTATTTATTAAAAGAACGTCCATTGAGTGAATGATTTCTTCTTAATTTATCTGTTTACACACTTTTCGTTTCGTTTTTATTTCACATTTTTATTTACTAAGTTTACTAAAAAAAACTAAAAAAAATAAAAAATCGCGAAATAAATTTTTCGTTCATAAATTTAGTCAAAAGCTCAAAAATCGTAAAAATTAAATCACTTTTTGTGTAGCAGTTGATTTTGCTACCAATTCCATATTTTGCATATTTTTTAGACTTATATTTTTTTAATAGAAATGTCACAATTTTAGAAACTGCTTAAAGCATCTTTTTTTAACTAAGACTATTATATTTTAATATTATTTATTAAAGGAACGTCCATTGAGTGAATGATTTCTTCTTTATTTATCTGTTTACATACTTTTCGTTCCGTCTTTTATTTACTAAATTTACTAAAAAAACACTAAAAACTAAACAAACTAAATAATCTTTAATTTAATTTTTTATTAAATTTTTCGTTCACAAATCTTGTCAAAAGCTCAAAAAACGTAAAAATAAAATCACTTTTTGTGTAACAGTTGATTTTGCTACCAATTCCATATTTTGCATATTTTTTAGACTTATATTTTTTTTAAAGAAATGTCACAATTTTAGAAACTGTTCAAAACATCTTTTTTTAATTGAGACTATTACATTTTAATATTATTTATTAAAGGATCGTCCATTGAGTGAATGATTTCGTCTTTTTTTATCTGTTAACACACTTTTCGTTTCGTTTTTATTTCAAATTGCTTTTTTTATTTACTAAATTTACTAAAAAAACACTAAAAACTAAACAAACTGAATCTTTTCATTTTATCTTTCTTTAGTATCGTTCCCAAAAATTAAATGCCCACTTCTTCGTTCTGTCTCGCTAAATTAAACAGTCTTTGTAGTTTTTACTCAAAAAACGTAAAAAAAAACAAACCAAAAAACACAAATTACGATATTTTCGAATAAAATAGAAAGTAATCCGACTAGTTCGAGTAAATTTCGCAAAATAAGTAAGTTTTTCACTTTAAAAACATTTACATTTTTCTACGTAATTAATTTTTTTTCTATAGGTATAGATATATTTTTTCTTTTATTGGTGTTTTTATTAGTCTAGAACTAACAAATCCTTAAATTCCTTCTCGTTTTTTGGATTGGCTTCTAGAGATTGTCAAAGAGATTTAAATAATCAAATAATAAATATCAAACAATTCGTGATATCACATATTTGACTGTATTAATTGTTTAAATATTTATTTAATTTTAATTTTTTTTAATTTTTTTAATTTAGCATGTATATTCTCATTCCATAAATTCTTGTTTGATTTCTTTGTTTTGTTTTTAAGTTTTTTATATTTTCTCTTTTGTAATAGTTATTCGCTTAAATTTTTTTCATTCAGAGTAGCATACATTTTAATTGTTCTTCATACTAATTTTCTTTTATTTTCTAGTATCTTCATTATATTATACATATTTTATTTCTTTTAAGAACCATACACAAATCGCCTTCTTTTATATGAATTTCATTTTTTTTAATTTCTTTAAAGATGTGATGGAATTAAAAATAAAACACTTTAAAAAGTGTTAGTTTTTTTAGCTTAAGTAGTTTGAACTATTCTTTGATACAAAATCATTCAATAAATCATTTTTTATTTAGTTCTTTGTATTTTTTATTCCACACTTTGCCATCATATCTTTTTCAATTTTTTGGTACTATTTTTTCCACTACATAATTAAAACTGGACAACTAATTATTTGCCTTAATTTTTTTCACTCAATGCATCAGAAGTTTTATATTTTTTTATTATGTTTTTTTCTTCCTTGTTTTTTTTTTGTAGTCCAAGACAAACCTATACTTTTTTAATTTAAGTTTTTTCATTTAACTTCTCTGGGATATTATTAATTTTTTAATATTTCCTTGAGCCTGTGAAGGAATTAAAATTAAAATGCAAATTTCGTAAAACAAATTTTGTTTATTAATAATAATTTAATTGTCCACATTATTAAAAAATAAGCTAAAATAATAATAAAAGCTAAAAAATAACATTCTTTTCATCCAAAATAGGTGATTTTTCATCTAACCTCACAAAATTAATAAATTTTTCGTTTAAAAATGTGCTCAAATAACATCATGAATAACAATAATAACAGTAAATTTATTTCCAACACAAAAAAAATGTCTACAGTGAATATAAAATTTTACACTTAGGTGGTCCAAATATAATTATAACAATAATAAAAAATTAAATAATATCAATACAAAAATAGAAAATACAAAAACAAATAAGAGAAGATGACTATTTAACATTATTGATAAAGTCTTGACCAACGAATTAGTAAAATCATAAAAAAAATATATCGAATTTGTTACAAACACATTTATACAGACAGACACAAAATAATATGAGACAATTAAAATGGAGATGCATCAAATAAAGTAATAAATATGATCATCTTCGGGCTTAAATCTTGATTTATTTATTTTGTATTACTTTGTGTTCTTTAATCTAATTTGTCCTACACTGTATGTTTATCACATTTCAATTTTACTTCATTCTCAATTTTTTAAATATTTTTTTCCATATAATTAGCACATCATTTTCAAGAAATCGTCTTAATGAATAAAAATACAACACAAAATAACATGTATATCACAGATCGAACAAGAGAAGCTGGAGTCCTTCAGTGCTTTTGGTTGTCTTCCTGCTATTCTAAATATTTAACTCGAAGGTGATTTTTAAGGATTAAGGATTGAGAGGTTTTGAAGATTTAGGTAAATCTTTTTTTTTATACTTTGTTTATATTTTTTCTATTCCATCCTTTCTTATCAGTATTTTTTGCATTTTTTTCTTCGGACATTATTTGCTTTTTCTGTTTTTTTTTTTGGTTTCTTATTCTTTCTATTTTTCTTTTTCCTCTTGTATATTTCATGGATGTAAAAAATATGGTAGGTATTAATAAAATAATACACTATAAACATTTGTTTATATTTTTTCTATGCCATCCTTTCTTATCAGTATTTTTTTGCATTTTTTTCTTCGGACATTATTTGCTTTTTTCTGTTCTTTTTTTTGGTTTCTTATTCTTTCTATTTTTCTTTTTCCTCTTGTATATTTCATGGATGTAAAAAATATGGTAGGTATTAATAAAATAATACACTATGAACAGTGTTAATTTGTTTATTTCATAAAGCTTCACCTATTCCTACTTAAAAACAAATTCTGCTTGTAGAAATATTATTTTTGAACTTATTCTCTAAACTCTCATATAGCAATGTAACAACTCAAAATAATTGATTTCAATTTTCATCCAAACAATATTGTTTTATTTTAATTTCTTTCTTGTTTCGTTTTTACTATTATTTTATTCTCGTTAGCTTTGCATGTTTCATCAATTACAAAAAAAAACCTACTTACTTGACACAGGATCCGGTTCCACCAACCTCTCGAAACTAACTTCAGTATGAACTTCAACCCCCAACAACAACACCACCTTCAATAGTATACATTGCAATTGCCTGATACTAATATGATCAATAGCTCCTGCACAAAACTTCCCAAAAAATTTCTTAGCACCTAATGCTCTCAAATCCTCGATTACAAAAGGCCACAAGTGAAGAACATTATTCCTTGACAAACGATCCCTTTTCTCAATCACGACCTGAAGATGTTGCGATTAAAAAAACGAAACACTTCGCCACAAAAAATACTTACAACTTTTGCACCTAGCAATTGTGCTTCAATGGCTGTTCGTAGACCACAAGGTCCTGCACCAATGATCAGAACCCTGCTGTTTGCACACAACTTTCCCTTTCCGTAGCATTTGTGCGCAGCTCTCGCATCGAACTTCTTCCACAAAGCGTTGGCCCTCCAGTGCTTCAGATAGCCCCTCAATTTCGGGTAGAATAGAGGGAAGAGGTTCGGTTTGAGGTTGAGGAGGTCGCAGATGCTGCGATAGTAGCCGAGGATGTTCCTCAAACTGGTGGCGTTGAGGAAGTGGTCGAAGAATTCGTTTGCGAGAGCTACGTCTTTGGAGGTGACTTGGGGACCTCCACGAGGAGGTGGAGGCTGGGTGTGGTGGTCCATGGCTAGGTCTTCAACTGGTCGAAACACATCTGAAATGGATGGAAAAAATTTTATTAAAATTTTTGCTTACAGATAGGATTCTAAAACTTTACCCCCAACTATATAGAATTAGCAACTACGCGGAAAATATTATAAAAATGACAGACAAGACAACAAAGGAAGTTAAATAAAAGCTTAAAAATCCAGGGTAATTAAGTGGAACAAATACGATTTGTATGCAAGCTGGCATTTTAGGGTTTTTGACGTGGAAACACTTCGTCATGCGACCTATTATGGGATAGTGGGAATCGAAATGCATACAAGTTAATTCGATTGTTGTTAATACGTGTAATTGATGAGGAATATTGATTCCGATTAGGTGATGTGATGCATAATAAACTTCATACAGAGTGTTCCAGCGACTTAAAAAAGTCCATTATTAATCTTTAAATACTTGAAAAATCAACTGAGATTATTTTCAAGTATACAGGGTGTTTCCAAAATTAGCTTCAATACAACTTATGTTTTATAATTGTTTTGTAAATGCTGATGCTTTGATCATAAACTGCCCAAGTAGCACAGCTTCATCCATTTGGCAATTGCAGCCAAAAGATAATCATGAAAACGTCATCAAAACCGAATCAAATGTCTATCTTTGCTGCAAATTACCTTATTGCTTTTCGGTCAGCTTTAAATCATACAATTTTAACTCATGTCTAAGCTAAAATACAGCCACAGCATTACCTTCCATTTTTTTAAGTTGGATAGTGATCCATTTAGTAAAGCCAGAAAATATCGATTCCAGCAAAAAAAATGCCAATATACAGCTACAGCCAAATAGCTGATTTTGAGACATTTGCTTAGCTTTCCTAAACCTTATCGCAACCATGTTACAGTTCTATAGCTGTGAAAATTATTTGGCTGTTAATAAGTCATGAAAGCCAATACGCTGCATTATCAGTGTTGCAGCATTTTAGCCAAATTTTGGAATTAGTAAACAAAATGGCTGTTTATACTTAATTTTAGCTAAAAAGTCTGTTGACCAAAATATTGCTTAGAGTCTTATTACAACCTTATTTTCGTTATGTTAGCTGTTAGTAAGCAATAAAAGCCAATACGCTATGATATACTGTTACGGATCTGTGGAAACATTTTAGCTTTTGATAAATTATGCACTCTAATATGCTTCAATCTGACTGCTGCATTTTATAGTAGCTACTACCTAACAAAAATTATAGGTACAAAGAAATTTGTGGCCAATAGACATAACGACATAACCGATACTGTGGAATTTGTTGAAGCTCAAAGTAGGTTTCAGCATAATAAGATTAATAAGCACACTTTAGTAACAATTTTTTTTATCAAATATCAAAATATAATTCACTGTCTTTAAAGATGTCTCATATCAAAGAAAAGTTCTTTGAAGATATACAAAAAAAATTCAACATTGATGCTTTTCTGATAATTGTTTATTGGGTGAAGTAATAATAATAAGTAATAACAAAAAATGTTGCTTTTTTAATTTCGCATCGAATGATCTAAAAATAAACAGGATTGGAGCCATATTCGACTTTTATTCATTAAATTTGTCATTAAAATACTTGACAAAACAAGTTTTTATCAAATAACTCCAAATGTATTAGGATTTACGTTAGGGTTGTAGTACAAAAAGTTGTTCGTTTTTTAATTCTGCATCGAACGATATAAAAATAAATAAGGGTTGCCATTTAAAATAAGCAAAATAAAGGGTTCTACACTTTTAAAAGTTTGGAAATAAATTCTAAACACCCTGTAGTAATTTAAATCAATGAAGCTTAATTAATAAGTCTGCTAGACCTTATTCAACACGCACCTAGTATTAGTGTCGTCACAAAGACACTGTTTCTATTTTTTATTAATTTAAAAAAAAAACGATTTTTTTGGTTTTTATTTTTTTTAACAATAATCCCTGAACCGATTTAAAAAAAACTTTAGAAACATGTAAGAAGCTGAAAAGGTATCATAATGAGCACAAAAAAATATTAGCATGCCGTTCAAAAAAATTATTATTATGACGTCATACCTTTTTTCAGACACTCTGTATAATCAAAAATATTTTCCTGAAATGTGTCCTAGAGTATAAATAACATCTAGAAAATATCAAAACTCCAACTTTAATAATAACTGAGCTACAGAAGACGGGAGCTGGGCTGGACCACCCTGTATAATGAATTTAAAAAAAAACGTGCTTTTTTATTGCATTCCCGACACTTTAATTTTTAATAACTTTAATATTTTTTTTGTTTTCTTCTTTTTCGTTGTATTTTTTTAGTCCTAAACAGACAGATCCTAAAAAACTCTATTATTTGATTTCCATTAATTTTTCGGCCATATCATTTATTCTGAGGAATTGAGGAGTTGGTGAGTTTCTCGGTGAAAAACGCAACAGCTGCAGAAAATATCAACTTTTTGTTTTTTACTTGAGCGATATTTTACCGTAAAAAGTCAAAATTAAAGCATTTGGAAACAAAATGTTTTATTTTATGTTCGGCAACATTTTATGCAAAAACAGCGCTAAATCGAGAGAAATAGGCAACAGTAGTGTATTCTAAACATTTTACAACAAATTTTTTGTCCTGTTTTGGACAAATTTCTTAGGTTTCCTTAGTTTTTCGGTGAAAACAAAATGTTCTAAACTGAATCTTTGCGATTTTCTGCAAAGAAAATCACACTGTGAAATTAAAGCTACACATCAAACACTGATTTCTGTGTGAGATATGACAAAAAATACTTCTAGCAAACTCATCATTTGTAATTGCTCGATTCTGTGTGCAAAACGTGGCAAAAACAAATTAGTCATTTGTGAATAAATAGCAAGAGAAGACATAAATTACTTTAGACATTTTTGAATTAAACAGGTCATTTATCGGCAATAAACGAGTTCAAACACTTGAAATAGGTCGAAATAACTTTATTTTCGGCGTCAAGCAGTTTAAGTAAAACATTTCAACTAATTTGATTCATATTTTCGCTTCTTAATTGTAAGTCTTTGATGTAATGTCATTAATGTACTTCCTTTCAATTTTTTTGCACAATTTTTTATATCAGGTGTTCATTATTAAAAAAACTCGCAGCATGCTCTGAGATTGTTACGGAAGTCGTAGAACAATTTTTATCATTGTATTGTTGGTTGCCTACTAAACCAGCTCACCAGAATTCATAACTTAAGATTGATAAATAGTGTTCAAAGGCATGTGTTATGTGTGTTGAACAACAAAGAAGACATTTCCAACAATTTCTATAAATAATAGAATAAATATTAATATGAAAATGTCGTATCTTTTTAATTGTCAAAAAGTAAGGTTATGAGATCTTTCAATTTGACAAGAAGTGTACGAATTATTCACAGACATACAAAATAACTGTTTTCTAGTTGCAAAGCACTCTAGAGTTTTTTTTTAAATGAACACTTGTTATTTATACTTAAGTAGTAAATGACTATTATTATTATTATTATGCTGAATTAGATGCAAAAACAGCCAGTTTATACCATTTTCAAATGCACAAAAACTCGGAACACAATTGTCCGCACAACAAATCACAAATTCAGTCCTCAAACTCGATCAATTCGTAAAACTTCCCTCGATTTACGTCACGTTCTCGTTGATCGAATCGGTAAAGAAACTGACCTAGCCATAGGCAATGTGAAACCGTTTGTTTTATCGAGTAAAAACGAAAACTAGAACGATCTAATTGAGGAAATCTCACACGATGGATCGAATTGATTGCTTGCTTTGTTTGAATCGCTACTTTGACAAACACAGTGTCTTTTTCAAGTGTATCGATTACGTACATGAAGATATAAATAACTCACCAATACACGTACTAATGCCAATAAACCGACACACAACACAGTTGATTTTGTACGAAACGAGAGTAAATTAATCAAATGTTTGGTTGCGTTGAACGATTTTATACGATTTTTATCATAACCGCGATCTTATCGATGATTATTTTTCTTTGTTGCCTTATTTAAGGACAATTTCGAAATAAAACAAACAAACAAAAATTCAAAAAAAAACGTGTTTTTGCAACACTAAAAATTAATCAAAAATGTGTCTAAGCTTGGAAAAAGTGACAAAAAAAGTTCAAACGATTCAGTAAACAAATTAACAAAAAGCTTTTCAATCGTCAAAGCTTTAAAATTTAAAATTCAAATTTCGCGCCAACTCGCAGCGAATTTTGAGTTCCACTTTTGTTTAATTAACGCTGACTTAATTAACTTAATCAAACATTATCAAAATATTTCATTATCAAAATTTTTATAAATAATCTATAAAATCATTAGACATAGAAAAAGAAATTTTGAAAGAAACAAATTTTGTAACAATTTTTTGTAACAGATAACAAAAAACAAATCAAGAAATAGTTTTTTTGCTGATAGGTTGGTACCAGGTTAAATTGGTACACTAGGGACCGGTTTATAGAAACGTCATTAATTTAATCCGCAATTAAATGCGAGATTAACTGATCACGTGACCAAATTGAAGCTATTGCAATGGTCTATTCGCGTTATTAACTTTTAACAGCGCAATTAACTTTAATTGACCTTTCTAAAAACCGGCCCTAAAATTATCAAATTTAAATTTCACTTAATGTAAAAATATCACACCAATTAATTTAAATATAATAGAGTAACTTACAGTATTTTGACAGTTTTAATTTAAAAGAATGACTCGTAAATTCGTTCATCAGAAAACAAATTACAAATTACAACTGTATATTTTACAACATTGTAGAAACACTTGTTGTAACACCCTCGTATATATCAATGAACCAATTATTTCGAGAAGTCACCAAGTAAGTCCCTAAGTAATTGGGTTGCAGTTTAATCAATCAATTAATATTTAATTTAAAATTTCACTTACATTTTATTTCGTCTTATTTTACAAGAAATTATACAGGGTGAGTCTGTTAAAGTATTTTTTACCATATCACAAACACTAATAATCGCACAAAAATCAACATTCCTTTAAATACTTAATTTTTTCATTATTAATTGATTAATTAAGAATATTATTATCAATAAAATAAAAAATATGAAAATATTATTTAATGGAAATTTTATGATTCCCTGTATTATTGTAAAACAACAATGCTTAAATGATGTTTTGAGCAAAACATTCTTAACAAAATTATCTGTTTTTTCACTTAATTATTTTTAGACTAGCAACATTTTCTGCACAAAAAAAAAGATTTAAGCATGGCTTGTTCTCAAATGACACAAGAAATAATTATTATTCTTTACAGCTATTTAATATTAATTACTTAATTTATTTTATTTTTAAGAAATTGTAAAATAATTCTAAAAAAAATTCACATGTAGGTATAAAGAAAGCTTTGTTTAATTAACGCTGACATAATTAAGGAAGCTATGGTTAATCAAACGTTATCAAAATATTTCATTATCACAATTTTTATAAATAATCTATAAAATCATTAGACAATAGAAAAAGAAACTTTGAAAGAAAAAAATTTTGTAACAATTTTTTGCAACAAATAAGAAAAAACAAATCAAAAAATAGTTTTTTGCTGATAGGTTGGTACCAGGTTAAATTGGTACAAAATGCGAGATTTACTGATCACGTGACCAAATTGAAGCTATTTCATTGGTCTATTCGCGTTGTTAACTTTTAACAGCGCAATTAACTTTAATTGACCTTTCTAAAAACCGGCCCTAGAATTATCAAATTTAAATTTCACTTAACGTAAAAATATCACACCAATAAATTTAAATATAATAGAGTAACTTATAGTATTTTGATAGTTTTGATTTAAAAAAATGAATTCGTTCATCAGAAAGCAAATTAACTGTATATTTTACAACTTTGTGGAAACACTTGTTGTAACCCCCTCGTATATATCAATGAACCAATTATTTCGAGAAGTCACCAAGTGAGTCCCTAAGTAATTGGGTTGCAGTTTAATCAATCAATTAATATTTAATTTAAAATTTGGCTTAAATTTTATTTCGTCTTATTTTACATGAAATTATACAGGGTGAGTTTGTTAAAGCATCTTTTACTATATCACAAAAATCAACATTTCCTTTAAATACTTTATTAATTGATTAATTAAGAATATTATTATCAATAAAATAAAAAATATGAAAATAATAATTAATCGAAATTTTATGATTCCCTGTATTATTCTGAAACAACAATGCTTAAATGATATTTTGAGCACAACATTCATCCAAAATTATGTATTTTTTAATTTTAAGGCTAGCGACAAAAGAAAAAGATTTAAGCATCGCTTGTTGTCAAATAACACAAGAAATTATAATTATTCTTTACAGGTATTTAATATTAATAAATAGTTAATTAATTTTATTTTTAAGATTATTGTAAAACAATTCTAAAAAATGCACATGCACACTAAATGCAAATGCACACTATACATACTAGCAAGAAAATGATTTTAATAGACTAACCCTGTATACCTTTTAGATTTCATATTTACCTACATTTGACAATACTTACGTCAATATGACAGTTAAAAAAATAAAGAAAATGTGTAATAAAGTATAAACAACTTCATACTGTAGAACAAAACATGGAAAAATATGTTTACTACATTTAAATTTAAAATGCAAATTTAACGGAAGTTTCTACATTCTTATGTAATAATTTATGCTCATTGAATTAAAGTCTCTAAAAACAAGAATAATAATTGTGATAATTAAAGTTTTTTACACAGGAGCCTGAGTCACAAAATACACACTTGTAGAAAAAATTATAGTTAGTTTTGAAATATAATACCTAATAAGAAAATGCTTTTAATAGACTAACCCTGTATACTTTTTGTATTTCATACATACAATTTACCTGCATCTAGCAAAACTTACGTCAATATAAACAGTTAGAAAAAAGATGAAAATGTGTAATAATTAATAAAATATCAACTTTATACTTTAGAACAAAACACCGAGAAGTATGTTACCACGAATGTTTTATAGAGTGAACAAATTAGTTGAAACCTTCTGTATGTAACGCACTATAAGTTAAAATCCAAATTTAACATTCTTGTGTAATAAGTAAAGTTTATTATATTGAAGTCTAACCACATTTTGAAAATTGGTTACTCGAAAGAATAAAAAAAACTGCAAAATCTTGATTTTTTATTCAATAGTCAATAATATAAAATAAATTTTATCGTTATCGCTTTCACTTGATTTCGATAAACTTATGTCAAAATTTCTAACGAAACACCTTCATTTCACCTGTTATTAATCACTTAAACACAACAATTTTTCCCCAAAAATTCAAATTGGTCAAACTTCAGTAATTCGTAACACATCAATCACACGTCCCACACGTTCCGCCTTCACAAAACTAGACCACTTAACTGTGTCTCAAACTCCCTAATTTTAAAATGCCAAACATTTCCTCCATTAACGCCCACTTTGCCCTCCCTTTTTCGATTTTCCTAAATCTGGTCACATACAAAACCAATCCATTAAATTTCCTTCTATGTATACAGCTGATGGGCGAGTCGTTGACATCGCACACTCTGTTCCAGTAACCTTGACTCTTCCGGATCGCGTGCGTTTCCGGTCGATTCCGGTGCGTTCAATTCCATCGATTAAACTTCCGTTTAATTTATAAGTTTATAACAGATAGAAACGCTAAAAAAATTATTGGCATTTTTTAGGACCTAAAAAGGCCGATACCTTTGTAATCGGCCTTCGTGCCGATTACGCAGGAACTGAAAAAAATTTTGTGGTGTTTTAAAATTAAATAAATAAAACAAGTACTTGTGAAGATAAAACGTGTCCTAATTCACAATTTGATATAAATCAGATAATCCATGCACCTACTACTTAAACCGATCCAAATTAAACATTAAAAGGTTTCGTAATTAAAAATCAATAGCGTGGGTTTTTATGCGTAAAAATCATCGCTTATATTATGCAGCAAAAAACACTTCAGTTGGCGATGTTCCAAGTCGGTGTCTTTGACACGTGTCGAAATTTAATTTTAATTCTGAATAAAAATTCACGATTCTAGAAATGCGAAGAAATTATTCTCACATAGATCACAGTTTGTTTGACTCTCACCGCGAAGAAAATTGCAATTTTCCCGACCCGATGTGTGTGAGAAAAAAAAATCGATGAAATTTCTCTCGAGTCTTGGCATCCTTTAAGTAGGTAATCAGGCTGTTAAGTTAAATTACGATCAAACTCGGTCATTTTATTGTTGTTTCACCTTCGAAACCAACACTGCGTGAAAATGACAACATCTGACAAATCTTGAAATAGGAAAACCTAAACGTATTTTGCACTAAACAAATTTGTTTTTAAAAGCTTTTATTTAGCTCACAATGTTGTCTGTCTGTCCGTTTATATTTTCGGAGCCAAATTTGAAAGGGTTCCTGTTGTCCCAATGAATTGAAATTTTACATACTTATTTAAACTGCCTGACAATGCAATCCTATGTAGTTAAATACCCCCTAAAGGATTAAATGGGGTTTTGAAGTTTTAGGTTATGTTTACAAAGGAGTTCTCGATTTGTAAATTTGAGAGGGTTCCTGTAGTCGCAATGAAATAAAATTTAACATGCTTACGTAATCTGCGTGACAATGCAATTCTATATAGTTAATTACCCCCTAAAGGTGTTAAATGGGATTTTAAAATTTTAGGTTATGTTTACAAAGGGGTTCTCGATTTGTACATACCGTAACTTATACCGACATAAAAGGTATGTTGGTCATTTGGACGTCACGGTAGATGCACAGTGTAATAACAATAAATAAAGACTAAAAAGCAAAAAATAAAAATATATAAATGTTTTTTTTTAAACAGCTTTTATTTAAAAGATGCACTAAAAAGTAAAAAATTATGTATTTCAATCACACGAGAATATTTTTTCTTTCAGGTTAAAATTCTGAAATTTATAAAAGCTTTGGGAGTTATAAAACTACAACATTACAGAATTACTTTGTTCAGTTGACAACTTCCAAAGTTTTTATAAAATTTAGAATTTTAACCTAAAAGAAAAAATATTCTCCTGTGATTGAAATACATTATTTTTTACTGTTTAGTGCATCTTTTAAATAAAAGCTTTTTTAAAAAACATTTTTTATATATTTTTATTATTGCGTATCGCACGATATAAAATAATGGAAGCTCCAACATTTTTCTCAATTATTGCACAGTTTTAGTCTCTGTTTTTTTATAATAATTGTACTTCAGTATTTTTTATTCTCATTCCATTAATATTTTTAAATGTTTTGCCATTACGACTTATTTACTTATCTTTTCATTCAGTAAAGCATATTTTTTCCTCCTTTGCTTTTTTTGTCAAGGACAGAAAGATCCTTAAATTCTTTCTCTTTTTTATTATTTATTTTCAAAATTATTCAAAACGCTTTAAAAAGTACAAAATAGCATCCTTATCGGCCAGTTTGAGTGAAATTCATAATTATAAAAATATAATTATTTTATAAAAAAATTTTCGTTTCCTAGCTGAGCTTTTTTATATTTTCTTCAATAATTATTTGCTTGAATTCATTTCTCAGTTCAGCACATTTTTATGGGAGTATTTTTTATTTTCCTTAAGTTTTTTCCACCACTTTTAGCCCAGGACAGAGAGATCCCTACATTCAATCTCTCTCTTTCTCATTCTTTAATTTTTTCATTTGATATAGATTCCGATAATCTTTAAAAACAAACTCTGTACAAATATTATTTTCAAAATTATTAAAAAATAACTCGGCTCAGCCAAAATATGTTTTTTCATCCACTTTAAATTAATTTCTTTAGAAATGTGTTGAAACGTTCCAAAAATGTAAAAATAACATCATTTTTTTATAAACATTTAATTTGCGACCAACTTGAGTAAAATATCGCAAAAATAAAAAAAAAAATTTTTCCAACATACTTAAATAGTTTAATTGTTAATTTTGTGTTTTATTTTAATAATAACAAGTTATTTTATTATTTCTTTTTGTTTGGTAGTCTAAAATACATAATTATTTTACTATTTCTTATTTCAATTTGCCATGTTTTTTAATTCACACTTTGTTACCAACAATTGTTTAGTTATTTCATTACTAGTTTTTTCTTCTTTTAATTATTTGATTAAACATCTTTCCTTATAAGTACTATATTTTTTCCTTTGGCATTATGTACTCACTTCATTAAAAAAAAATTATTTTACCATGCTTACATTCTCATTCTATAAATTCTTTTTTGTATTTAAATCTTTTCGTTTTTTAGTCCACCTTTTTTATTTGCTTAGATATTTCTTGCCGTACCTAGTTACTAAGTTTTTTTCTACCCTTACCTTTGAAATTACTTAAATTATAAACAAAGCGTTTAAACATGTCTATTTCTTTTCTTCTGTGATTATTATTTTTATATTTTATTATTTTTGTATCTTTTTTTGTTTTTTGTATAGTCGTTCTCCTTCTTTGTTTGATTTTAAATTATATCTCTTTAAATTACATAAAATAGCAACACATTCTAGAAAATTATAATAAATCATGAAATAAAACAATGACTAAGAATGTAAACCCCCTTATGACGTACTCGTTATTTTGCACAAAACAAATTTACTTTTATTCCTTATCGCACAATATAAAATAATGGAAACTAGGGAAATTTTCTCAATTGTATATAACAACAGTGCAAAAATGAAGATTCTCTTCGCTCTATTTGCGCTTACGGCCCTTTTCGTGCGCTCACAATCTCAGTTTTATATTCCGGTTTTGTACAACATTTCGCATCCGGCCCTTAATCACACCCAGTGGAAACCACCGGCCCTTAATCAAACTCAATGGAGACCGCAGGCCCTTAACCACACTACACCCAGTGGTGACGTAATAATCGGCCAAATTGGATATTTGGATCGGTTAATCTTCAATCAAGTAAGCGCCCTCACGGCCCTCACGGCCCTCAAGCCCAAAACGGCCCTCAAAAAAATTCTAAAAATAATAAAATTTCCAGCTATATTACAAGCCCAGACGTAGTTGGTCTGGACGTGAAAAAATCATCGAATATCCCAAAGATTTGGCCGGGAAATACAATTACGAAACAATTAGTTCAATCAGAATTTATAACAAATTCTACGATGGTTTGGATTCAAAAGCAAAAATTTTATCAGGTGGAGTCGGTTCGAGATTTGTCAAAATAAAATTGTCTTCGAAACGAAATAAAGGCTTCAAGTATTTAGTCCAAATTTTTGGACACTAATACTAACAATATGTTTATACAGGGTGAGTCTATTAAAAGTACATTTAATTAATTACAACAAAACATAAAACAATTAAACATTTGCTTAAAAGAAAAATATTGTATTTAGTAGCAAACGATGATTTCTATGCTAATATTAATATAGTAAAATTACTTTTAATAAGAGACTCACCCTGTAGAATGTTTTGAGTGAAACTTTCCGTCAAATACATTTACAACCCTTGTAAATAAAACGTCAAAAATCAAATTTGTTTTTCTTATCTCTTAACTTTATATTCTCATCTCGTGCTTTACTTTACCACTTTGAATCTCAACTAAACCATGAAAGTGTTTATGTGTGTGTTATTTCTCGTTTCATTCTCGTTTTTTGCAAACTCTCAACTTCATTACATTCCTGCTCAAATCCTAATACCAGCCCTTAATGTCTCAACTGTTCAAATTGCACACAATGCAACCCTTAATAATAATCGAACAGAAAATACGAATCATACTGGTTGGAATAATCCACGATTGAATAAAACTGGGGCTGATTTTTTAATAAATGGAACAAATTCAAATGGAGATTTGATCGTTGGTAAAATAAGTACCATGGACCATCGTTTGTTTCGACAGGTTAGTTTGGTTGTTAATTGTTTATTTATTTCGAAAATTTTTCAGGTGTATACGAAACCGAGGAATTGGTGGTCAGTGGGTGAAAAGTTCGTTCAATATCCTCATGACCTTCCGGGAAGTTATGGACGACATGAAACGATTTCCGCTGTAAGAGCTTTCAATCAATTCTACGATGGGTTGGATACAAAAGCTGAAATTGTGTCAGGAGGTGTGGGCAAAAAATTTGTTAAAATTCGACTGACTTCAGGCTGGGGACGAGGGTTTAAGTATTTGGTTGTTATTTATGGACATTAATTATTAATAATAAACAAAAAGTGATAAAGTGATAACGCATTTTTTATTTATTGGCTTTTACACAACAACACATCGAAAACAATGAATGGTTTCGTTGACTTTTGTTTATCTTAATTAATAAAGAAATTAAATTATGGAAAAAAATATGGTCGGGTGAATCATGATGTAGATATTATTTTTGACGAAAATTCGCTTAAAAACGAGGTAAGTCGAGTGCAACAAACAAAATAACATAAATATTGCTTTTATTATTTTTAGGTCTGTTCTGACACAGTTGGTCTGAAGATATCTTATTATGTTTGAAAAAAATGTCCAAGTCTACTCTGTTTTATTATACCTGATACCTTTCTCTTTGCGACAGAATATAAAAGAAAATAGTTCATCGACCTTTTTCGAAAAAAATTAAAGTTTCAGTTTAAATTAAGTTTAAATCGGCAAAATAAGAGTTTTCCAAAAAAACGTATTTAATAAAACAAAAACAGTTTACATACTTAGATCAAAACTGGTGGGAATGTACAATAGTTATAAACGAAAAAAACCAAACACAATAGAAAAAATTCCACCCACACATTTAGACTGTACTTATTCCAAAGTTACTGAAAAATCAGGTCTCTTTAAAAAAGTTTATTTTTCAGACCTCTTTCAGGAAAAAATCTAACTGCTATATTAGAAATGTCTCAACTCGTATTAGAAAGATTATTCCTTGATAATTTGTCAAATTTTTAGTTTTGTGTTTCAGTGAAAAAAATGAGGTTTTTCAGAGCTATACGATTTTTTATTTTTGTCTGCATTGGATGTTTTAGAATGCTAGTAGACGAAACATTCATTTATGAATTTTATAATCAATCACTTTTTCTTATTTGATTTTTTGTATTGAGAGGTCTACCAAAATTCTTATCCACGAGTCCAAGGAAATTAATTCCGTCAGAATTTTTGTAAATTTAATGAAAAATTTCTGAACCAAATCTCAAAAATTTAGCCAAATTTTCTTGCCATTAACATTTTACATATGTGCTATTATCAAATTTAACATATTGTAAGAATTTGTGAAAAAATTCTGGATTTGTTTCGGCTAACTTATAGTTCTAAACTTTTTTTTAAATTGGCATGTACAGATTTAGAAACCTGTTCGGTAAATTTTCCTAAACCTGAATTCAAATATTGACAAAATTGTGATACACACATGATAAAATACTGCATGAAATTTAGGAGTTATGCTTATTTTGAGTTGAAGAAAATCTTTCTTAAATTGTTCATTGGCTTTTTCAAAATTGATGTTTAAATTGTTATTAGAATAAAACTTATCTGATAACAGATTTGAACATACTTAAACATTGAACATATTGTATGTTTACATCTATGTTTTATGTTTGTAATATTTAAGGCAAATTGATCTATTTAGTTTAGAAAACTGCAACCAGCAATAATTTGAATATCTGCAGTATCTAATCTACTAAATTTTATAATAGCACACATTTCCAAACCGTTTTTTCCCATTCAATTTACTAAAACTGCTTTTTTTTCGATTTAAAATTATCAGTCTAGGTGTCAATTTTTTTCGAAAAACGTCGATGAAATATTTTCTTTTATCTTACAAGTGCATTTTTTTAGGTACATTATACCATTGTTTTCGGTGAGAGAAATCAAATTTCTCTCACAAGAGAGATAAAGCTAAATCTGACAGCTTTATCTCTCTTGTGAGAGAAATTTGATTTCTCTCACCGAAAACAATGGTATAATGTACAATGCTATAAGATAAAATAAAATAAAATGTCGTATATCACACGTGATCGAAATTCCATTATAAAGCTAGTGAGAGGTATCAAAATTCTCACTCGCAAATAATGTGCATCTCTATCACTTATAATATAATATACTATTAATAGATAAAGAGAAGGGTATCAGATATAATTAAAAACTGAGATTAGACTTGGACATTTTCTTTAAACATAAGACATCTTCAGACCAACCGTGCTGATAAATCTTGCTCACTAAATGGTGAGTCAATGTAAAATGTAAAACAACCTCAATTTCGATAAAATTTTCCGTTTATTCTTTCAGTTCCAAAAAGCTCAGTTTTTACGTAAAAAAAACGTAGTTAAAAAGGCAAAAATAACGCTAGTATTATTTTATGACCCGATTTGATGATTGATTTTTCGGCTTGCTTTTAACAAAAGAACAATCTCACAAAAAAAACTGTTTTTTCTTTTCGAGTAAACTTTGTGGTTTTCAGCTTACTTCTGTCTGATTCAAAAACAAGATAAATCGCGTAAGAACAAGCAAAAAATAACACCAATTTCAATTTATTTTGCAAACTGTTAAACGTGCTGGATAATAAATGAGTCACTCATTCACAACAATCAAAAACGATTAAAATATACTAAAAAAACGTATGAAATTTAGTGACTTTTTAGCAAATTTTAGCAAAATTCTCCAAAAAAAAAAATCATAGTTTTCAAATCAAAAAAACATTTTCAACTAACTCGATGATTTTTAAAACTTTCGAAAAACGCAAAATTAAAACTTTTCGGGGTGTTTTGACGAAATTTCTCATAAACGTTTTAAAGATAAACAAAGACAATATTTTTTGTATTTATTCACTCAAAAACGAAGCAATAATCTTGTGATTTAACAAAAACCAACGAAAAAATATTCGGAAAAAAACATTTTTCTAAAATCTTACGAAAAGTCTAAATACTTGACAAAAAACGAAAAACGCCAAAAAATTACAAAAATAAATCTAACTTAATATGAGATGTTCATTTCCCAATTTGACTCTTTATCTTTATCAAGCCTTTAAATACATTTTTGAACTAAGAGCAGATTATCGGTTTTTTGACCAAAAATTCACCAAAATAAGTCAAAATTACAGTTCTTTATGCATTTTTCGAGCGTTTCTCAAGTTAAAAACAGTTTTTCGAATGATGAAACCTGTTTTTATATAATACAGGAGAATATTTTTTCTTACAAGTTAAAATTCTAAAATTTATAAAAGCTTTGGAAGTTGTCAACTGAACAAAGTAATTCTGTAATGCCGTAGTTTTATAACTGCCAAAGCTTTTATAAATTTTAGAATTTTAACCTGTAAGAAAAAAATATTCTCCTGTGATTGAAATACATTATTTTTTACTTTTTAGTGCATCTTTTAAATAAAAGCTTTTTTTAAAAAACATTTTTTTTTTATTTTTTGATTTTTAGTCTTTATTTATTGTTATTACACTGTGCATCTACCGTGACGTCTAAATGACGGTATGTACAAATCGAGAACCCCTCTGTAAACATAACCTAAAATTTTAAAACCCCATTTAACACCTTTAGGAGGTAATTAACTATATAGAATTGCATTGTCACACAGATTACGTAAGCATGATAAATTTCATTTCATTGCGACTACAGGATCCCTCTCAAATTTACAAATCAAGAAGCCCTTTGTAAACATAACCTAAAACTTCAAAACTACATTCAACTACATAGGATTGCATTGTCACGCAGATTAAGTAAGTATGCAAAATTTCAATTCAGTGGGACAACGGGAACCCTTTCAAATTTGGCTCCGAAAAAATAACCGACAGACAGACAACATTGCGAGCTAAATAAAAGCTTTTAATTACAAACTTGACAAAAAACTTGTTTAAAATGCTCTGAGAATTTTGTACGAGAAACTCTTCACTTTATCAAAAAAAAAAACAAAAAAACTTAATTATGTATTTCTATTAATTTGTTTTTTAAACGTAGACACAAATTAATTAATTAGTTGACTTTCCTTCGAATATAGAAAGAAGATTGTGCGTTTATTTCAGTCAAAAACAGAAGCTCTAATTAATACCAACTCGTGGCATGCATTTTATAAATTCCCCTTATTAGTCCAATTAGAAACAACATTTATTTAATGAATTTGGCTTGTTTCACTACTCAAGCAGACTCTGTAGTTAACCATCAACAAGCAGCTTTACAATCGTGGGAATTAAACTATTCACCAACCCAATTATCCATCACCGTAAAGTTAATTTTCATCAAAACTCAATGTACCTTAACCAAATTAAAAATAATAATCGTTTACCATAATTGAATTTCAAACAAGTTTAGTTTGTAAAAAACCAATCATCTATTAACCATAATTGGCAGTTGTGATGATCGCTAGAAAATTGATTAGAAATCCAATTTTTCGTCCAAAAAGTGAAAGAAGGAAAAAATAAGTGACACAGTTTTTTTCTTGCTTCGATAACCATCAAGCTGATTAATTAGCGTTGCAATGCACCAGACCATTTACGAAATTAATTAATATCACTCGAATTTATTCGGTCCCGATGTGGCTCGAAATACCCACTACACCAAAGAGATCGTCTAACATTTCAAAAATAATCGCAACAAAACGGGAAAGGAGCAAAACGAGGACGCGACTGCATCTTTGGAGATATGCCAGCTGGAGCTGCGCTTTTTCGAAATAGGAAATGGAAATGGCTCATTAACACCTGCTGGTCACAAAATGCGAAAACTTGTGGAAAAATTCAAGCATCTATCGCGTTTTTTCTGTATTTTTGGGAATGTTTTTCAAGGAAATTTTCTCAAAAAAAAAACAACTATGTAGTCAAAAAGCGTTGTTTTCTCCTTTTGTCATTAAACTGGACCGAAAAAAAATTCGAAATTCGAAAATTGCGTATTTTTCAAAATCTTGTCAAAATTCGTCAAAAAATTACAAAAAAAAATCGAAATTTTACTCGACATAATTTTTATACAAAATTTTGTCAAAAATCTATCGAGTTTTTTTTCTGTATTTTTGGGAATGTTTTTCAAAGAAAATTTTCTCAAAAAAAAAACAACTATGTAGTCAAAAAGCGTTGTTTTCTCCTTTCGTCATTAAACTGGACCGAAAAAAATTTCGAAATTCGAAAATTGCGTATTTTTTAAAATCTTGTCAAAATACGTCAAAAAATTACAAAAAAAATCGAAATTTTACTCGACTTATAATTTTTATACAAAATTTTGTCAAAACTTAAAAAAATGATCATTTACTTTTTTTGAAGTAAATACTACTAAAATCATCACAAACAAACAAAAAATTGTATTATTTCTGATTTTTTCGAGCGTTTCATGACGTTTTCAAGAGACAAATATTTCGTGAAATTTTGTTAAAAGCAAGCCGGTAAATCAAATAATTTTTGAACAAAAAATTTCAGTAACACTATCATTCTGTAAGTAATTCTATTTCAACTATTTGAAGTAATTTTCTATTTTTAAAAGCTTTAATTTAACTCACAATGTTATCTGTCTGTCGGTTATTTTTTCGGAGCCAAATTTGAAAGAGTTCCCGTTGTCCCACTGAATTGAAATTTTGCATACTTACTTAATCTGCGTGACAACGCATTCCTATGTAGTTAAATAGCCCCTAAAGGGGTTAAATGGAGTTTTGAAGTTTTAGGTTATGTTTACAAAGGGGTTCTCGATTTGTACATACCGTAACTTATACCGACATAGACGGTATGTTGGTCATTTGGACGTCACGGTAGATGCACAGTGTAATAACAATAAATCTATACAATAAATAAAGGCTAAAAAGCAAAAAATTAAAATATAAAAATTTTTATATAAAATATAAAAATATAAAATATAAAAATATAAAATATAAAAATATAAAATATAAAATATAAAATATAAAATATAAAAATATAAAATATAAAAAAGTAAAAAATAATGTATTTCAATTACAGGAGAATATTTTTTCTTACAGGTTAAAATTCAAAAATTTATAAAAGCTTTGGGAGGTATAAAACTATGGCATTACAGAACTACTTTGTTCAGTGGACAACTCCCAAAGCTTTATAAATTCTAGAATCTTAACCTGTAAGAGAAAATATTCTCCTGTGATTGAAATACATTATTTTTTACTTTTTAGTGTATCTTTTAAATAAAAGCTTTTTTTAAAAAACATTTTTTTATATATTTTTTTCTATAAGATATCGCCAAATCAGAACGAAAAATCACCAAATTCAGTGGAAAATGAAATTATTTGTACATTTTTTTGAAACGTTTTAGTAAGTTTTGCAGGCAGGAATGTAAAATTTTGGTAAATTTTGGTGTTTTTCAAAACATTTTTTTGTGAACCAAGTAATTCAAAAAAGTCAGTCATAAGAAGGTTAATTGAAAATCGTGTACTGCTAATTTTTGAATACGTTTTTGGACAAAATTTGCACTATTCCAGAATTTTCCGAGCGTTTTAATAAGTTTTGCAACCAAAAATGACAAAGATATTCAGAAAAAAGTTAAAAAGCACTAAATCAATCAGACAATGGTGTTGTATTTGTAAGTTTTTTCTTTCAAAAAATTCGCCAAAAAAAATCAAAATTTGTGTTATTTGGGCACATTTTACTTGATTTAAAAAGTTATTTTTAAACCAGAAACTGACTTTTTTTGAAAAATTTTATGCAAACGTTCTTATATTTATAAGAAATCAAAAACTCACCAAATTAAGTCAAAAATTTCGATTCCCCCATTTTTTTTAACAACTAAGCTAAAATAATATTTCCAGAGAGTTTCAGAGTGGTAAATAAAAAAATACTTAATTTAATCCAAAATGATTATGGTTAAGATGAAAGCCAAAAAATTTGCTATTATTTACCTAAAAAAAACGGGATAATTTACCCGTTTTTATTCACGGTTTGAACAAGGTTTTTTGACCCAAACTTAACTTGCAAATAACACTTAATTCAGTAAAAAATTACGTTAGTTTTGTCTCTTTCGAGCGTTCAAAACGGCTTTGAGTTAAAAATAAATATCTTGCCCGAAATTTCGCTCAAATATAGAGAAAAATGACCGAGATAGATCAAAAATTGAATTATTTTCGTACTTTTCCATTAATTTTGAACAAATATACATTTTTTCGTAAGAAAGATTTAGTTTAAACTGAGCTGAAAATTCTTTTTTCGTAAGATTTTCTTCGAAATAAAATTCACTTTTCAAGATTATGTTCAAGCAACTCAAATTTTTTTAAAGCAAAAAACACATTTCTGAATGTGACAAAGCCATTTATTTTGCAGGATTTTACTTAAACAAACTAAAAAATGGAACTAAACAAAAATTTGTGTTTTGATGTTCCTGTTTTTTACTTTCCATACTATTTTATCACGTTATTCATTCATTTCTTGAATTCAACATAAAATTAATAAACGTGGCTAGATATCACTAGAGAGTAAGTTTGTAAACTAAAAATAATAACAATGGTAAACATAAAAACTAGAAAATTATCGAAATTGACAAACAATAAGTAGATTATAATTAATTGGTATTTTTGTAACTACAACACTGACATCTGTGATTAAAAAGCTCATTCAGTAATAAAGTGATAAATCATAAGTTCCCTCAATGGAAACAATTACAGATGTCATTAAGAAACACAAAACAATTTATCAAAAAAATTATTATCTAAGTTTTAATTTTTTCTTGCTAATGAACAAACTTGCAATAACCATCAACCAGTCAACGCAAATCTAACTCGTTTCAATGGCATTTCATACGCAAATCAACTTGAAATCAGATAAACATCTTCATTACGTTACCATAAAGAGCAAGATTATTATTCAGTAGTTTCCGACAGAAATTAAAAACAGACACCCATAAACAAACATTTACTGAAAAATTATACACAATCACATGTGTTAAAAGAAAGTGCAAACTGAATCACGTAGCAAAGATAAACGTTACAATAATTCAACGAAATGAGATTAGATAAACCACCGGATTTGAATCCCATTGAAACCAGTTGATGGTTTATCCGTATTTTTAAAAGCTTTTATTTAGCTCACAATGTTGTCTGTCTGTCGGTTATTTTTTCGGAGCCAAATTTGAAAGGGTTCCCGATGTCCCACTGAATATACTTACTTAATCTGCGTGACAATGCAATCCTATGTAGTTAAATACCCCTTAAAGGTGTTAAATGGGGTTTTAAAATTTTAGGTTATGTTTACAAAGGGGTTCTCGATTTGTACATACCGTAACTTATACCGACATGACGGTATGTTGGTCATTTGGACGTCACGGTAGATGCACAGTGTAATAACAATAAATATATGCAATAAAAAGCAAAAAATAAAAATATATAACAAATGTTTAAAAAAAAAGCTTTTATTTAAAAGATGCACTAAAAAGTAAAAAATAATGTATTTCAATCACAGGAGAATTTCTTACAGGTTAAAATTCTAAAATTTATAAAAGCTTTGGGAGTTATAAAACTACCACAAGTAGCACACACAGTTTTTATTTGGTCACCAAAACGTTTTCGTAGCAAAATGACCAGCCATTTAACTTTTACAGCTATCCACAGAAGAGCTTTGGTAAGGTTTCTGTGACGTTGTACTGACCGATTTGGCGCACCATTTTTTGCCATTTACAGCTTTAAAACAGCCATCAATATTTGCTGAAATGCAGCCGTTTGGCTGTGAGAATTGCAAAGTAGCAGCTTTTAAGCTTTTAAAGCTAACTAGCTAAAATGTAGGAAAAGAAAGCTAAATAGCCATAAAAACATATTTTCAATCTAATTTGTCTTATGGCCAAATGGTCAAAATATTTGCTTATGGGGAGAAAATGGTTATATTGTAGATAAAGAAGAGCAAAAACCTGTAAATGCTGCTATGCATCCATCCAGAAAACTAAATAACTATAACATGGCTACACCAGATGTAAGACTCTGTTATAGGAATGGCGGATGATGTTACTTTTTTTGTGTTCTTGATAAATAATATTAGGCTTGATATTCAGTCCCAGTAATATAAAAGTTTGTGCGAACTGAGGTTTATTGACAAATACGCATAAAAAAGATCCGAAAAAGTAATGGCTAAAATGCTGCTTAGCTTAGGAAAGCTAAGCAAATGTCTCAAAATCAGCTATTTGGCTGTAGCTGTATATTGGAATTCTTTTTGCTGGAATCGATATTTTCTGGCTTTACTAAATGGATCATTAGGCTTTTGCTGTTAACTGGCTTTTAACATATTCCTTTGATGACACTATCCAACTTAAAAATTGAAGATAATGCTGTGGCTGTATTTTGGCTTAGACATGAGTTAAAATTGTATGATTTAAAGCTGACTGAAAAGCAATAAAGTAATTTGCAGCAAAGAAAGACATTTGATTCGGTTTTGATGACGTTTTCATGACTATCTTTTGGCTGCAATTGCCAAACGGTTGAAGCTGTGCTACTTGGGACGGCATTACAGAATTACTTTGTTCAGTTGACAACTCCCAAAGCTTTTATAAATTTTAGAATTTTAACCTGTAAGAAAAAATATTCTCGTGATTAAAATACATTATTTTTTACTTTTTAGTGCATCTTTTAAATAAAAGCTTTTTTTAAAAAAACATTTTTTATATATTTTTATTATCTTTGGCAAAGTCTCAATTTTTTCCAGGTTAGTGACTTTGTAAATTTTTCACGAGAGATGACAATTTCCCTGTTTATTTTCCATTACAAGCGGTGACAGATCGTTCCGTTATTAGGATTACAATCAGCCGTGTGGAACGCAATGCAAGTTTCTCGTTTTTACCTTTTCTGGTTTGGTGATTTCGATGAGGAGAAAAATGATACGGAAAGAGAAAACTCGAACAGTGAGAGACAGTGTTGTTATTATTATGAAAGTTTTCTTATCTTATCGTGTTAGAAGAAAACGCTCTTTTTTGCTCAAGATGTGGTAATTACTAATTAGTTAATTATTTGTCCGCATAAATTGCGATCCGGTGATTATTTAATTATGAATTATTGAACGAGTCGACCGTTTCCGGCGATTGGGAGCGGCGAAATTTCATCCTCTATTAACGTTTAATAACACCAGTGAATTCAAATAAGGGTGGATTTGAATAAATAGATAACGAAATCTGAAGTTACACGAAAAGGTTCAAGACAAAGACTCAAATTTTTGACACACTTTAAAATTGAAGAGAATCAGATTAAAAGCTAAAAATATCGAATTTATTTTCATTACAACTAGTCCTAGATAAAAAATTTAAACAGATTCTAAATCCTTGAATCATTTTGCTTATGAAGAGCTACAGTTGCAATTATTTAAACTGTACCTTTGTAGAAAAAAATTAAAGACACTCTCATGGAAACATTAACTGAAATCTCAGAAATTTACAATCGTAGATAAAAATCACAGTGAGATTAAGAATCCTCTAATGATTTTGCGTAAGAAAAGATGAAATTCGAATTGTTTTAACTTCCACCGTTCAAAAAAAAAATTAGACTTTGAAAAAGTAAATTTTAAATCAATCAACTTTGATATCTCAAAAATAGTTAATCGTAGATAAAAATCACAGTCAGATTTAGAATCCTTGAATATTTTGCGTAAGAAGAGTTAAAAATCAAGTTGTTTAAACTTCCACCAATTCAAAAAAAAAAAAATACCCACAAATGTTTCGACTTTGACAAAGAAAATTTTTATTAATATCTTAAACTTTGACTAATATCTCAAAAACTATAGATCGTATATAAGAATCACAGTCAGATTTAAAATCCTTGAACAATTTTGTGTCAGAAAAATTAAAAATCAAGCTGTTTAAACTTCCACCAATCAAAAAAAAAAAAAATACCTACGAATGTTTGGACATTGACAAAGAAAATTTTAATCAATGTCTTAAACTTTGACTGATATCTCAAAAACTATGGATCGTAGATAAGAATCACACTCAGATTTCGAATCCTCGAATAATTTTGCGTAAGAAAAGTCAAAAATCGAGTTGTTTAAACTTCCACCTTTAAAAAAAAATGTTTAGACATTGACAAAGTAAATTTTAATCAATGTCTTAAACTTTGACTGATTTCTCAAAAACTATAGATCGTAAATAAAAATCACAGTCAGATTTAGAATCCTTGAATAATTTTGCGTAAGAAGAGTAAAAAATCAAGTTGCTTAAACTTCTACCAATCCAAAAAAAAACTTACAAATGGGCTTTGACAAAGTAATTTTAATAAATGTCTTAAACTTTGACTAATATCTCAAAAACTATGCATCCTAAATAAAAATCAGTCAAATTAAAAATCCTCGATTAATTTTAGGTAAGAAAAATTAAAAATCGAGTTCTTTAAATTTCCACTTTTCCAAAAAAAAGTACTTACAAATATTTGAACTTTGACAAAGTAAATTATAATCAATGTCTTAAACTTTACCTGATATCTCAAAAACTATGGATCGTAGATAAGAATCACTGTCAGATTTCGAATCCTCGAATAATTTTGCGTAAGAAAAGTCAAAAATCGAGTTGTTTAAACTTCCACCTTTCCAAAAAAAAATACCTACAAATGTTTGGACATTGACAAAGTAAATTTTAATCAATGCCTTAAACTTTGACTGATTTCTCAAAAACTATAGATCGTATATAAAAATCACAGTCAGATTTAGAATCCTTGAATATTTTGAATAATTTTGCGTAAGAAGAGTAAAAAATCAAGTTGCTTAAACTTCCACCAATCCAAAAAAAAAACTTACAAATGGACTTTGACAAAGTAATTTTAATAAATGTCTTAAACTTTGATTAATATCTCAAAAACTATGCATCCTAAATAAAAATCACAGTCAAATTTAAAATCCTCGATTAATTTTGGGTAAGAAAAATTAAAAATCGAGTTCTTTAAACTTCCACTTTTCCAAAAAAAAAGTACTTACAAATATTTGAACTTTGACAAAGTCAATTTTAATCAATGTCTTAAACTTTGACTGATATCTCAAAAACTATGGATCGTAGATAAGAATCACTGTCAGATTTCGAATCCTCGAATAATTTTGCGTAAGAAAAGTCGAAAATCGAGTTGTTTAAACTTCCACCTTTCAAAAAAAAAAAAATACCTACAAATGTTTGGATTTTGACAAAGTAAATTTTAATCAATGTCTTAAACTTTGACTGATATCTCAAAAACTATGGATCGTAGATAAGAATCACAGTCAGATTTAGAATCCTCGAATAATTTTGCGTAAGAAAAGTTAAAAATCAAGGTCTTTAAACCTCCACCTTTCCAAAAAAAAATAAAAATTATTATAAAAAATAAATTGTTAATGAAAGATACTGTTTAAAACACCAACGATAGCGAGTGAGTAAATTCAAAATACTTGAAATTATTAATCGTTGAACGCAAACTCTTTTATACTCTGTTGACAAAACCAAAAATCACAATTTTTGGTTACAAAACCAAAAATCACAATTTTTGGTTTTGGTAATGGAATTTTGGTAATAATCGGATTTGGATGATTCAGAAGTTATAAAATGTGAACGTAATTTTTGCATTTCTTTAAGTACCGGCGATATTTCGGTTCGCCAGAAGCCACAGTAAATGTACCTCAACAGAACAAACTTGCTATTACAATTTTTGTAATTTTCTAATCTTGAGAATAACAAAAAAGGTCCATTATGAGTTCGCCGATGATTCAACGAAAACTACGATATTAACAGACAAAACGGCATTGTGACGTAACTCGCTTATTTTTTTTTCTCTCTCTCTCTTTCTCTACTCTTCAATGACAAATGAGCGTTGGCACCGATGTTGGTCTCTAAATATAGACGGCCAAGCCAACATACATTTACATTATCCATCCACATCTAGTGTTCTGTGGAAGTGGTTACAGTTTCGACGGTGGCGAGACGTTTCGATCGTGTCGGCATCCGCAGTGTGGGCCGATGACTCATCATCGGATCGCGTTGGCCGAGAGAAAAAAAAACAGCCACCCTTGATCTTTTCCCCTACTATTAGAATATCGACGCCACCTTGATGCGAAACTTTTAATTCTCTCTTTATATGTACAGTATTTCCGAAACTTGAATGTAGGTGTTTATGTTTATAGCCGAACGAATTCCTCTTTTAATTACAAACACATTTTGAATACTTTTTTTTTTGACCCGAAATTATGGCAACACTGTATAAAAGTTTAATGTACTCGACACTTTGGAGGTATAAATATTTAAAAATGACACGTTACATTTTTCACAACATGTAGGTGTTGCTTTAGGTGAAATTTATATTTGGAAAAAGGTTGTTGAGTGACAGTGACAGTAAGCTGTGACACACTCAAGTTATGAGTAATTTTTAGCCAAGTCGCAAAAAATATTTATAGCTCAAACAAAAAATTGTTAACCCCTGTATGTATAACAAAAATAAATTATTTCTAAAAATACAATATCAATTCAACAAAGAACGAAAGAAAAAAATTGATAATATTTATCTTCAAAGTTGGCAAATTCAAACAAACTATAATTTCGAGTCGAACTATTTTGGCTATTAGTTACGTGTCGTAAACATTAATCACCTCGAAAATAAAGTCAATTTAAATGCGCACTCAACTCTGAAAAACATTACTTTGAATTACCGAGTAACGGTCATATTGACCATAAAATCTTTTCAAATTACCAAACGGTACAAATAAATTATTTTAACTTTGTTGCACTGAATTGAATATTTATTTACAAAATGTGATGTTTCATTGATTCGGCGAAGAATTTGGTCAATTTTTTAGAACTTAGCTCATTGATTCATCCATTAGGAAACGAATAAATTAAAGCTGTTATCGTTTTGAGTGTCTTATAAATTAGCAAAGTTTGCGTAAATGGACGTAAATGATTGGCGAATTGGTTAAATGCCGGTAATTCGCAATTAAATCAATTAATTAAAACGACTGAACGAATAGAAATTTATACGGTATGAGTCACATTTGAGCAAAAAACTGAACTTAAGAATTTTCTTACAGTTCTTACATAACAAGTGTGTAAAAATGTTGCAAACATAGTTTTCTAGACGTAAAGTCATGTGCTGAACACGATAGTAAAGTTCAAAGTGCTGTAGTTTTCGAGAAAAAGTCGCTTAAAATCGTTGAAAATCTAGGACTTAATTTTAGTCAAAAAATTTCAAAAATTCAAATTTTGTTTTCACAATAGTAAGAATACGTAGAATTCACTGGAACAAACTGTTTTGCTTTACGACTTTTAGTTGTTGAGTTACGAATTTTTTTGTTGAAGAATAAAGTACCACTATGAAATGGCCTAATTTTTGGTAAAAAATTTCAAAATTTTAAATCTTGTGAAAAACCGATATAATATGTAAAATAAGCCGTAGAATACACTGGAACAAATCGTTTTGCTCAACGACTTTTAGTTTTTGAGTTACGAATTTTTTTAATGTAAAAGTTTAAATACCTCTGTATCCGGAACCGGTGCCCGGAGCGGTTCCGGGTTTTGACGAGAAAATAGATAATTTCAAGCGCTATCCGATGCTTTATTGATTTTTGTTCTAAGTCTCATAGTTTCCGAGAAAAACGCAAAAAAAGGTTGCCATTTACACTTCTTTTTAAATTTTTAAACGCCGATTACGGCGAAACTATTAGAGCTAGCGAAAAACGGTAAAAGCGATTAGAACCGGTATAAAAAGCCCTACAAACTGGCATAGGTTTCAAGGCGATATCTCGCAAAAAAAATATTCAATTTTCAAACGTCGATTACGGCCAAACTAAAAGAGCTAGAGGAAAACGCTTTGTTCCATTGTAAAGAGCACATCAAAATCTATAAGATAGGATGGGTTTGAATTAATTTTGAGACACTTTAAAAATTGGCCATTTTTGAGGAGGGGGTGTTAACAAATTTTTCAATTTTTTTATTTTCTCTATTACAGCAAAACTATTTGAAAAAGTGAAACTATTTTGATCCTTGCCTATGCAAAATGATCCGGGGAATCGATTCGCGTCGAGAAAATCGCCAAATTATTAATAGTTTTTTAGTTATGAATTTTTTAAAATTTTACCTACTTTTCCTTTTTTTCGAAATCTTCTCGAAAACTATAAGTCGGAGAACAATAATCTTTTTTGAAAATGATAGACAATTAAAAGAGCTTTCCAACGATAATAAACTTCATTGGGTTATCTCTAATAGTTCCGAAGTTATTGCTCGATAAATTTTCCGGGTACCGGAAATCGACAAAATCGCGACCAAAATTGCAAAAATCAAAATTTTAAAAATCGAACCTACTGACTGTTTTTCTACTTTTAACAACTCTAGAGGGTTGTATGAGCATAGAAATGTCTATAAAACTTTGATTAAGTGAGTTAAAAAAAATGGTTTTTTTTCATTTTTGCCTTGACCATTAAAATTTTTAGCAAAAAAAATCAAAATTTTAAATCTCATGAAAAGTTAATATAATACGTAGAATGAGCTGCAGAATTCAATGGAACAAACCGTTTTGCTCTACGACGTTTAGTTTTTAAATTATGAATTTTTTTGTTGATGAATAAAATACTCCACTATGAAATGGCTGACCTAATTTTAAGCAATAAAAATCAAAATTTTAAATCTCGTGAAAAGCTGATATAATACGTAGAAAGAGCCGCAGAATTCACTGGAACAAACCGTTTTGCTCTACGACTTTTAATTTTTTAGTTACGAATTTTTTTGTTGAAGAATAAAGAACCAGTATGCATTAGGCTACCCTAATTTTAATATTTTAATTTTAATTTTTTTTACGAATTTTTTTAATGTAAAACTTTAAATGCCTCTGTACCCGGAACCGTTGCCCGGAGCCGCTCTGGGATAAAATCAAATAAACAATAATCAAACGCAAATGTAGCTTAAAAAAAATCATATAAAAACGTGCTCGAAATTCAGAAAATTTTAACTGTTGCACTTTCATCAAACACTGATATGATTACGATGGAGTACAGCGAAACTATTACAGTTATCACAAAAAGCCAGACACTATCGTAATCAGCGTGAAATAATCTATAGCATAGCATAACAGCATCAATTTCAAATCAATATTTCGTAGAACAAATTTAAAAATATTCAATGAGCGATTACGGAAGAATTAATTGCAAAAACACTAAACAAACAGTTTTTCCTCTTATACAAAGAAAACTAAACAAATTGACATGAGAATACTCAAAATAATTGAACACAATTTCGAAATCATTAAAAAATGTAACTTTATAGTTGTATATTAATAGCATTTTTCTTTGTAGTTTTCTCCTTTTCATATTTTCCATTAAAGTTTTAACCAATGAAAATATGTTATCATTGCTTTCGGCGATCTTCTGACGTCTTCCAGTTGTATTGTCTCTAATCTATATATGTGTAATATTTCTTGATGAAACTTTTCTTCATGTTTATCAATAATATACTAAGATTTTCGATAAAGAAACGAACTGAGAGTCAAAAAAATAAATTTTTGAAAGGACGTCGCATATTTCAGACCCTTATAAGAAGAAAAAATCTCGAATGATTTCCTGGTAGTTCTCAGCTTTGTAAAAGTTTTTTTAAAAGCTTTAAAAAACATTTTTTTATACATTGTGTGAATTGTTTTTGGGACAGCTTCGACAGGTTTATGAATAAAAGTCTTGTTTTGTCAACGTTTCGCCGGTTTTTTATTTGTCGGCTTCTTCAGGACTATAGCAAACTGGGTGTGAGGGGGGAATTTTATTAACAATATTACTTACCATAAAAATAAAAATAGACGGTTACAACACATTAAAATTTACATTTAATTTGGTCACATTTTTTGGGTCGCAAATTATGTCTAAGGTTACGCCTATTCTTATATTAAATTACACTGAAAAAAGTTTAAATTATTAAATTGTAAGTTTTACTTTGATTCTTGATGTCACTTGTAATTTACAGTCTTGTTTTTATTTATATGTATCATTTCACTAATAAGTCGCCTTTGTTTATTTATTTGTGTTGCTAATGCTGTTTTTTCTTTTTTCTTTATGTGTATTATATTGCAGTCATTTTTGTGTTGTTTAATTCTATTTTTTAATAATTGAGATGTTTGTCCTACATATGATAGTTGGCAGTCGTTACATGGTATGTTATATTGTGAATCCTTTTCTGTTTTATCTTTAAGTTTACTATAAATGTTAAATACTTTATTTGTGTTGTAAAAGGCTAAGTTTATGTTATGGGGTCTTACTATATTTTGTATTTTATTAGATAGTTGTTGTACATATTTTGCATATGTTACGTTGTTTTTTGCATCACATTTTTTGTTCTTTTTTGTGAAAAATGTTATTATATTATAATTATTTTGTCTTAAAATTACTTTGACTTTTTCTATATTTTGATCATAAAAACTTTTATCACTAAGATTGATGGCTCTAAATAATAAGTTGTGAATGATATTCTTTTTTTGTTGTTGGGCATGTTGTGATGTATAATTTAATATTCTGTTACTTTGTGTTGGTTTCTGATACCAATTAGTTTTTAGATTGCCGTCACTATTTTTAATTACAAGATTGTCTAAAAATGGAATTTGATTGTTCTTTTCTATTTCAATCGTGAATTGTAACTTAGGATGATATTGGTTGAAAATATTTAATTTAGTATTCAGGGCAAGCTAAGATTGTATCATCTACATAAATGTAAAGAAAAGGAATTATAAAGTTAATTTTGTGTAGGCACTTTTCTACTAAATCGTTCATTATAATTTATGCTAATATGGGGCTAGCTGGACTGCCCATGGGAGTTCCTTCTTTTTGCTTATAGATTTTGTTATTGAAAGTGAAAAAGCTTCCCTCGTAATATTAGCTGTTTCAAAACTAAAAAAACGCCAACGTCGCATTTTCTCTCAAAATTAGTTGTTATAAATTATTCCTGCACTTCAAAAAAATAATAGCTAATGTAATTTATAGTTTCAATGAGAGATCTAATCATTAATAACTATTTTACATTTTATCAACCTTATTTAAAAAAATTATTCGGTAAAATGCGACGTTGGTGTTTTTATAGTTTTGAAACAGCTAATACAGGCTATTCCGTATAAACCCCACATTAGAAGTATTGGGAGTTCTAATAATCATAGTCATCTGAAAATTTGTATACAACCATAATCTGTTACGTCCTGCTCAATGAAAATATTCTCCAGATGGCAGCACTTCCGGTTATACCGGAAGTCGCTATCAACTTCCTTATTTTAAATGGAATGCTATATTTTTTTAATTCGTTTTGAATTACTAGAGTTATTTTAAGGTAGTTTTCATAAGCTGTCCCTATACCTAAATTTAGCCGTTTAGGAAATATTTAGGGTTTTTAAAATTTCTTTGGATTTGCACCTTCCAGTTCAAAAATCGATAACTGCCATTTTTAAAAATTTGGAAATATTTTTAAGCTCATTTGAAAGAGGAAGCCTAGATCTTTCCTTTGGTGTTTTCAGATTTCTAAAAAAGAATAACAAACTCCAAATTTTTAAAATTAAGTTTGCAGAACTTTAAGCATCCATAACTCATTTTTTTCAAATGAAATGCCGAAAGTTTTATTTCACTAGATGGTAAAGAAATTAATTCTGCTTCGATCTGTACTAACATTCCCTATACTTATGTTTAATAGTTTTCAAGTTACAATAACTTTTTGTTGGGGTTGAGAAATTCATTAGCCATAGGCCTTTTCTTATAGGTTACCATGGAAACGAATGAAACAAGGTGAGAAATTAAAGATTTTCAAACCAACACCCAATGAATTTATTTTGTTTTCACGGTCTGATAACACAATTTTGAACTGAGTTTGTCGTTTAAGTTTAATCAGAAATGTTTTTATAGCAAACTATGCAAAAATAGCTGTGATTAGTAAGAAATTTCCTACAATGACAAAAAAACCAACATAACTTGAAAATTATCACAGATAGGTAAAGGGAATGCTAATACAGATAGATGCAGAAAAAAATTCTCCTCCATCTAGTAGAATAAAAATTGGGACATCCTATTTGAAAAAATTAAGTTATGGGTACTTGAAGTTGTCCAAACTTAATCTTAAAATTTTTGGGTTTATTAACTTCCAATTCCAATTTTGAACACAACGAACAACAGATATGGGCTTTCTCTTTTAATTCTCCAAATATGATTTCGAAATCTCTAAAACTAGGCGAGTTACCGATTTTATAAGTGGCAAGTGCAAATCCAAAAATTTTCAAAAAATCCTAAATATCTCGAAAACGGTTAAACTTGGGTATAGGGAAAGCTGATAAAAACTCCCTTAGAATAACTTAAATAATCCAAAAACGCAGTAAAAAACATAGCTTTCCATTTAAAATAAGAAAGTTAATAGCGACTTCCGGTATAACCGGAAGTGCTGCCATCTTAGAAATATTTATATTGAGCAGAACTCAACGGATTATGCCTGAATAACAACTTTCAGATAAACATCTTTATTAGAACTTTCAATACTTCTAATGTGGGGTTTAGACGGAACACCCTGTATAAGTCTAAAATTTGGTTAAGTTGATTTATGTGAATGTTAATCGCATTTTGTGTTTTAGGCCATTTTTCTTGTATAAGTTTGTAGACCAATTCTTTCGGAGTGTTAGTGAATAACGGACTTGACATCTAATGATATGATTGTGTAGTTTTCTGGTAATTTAAAATTCTTGATCTTTTTGACAAATTATTCAAATTATTATATTATTATTATTATTAGTATTTTTTTATATATTTTTATTTATCTTCCCATCAGCTGAAATGAATTAAAGTAGCGTAAAAGCATTAACGTAACACAAAAAAAAATTAATAATAATAATAATAATAACCCGCCCCTGTTACAATTTTCGCTTCGCATTCCTCTCCAAATGGTATTTCCCTGCCTTATTACTCGTAAACGGGAAATTTATGATAAATAATACCGCTGCTGCAATTACGCCCAGAAAACAATGCGCACTGCAAGGACAAGCAGCAAGGATAAAAAGCAAAAACAAAGACACTCACTTCCGGTCCAGACCGACTAGATCCAGGATCGATGATCACAATACATCACGCACAAGCAAAAATCAGATTTTTCACGCACTCACGCACAGCGTCCCACGAATCCGCAAGCGACTGAAAATAGACCAATAATGAAAAGATTACTCGCGACGTGAAACTTTACATTTGCGCGCGGCGTCACGCGAATTTAGCCCCAAAAAGGGGGCACAGGGCGGCTTATACACAAATAAAAAGCTAAAAAACTAACCTTCAAATCGACCGGATTCGGGTCACGCACAACCACGCACGAGAGTCCAAAAAACGAACAGTTTCACGTCCAGAATGATAATTTCGAGCAATTTTTTACATTATGTTGGATTATTTATGAAAATTCCAACGCGAAAGAACACAAACGTCAAACTGATTGCAACTGACAGTTCGATCTGGAAGCGACCTCTGGTGGCACTAATTGGAGCGAGTTTTTTATTGACATAAAAAACGAATAGATGGGTTTGGCTATTTAAGAAAAACAGGGAAAAACTAATGATTAATTTACGCAATTTTCTTGTTCTTAGTTTTAGCTTGGTACGTTTTTGTAATTGTTTGGTGCAATTTGCAACAAATTATTGCATAACTGAAACACCCAATGACCTAAAAAAAATAAGAAAGCGATCATGTCCGACACAGTAAAATTTTTTTATTTGATTATTTTGTATTGATATTTACTTTTACTAGTACGCATTTTCTTATGTTTTTAAGGACTAGTGTGACTTAAAAACTTCAAAAAATCAATTGTCTTATTGTTAAGTAACTTGTGTAAATGCTTGTATGCATGACATATTAAAACATTCTGCTATATCCACTGGCATATTTACATATGGGCTATAGCCCAGGGCGGCAAAAATATATTTATTTTGATTTAAAAAAATACCTAGTAAATAAGCGGTTAGCATTATTTTAGATTATTAAATATCAGATTTTTAGTTTTCGTAGTTTTTTTTACTTCGAAAGTTCTTAATTGTTTAGTTAATGACCTTTACGAAGTTTTTAATATAATACTTAGTTTCAAATCTTACTACAAAAAATTCAATACCATTAGTACTCAAGAATGAGTAATGGTAGTAAAAAAAGCCTGAGTAGTAAAGAAAAATGTCTTTGAAAAAAGTCAGCGATAATGTAATATTATAGAAAAAAGTAGTAAAAGTGTCTAAGTTTTTTGAAAAACAAAATCTTTGAAGTTAAGGCAGATACATACTTTTTTAACTGTTGTAGAGTAGTGTATATTAAAACGTCAATATCCCTAACATTTTTCGAGCAGTTTATGCAGTTTAGCAGTGTCACATACCATTTAAAATATTAAGTAACTTAAATTTCTTTTACAAAAGGCTCAAGTCCTACAAATTTCTAAAGTACGACAAAAAAATTCTCCTGTCCTTACTTTCTGAGTTAACTCATAATTTTTGTTTTTTGAAGAAATGTCAGGCAGAGGCGGCAAAATTAAGTAGCCTAGGGTGACAATTGAGATAAATACGCCACTGGATATATTTCTTTATTAGGTATAAAGAGATATTATCAATAAGACAAAAATCTACATAATCCTAAGAGGGATCTTGTCTGTTTTTTTTTGTAATTTTAATTTTGCTCATAACTTGAAATATTTTATCGAAAGTTTTACTTATCTATTTAACTGAATCTGTCAGTTGCTATGGTAATATTACAAGTCAAATGATTAGCAGAAGTATATTTATACTTAAGCATCTACTTAATTTTCTAGGATTATTCTTCTGTTTATTAAGCATTACCTAATCCTGAATAAACATTAGGAAAACCTTATATATTCTCGAATTCATATCCTTATTTCTGTAATTAAATATTGAAAGAATTGCTTAAAAATGTTACTGGCAAAAAATCGATACACCTTCCGTTTTAAACTTTTTATTTGGTCTTTGTTTACACTTTATACACGACCCAACAACTCTAATTACAAATTACGCCACGTCCGTACCGAACGTAATTATCTTACAAAATGCTGTATAAAGACACAGTATCAAACAACAAAACAACTGACTTGATTGTACAACAAACAGAACAACAAAGGTGCACATTGACTAAAACTTAATTTGGTAATATCCACAAAACGGGCCTTTGGATTTTTTGCAATTTTTTTGTTTTAAAACCTCTGAATCTCGATAGTGATTCCTAATTTTCGTAATTGTAAATTTAATTTTTTTTTAATTTTTTCACCGAAAGAATAAAACAAACACTAAACTACCATTATATTACGTCAAGTAAGACAGAACATAACTAAATCAAACAATAGTAAACACTTGAAGAATAAAGGTCTACCACTTCTACTCGTATCACTGGAATAAGCAACAACATTGTTAATACCTATAAGAGAAAAAATATTTCTGATTTTGTGGCATTATTTATGATTGGCCTAAATAAAAAAAATGGCAAAAAAACAATATAAAATAATCACTCCTATATATTTTTGTGGAGGAGTCCTTCATTGAAACTTTTTTATCTCAAGGTCATTCGAGAAATGTTAAAAGTTCAGAAACAATTTCCAATGTTTTAAATTCAAGCACAAAAACATAAGGGTCCAGGTCTTTCCACAACAGTTCCACAAAAAATTGAAAAAATCCAAAAACTCCTTCATGGGCATCCCCCCTTAATTTATTGCCTAATTACTTCCAAGCCTGTCTTAGCGCCTTCTTGGCCGCCAGATACTTGGTAACATACGATGCCACAACCAGTCCCACCAAAACCAAAACAATCAACCGGTGATCAAAATCCTCTTTCAACAAATCAAAAGTCTTAGAGGGCGCCACTCGAGTATAAAACAAGTCCAACCCGTGGACTAACACATGACTCGTACTCTCCAACTTAGCAGGAGCCACTGCGATTTTGCGAATCCTTGCCAAAGTTTGGTTGTAGTTGATTGTGGCTTCTGGAGGTATGGCGATTTCGGGCATGTAGGGGAAACAACTCTCTTCTGGCCCACAGGGCATGTCGGCAAAGCGCGGCTGGAGCAACATCCAGGGGATTTCCACAACACTGCCTGAACTGGTCCCGACCAACAAAAACTTGTTAGTTATCCCGCGTTCGGTTAGGGTTACTGACATTGATACGGGGTTAGCTGGTAGGATGTAAGACTCGGTTTTGACTTCTGGTAACTGACTTATGGCAAAAGAACTGAATACGGTGCTGTTACTCTGAATTGAGCCTTCGTACAGTTCCGTTGCTACGATTTCGGTCCTTCGGAACCGTTCGTTGAAAAACGTATACACGAGCCAGTTTTCCGAATGTACTAAATGTACCGGACCTTTGGCCTTCTTATGTGAGGTAGAATAGACAACAAAACCGGTCACTCCATCAACCAGAAACACGTTAAGTACACTCTTATGTACCGGATCGTCACTCAGTGTTGCCAACGCAATTAAATTCGGGTTAACATACTTATAATGAACCGATCGGTCATGCAAGACACGACCTTGAGAATGCACACGTTCGGTCACCGGACGTGTACTAACCCCCACCAAGTCACACAAACCCAAGTTTAAGTTCCAAACCGGTTTTAACCCGTCCGGTTCAAGTCTATAACCTTGAACCAAACTTTGATCGATTGTATAAACGTAAGCGACACTCCTGCGACCCCTTTCGGGGAACACCCGCACTGAATCATCCGCACCAATCACAACCACCGGTTTGAGATGCTCCTCGTCCTCATTGGGTGAGACAAACGCCTGCTTGATACGATAGGGTAAGCGTTCCAACCCACGTGACTCGCCACTAATCGGATCAAAGGCGAACAAAACCCCGCCTCCCGTTGTGGCATCCTGGGCCAATAGCACGCACTGGGCGGGTAAGGGGGCGTGACGCGCCGTCCGCTGGACCAGTAACATCATCGTGACGTCATTAAAGGGCGTGACGTTGGGGAGGCGGTAAGTCCAGACGATTGAACCGTTGCGTAAAGTGTCAATGCCGAAGAGTTTACCGACGGCCGTTGCCACGACAATGATACGGTGTAGGCCGAAGTCGTCCCGAGTTGAGCCGAACTGGCCGCTCACTAGATTATATAACTGTTTGGTTTGGGTTGAAATGCGACGTGTGAACATGGTGATGACGTCATTGTCGGTAAATTCGGTCTCGATACTGGCTTCAAGGTCGGACACTGGTAACTCGAAAAATTCGACTGAGACTATATTACTTAAGGCTTCTTCACGGGTCCAGGAGACACGCCCTTCGGGTAGGCGGACTAGCGTAAGGGCGTGGTCAGTGCTGGAGAGGAGGAGCTCACAGGCGGGGCCTCTACACTGTCCTGCCACAATATATGGTCCTCCGAGTCCTAACGGATAATCGATCTCGACCGAACTCTCACGACCGTTCGTTAAATCAAACGATTTTACCCGAATCAACTTATCCAAATTGTCCAAATTCGCCTCGAGTTGGAACACTGAATTACCGATAGAGACAGCATTTGGGGCCACTTCGTGTGGCAAAACCGCGCCCCCTAGTTGCACGATTTTGGCGCTATTTTGTCTCACGAGCAACACGGCGGGTTTGGGGCTATCAAACTCGAGGAGGTTACACTCAGGGCCCCCTTGAATCGGCAAAGCCGAGGCTTTGCCCCCCTCATTAACCACATCAAACCAAAACAACTGTCCGTTGAAAACACACACGAAGTAGGGGTTAGCTGTTGCACATTTGTCACTCCCGGAGACCCACGTTTCGGGGATTTTGCGCGTTTTGGCCCGGACTTCCCCCGTTTTGACGCTAAACTGAGTCACTTCCATGTGGGACCCCATGATTGCCAAAACATGCACTAGGACTTCGCCCTTGAGCAGCCAGAAGGAGTCGCCGGAGCGGTCCAGCACCAGGGGCCACTCCCAGAGGAGGCTTCCAGTGGGGGCGTCCCAACCGCGCACGTAAAACCGGGACTTGGAGCCAGAGACAGTCACCACGTCCTTGTCCAGGTGCAGGAAGTGGGGCTGGTGCTCCTGGGGGCCCTCCATCAGCTGGCGCCATTGTATTTCGCCAGTTTTGGGGCTTAGACTGGCAATGATGTTCTCCTGTGTGGTCACAATCAGGCGTTTGTTGTCGAATTGGGCGTGCTTGACTTTGCCGATAAATGAGCGTTTCCAGTCAAATTTGCCCACCTGGTCTTCGTAGATCGCGCTGGCTGAGAGAAACGTGGCGCATATTGTTATAAAGTGCCCCAAATTCGTCATTTTGAACACATAACCTCTATGACTTAACCTCACTGGTTTTGACAAGTCATAAACTTGGTAGGACGTTGGCGAGAATGGACGCTGGCGAGAATTTTTTTACTTTAATTTATTTTCACTGCTATAATGAGTCGGTTTTAAAAATATTGATGCTTGAATCACGATTCTGTCATCCGTTAAATTCCTTCGCATTTTCAGACAACATGAATAAAAGTGGAATAAACGCGAATGTACTTTGGCGAGAATTTCCTAGGCACCATCGTGTTTAAATGCCTGGTAATTGTGAATTATTTGACGATAATTTGGGGAATTTTGTAAGGAAAAATTGTATTAACTACAACAACATCACAATCTTTATTTAAAAACAATTATAGGGGGTGGTTTCAAATGACTGTTTCGGTTGGTAGTCCCGAAACACATACAGATGGTTCCAAGTTTTATGGCCGAGGCAAAAACAAATATTTCTAGTCGTGTAACGAAATAAATTAATAGTCTAAACGATTGGGAATTAATGATTCATTGATTATTTATATTTGATATATTAGCTGTTTCAAAACTATGTAAACGCCAACGTCGCATTTTCTCTCAAAATTCGTTGTTATAAATTATTTATGCACTTCAAAAAATTAATAGCTAATGTAATTTATAGTTTCAATGAGAGGTCTAATCATTAATAATTAGTTTATATTTTTATGGACATTATTTAAAAAAATAATTTTGTAAAATCCAACGTTGGCGTTTACATAGTTTTGAAACACCTAATAGTTAGGTACATTATTTTTTTGCGTAGAATCCAACTAACAAGTGTCACCAAGTGTTCATTTAAAAAAAAACTCCAGAGTGCTTTGAAATTAAAAAACAATTATTTTGCATGTCTGTGATTAATTTGTTCTTTCATAACCTTACTTTTTGACAATTAAAAGATAACAGATTTTCTTATATATCCCGTTTCAGTTCATAGTAGAATTGCAACAGCGCAATTGCATTTTTCAATGTGAAAAATATAGCACAAATTAAGAGTTTCTGTAAAAGAGAAGAATTCTGTGTTCAACTAAATCCCAGCGCTACGTTTTAAGCTAAGAAAACCCACCAGAATCTCTCAATTTGTGCTCCATTTCACTCCAAAAAATTCAAATGCGCTGTTGCAAAACTCTACTATGAACTGAAATGGGATGTAAATATTTATTTATTATTTATAAAAACTGTTGGAAAAATCTTCCTTGTTGCTCAACACACATAACACATCGCCTTTGAACACTATTTATCAATCTTAGGTTTTAGGTTATAAATTCTTGTGAGACAGTTTAGTAGGCAACCAACAATACAATAATAAAAATTGTTCTACGACTTCCGTAACAATCTCACAGCATGCTGCGAGTTTTTTTAATAATGAACACCTGATATGTAAAAATATATAGGGTGTTTCGTTTAAAAAAATATAACTTTGGTTCATCACTCTGTATACAACACCCTGTATATAAGAAAAATAAATTTTTAGTTTGTGGACTTCGTCGATCTATCGGAAAATAAAAACGGCATGGCTAAAAAGTTATGGACCGATTACACACCCCTGGGTCACGCTGTATATTTTTGCCTCGGCCATAAAACTTGGAACACCCTGTACAATACCTGTAATTAAAGGAAGGCCAAGTGGGTGAGTAAAATAATGTTTATTTGTCTTGAAATTTCGAATTAATCATACTTTACATAAATGTTTTCAGTTAATAATAGTCTATAGCTACAAGGAATATTTACAGTAACAACAACTGGACAATAAATGCATGTTCGCGCGTTGTGACCAAGCTGGAAGTCGTTTGAGTCCGTTAAAAATAAATAATCTCACTTTTGGTATCGGTATAAGCAACAGTTATAATGTAACAACATTGAATGATAAAAAAATAAAGTAAATAAACCGTAAACATTGAGCTAAAAAATTGAAATAACAACGTCATGAACACCCACGATGCGAATAATTAATTGGTCTAATTGGTCACAATTTTACTTGTTGAGGCTTTCCCACAGCTCGTCATCCCCCCACTTATCGTCCCAGTTGGCTTTCTTCTCTTTCGTTTTCTTTTCTTTTTTGCTCGATTTCGGCCCAGTGGGTGACGTGGGGGAGGAAAAGTCCCTAGAGTCCGATTGGTAGCCCTGATGGTCGCTCTGGTAACCACCCCAACTGCCATCCCAGTTCTGGCCTGGCGATTTGGGACTAGACGCCCTTAAAATCCCCAAATCAAAACACGAAAATAACCAAAAACAAAAAATTACTTTGAACCCTGCTGACTGCTACAGCTCCAGTCCTCGTCACGGACGTAACCGTTGCCACTGCTCACCAATGAAGATTTCTCGCCAGGTGAATGGTAGTTTTCACCACCAACTTGCCCATAACCACCGGAATGGTAATCGCCTGCGTTACCACTACCAGAGACCTCGCGCCAACCCTTGCGACCCAACTCACCCATCTATGGGCATGCGCATTAAATCACAAGACGAAAAACACAAATGGACAATCTTTACTTGTACAAAAATTCGAAAACAATAATTTAAACGAGTAATAATTAAAAAATCACATTTGAATTTGCCGCCCTAGTAAAGTGGTTAATGGTATAGCTGCACCAGATGGCGCCACTATCGCAAGAATACATGGTTACTTGAAAAAGTCTAGTAAGCCATGGTTAGACGTGACGTCACATCCCCACTCTTATTAAATTAGATTAATTACTTGAAGCTAAACAAACAGAAATTAAAGTATCCGTTTTAGACGGCCAAAAAACTTACACACCCTGTATATTTGTTACTTCTTGAAAATAAAAAAATCTAAATTCACAAAAATACGTATTTAAAGCCAAAATGTTGGTGACTAATATTTACACAAAGTCTTACTACAACAAATAATTGAAAAAAAAAATAGTGCCTGTATTATTAAATTCTTAAAAAGTGGCTGTTTTAATGGTGTCTCTTTTGGAATAACGACCAAAAAAGATTTAGCTAAAATGTTTTGTCTGAAATTATTTGATCAAAAAATGATCGAACAATCTGACCCTCTATATTTTTCAGGAAGGTATTAAAAAAAACGTTAAGTGACGAATTCGTAACAAAAATCAATGAATCAAACAAACTTCTTTGTAATAACAGATTATATTTTTTGTTGGTGACGTTTTATCCAGATTCTTACACAATTATTGTGCCGTTTAATTTTATTCAGTTTGTTACGTTCTTTTGTCGCGATCGAATGCCTTAGGATAAAATCACAATCACAAAATTTTGCGGTTTAAAAATTAAATAAAATCGTTGGCTAGTGCGTGTTGAATGGATTTCCAGGGAGAAAAATAAGAAACAATCCGGATTAAAGGGTAAGTCTGCAATATTTTCTTTTTAGAAAAATTAAGTACATTATTAATTCTGTAATATTTCCAACTACTTATTTACTGGCACATTGTTCTAATTTCATGTATTTTTATTTCAGTAGGTCCGTTTAAGAAGATGATGCTATGGGACTTGCTACAAAATGTAGCAGAAGACGCCAAAGGTTAGTGGTTTTTATTTTTATTTAATTTTTATTTAAGTGAAACGTTCAACAAGTGATATTAATATTGTATTGTTTTTCTTTTTCATTTATTTTTAATCTAAAAAGAAATTTATTTAAAGCGACTTGTAGTCCTTTTAACCAGTTAATAATCTACTTCTGGACTAAATTTTGTGGCAATCGAGTCAAAATCTTTCAGTAAAAAAATCATCAAGGTCACAATAACCGAAAATTTATACAAAAAATACACGTTTTTAATGTAAAATTGTCTGAGGATTCCAAATCTGTCTTCACTTTGGCTCTACGATTCGTAGTTTTGGAGATATTAGACGAAATATGGTCGATTTTAATTTTTCCAACTTGTCGAAAATTAAATTAAAAAATATTTAAAAAATAGAAATTAATCTAAAGCGACTTGTAGCCCTGTTAACTATTTAACTATCTATTTCGGAGCAAAATTTTGTGGCAATTGAGTCACAATTGTGCAAATAATACGAGTAAAACAAATTGGTCAAAAAAATTCTAACCAAACTTTAAGTAAAAAAATCATTAAAGTTACAATAACCAAAAATTTATAAAAAAAATAGACCTATTCAATGAAAAATTGTCTGAGGAATGCAAGTCTGTCTTCATTTTTGTTCTACGATTAGTAGTTTTCTAGATATTGAACGATATATGGGCGATTTTAATTTTTCTATCTCCCAACATTAAAAAAAATATATTAAAAAAATAGAAATTGATCTAAAGTGACTTGTAGCCTTTTTGCTAGTTAATTATCAGTTTTTGAACAAAATTTTGTGCCAATCGAGTCAAAATTGTGTAAGTTATACGAGTAAAACAACTTAGTCAAAAAAATTTTTTACCAATCTTTCAGTAAAAAAATCATCAAGGGCACAATAACCGAAAATTTATATAAAAAATACACGTTTATAATGTAAAATTGTTTGAGGATTCCAAATCTGTCTTCAATTTTGCTCTACGATTCGTAGTTTTGGAGATATTAGACGAAATATGGTCGATTTTAATTTTTCCAACTTGTCGAAAATTAAATTAAAAAATATTTAAAAAATAGAAATTAATCTAAAGCGACTTGTAGCCCTGTTAACTATTTAACTATCTATTTCGGAGCAAAATTTTGTGGCCATTGAGTCACAATTGTACAAATAATACGAGTAAAACAAATTGGTCAAAAAAATTCTAACCAAACTTTAAGTAAAAAAATCATTAAAGTTACAATAACCAAAAATTTATATAAAAAATTGACCTATTCAATGAAAAATTGTCTGAAGATTCCAAATCTGTCTTCATTTTTGGTCTACGATTAATATTTTTAAAGATATTAGACGAAATATGGTCGATTTTAATTTTTCCAAGTTCCCTAAAATTAAAAAAAAAACATATTTAAAAATTGATCTAAAGCGACTTGTAGCCTTTTTACTAGTTAATTATCAGTTTTTGAACAAAATTTTGTGACAATCGAGTCAAAATTGTGTAAATTATACGAGTAAACAACTTGGTCAAAAAAAATTGTTACCAATCTTTCAGCAAAAAAAATCATCAACGTCAGAATAACCAAAAATTTATATAAAAAATACACTTTTTCAAGATAAAATTGTCTGAGGATTTCAAATCTGTCTTCACTTTTGCTCTGCGATTCGTAGTTTTGGAGATAGACAAAATATAGTCGATTTTAATTTTTCCAACTTCCCACAAATTTTAAAAAAAATTAAAAAAATCGAAATTGACTTAAAACGACTTGTAGCCCTTTTTACTATGTAATTATCTATTTCTGGGCAAAATTTTGTGGCAATTCAGTCAAAATTGTGCAAATAATACCCGTAAAACAATTTGGTCAAAAAAAAATTATTACCAATCATTCGTAAAAAAATTATCAAGGTCACAATAACCAAAAATTTATATAAAAAATACACTTTTTTAAGATAAAATTGTCTGAGGATTTCAAATCTGTCTTCACTTTTGCTCTGCGATTCGTAGTTTTGGAGATAGACAAAATATAGTCGATTTTAATTTTTCCAACTTCCCACAAATTTTAAAAAAAATTAAAAAAATCGAAATTGACTTAAAACGACTTGTAGCCCTTTTTACTATGTAATTATCTATTTCTGGGCAAAATTTTGTGGCAATTCAGTCAAAATTGTGCAAATAATACCCGTAAAACAATTTGGTCAAAAAAAAATTATTACCAATCATTCGTAAAAAAATTATCAAGGTCACAATAACCAAAAATTTATTTAAAAAAATAAGCTTATTTAAGGTAAAATTGTCTAAAGATCACAAATCTGTCTTCATTTTTGCTCTGCGATGATTTGTAATTTTGGAGATATTATTGAAGAAAATTCTATAATAATATCTTTGAAAAATGTGCCATCTACTGGTTTTTCTCCATAAAATTTACTAGTTTTAAAGTAGGAATTAAATTATAATAACCATTAACCAAGAAAACTAAACACCAAAGTTTTAAAGAACTATTGGCTAAAATTCCTAAAGTTAAGTCTATCGTTTGTTTTGCTTCAAGTTACTGACCCACCGCAATATTGCCAACTGTTTTTTTTTTGTACAAGTAAACATCAAAATCAATAATAAAAAAATTCTTTAGTCGTGTTTATTTTGTTAAATTCTCAATTAATTACCTTATTTGTGAGGCTAGTTATTTGTGTTCCCACATCTTCTAACAAAGAACCCTCTTTTACCTGACGCCAACATAAAAATAAATAAAACGAAAATAACCAAAAAATAAAATCAACAACAAAACCAAACAAACCTTTTCGCCTACATGTGAGCTAATATCAACTACCTTCTGTGAGGCAAGTCCGCCATATTTGACGGCATTTTCGGTCGCTTTACTCGCCAACTTGCTCGCCGAAGACGATAAGAATGACCAACCCTAGACAAAAAAACATCACTAAAGTGCCACCAACCCCAAACAAAAAATTACACTAGCTAGAGACGACATGGCCGTATCGACGAACTCTTGCGATTGGCTCCGAGGGGGCGCCTCCATCGTATACCCAAAACCGCTGTACTTCCCCCCCTGACTCGGCGGTAAATCCCCTCTTCTGTTCGCATTCTCGGCCTGTTTTTTCGCAAAAAACGCCTCCTTCTGGTCCTTGAACTCGGGCGAGGTGTAGTTCTGATAGCCCCCTTGATACGCCTCGGAGTTCTGGTACGAGGGGGCGCTCGAATACGAATTGCTACTACAAGGTGTGTTAATGACAACTGGAAAAATTGTAGATGGAAATCATTTTAACGCACCTTGTATTATTATAACTACTAGTGTTGCTAATCAAGCTCCCTGTGTAGTTCTGAGCCGGTGACGATTTCTCGTCCCAGGACTTCCCCTGAGCCAGAGCCGAGATCTTGTCTCGGTAAAGTGCGGCCGCTTTCGTGTTGTACTTCTGCTGGATGGTCATATGGTCATCCCAATCAGCTTGAGCTTCGAAAAAAACTCGCGCGTTCCGGTTGCCCCCCACTTTCATTTTCTCCAACTCTATGTCCTTCCACTTGTCCATCGTGACCGAGCGGACGAAAGACAAGTGCACCCCCAGCCCCCGGTGCTTGCCGGAGCACTCGAGACAGATCCATATGCCGTAGGTGACGGAGACCCACTGGGGGTTGTGCGTGCCGCACTCGAAGCATTTCTGCCAAGACAGCGAAATAGAAAGGGGGCACAGGGGGCCCAAGGGCGAAATGACCCATTTTACTTACATCGTTCTCGTTGTGGGGCTTGAGTTCTTGCAAAACGCGTCGGGTTCGGGGACTTGCCATTTTGGGGCGACGGGTGAATTAGGGGAGACGTCGGACTGTGGAGTTGTGCAAAGTCAACACTGAGACATGTTTTATACAAAAGAAATTAATTTTAGTTTAAATTAGAGTAATGTCAAAGAATTGTGTTGACGTGTGGGTTCACAAGCGACAGAGTGTGCCCATGACCGAAGACGCTGACTTCCGTATGGCGATATGTTCGAAACCACATTTATGCCTATTTTTTTAATTATTTTCGTACCATTTGGTTCAATTATTAAACTATTCGGTGCACGTATTCATTTGGAGTGCAAAAAAAATATTAAAAAGCGCGCAACTGTTAAGATATTTTCGGACTTGTGGTTCTTCCGTTCTAAACCAGTGAATTAGTTGACAGGCGCAGTATTTTGTGCACTTTTCAAGATTTGAATATTATTCATATTATTCAAGAAAACAGGACAAGGGGCCAAGGCAGTCTCAGGTGAGTTTAAAACAAACATTTTTTTGCATTTTTTTGTCAAAACCAATCTGAAAATGTCCCTAACCTCACTTCTGGGAATGAAAGTGCCAGTGTTATTTTTGCTTGTATTTACAACAAATAGGTACAGGAATGTTACAATAAATACATTTATTACTCCAAATCGTAACTCAAACCTACTATCTACAAGCGAGAGTTAATTTGTGACGAGCATCGTGTTAAATGTTAACATACACTCCCTGAAAATAAGAACGAAACAAATTGACTAGATTGAAAAACTCTGTGAAAACAACAAGAGTTAAGCTTAAGTTTAAAAACCTCAGTCAAATTCGTGTTTCTCAAACAAAGCTGTAAAAAACTTGATGGAATGTTAATAACAGAACAAGTCCAACTAGTCGGGGGGCAGGCACCTCAAAAAACGCTCATTTCTTATGGAAAAGAGTTCAAATCCCAAGTTTTGAAATTATTAAAATTGGGCAAATTTTGTGTTTATATCGTCGTATCTTTCTTCTGGATACACGTAAAGTTAGAAACTTATTTTTTTTGCAAAATATTGTAGATTTTATTTATTTTAAGAATACATGTGAGAAAAGGTTCACATTTAAACAAGAGCCTATATTTTTTAATCACCTCTATAAAACATGACTATTATTTAGGATTCTGTAACGTTTTTTATGATTTTTTCATCCTGAATCGAATGAGACCATCTGCAGGTCGATGCGACAATGCGTTTGTAAGATTTGTAAGTTTTTTAATTTTTTTTTAAATCGGTTAGTTGCTGTATAGTACGTAATTTTAACCAATTTCAAGTGATTTAGGTGGTAAAAGATTTGATGTAATTATCAAAACTCGATTACATAGGGTTATATTTTTTAAAATTTTAGTTTTCTTTTGCCAAAACCAGAACTTGTTTATGTACGTTAGAATCTACAGTAACTGAGGGATCTTTTGCGAAAAATATAACTTTCTAACATTATCCAGAAGAAAGATACAGACAGTCCCAACGAGTTAAAAAAAATCGATTATTGACTTTAAGATAGTTGAAAAATAAATATTTTTTATAAAAGCCGTAGTTACTAAACCCATCAACTAAAATTATTTTCAAATATACAGAGTGTTTCATAAATGAGCTGCAAAGGGAAAACCCTAACTTTTATTACATTTTTGGTCGTAGCTTTTAATACTGAGAATTTTCATCTAAACTTAAATTGGTCGATTTTACTTAGTTTTTGAAATAATTTGGTTTTCTTGACGAAAACACGTTTTTAAAAAAAAATTATTACACAAAAACAAATAATTTTAAAAAGTAGGGTTTTCACCACTTTAAAGGGAAAAGTTCAAACTTGAATCTGTACCAATTGTTTAGCGCATTGTAATTAGGAACGTAAAAAAATTAAGAGGTTTCTTAAAAGTTGAATAACTTAAAAAAGTTAAATGGAACACCCTATTATTTTGTTTCTGCTTCTCAAAAATTATTAAATTGTCTATCTAAAAACATAAAGTTTCAAATGTGACTTAAGTTAATTTCAACAACAATGTACATTATTTTCTAAAATGTTAGTTATTTCGCAGTAATAAATAACGAATAATGGCCTGAAGGTAACATATTGTAAGAAGTTATTATTAGCTGAAAATTTCACCCTTCGACTACTGAAACAACAGTTAATAATTTTTTTAATGTTTAAAGTTAAATGGTAATTAAAATACATAAATTTTGATGATTTATTTATATGAAAAATCTGTTAATATCGTTCCAAAATATCATTGTTTAATTAAAAACTCTTTGCTTCTATTAACATTTGCGTTCAGTAGAAAGATTAGTTTGGAACAAAGTTCGTTCAAAGAAAATAATAATTAATAATAATGCTAAAGAATTCTATACGTGTCAAAAATTAAGAAGTTTCAAGGTTGAAAGTTATTTTTCTAAGTAGAGACAAACATTAAGCCTACCCAAGTAGCACAGCTTCAACCATTTGGCAATTGCAGCCAAAAGATAGTCATGAAAACGTCATCAAAACTGAATCAAATGTCTTTCTTTGCTGCGAATTACCTTATTGCTTTTCAGTCAGCTGTAAAACATACAATTTCAACTCATGGTCTAAGCCAAAATACAGCCACAGCATTATCTTCCATTTTTAAGTTGGATAGTGTCATCAAAAGAATATGTTAAAAGCCAGTTAACAGCAAAAGCCTAATGATCCATTATAATATCGATTCCAGCAAAAAAAATGCCAATATACAGCTACAGCCAAATAGCTGATTTTGAGACATTTGCTTAGCTTTCCTAAACCTTATTGCAACCATATTACAGTTCTATAGCTGTGAAAATTTTTTGGCTGTTAATAAGTCATGAAAGCCAATACGCTGCATTATCAGTGTTGCAGCATTTTAACCAAATTTTACAAAATGGCTATTTATACTTAATTTTAGCTAAAAAGTCTGTTGACCAAAATATTGCTTAGAGTTTTATTACAACCTTATTTTCGTTATGTTAGCTATTAGTAAGCAATAAAAGCCAATACGCTGTGATATACCGTTACGGATCTGTGGAAACATTTTAGCTATTGATAAATTATGCACTCTAATATGCTCCGATATGACTGCTACATTTTATAGTAGCTACCTAACAAAAATTAGGTACAAAGAAATTTGTGGCCAATAGACATAACGACATAACCCATGCTGTGGAATTTGTTGAAGCTCAAAGTAGGTTTTAGCCTAATAAGATTAATAAGCACACTTTAGTACCATTTTTTTTTTTTTTTGGTACACGTTTTGGTGACCAAATAAAAACAGTGTGTGCTACTAATGTTTTTTCCAAAGCTTACGACAAAATATTACTTGTTAAACGTACATCAAATTCACTTTCACAAGAACGGTGTTTTCTTTTTGATAATTGTTAGTTTCTTATTTTTATGGCATAATTTTTTGTCCCGTCCGTAATCTCACTATTTTTTATTTTTGCCATACACTTCCTCTGTATTACCTATTTTCATAAAAAAAAAACATTCCTAACATTTCTATTATGAGTAAATAGATCCAGCACCTCTAACATATTTTTGTTCTTTTGAAAATATTCACAGATTTTTTTTACGTATTTGTGTCCGTCCGTCATCAATTATTTATAATGAATTAATATCATCACTTTAACTATTACAATCTTTTTTAAAAAGATAAGCCCTTCTGAAAATAAAAGTTCACAGAATTATACTTCGTTCCTAATCATGGAATGTTTTTAGAGAGACAATTTAAAAAAAACTCTTTTAGATACGAAAATAAAAAATAGGCTGTTCCATTTAAAATTTTTAATCCTCTTGATAGTAGTAAACTAAAAAAATTATATCCTCAAAGATTGAACTTTTTTCTTTAAAATGGTGAAAGTCCTACTTTTCTAGGATTCGTAGTTATGTAGTAATTTAAAGAAAATAGGATGTTTTCGTCAAAAAAATAAAATTATTTCAAAAACTAACCAAAATCGACCAATAACAATTTACCTTAAAAACATTATTCCATTAAAAAAACATAAGATTGTATTGTAGGTAATTTCGGAAACACCCTGTATAAATGAAAATAATTTTAGGTGAGTCAGGGGGTCAGTACCACGGTTTTTGTAAAAAAAATAATTTTCAAACATTTAGAGGCCAAATGACTTTTTCAAATCGTTGGTTGTTAAGGGGATTCTTCCATTTAGACAAAGTCAGAATTTCTATGTATCCTATTTGCATTGGTCTACATGTAGCGACGTGAGTAAGCTTTTATGCCAAATAAACTATTGGTCGATTGCACCGACAAAAAAATTTGGCTTAGGCCCTTGCAATAAATCAGTTTTTCAAGGCTAAATAGCTCATACTGGTCATATCCGATCATAAGACAGGAAATAATTTATAGGTTTTATTTTTGTTTTTTTTTTTCCAACAGGAAATCAGATGGTTACATAATACACAAAAACTAAATTTAATATTAGAAAATAACTTTATTATATCAGGTACCATCGGTGGACATAAAAAAACTGGTACAAGCATGACATTTCTATAAATCAAAAAATCACAAATTTATATCGGGTAAATTTGGCTTTTTGAGAATAAGGTTATAAAAATTTTGACATACTAATGACATGTTGTCAAAAACATTAAGTTGAAGTTCACTTCTTTAATGTTCTCTACATTTACAAAGATTATTTTAGGTTCAAAGAGCTCAAGCGATTATCATTAAAATTCTGACAATTTTTGTCTTCAATGACAATTCAAAAGTTTGATGCACAATGAGCAAATTTTGGATGTACCAGTTTTTTATGTCCACTGATGGTACCTATGTAACAAAATAATAAATAAAATGTTCCTACAATTTTTTGTATATTTCTTTTATATATTTTTTACAAACATAAAAAAAACAAAATTCAATTGTGATGGGGCGTAATTTAAATTTAAAATGCGCTTGACACACATTGACATGCGCTTTACATATTACTCATATTAGATATTGTGTAAAAGAAAATTCTTTTTTGAAGAAATTAAAAAGCAGTCATCTCGTAGAAATACACTGTGTTCAAAAATGCTTCTTTATCAAGTCACCTATGAAATTTGAACGTAATGTGCCGCTTGATTTAAATTTTGAATGCCTTCAAAGTGACAGATATCTGTCAAAAAGAAAGAATGCATAATAACAAAAATTAAGGAAATATAAAAGACAAATCAAGACAAACCCTACACTTGAACACATTGTATTTTAGAATAATAGATTTTGACGTTCAAAAAAATGTCTGCTAAAAGATAAAAAAATCATTTATTAGTGGGAATGGATGCATGGCTGTGAGAGAAGGGAGAATTTCCAAAAATTCAGAAATAAGTTCTAGATTTTTATTGATGTGGATGAAGTTAATTATACGATATCCCATTCATCCTGAAACTTAAAAAAAATTCGGTCCAGATACGACAATTTTAAAATTAAACAAAAAACCACCCCCTAAGTAATTTTTTTTTGATGGGGATGAAATTACCAATAGAACATGATATTCATCCTAAAACTTTAAAAAAAATCGGTTCTGACACGACAATTTAAAAATGAAACCAAAAACCACCCCGTAAATTATTTTTTTTGATGAACATCACATTTATCCTAAAATTAAAAAAAAATCGGTTCAGATACAACTTTAAATTAAATCAAAAATGCCAATATTGAGTATTTCTCGGAATCATTCACGGATGGCACACGTGTGGATGGAAGTAAGACAAGAACAGAAGGATAGAGATCCGATGAATTTAAATCTCATCGTCTTTACAGCAAAATTTTCTCAGAAAAGTACAGGACCTGTAATTAACTAACAAACTTCAAATTTTAATATCACATTCAGCACACTTTAAATTAATTCCCTTGATCATTTTCTTTGTGAAAATAAATAAGTTGGAAGGTAAAATGTCATTACAAAGATGAACAATTTTTTCTATACAGGATGTTCCGTCTAAACCCCACATTAGAAGTACTGAAAGTTCTAATAAAGATATTTATCTGAGAGTTGGTACTCAGGCATAATCCGTTGAGTTATACACAATGAAAATATTTTCAAGATGGCAGCACTTCCGGTTATACCGGAAGTCGCTATTAACTTTCTTATTTTAAATGGAAAGCTATGTTTTTCACTCCGTTTTTGGATTAGTTGAGTTATTTTAAGGAAGTTTTTATCAGCTTTCCCTATACCCAAATTTAACCGTTTTCGAGATATTTAGGATTTTTGAAAATTTTTGAATTTGCACCTGTCCCTTAAAAAATCGGTAACTCGCTTAGTTTTAGAGATTTCGAAATCATGTTTGGAGAATTGAAAGAGAAAGCCTATATCTGTTGTTCAGTGTGATCAAAATTGGAATTGAAGTTAATAAACCCAAAAATTTTAAGGTTAAGTTTGGACAACTTCAAGTACCCAAAACTTAATTTTTTCAAATGGGATGTCCCAATTTTTATTCTACTAGATGGAGGAGAATTTTGTTCTGCATCTATCTGTATTAGCATTCCCTATACCTATCTGTGATAATTTTCAAGTTATGTTGGTTTTTTTGTTATTGTAGGAAATTTCTTACTAACCACAGCTATTTTTGCATAGTTTGCTATAAAAACATTTCTGATTAAACTTAAACGACAAACTCTGTTCAAAATTGTGTTATCAGACTGTGAAAACAAAATAAATTCATTGGGTGTTGGTTTGAAAAACTTTAATTTCTCACTTTTTTTCATTCGTTTCCATGACAGTCTATGAGAAAAGGCCTATGGCTAATGAATTTCTCAATCCCAACAAAAAGGTATTGTAACTTGAAAACTATTAAACATAAGTATAGGGAATGTTAACACAGATCGAAGCAGAATTAAATTCTCTACCATCTAGTGAAATAAAACTTTTGTCATTTCATTTGAAAAAAATGAGTTATGGGTGCTTAAAATTCTGCAAACTTAAGTTTAAAAATTTGGAGTTTGTTATTCTTTTTTTAGAAATTTGAAAACACCAAAGGAAAGATCTAGGCTTCCTCTTTCAAATGAGCTCAAAAATATTTCGAAATTTTTAAAAATCGCAGAGTTATCGATTTTTGAACGGGAAGGTGCAAATTCAAAAAAAATTTAAAAACCATAAATATTTCGTAAACGGCTAAATTTAGGTATAGGGACAGCTTATGAAAACTACCTAGTAATTCAAAAACGCATTAAAAAATATAACATTGCCATCTTGAGAATATTTTCATTGAGCAGGATCTAAAAGATTATGGTTGTACACAAATTTTCAGATGACTATGATTATTAGAACTCCCAATACTTCTAATGCCTGTATTTCCAATTTCTTTTAGCGAAATCTAAAAAAAATTTAAAGCACTTTTAGTTCAAGGACCTTTAATCGTAATGAGTTCTATCATATATATTTTTTTCGAAAAAATATATCGAATAGGAAAGTGTCAGTTTTCCAATTCGTCGTGTGGTAGAATCCCCTTAACAGAAATTTTACCTTAGAATAGTGTAATCAAACTTGAGTAGCTTGCTCCCGGACTAAACTAGGCCTAAAAGTCAAGACATCTTAGCACAATCCCCCCTCGAACTCGTCATCACTGGCGCCCCCTTTCGCTTCGCCCCTTTCGTCCGGTCGGTCCTCGATCGTGGCCGTCGTCTGCGAGTTGGGGGAGACGTAAGAAGGGGCTGCGTTTTCCCTCACTGTGGCTTTAGGGGGCGTAGCGATGCCCTCCGGCAGGGGCATGTCTCTGGCCAAGATGGCGTACTCCACGTCCATGTGTTTGATGAAGGGGTTGTTGAGGGCCTTCTTGGCCGCTTCGGGGTCCTCCTCGTCGTAGGCTTGGAGGAGCATTTCGAGGATTTGTACTTCGGGGGCTTCGCAATAGTTGCCCCATTCTTTGAAGGCTTTTTCGGCAGCGACGACGTCGCCACGGGCTAACTGCACCAGGACTAGGGCGACGGCCAGACGGCCGGTGGCTTGGTAAGACTCGTTTTGTTGGTGGAGGCCCAGTTCACGACGGATGGCGTCTGCAGCGAGGTCATATCTAGGTGGGGAATGGGTGGTAAAATGTAATGGGCGAGGAATTTTTTTAAAATAGGTGTGCTTACTGTTGTAATTTGACGTGGAGGCGGGCCACTTTGCTGACGTATTCGGCGGCTTGTCTCGAATTGTCTTGAATCTTTAAAAAAATCAGACAAATTTTTCATTTTTTTTTTATTTCTCAATTACGTCAAAACTATTCGAAAATGTGGAACTATTTTGGTCTAGACTTATGTAAAATGATACGGGGAATCGATTGGCGTCGAGAAAATCGCAAAATTCCCAATAGTTTTTTAGTTTTTACTTTTGTTTTTTTTTAATTTTCTCGAAAATAATAATTTTTTTGAAAAAGATAGATAATTAAAAGAGCTTCATAGGGTTATGTCTAATAGTTCTGGTTTATTGCTCGATAAAGTTTATTGCTCGATAAAGTTTCCGGGTACCGGAAATCGACAAAATCGCGACCAAAATTGCAAAAATCAAAATTTTTAAAATCGAACCTACTGACTGTTTTTCTACTTTTAACAACTCTAGAGGGTTGTATGAGTATAGAAATATCTATAAAACTTTGATTGAGTGAGTAAAAAAAAATGTTTTTTTTTTTTCATTTTAGTGAAGGTAAGTGACCATTAAAATTTTTAGCAAAAAAATTCAAAATTTTAAATCCCATGAAAAGTTAATATAATACGTAGAATGAGCCGCAGAATTCACTGGAACAAACCGTTTTGCTCCACGACTTTTAGTTTCTTAGTTACGAATTTTTTTGTTGAAGAATAAAGTATCAGTAGGCTACCCCTAATTTTAAGCAAAAAATTTCAAATTTTTAAATCTTGTAAAAAACCGATATAATATGTAAAATGAGCCGTAGAATTCACTGGAACAAACCGTTTTGCTCTACGACTTTTAGTTTTTAAGTTATGAATTTTTTTAGTGTTAAACTTTAAATGCCTCTGTACCCGGAACCGTTGCCCGGAGCGATTCCGGGTTTTGACGAGAAAATAGAGAATTTCAAGCGCTATCCAATGCTTTATCGATTTTTATTCTAAGTCTTATAGTTTCCGAGAAAAACTCAAAAAAAGGTTGCCATTTTGACTTTTTTCTAATTTTTAAACGCCGACTACGGCGAAACTATAAGAGTTAGAGAAAAACGGTAAAATCGATTAGAACCGGTATAAAAAGCCCTACAAAATGGCATAGGTTTCAAGGCGATATCTCGCAAAAAAATTTTCAATTTTCAAACGTCGATTACGGCCAAACTAAAAGAGCTAGAGGAAAACGCTTTGTTCCATTGTAAAGAGCACATCAAAATCTATAAGATAGGGTGGGTTTGAATTGATTTTGAGACACTTTAAAAATTGGCCATTTTTAAGGGGGGGTGTTAACAAATTTTTCAATTTTTTTATTTTCTCTATTACGGCTAAACTATTCAAAAAAGTGGCACTATTTTAATCCTTACCTATGCAAAATGATCCGGGAAATCGATTCGCGTCGAGAAAATCGCCAAATTCCTAATAGTTTTTTAGTTATGAATTTTTTAAAATTTGACCTACTTTTAGTTTTTTTTTTTAATTTTCTGGAAAACTATTAGTCGGAAAATAATAATCTTTTTTGAAAAAGATAGATAATTTAAAGAGCTTTCCAACGATAATAAACTTCATGAGGTTATCTTTAATAGTTCCGGAATTATTGCTCGATAAATATTCCGGGTACCGGAAATAGACCAAATCTCGACAAAACTGGAAAAATAAAATTTTAAAAATCGAACCTATGGACTTTTTTTCTATTTTTGACAGCTCTAGAGGGTTGTAAAGGCATACAAAAGTCTATAAAATTTTGCTGGAGTGAATTTTTTCCATTTTTGTGACCATTAAAATTTTAAACAAAAAAATTCAAAATTTTAAATCTCGTGAAAAGCTGGTATAATAAGCAAAATGAGCCGCAGAATTCACTGGAACAAATCGTTTCCCTCTAGGACTTGTAGTTTTTGAATTGATTTTTTTTTTAATGAAAAAATATAAATGCCTCTGTAGCCGGAACCGTTGCCCGGAGCGGCTCCGGGTTTTGACGAAAAAATAAATAATTTCAAGCGCAATTTGATGCTCTTTTGATTTTTGCTCTAAGTTGTATAGTTTGCGAGAAAAACGCCAAAAATCTTTACATCTAGTGATTTTTTTGGTGATATTGACGTTACCATTGCGATTTCTGAGGCATGCTGGAACAGCCTGAGGGCCTGTTCCGGGTGCTGCGCCTCCAAAATCTTCGCTGCTTTGTCCAAAGAGGCCGCTGCTGTGTCCCCACTGCCATGACTCTGAAACATGTTGGCAGCCCTTTCTGCCAAAGAGGCAACATCCTGTAATTCCCCGAGTTCCTTGCACACCAAAATAGCCTGATCTAAGGCTTTAGCGGCCGAAAACAACCTAATTCCATGTTAAGAAAATGAAACCCAACTATCAAAAAATTAAAATAAGAAATAGCACACAAACATACAAAAAAAAAGGATACGCTCTATTTTGTTTATGACAATCGACAGCTTTCAACAAACACTCCTTACATTGGGCAAAGTTTTTTGCGTTACGAAAACACGTCGCTGAAAGTAAAAAATGGGTAAAATACCCGCAACGCATTTTATAAATATACAAACCCGCTTTGTTGTAGTCATCAGCAGCGGATTCGTAGTCAGGTCGCCACTTTAACAATGATGTTTTAAGGCTAGAAAATAATAAATAGGAGAGAGAAGTAACTAAAAGTGGGCCTTTTACTGTTTTTCCGCGTTTCGGATGTGCTCCAAACCCTCTTCATTCTTTTTATTCGCCGACATCGCAGATGTCTGTGACAAGTGAAACAGTTGATTTTTGACAGTGGGCTGGGTGTCGCTGCGCGCGCCGCTTTTGACAGTTATTCAAATTTTGCCGCCATTCTTAATAATTGATCACTTACAGTCACTCAAAATGAAAATGACGCGTCCATAAACGAACGCCTACCGTGCAACCCCTGCTATAAATTATTAGAGATCGTAAACTAGTTTTGAGTCGAGTTCCACATTTCATTTATCGGCTTTTGAAATGTTTAAGGATTTCTTGATGGAAATTGTTGGTTATCCCAAATGTGAAATAATACAATTTTTAAGTTCTTCGCAACGCGATGTTTCGACGCTTTGAGAGAAATAAAACAAAAATAAAATTGTTAGTTGGTTTGCAAATTTAATTTATTATTTGGTTGATGCAAAATAAGTTTTAGTGTGCAATTAAAATCTGCAGAATAAAAAACACGGCTAAACATGGATTCTTATTTAATTTTGTTTAAATTATTATTAAATTAAATTTCGCGGATTGTGATGCGATCGCGAAACGATCACTTTGATATCCATTGTCCAAAAATTATTTCAATTCAAAATAATTATTGTCACAAACTGTAACTAAAAATTTGATCGTCTTTATAGTTTATTTCTTAAGAATATAAAACTTATTGCAATAATAGTTGTGCATAAAACAAGATAAAATAAAAATATCGAAATCCAATTGTTATTTTAAATTTCAAGCAAAGATTTAATGGTTTTAATTATTAATTGCACAATCGTTTTTGTGAACATTTTGGTTTACTAGTGCCGGTTTATAGAAAGTTCCATTTTAATTCGTTGTTAAAAGCTAACAACGCGAATAGACCAATCAAACTGATTAATTAATCAATGTCATGAATGAATGAATTGCCGTAACGATCATTGATAACTTTTATTCTGAATATTCCAATTTTTTTAAACGTCTTTGACTGATATTTGAAATACAATTGGATTTTTGTTTTAATAGTAAATACTTAATTAAGACAAGATTGAGTACGAAAATAAGTTGTAATCTTAAAATTCCAAAAATTGAAACCGGTCTCAAAAATAAAATCTAATTTTATCGTGTTGTATAATAATAAATAACTAAACTACTTATAATAAGTATTTAATTTTATTCATGAATTGGAAATAGTATTATAACAGTTTTTTTTGCATCAAATAAAATATAATAAATTAAATTAAAAAAAATAATAATTTTTTTGACCTCTCAAAGTGACGAAATGTGGCGACGAAGATAAAAAAATTTTTATTTCTAATATGTCTTCTAAGAAGATTAATAAATGTTTATGTTATGAAGAATTTGAAAATTCTTTCCTTGAAATTTTGGCCTTTAGTTATCCCCTGCTGTAAGAGTTTGTTTGTCATTTCCTGTTAACCTTATTTGCAGTAATGGTCAGAATTTCATTCGGATATTTCCATGAATGAATTGCCGTAACGTCATTGATAACTTTTATTCTGATTATTCCAATTTTTTGAAACGTTTTTGTTTAAAATTTGAAATACAATTGCATTAAGACATTTTAATTTTAATAGTAAATACTTAATTAAGACACGATTGACTACGAAAATCTTAAGATAAAGAAGTTATAATTAACAAAAATTAGTGGTAATTCAATTTTAAAGAGGGAAACATTTTTAGTGATCTTTTTGTGGGTTCTTCTAAAATTTAAACAAATGCAGAAAACACTAAAAACTTAACTACTTATAATATTTAATTTTATTCATTATTTCGAAATGGTATTCTAAAATCAATAAGACTTGGAGTGTTTATTTATTATAATAAACTTAGTTTAACTTATTTTGCATCAATTAAATAGTAAATTAAATTTGCAAAAAACAAATTGATTTTCTTTGACCTCTCAAAGTGTCGAAACGTGGCGACGAACATGAAACTTTTTTTTACTTCTCATTTGTCTTCCAAGAAAATTAATAAATGTTTATGAATTCGGAGAAGAATTTGAAAATTCTTTCGTTGCAGTTTTGGGCTTAAGTTATCCCCTATGGTGTTACGGGTTTGTTAATTATTTTCCCGTGAATCTTATTTGCGGTAATAGTCGGAATTTTAATCCGGGTATTCCCATGAATGAATTGCCGAAACATTTATTGCTAACTTTTATTCTGGCGATTCTAATTTTTCAAAACATTAAGGGCAGGCTTATAAAAACTCCATTAAAATTTAACACGTTGTTAACAACGAACTAAAATTTAATGGAGCTTTCTATAAACCGGCACTAATAAACTAAAATGTTCATAAAAATGATTGTGCAATTAATAATTAAAACCATTAAGATTGTAGACGTCTTTGCTTGAAGTTTAGAATAACAATTGGATTTCGACATTTTTATTTTATCTTGTCTTATGCACAACTATTATTGCAATAAGTTTTATATTCTTAAGAAAGACGATCAAATTTTTAGTTACAGTTTGTGACAATCAGATTTTAAGTATAATAATTTTATTTTGAATTGAAATAATTTTTGGACAATGGATATCAAAGTGATCGTTTCGCGATCGCATCACAATCCGCGAAATTTAATTTAATGATAATTTAAACAAAATGAAATAAGAATCCATGTTTTGCCGTGTTTTTTATTCTACAGATTTTAATTGCACACTAAAACTTATTTTGCATCAACCAAATAATAAATTAAATTTGCAAACCAACTAACAATTTTATTTTTGTTTTATTTCTCTCAAAGCGTCGAAACATCGCGTTGCGAAGAACTTAAAAATTGTATTATTTCACATTTGGGATAACCAACAATTTCTATCAAGAAATTCTTAAACATCTCAAAAGCCGATAAACTAGTTTACGATCTCTAATGATTTATAGCAGTGGTTGCACGGTATGCGTTCGTTTATGGACGCGTCATTTTCATTTTGGGTGACTGTACAGGGTGCTGCATTTTGGATGTCCGAATAGGGGATCTCCGAAACTAACAGGTTTAGAGAAAAACAAGTGACACATTCTCGGGTCCGTTTTTTGAGAAAATAATTTTGGTCAAAACCGCATCCCGCTATCATCTTTTGTTTTCGACTTATAAACAAAAGTTGACATTTCAGCTAAATCTTAAAAAAATCATATCTTCCTTATTATAAAAGATACACATTTGAAACAAAAACATTATACAGGCACTTTTTTACAGAGAATCTGATAATGTTATCACCGATTTTTTTTAATCATTAGTTTAGCTGTAATAACATAAAGTTATATTTTTTTAAATAGGAATCATAGGCGGCTGTGATATTTTTGAAAAGCTTATTTTTTTCTGATTTGATATGTCAATTTGTGTAATACAGTATTTTTAAATATTTAAAAAAAACATAAAATTTCGCTTTTTCTTTATAGTAGGCCATGAAAAAATTTTGGATTTTCAATTAAAACTATGAAAAATATATTACCCAACAAGTATTTATAATTTAATAATTTTTTAAACACTAATTAATTCAAAAACAGCATAATAAATTATTATTAGATCAAATTTTTGCAATTAATAAAAATTATTTGTTTTTAGATTTAAAATGGCAAGCTTACTTATTGCTATTCTATTTTCTAATTAAACATGCAATGTCGGAAAAAGAGAAATCTTATTAATTGTGTGATTGCTTGTCAATGAAATTTTATTTTACAAAAAAATGTCAATCCAAACACCAATATTAAATCCCATCTGCGGTAAAAAATACATGACATTATCAAGGTCACCTCCATTGCACTTCACTAAACCATAAAAAAGTGTTATCAAATGGTAGTGACACATCGTTTTCAATTTTCTGCACATTTCTTATGTAATTAAAATCTGGGAAGATCGTATATTTGTTCAATTGAAAATAACTTTAACATAGCTATTTTTATAATTTCACATTTTTTACTTTAATAACTGTTCACAAAATTTCAAGATTATTCACACCTTTTATGTGAAATAATTTTTCCATGGCCAACTACTTTCAAATATTTTAAATATATTTTTTATCAAAAGTATATAAAAATATCAAACTGTATTTATATTGTGTTTAGTTAAAAAAAAATAAGCTTTTCGAAAATGTCATAGCCAACTATGATTCCTATTTAAAAAAATACAACTTTGTTATTACAGCTAAACGAATGATTAAAAAAAATCGCTGATAACATTATTAAATTCTCTGTAAAAAAGTGCCTGTATGATGCCTTTATTTCAAATGTATATGTTTTATAATAAGGAAGATATAAATTTTTTAAAATTTCGCTAAAAAGTCAACTTTTGTTTATAAGTCGAAAACAAAAGACGATAGCGGGATGCGGTTTTGACCAAAATTATTTTCTCAAAAAACGGACCCGAGAATGTATCACTCGTTTTTCTCTAAATCTCTTAGTTTCGGACATCCAAAATGCAGCACCCTGTACAATTGGTACAATTACGTGGCTCCTGGCATAATGAAATATGGTAATAGAAAAAAATACTTTATTCAGACTTAAAAAAAATGTACAAAATCACTTCTTGGCCAAAATCTTGGCGAAAACATCGGCCGTTTCCTCGAGCAGCATCTTCATAATATCAACAGTCACTTGATTCTTGACGATCAACTCATCCTTGTCAAAGTTGGTCCATTGCGATTCTTCCTCTTGAGATTCCAAAACCAGAACTTCATCCACATGGTCCCGCTTTTTGCGCCCCCACTTTATAATTGCACTTTCGGCAACTTGGACTTTCTTAAAGCCGAACAATTCTTTGAGTTTGTTGGTTAAAATTTTTTCTAGTGTTAGCGAATCAGGGGGTTTGGTTTTAGCCAACTGTGGTTTTTTGGCAAGTGTTAACCACGACGGTTCTTTCACCACTTCGAATTGTTTGTAATGATCCCTTGCTACGTCTTTGCAAATATTGAAGATAAATTCGGCACAAATTTTCGATACTTCGACTTTCGAAAATAACTTGAAACCGTTTTCGGAAAATTTCACTTTTTCGAGGGTGTTGTTTTGGTGTGCTTTGTGGAGGACTTTTGAACTGTATGACGCAATTTCGCTGATTTCTTTCGCTTCGGTTGGAAGTATCGAGTGTGGGAATGAGGAGGAAAGGGAGGAGGGGGGAGTGTAGGGAGGGGGCGGTTTGTTGGGGATTTCACGCATAAAAACGTACGGTAATTGTTCTTTTTGTTGCAACTCCAACTGTTTGATCTAAAAAATTAATTACAAAAATCTAGTAAAAAAATCTAAATTATTTACCTCCTGTTCGATGGCTAATTGCTTGCGCCACAACTCTTCGGCTTCGCTTCCGAAAATATCAGTCGGTAATTGACGACCGTCGAGACATTCTAAACAAAAGAATTTTTTTTTAATTTTTGTTGTTGTTAGCTAATTGAAACTTTAGATTTTCAGATGAAAAATTACTCAATGTGTTTTCATTTTTTGTCTAGGGGCGATATTTTTAAGGTATTGGTCAAAGTTTGAAATTTAGTTTGTCAAAACCCAAACTCTTATTATTTAAAAAAACAAGGAAAAAGTTTAAGACATTAAAATTTAGTTAAATCAAAACACTTGTTTTTTTTTTTTTGGAAAGAGAAGCCTAAACAGTTCGATTTTTAGTTTTTCTTGTGTAAAATTATCAAGAGATTCTAAATCTGTCAATGTTTCTTAACTATGACCGATAGTTTTGTGATATCAGCCAATGTTTGATAATTCAAAACACAAATCAGTTCAATTAAAAGATGAGTGCTTTTATTTAATATTATTTTTTTGAAGTTGGACGATCTCGACAACTGAAATATTAGCTTTCCATATGCAAAATTATTCAAGAATTCTGAATCTGTATTTATTTTTTATGTAGCAGCAATAGATTTTAAGATATCGACCAAAGTTGAAGAAATTGGTTAAAATTTATTTTGACAAAACCCAAAAACTTGTTTTTTTTTTTAAATAGAGAAGTCTAAATAACTCAATTTTTAACTTTTCTTATGCAAAATTATCTGAGGATTCCAAATCTGACAATATTTCTTAACTACGGCGGATAGTTTTTGTGATATCAATGTTTGATAACTCAAAACACAAATAATTTAAAGTGAAAGATGAGTGCTTTTATTTAATTTTATTTTTTTGAAGTTAAACGGTCTACACAACTAAAACATTAGCTTTCCATATGCAAAATTATTCAAGAATTCTGAATCTGTATTTATTTTTTATGTAACAGCAATAGTTTTTAAGATATCGACCAAAGTTGAAGAAATTGGTTAAAATTTATTTTGACAAAATCCAAACACTTGTTTTTTTTTAAATACAGAAGTCTAAATAACTCAATTTTTAGCTTTTCTTATGCAAAATTATCTGAGGATTCCAAATCTGACAATATTTCTTAACTACGGCGGATAGTTTTTGTGATATCAATGTTTGATAACTCAAAACACAAATAAGTTAAAGTGAAAGATGAGTGCTTTTATTTAATTTTATTTTTTTTAAGTTAGACGGTCTACACAACTGAAATATTAGCTTTCCATATGCAAAATTATTCAAGAATTCTGAATCTGTATTTATTTTTTATGTAACAGCAATAGTTTTTAAGATATCGACCAAAGTTGAAGAAATTGGTTAAAATTTATTTTGACAAAATCCAAACACTTTTTTTTTTATATAGAGAAGTCTAAATAACTCAATTTTTAACTTTTCTTATGCAAAATTATCTGAGGATTCCAAATCTGACAATATTTCTTAACTACGGCGGATAGTTTTTGTGATATCAATGTTTGATAACTCAAAACACAAATAAGTTAAAGTGAAAGATGAGTGCTTTTATTTAATTTTATTTTTTTTAAGTTAGACGGTCTACACAACTGAAACATTAGCTTTCCATATGCAAAATTATTCAAGAATTCTGAATCTGTATTTATTTTTTATGTAACAGCAATAGTTTTTAAGATATCGACCAAAGTTGAAGAAATTGGTTAAAATTTATTTTGACAAAATCCAAACACTTGTTTTTTTTATATAGAGAAGTCTAAATAACTCAATTTTTAACTTTTCTTATGCAAAATTATCTGAGGATTCCAAATCTGACAATATTTCTTAACTACGGCGGATAGTTTTTGTGATATCAATGTTTGATAACTCAAAACACAAATAAGTTAAAGTGAAAGATGAGTGCTTTTATTTAATTTTATTTTTTTTAAGTTAGACGGTCTACACAACTGAAATATTAGCTTTCCATATGCAAAATTATTCAAGAATTCTGAATCTGTATTTATTTTTTATGTAACAGCAATAGTTTTTAAGATATCGACCAAAGTTGAAGAAATTGGTTAAAATTTATTTTGACAAAATCCAAACACTTTTTTTTTTATATAGAGAAGTCTAAATAACTCAATTTTTAACTTTTCTTATGCAAAATTATCTGAGGATTCCAAATCTGACAATATTTCTTAACTACGGCGGATAGTTTTTGTGATATCAATGTTTGATAACTCAAAACACAAATAAGTTAAAGTGAAAGATGAGTGCTTTTATTTAATTTTATTTTTTTTAAGTTAGACGGTCTACACAACTGAAACATTAGCTTTCCATATGCAAAATTATTCAAGAATTCTGAATCTGTATTTATTTTTTATGTAACAGCAATAGTTTTTAAGATATCGACCAAAGTTGAAGAAATTGGTTAAAATTTATTTTGACAAAATCCAAACACTTGTTTTTTTTATATAGAGAAGTCTAAATAACTCAATTTTTAACTTTTCTTATGCAAAATTATCTGAGGATTCCAAATCTGACAATATTTCTTAACTACGGCGGATAGTTTTTGTGATATCAATGTTTGATAACTCAAAACACAAATAAGTTAAAGTGAAAGATGAGTGCTTTTATTTAATTTTATTTTTTTTAAGTTAGACGGTCTACACAACTGAAACATTAGCTTTCCATATGCAAAATTATTCAAGAATTCTGAATCTGTATTTATTTTTTATGTAACAGCAATAGTTTTTAAGATATCGACCAAAGTTGAAGAAATTGGTTAAAATTTATTTTGACAAAATCCAAACACTTGTTTTTTTTATATAGAGAAGTCTAAATAACTCAATTTTTCGCTTTTCTTATGCAAAATTATCTGAGGATTCCCAATCTGACAATATTTCTTAACTACGGCGGATAGTTTTTGTGATATCAATGTTTGATAACTGAAAACACAAATAAGTTAAAGTGAAAGATGAGTGCTTTTATTTAATTTTATTTTTTTAAAGTTAGACGATCTCGACAACTGAAATATTAGCTTTCCATATGCAAAATTATTCAAGAATTCTGAATCTGTATTTATTTTTTATGTAGCAGCAATAGATTTTAAGATATCGACCAAAGTTGAAGAAATTGGTTAAAATTTATTTTGACAAAACCCAAAAACTTGTTTTTTTTTTTAAATAGAGAAGTCTAAATAACTCAATTTTTAACTTTTCTTATGCAATCTGAGGATTCCAAATCTGACAATATTTCTTAACTACGGCGGATAGTTTTTGTGATATCAATGTTTGATAACTCAAAACACAAATAAGTTAAAGTGAAAGATGAGTGCTTTTATTTAATTTAATTTTTTTTAAGTTAGACGGTCTACACAACTGAAACATTAGCTTTCCATATGCAAAATTATTCAAGAATTCTGAATCTGTATTTATTTTTTATGTAACAGCAATAGTTTTTAAGATATCGACCAAAGTTGAAGAAATTGGTTAAAATTTATTTTGACAAAATCCAAACACTTGTTTTTTTTTAAATACAGAAGTCTAAATAACTCAATTTTTAGCTTTTCTTATGCAAAATTATCTGAGGATTCCAAATCTGACAATATTTTTTAACTACGGCGGATAGTTTTTGTGATATCAATGTTTGATAACTCAAAACACAAATAATTTAAAGTGAAAGATGAGTGCTTTTATTTAATTTTATTTTTTTGAAGTTAAACGGTCTACACAACTAAAACATTAGCTTTCCATATGCAAAATTATTCAAGAATTCTGAATCTGTATTTATTTTTTATGTAGCAGCAATAGATTTTAAGATATCGACCAAAGTTGAAGAAATTGGTTAAAATTTATTTTGACAAAATCCAAACACTTGTTTTTTTTTAAATAGAGAAGTCTAAATAACTCAATTTTTAGCTTTTCTTATGCAAAATTATCTGAGGATTCCAAATCTGACAATATTTCTTAACTACGACCGATAATCTTCGTTATATCAATGTTTGATAACTGAAAACACAAATAAGTTAAAGTGAAAGATGAGTGCTTTTATTTAATTTTATTTTTTTGAAGTTAGACGGTCTAAACAAGTGAAACATTAGGTTTTCATATGCGAAATTATTCAAGAATTCTAAATATGTATTAATTTTTTATGTAGCAGTAATAGTTTTGAAGATATCGACCAAAGTTGAAGAAATTGGTTAAAATTTATTTTGACAAAATCCAATACTTGTTTTTTTTAATAGACTAGTCTAAAAACTCAATTTTTAGCTTTTCTTATGCAAAATTATCCAAGGATTTTAAATCTGACTAGGTTTTGTAACTACGACCGTTTTTTTTTTTCTTAATAATATTAGAAAGTTTGGTGCGATAGTAAAGGATGAGTGTTTTAATTTTTTTTTCCAAGTTAGACAGCCTAGGTAACTGAAACATGAGCTTATCATATGCAAAAGTATTCAAGAATTTTACATCTGTTTTCATTTTATATCTAGGAATCATATTTTTTTAAATATGAGCCAAGATTTGAATTTAAAAAATTAATTTTTTTTTACCAAAAGAAGATGTTAAAACAGCTCGAGTTTTAAATTTTTAGTGTAAAATTATGCGAGGCTTCTAAATCAGATTTTGTTTCTTACCGAGAACAGATGTTTTACTAAGTCAAAGCAATTAATGCAAATTCCGAAACTGTAAAATTTTGTCGTTCAAATAACAGAAATTTAGCTTTTCGTATGAAAAATCCTTCAAGGATTCTGTTTTCAGAAAAATAACAATCAAAATTCAGTTCTTCTTAGGAAAAATTGTCTCAGAACCCAGTTTTTGTAAAATCGGTCAAAACAACAATTTTTTGAAAATTTCTAACGCCAGAATCGCCAGATTTGTGTCCACGTGAAATGTTTTAGTCAAACTTTTGCTTCACTTACCGGACAATTCTTGCGAATTTGAAGCTCCCACATCATAGGCAGTCACATAAATGTCTTGCAGTCGCGGACTTTTATCACCACGAGTTAGACTAACATCGGCCAAAATCTCCGAAACTCTTTTCTTGACATCAATTTGATTCTTCTTCTGCGGTGTTGTTTCTTCATTCTGATCGTTCACAAGTTTCTCGTTTAAACGACTCAACGATTCTTCGATTTTTGAAGCAGATTCTAATGCTTCCTCCAAACTTAACGATTGACTATCGGAGGAAATATCTTCAATTTGAGTGGAAATTTCCTTTGCTTCACCACTTTTCGCAGTTTCAAGATCTTTGGAAGAAATTTCTTCGGACGAAACTTCATCTTGATGTCTTGGTGTTTCTGAATCTTCTTCTTCTTCAGACTTGGTTTTTGAAGATTCTCTTGAATCCTCAAACTCTTCTTCTTCGTATTTTTCTTGAGTTGAAGATTCTGTAACAATAACTTCTGACTGTCCTTTTGAAGAAGAGTGAGAAGTACCAGTTTCTTCACTTGTAACTACTTGTGTTGTTTCTTCTTTTTCTCTTGAAGATTGCGAAATGTTGGGAGTTTCTTCAATTTGTGATAAATTAATAGAAGCTTCGGTAACAAGGTCTGACTTTCCTTTTGAAGAATGAGAAGTGTTGGAATCTTCAGTTGTAACAACTTGTAGTTTTTCTTCCGGGGATGTGTTTAAAGATTCGTCGATTTCTTCAATTGTAACAACTTGCAATTCTTCGGCCAAATCTTTAGTTGAAGACAAAACACCACGAGAAGTGTTGTTATCTTCAATTTCTTCAACTGTGACAGCTTGTAGTTTTTCTTCCGGCGAAGTGTTTAAAGATTCTTCAATTTCTTCAATTGTAACAACTTGCAATTCTTCGGCCAAATCTTTAGTTGAAGACAAAACAACACGAGAAGTGTTGTTATCTTCAATTTCTTCAACTGTAACAACTTGTAGTTTTTCTTCCGGCAAAGTGTTTAAAGATTCTTCAATTTCTTCTGTTGTAACATGTGATTCTTCGGCCAAATCTTTATTTGAAGACAAAACAACGTTATCTTCAATTTCTTCAATAACAGTCTGTGGTTTTGTTGTGGAAAATTGAGACGCGTTACAATCTTCTACAACTGGCAACTTTGTGCTTGAAGATTCATCAATTGATTGATTGGCGAAGTTTTCTTCAAAGTCTTTTTCTTCCGCTGCGTAATTCGGTGTCATATTTTGACTAGATTTTCTGCTTAAAGTGGAAATTTCGTCTCCGATTTTCGTGAAATTATCGATGAGTTCGGATATTGACGATATTTTTGTCTTTTCTTCGTGGACGGATTCGGTTTCGAACACTGAAGAATAGTTTTTGACCGATTTTTCGCCACTGGTTTCAGTCTCGACGAGTTTTTTGTGTTTATTTGAATACTGTCTGGCACTTTTACAAGCGTAGATCTTCTCATCGAAACTCTTCAATTTTTTTTGTGGTCGTTTGATGACGGAAGTTGCGGCAGCTTCCAGCTCTGCTATCTTCTTTTCTTCGTCTAGAAGTTTGCGGTGCCATCGCAATAATTCTTCAGCAGCCTTGCGGCGCCTTTCTAGAGCCGCTTCTCGCATCAACAGTGTCCTGAAATTGGGGGAAAAACCGGTGGTGTTTTTTGTTGCGGAATTATATAAGAACACACTTGACACTTGACTCGCGTGTTTACAGACTGAGTAATTTTGAAACGTGGATTTCCTTGCTGTAGGAAGCTTCCTAACTGAAAAGTCCACGCTGGACACGAGCCAACAGGATATCTAATATTAACTCGACTGTTTTTAATCATTTCTAATTTCTTTCGTAATAATAACTTCAACGGCCGGAATTGATGAAGACTATTTTTGGAGCGAGACGGACGAAAAACAACACTAATGACGATGTGGAAGACGTCAAGGTTTGTTTACAAAAAAAAAAAACATCAAAAACATGACTTTAATTTTGATTTATTTTAACCCAGTTATTTCCAAAAAATTAAAAAAAAATAAAATTGAATCAAAATTTTGGGTAATTTTTGACCGAGAAGCTCAGTTATTTTGTGAAATTTCGTCAAAGTAAGTTTGTAAATTACAAAAGTTATTTTGGCACTTTTCTCTTTCAATTAAGAAAACTTACTTATTTCGGGTGAAAAAGCTATTTTGGGCCTTTTCAGGCAATGAGCTCGTTCTTGACCGAAAAACGTAACAAAATTTCGTCAAAATTAAGGCAAAAATCACAAAATTAAATTAAATTTGACTTTTACGGCCAATTTAGCTTACTTTTGGCTAAAAAAGTCACTTATTTTGAAAAATGTCAAAGTATAAGCTTAATGAAAATTACAAAATTATAACGAAATTGATGTTACTTTTTAAAGCTTTTTAACAGAGAAGTTCACTTTTTTAGCGAAATTTCGATAAAATGAGTTTGAAAATTACGAACTTTTTTCTGAAATTTTACTTCGTCTTTAATAGAGAAGTTCACTTTTTTGAATGATTTGACTCTAATTTTTATTGAGAAACTTATTTCGCAGTACGGCTAAGGATCGAAATTAAATCAAAATAAATGTTGTGGCTTTTTTTGACAATTTATCTCATTTTAGACCAAAATTTGTCAAAATAAAGGTAAAAATCACAAAATTAAATTAAATTTGACTTTTACGGCCAATTTAGCTTATTTTTGGCTAAAAAAGTCACTTGTTTTGAAAAATGTCAAAGTATCAGCTTAATAAAAATTACAAAATTATAACGAAATTGATGTTACTTTGGACTCTTTTTAAAGCTTTTTAACAGAAAAGTTCACTTTTTTAGCGAAATTTCGATAAAATGAGTTTGAAAATTACGAACTTTTTTTCTGAAATTTTGCTTCGTCTTTAATAGAGAAGTTCACTTTTTTGAATGATTTGACTCTATTTTTATTGAGAAACTTATTTCGCAATACGGCTAAGGATCGAAATTAAATCAAAATAAATGTTGTGGCTTTTTTGACAATTTATCTCATTTTAGACCAAAATTTGTCAAAATAAAGGTAAAAATCTCAAAATTTAATCAAAACTAACATTATTTTGGCCTATTTTGGTCAGTGGAGTGAATTGATTTTAATCGAAAAGCTTAAATATTTTTCAAAATTTCGTCAAAATAAGCTTGGAAATTACAAAATTATATCGAAATTGAAGTTATCTTGGACTTTTTCGGAGATTTCACTGTGTTTTTGAGAGAGAAGTTGAAAATTTGTCAATATAAGGAAAACAATCAAAAGTTATTTTGGCACTTTTCAAGTGACTTAGTTCTCTTTCAATTAAGAAAACTTACTTATTTCGGGTGAAAAAGCTATTTTGGGCCTTTTCAGGCAATTGAGCTCGTTCTTGACCGAAAAACGTAACAAAATTTCGTCAAAATTAAGGCAAAAATCACAAAATTAAATTAAATTTGACTTTTACGGCCAATTTAGCTTATTTTTGGCTAAAAAAAGTCACTTATTTTGAAAAATGTCAAAGTATAAGCTTAATAAAAATTACAAAATTATAACGAAATTGATGTTACTTTGCACTCTTTTTAAAGCTTTTTAACAGAGAAGATCACTTTTTTAGCGAAATTTCGATAAAATGAGTTTGAAAATTACGAACTTTTTTCTGAAATTTTACTTCGTCTTTAATAGAGAAGTTCACTTTTTTGAATGATTTGACTCTATTTTTATTGAGAAACTTATTTCGCAATACGGCTAAGGATCGAAATTAAATCAAAATAAATGTTGTGGCTTTTTTTGACAATTAATCTCATTTTAGACCAAAATTTGTCAAAATAAAGGTAAAAATCTCAAAATTTAATCAAAACTAACATTATTTTGGCATTTTTTGGTCAGTGGAGTGAATTTATTTTAATCGAAAAGCTTAATTGTTTTTCAAAATTTCGTCAAAATAAGTTTGGAAATTACAAAATTATATCGAAATTGAAGTTATCTTGGACTTTTTCGGAGATTTCACTGTGTTTTTGAGAGAGAAGTTGAAAATTTGTCAATATAAGGAAAACAATCACAAAATTATATCGAAATTGAATTAATTTTGGCAATTTTTGTGCAAGTTATATCGTTCTTTACCGAAAAACTGACTAAATTTCGTCAAAATAAAGCAAAAAAGCCCACAATTCAATCAAAATTTTAATCGAAAAGCTAAATTATTTTTCAAAATTTCGTCAAAATAAGCTTGGAAATTACAAAATTATATCGAAATTGAAGTTATCTTGGACTTTTTCGGAGATTTCACTGTGTTTTTGAGAGAGAAGTTGAAAATTTGTCAATATAAGGAAAACAATCACAAAATTATATCGAAATTGAATTAATTTTGGCAATTTTTGTGCAAGTTATATCGTTCTTTAACGAAAAACTGACTAAATTTCGTCAAAATAAAGCAAAAAAGCCCACAATTCAATCAAAATTTTAATCGAAAAGCTAAATTATTTTTCAAAATTTCGTAAGAATAAGCTTGGATATTACAAAATTATATCAAAATTGAAGTTACTTTGGACGTTTTCGGAGATTTCACTTTGTTTTAAGGAAGAAATTGACTTACTTTTAAAAAAATTCGTGAAAATAAAGACAATCACAAAATTATATCTAAATTAACGAAATCAAAAAGGCTAAAAGTCCTAAATTAAATCAAAATTTTATTTATTTTGGCACTTTTTGCACAATTTAGATCGTTTTTGAGCAAAAAGTTAATTTATTTTTGAAATTTTTTTTAAAGTAATCTTAAAAATTGCAATATTATATCCAAATTGATGTAATTTTTGGCATTTTCGGAGTTTTCAGTTCGCTTTTGACCAAGAAATTCACTTAATTTTTAAAAATTTGGCAAAATAAGCCTACTATCATAAAATTATATTGAAGTTTAGAAATTATTTAGACCTTTTTCGGTGACTCTTTTGACTAAAAATTACAAAATCAAAATTAAGGTATATCAATTATTTTGCAAACTTTCGTCAAAATAAAGCTAAAAATCCCAAAATTTAATCAAAATGATATTATTTTGGCCTTTTTCGGTCTCTGGAGTGAATTGGTTTTAATCGAAAAGCTCAATTATTTTTCAAAATTTCGTCAGAATAAGCTTGGATATTACAAAATTATATCAAAATTCAAATTATTTTGGACTTTTTCGGAGATTTTACTTTGTTTTTAAGGAAGAAATTGACTTATTTTTAAAAAATTCGTCAAAATAAAGACAACAATCGCACAATTACATCTAAATTAACGAAATCAAAAAAGTTAAATATCACAAAAAATTAAATCAAAATGTAATTTATTTTGGCACTTTTTGCTCAATTTAGATCGTTTTTGACTGAAACGTTCATTTATTTTTGGAAAATTTTTCAAAGTAACCTTAAAAATTGCAATATTATATCCAAATTGATGTAATTTTTGGCATTTTCGGAGTTTTCAGTTCGCTTTTGACCAAGAAGTTCACTTATTTTTTTTAAATTTGGTAAAATAAGCCTACTATCATAAAATTATATTGAAGTTTAGAAATTATTTAGACCTTTTTCGGTGACTCTTTTGACTAAAAATTACAAAATCAAAATTAAGGTATATTTTTGGCCAATTTAACTCGTTTCTCACCGATGCGATGCTATCAATTATTTTGCAAACTTTCGTCAAAATAAAGCTAAAAATCCCAAAATTTAATCAAAATGATATTATTTTGGTTTTTTTCGGTCTCTGGAGTGAATTGGTTTTAATCGAAAAGCTCAATTATTTTTCAAAATTTCGTCAGAATACCTAAGCTTGGATATTACAAAATTATATCAAAATTCAAATTATTTTGGACTTTTTCGGAGATTTTACTTTGTTTTTAAGGGAGAAATTGACTTATTTTTAAAAAATTCGTCAAAATAAAGACAACAATCGCACAATTATATCTAAATTACCGAAATCAAAAAGGCTAAAAGTCACAAAAAATTAAATCAAAATGTAATTTATTTTGGCATTTTTTGCCCAATTTAGATCGTTTTTGACCGAAAAGTTCATTTATTTTTGGAAAATTTTTCAAAGTAACCTTAAAAATTGCAATATTATATCCAAATTGATGTAATTTTTGGCATTTTCGGAGTTTTCAGTTCGCTTTTGACCAAGAAGTTCACTTATTTTTTAAAAATTTGGCAAAATAAGCCTATCACAAAATTATATCGAAATTTAGAAATTATTTAGACCTTTTTCGGTGACTCTTTTGACTAAAAATTACAAAATCAAAATTAAGGTATATTTTTGGTCAATTTAGCTCGCTTCTCACCGGAGATATCAATTATTTTGCAAAATTTCGTCAAAATAAGCTTGGATATTACAAAATTATATCAAAATTGAAGTTAATTTGGACTTTTCGGAGATTTCACGTTGTTTTTTAAGGGAGAAACTGACTTATTTTTAAAAAATTCGCAAAATAAAGACAACAATCGCAAAATTATATCTAAATTAACGAAATCAAAAAGGCTACAAGTCACAAAAAATTAAATCAAAATGTAATTTATTTTGGCATTTTTTGCCCAATTTAGATCGTTTTTGACCGAAAAGTTCATTTATTTTTGGAAAATTTTTCAAAGTAACCTTAAAAATTGCAATATTATATCCAAATTGATGTAATTTTTGGCATTTTCGGAGTTTTCAGTTCGCTTTTGACCAAGAAGTTCACTTATTTTTTAAAAATTTGGCAAAATAAGCCTATCACAAAATTATATCGAAATTTAGAAATTATTTAGACCTTTTTCGGTGACTCTTTTGACTAAAAATTACAAAATCAAAATTAAGGTATATTTTTGGTCAATTTAGCTCGCTTCTCACCGGAGATATCAATTATTTTGCAAAATTTCGTCAAAATAAGCTTGGATATTACAAAATTATATCAAAATTGAAGTTAATTTGGACTTTTCGGAGATTTCACGTTGTTTTTTAAGGGAGAAATTGACTTATTTTTAAAAAATTCGTCAAAATAAAGACAACAATCGCACAATTATATCTAAATTACCGAAATCAAAAAGGCTAAAAGTCACAAAAAATTAAATCAAAATGTAATTTATTTTGGCATTTTTTGCCCAATTTAGATCGTTTTTGACCGAAAAGTTCATTTATTTTTGGAAAATTTTTCAAAGTAACCTTAAAAATTGCAATATTATATCCAAATTGATGTAATTTTTGGCATTTTCGGAGTTTTCAGTTCGCTTTTGACCAAGAAGTTCACTTATTTTTTAAAAATTTGGCAAAATAAGCCTATCACAAAATTATATCGAAATTTAGAAATTATTTAGACCTTTTTCGGTGACTCTTTTGACTAAAAATTACAAAATCAAAATTAAGGTATATTTTTGGTCAATTTAGCTCGCTTCTCACCGGAGATATCAATTATTTTGCAAAATTTCGTCAAAATAAGCTTGGATATTACAAAATTATATCAAAATTGAAGTTAATTTGGACTTTTCGGAGATTTCACGTTGTTTTTTAAGGGAGAAACTGACTTATTTTTAAAAAATTCGCAAAATAAAGACAACAATCGCAAAATTATATCTAAATTAACGAAATCAAAAAGGCTACAAGTCACAAAAAATTAAATCAAAATGTAATTTATTTTGGCACTTTTTGCCCAATTTAGATCATTTTTGGCCGAAAAGTTCATTTATTTTTGGAAAATTATTCAAAGTAACCTTAAAAATTGCAAAATTAAATCCAAATTGATGTTATTTCTGGCAATTTCGGAGTTTTCAGTTCGCTTTTGACCAAGAAGTTCACTTATTTTTTAAAAATTTGGCAAAATAAGCCAATCACAAAATTATATCGAAATTTAGAAATTATTTAGACCTTTTTCGGTGACTCTTTTGACTAAAAATTACAAAATCAAAATTAAGGTATATTTTTGGTCAATTTAGCTCGCTTCTCACCGGAGATATCAATTATTTTGCAAAATTTCGTCAAAATAAGCTAGTATATTACAAAATTTTATCAAAATTAAAGATTATTTTGGACTTTTTCGGAGATTTTACTTTGTTTTTAAGGGAGAAATTGACTTATTTTTAAAAATTCGTCAAAATAAAGACAACAATCGCAAAATTATATCTAAATTAACGAAATCAAAAAGGCTAAAAGTCACAAAAAATTAAATCAAAATGTAATTTATTTTGGCACTTTTTGCCCAATTTAGATCGTTTTTGACCGAAAAGTTCATTTATTTTTGGAAAATTTTTCAAAGTAACCTTAAAAATTGCAATATTATATCCAAATTGATGTAATTTTTGGCATTTTCGGAGGTTTCAGTTCGCTTTTGACCAAGAAGTTCACTTATTTTTTAAAAATTTGGCAAAATAAGCCTATCACAAAATTATATCGAAATTTAGAAATTATTTTGACCTTTTTCGGTGACTATTTTGACTAAAAATTACAAAATCAAAATTAAGGTATATTTTTGGTCAATTTAGCTCGCTTCTCACCGGAGATATCAATTATTTTGCAAAATTTCGTCAAAATAAGCTTGGATATTACAAAATTATATCAAAATTGAAGTTAATTTGGACTTTTTCGGAGATTTCACGTTGTTTTTTAAGGGAGAAATTGACTTATTTTTAAAAAATTGGCAAAATAAAGACAACAATCACACAATTATATCTAAATTAACGAAATTAAAAAGGTTAAAAGTTACAAAAAATTAAATCAAAATGTAATTTATTTTGGCACTTTTTGCCCAATTTAGATCGTTTTTGACCGAAAAGTTCATTTATTTTTGGAAAATTTTTCAAAGTAACCTTAAAAATTGCAATATTATATCCAAATTGATGTAACTTTTGGCATTTTCGGAGTTTTCAGTTCGCTTTTGACCAAGAAGTTCACTTATTTTTTAAAAATTTGGCAAAATAAGCCTATCACAAAATTATATCGAAATTTAGAAATTATTTTGACCTTTTTCGGTGACTATTTTGACTAAAAATTACAAAATCAAAATTAAGGTATATTTTTGGTCAATTTAGCTCGCTTCTCACCGGAGATATCAATTATTTTGCAAAATTTCGTCAAAATAAGCTAGGATATTACAAAATTTTATCAAAATTAAAGATTATTTTGGACTTTTTCGGAGATTTTACTTTGTTTTTAAGGGAGAAATTGACTTATTTTTAAAAATTCGTCAAAATAAAGACAACAATCGCAAAATTATATCTAAATTAACGAAATCAAAAAGGCTAAAAGTCACAAAAAATTAAATCAAAATGTAATTTATTTTGGCACTTTTTGCCCAATTTAGATCATTTTTGGCCGAAAAGTTCATTTATTTTTGGAAATTTTTTTAAAATAACCTTAAAAATTGCAATATTATATCCAAATTGATGTAATTTTTGGAATTTTCGGAGTTTTCAGTTCGCTTTTGACCAAGAAGTTCACTTATTTTTTAAAAATTTGGCAAAATAAGCCTATCACAAAATTATATCGAAATTTAGAAATTATTTAGACCTTTTTCGGTGACTCTTTTGACTAAAAATTACAAAATCAAAATTAAGGTATATTTTTGGTCAATTTAGCTCGCTTCTCACCGGAGATATCAATTATTTTGCAAAATTTCGTCAAAATAAGCTTGGATATTACAAAATTATATCAAAATTGAAGTTAATTTGGACTTTTTCGGAGATTTCACGTTGTTTTTTAAGGGAGAAATTGACTTATTTTTAAAAAATTGGCAAAATAAAGACAACAATCACACAATTATATCTAAATTAACGAAATCAAAAAGGCTAAAAGTTACAAAAAATTAAATCAAAATGTAATTTATTTTGGCACTTTTTGCCCAATTTAGATCCTTTTTTCAAAATTTCGTCAAAAATTACAAAATTACTTTTTCGGAGATGTTACTTTGTTTTTAAAGAAGAAATTGACTTATTAAAAATCATAATTTTTTGGTCATTTTGGCTCATTTTTGCTCGCAAAAAATCAGAAAATCCACCCGTAAAACGCAAGTTTAGTGCTTCAAGTTGCAAAAAATCCGCTGACACTCACCTTTTCGCATTGGCAACGGGCACCTGCTCCACATCAGACTCTGCAGAAACACTCAACACATCACTTTTCACCGAAATCGAAGTTTCCGATTGAATCGACTCACTCCGACTTTGCACCACCCTCAAAGGCCCCATATTTCGTCTCTCCTTGCGTTTTTTCACCGTAATTTGTGACAACATGTCATCGGTAGACAGCCGAGTCTTAATCAAATTCCTCTGCCTTTTGAGGGTGTTTTTGCGCTTTTCGGACGCCTCTTTCTGCATCTGCTTCAGTTTTTTGATCTCGTTGCGTTCCTGCTCATGTTTTAGGAGAATACCACGTTGTTTTTTCTTCAAAAGGGAGGCTTCTTCGATTTTGCCGGTTTCGATCAATTGTCTGTGTTTTTGTGTATGGTGGAAGTTTAGTGAAATTGAAATAATAAAAAAAACACGACTTACTTTTTTTGTATTTCGAGCCATACGAGTTCGCCTTTGGTGCGATCAAGAAGGGCTTGTTCTCGAATTTTGATAATGGCTTTTAATTGTTGGATTCGAGTGTCTTCATCTTTGATCAGTTGGTCAAACTGTGAACAAGTGCGACGTTCGATTGGTGTTATTTTGTTGCTTTGATAACATTCCGACTGGCGACTGATAAGTGTAATAACGGAGATTCTTATCTTTAGGCGCGTTTTATGTTTACTTAGGTATGGTATGAGTGTTTAATTACGTTTGAAAAAAACAACAGAATGAAATGTACCTATGCAATTTTTTTAAGTCCTCGAGGTGAAATACAAAATAAAATAATAAATGACATAAAGCAAACTTCTGCATGTTGATAAATAGGAAACAAGTAAAAAAAAGTGCAAATTCACTTAATTCATCGAGAGTGTTTACAACTAATTAGAGAATTTTTCGCAATTTTGGCGGATTCTACAGGCTGTTTTGTCCAAACCCCACATTAGAAGTATTGGGAGTTCTAATAATCATAGTCATCTGAAAATTTGTGTACAACCATAATCTTTTAGGTCCTGCTCAATAAAAATATTTTCAAGATGGCAGCACTTCCTTATTTTAAATGGAATGCTCTATTTTTTAATGCGTTTTTGAATTACTAGAGTTATTTTAAGGTAGTTTTCATAAGCTATTTCTATACCTGAATTTAGCCGTTTACGAAATATTTATGGTTTTTAAAATTTTTTTCGATTTGCAGCTTCCAGTTCAAAAGTCGATAACTCTGCGATTTTTAACAATTTGGAAATATTTTTGAGCTCATTTGAAAGAGGAAGCCTAGATCTTTCCTTTGGTGTTTTCAAATTTCTAAAAATGAATAACAAACTCCAAATTTTTAAAATTAAGTTTGCAGAACTTTAAGCACCCATAACTCATTTTTTTCAAATGAAATGACAAAAGTTTTATTTCACTAGATGGTAGAGAATTTAATTCTGCTTCGATCTGTGTTAACATTCCCTATACTTATATTTAATAGTTTTCAAGTTACAATAACTTTTTGTTGGGATTGAGAAATTCATTAGCCATAGGCCTTTTCTCATAGAAAATGTGAGAAATTAAAGTTCTTCAAACCAACACCCAATGAATTTATTTTGTTTTCACAGTCTGATAACACAATTTTGAACAGAGTTTATCGTTTAAGTTTAATCAGAAATGTTTTTATGGCAAACTATGCAAAAATAGCTGTGGTTAGTAAGAAATTTCCTACATTAACAAAAAAACCAACATAACTTGAAAATTATCACAGATAGGTATAGGGAATGCTAATACAGATAGATGCAGAACAAAATTCTCTTCCATCTAGTAGAATAAAAATTGGGACATCCCATTTGAAAAAATTAAGTTTTGGGTACTTGAAGTTGTCCAAACTTAACCTTAAAATTTTTGGGTTTATTAACTTCAATTCCAATTTTGATCACACTGAACAACAGATATAGGCTTTCTCTTTCAATTCTCCAAACATGATTTCGAAATCTCTAAAACTAAGCGAGTTACCGATTTTTTAAGGGACAGGTGCAAATTCAAAAATTTTCAAAAATCCTAAATATCTTGAAAACGGTTAAACTTGGGTATAGGGAAAGCTAATAAAAACTCGCTTAAAATAACCCAACTAATCCAAAAACGCAGTGAAAAATATAGCTTTCCATTTAAAATAAGAAAGTTAATAGCGACTTCCGGTATAACCGGAAGTGCTGCCATCTTGAAAATATTTTCATTGAGCATAACTCAACGGATTATGCCTGAGTACCAACTCTCAGATAAATATCTTTCTTAGAACTTTCAATACTTCTAATGTGGGGTTTAGACGGAACACCCTGTAGAGACTATTTAAAAACATGTTGAATTCAATATCATGTAAAGAATTTTCAGAAAATATTATTCCAAATATTTTTCTAAATGGATACTGTGGTACTTTTAGAATTAGTCAACTTTGTTTTTAAAATGTTAAGTTTTGTACAGAAACAATGCTAAAGAATAATCTAGAAAAAAATCTAAAAGAGAACTTGGATTGTACAAGTATTTATAAAATAATTTTGAATACAGTCTACAAGAGCAGAACTCCAGAATCTATAAACGAATCTAAATAATCAGAGAAGAATCTTAAAAATCTATAGATTCAGTCAGGTCAGATTTGAGGTCAATTAAAATGCTAAGTTACCTGTTTTTGCATTTTTTTTATTTTTGAAAAATAAAAGAATTACGAATTTTATGCGTTATTTTAAACTCACTCTGTTACAAAGAATCTAAAGAAGAATGCACATTTGAGATCTAAAAACGGTTTTAGAAAGAAGAATCTCGAGAAGAATCTAGAAATAATGTTAGACAATAATCTGGAAGAATTCTAAATGAAACTAGAAAAGAATTTCAAAAAGACGTAGAGTAGAATCTAAAAGAGAATTGAGAGGATATAAAAGAAATGCAGAAGAAGTGTTTGTAAAATAATTTTGAGTAGTCTGAAGAATAATTTTAAAGAAAGATTTAAAGAAGAACGAATCTAAAGATACATTTATAACATAATCTAAAGAATCCAGATTTGAGATCTACAAACAGTTTTAGAAAAGAATCAGAGAAGAATCTTAAGAAAAATCTAGAGATTAATTCAGAAATAATGCTAAAAAATAATCTTAAAGAATTCTAAATAAAACTAGAGAAGAATTTTGAAAATCTAATTAAAAGAATTAAAAGAATGTTTATAAAATAATTCTGAGTAAAGTCTACAAAATAATTCCATAAAAGAATTTAACGATAGATCTATTAAATAATCTAAAGAAGAATCCAGATTTGAAATCTAGAAACGATTTAAGAAAAAGATCAGAGAAGAATCTTAGGAAAAATCTAGAGAAGAATTCCGAAATAATGCTAAAAAATAATCTAGAAGCATTCTAAACGGAACTAAAGAATTTCGAAAAGACGTAAAGTAGAATCTCGAAGAGAATTGAGAGAATGTAGAAGAAGTAATTATAAAATAAATTTGAGGTAGTCTACAAAATACTTCTATAGAAGAATCTAGATAAGAATGTAAAGATACATTTATAAAATAATCTAAAGAAAAATCCAGATTTGAGATCTAGAAACAGCTTCAGAAAAGAATCTTAAAACAAATCTAGAGAAGAATACGGAAACAATGCTAAAAAATAATCTGGAAGAATTCTAAATGAAACTAGAGAAGAATTTTGAAAAGATGTAGAGTAGAATCTACAAGACAATTTAGAAAATGTAGAAGAAACGCAGAAAAAGTGTTTCTAAAATAATTTTGAATAAAGTGCAAAAGATAATTCTAAATAAGAATCCAGATTAGAGATCTACAAACAGTTTTAGAAAAGAAACAGAGAAAAAAATAGAAAAAATGTAGATTTTTTTAATATTGTTAGTTAAATTCCGTATTAAAACTAATAACGTGGTAAACAATAAAGAAACAAAATAAAAAATTCCTAGAACCAATACTTACGATATTCAGCGATAACAAACTTGCACAATTATTCGCATTGTAATTCTCGATATTTGAAATGGAAAATTTCGACTGCTCCTCCTCTGCTATCGACAACACACTCGACTCATTCAAACTGCTTAAATTCCATTCGGTGGTTGTTGAAAACGAACTATTTTTCAACGATTTACTCGCATTCAAAATCGAATCGTTCAATTCTTCGATAATTTCAGAACCTCGTGAAAAATTAATCGTATTAACACTACTTCTGGGCGATTTTTCCGTTGAAGTTTTGGCAATAAATGACGTTTGAGTGTCCACATTTTGTAATATTTTTCGCACTGCTATGTTGGTTTCATTCTTATTTTTTATATTTTCGAAGGCTTTTTCCACGGCCATGAATTGCTTGAAGGATTCGTTGAAATCGTTCAAAAGGCGCACTTCTGCCTCGAATTTGAGGTGGATTTCGTTCACGTTGTTCTAAAACAAAAATTAATTAACTGTTTTTATATTTTCGGCTAAAAAAATGCTGTAAAATAGCGTCAAAACAAAGAAAATAACGCAAATTCAGACTAGTCTAGTTTTGATGAAACTGGTCAAATTTGCAGCTCTAAAAGTGAGTAGAATTGGTAGAAAGAACCGCATTTAGTAATAATATTTTTCTCTTGTAGTTAGCAAAACTTTCCAATTTAGTGAATTTTTCGATTAATATAAAAAAATGTTTTTTTAAAAAAAGCTTTTATTTAAAAGATGCACTATAAAGTAAAAAATAATGTATTTCAATCACAGGAGAATATTTTTGCTTACAGGGTAAAATTCTAAAATTTATAAAAGCTATGGGAGTTGTCAACTGAACAAAGTAATTCTGTAATGCTGTAGTTTCATAACTTCCAAAGCTTTTATAAATTTTAGAATTTTAACCTGTAAGAAAAAATATTCTCCTGTGATTGAAATACATTATTTTTTACTTTTTAGTGCATTTTTTAAATAAAAGCTTTTTCTAAAAAACATTTTTTTATATATTTTTATTTTTTGCTTTTTAGTCTTTATTTATTGCATAGATTTATTGTTATTACACTGTGCATCTACCGTGACGTCCAAATGACCAACATACCGTCTATGTCGGTATAAGTTACAGTATGTACAAATCGAGAATCCTTTTGTAAATATAACCTAAAATTTTAAAACCCCATTTAACCCCTTTAGGGGTATTTAACTACATAGGATTGCGTTGTCATGCAGATTAAGTAAGTATGCAAAATTTCAATTCAGTGGGACAACGGGAACCCTTTCAAATTTGGCTCTGAAAAAATAACCGACAGACAGATAACATTGTGAGCTAAATAAAAGCTTTTAAAAGAAACGCATTTAGTAATATTTTTCCCTTGTTGTTAGCAAAACTTTCCGATTTAGTGAATTTTTCGATTAAAAAGTGCTCTAAAATTGGGTTAAATTATCTTTGGTTAAATGAAATTTAAAGTTAAAAGAATCATCTTTGTTCACCAAATTTACACTTACATTACATTCTTTATTTATAAATGAACCAAATTTTGTTATACAATTTTGTTTTTTATTATAACTTGTGTAATGCCATTGTATTTTAACACAAATAGCAGTAATAACGATTATAATTATCATTGTTTACTTACTTACTTGTTTTCTTGATAAGTGAAAAAAAAATCTTTCAACTTTAATTAATTTATTAGAAGAAAATGCATTAAGTCGAACGAAACAAACGAGAATAATGCAGTCAGTTTAAAATTCAGTTTGCCAATTTCTGCCTCGATTTGGAAAAATATTTCAAATTTATTGAATTTTTCGATGAAAATTAAAATTGTACTAAAACAAGAGAAGCTACCATTTCAAACCTAGTTTTATAATTTTAGTCTAGTTTTGACGAAATTAATTAAATTTGTAATGTTTTCGTTTTAAAAAAGGCTCAAAAATAAAAAAAAATTGCAAAAATAAGACACTTAAACCTAATTTTGAAATTTATATTTCCTTGTTTGTAGCAAAATTTTTCAAATTTAGTAAGTTTTCAAGTGATAACACTAAAATCCACTGAAAAAAATGTTTAAATTCCTTAGAAAAAAAAAATGATTTAATCAAACGAATCTTCACTTTGCTAATTTCTGTGTTTTGTGGCAAAATAACTGCATTTCGGCCAATTTTTTTTACAAATTTTGGTCTTGTTTTGACGAAATTAGTCAAGTTTACAAATAATCCGCTTACAACATAATTTTTAATTTTTTTATTTTCAAATTTATCGAATTTTCCGATGAAAAATATCGCCGAAAATAGAGACTCTGTTTCTTGAAATTAATTGAATTGATAAATGTTTCGGTTTCTAAATGGGGCAAAATAAGCAAAAAAAAAACAACGTACCGCACTAGAACTTGGCCTAAGTGTGATATTTTTCAGCTGATTTTTAACATCGTTTTGTGGGATCTCCAAACTCAGAGACCTGTTGTTTTGATTGGTGATAATTTTAGAACTCTCCGAACTCGTTTCCAAGTTGTTGGTGTTTTCTTCAGTTGTAATAATTTTGGAACTCTTCGAACTTGTTTCCAAATGATCCGAAACCGATTCTGAATTTCTGCCTCCAGTCAAAAGTGACTTAAACTGTTTTACTTCCGAAATATTCAAATCGTTGTCACTGGCTGATTTTATCGTAACTGTGTTCATTTTTCCATTGGCAAGACTTAAATTACGAATCGAGAGCGAAACGTTTGGTTCTTTCAACGTCAAAGATTCGGATACCGAATCCGAATCGGACAAATTTTTCGATACTTTTAGGAGCGACTTAAACGAATCTTTTTGTTTTTGTGAAACACTCTCTTTGTGAAAATCCGAACTGTAACTATCGTCACTTTTCTGCAACTTGTAGTTTTTCAATTTGTCGAAATCCAATTTTAAACTTTCACTCGAAATATCGGGAATATTTTTCGAAGTATCCGATTCACTAGGACTATCACAATTATTGAACAAATTTTTCGACACTTCTCTCAATTCTAAATTTTCAAAAGGTTTCAAATCGAGACATTTATGCGAAGCAAATGATCTCAACTCACTTTTGGCACTTTTAATCAACAGTTCTTTAACTTCTTCACGGGATTTTGCTTCCATCGGGGGAGTCCCCGAATTTTGCACCCCTATATCAATAAAATTCCGGGGTGAATTTACAGCAAACTGCAATTTTCTCTTGACTGTGTTTATAAAATTGTACGGGTATGGCACACAAGGGGGCTCCAGCCACGGCGCCCCCTTGTCACACGTCTGAGTCTCTTTTGTGTCTTTTGCTTCTGACTCTGATCGCGTTTTTACCACATTTTGGGGCTTCTCTGAAGGGGGCTCCCGGGCCTTGGACCTCGAAGCCCTCTCACTTTTTTGTGTCTTTTCGGACATTTCATTTTGTTCGATTTTTTGTGCCCCGTTTTTGGGGGATAATCCCTCATTTTTTTCTGTCACTTTTTCTGGGGGCTTCGCCCCTCTTTCCCCCGACTTCTGGCGCGATTTCGAGCGGTCGATTCGAACAGGGGGGGGGGCTTTTTCCCGCGACTTCGAGCGGTCGATTCGGACAGGGGGGCCCCCTTTGTCCCTCGATTTCGAGCGTTCGCGCTTCAACTGCACGTTCTTCGTCACCAATTCGAGCGTTTTCTGGTGCAATTCTTTCAACTTTTGCTTTTTTAAATCGAGTTTATTGTCAGTGGTGTTAATTTGGGCCCGCAATTGTTCGGCGCGTTTTTCCCGCTGTTTTTTAATGTAATTGCGCGCCTCGGTGACGTCATAGCTGCGGGGCTTTTTCTCAGGTTCAGGGGCCCCTTTCGGGGCTGTTTTTTTAACAGGTTGAATATCGAGTGTTGGTTTGTGGGTGAGGGGCTCAGGGGGCTGTGTCCCAAGACTTATGAGTTTCTCTAGCTCGGTTTTGAGTTGTTCGATTTCTTTTTTGGTCTTTTTTACACGAGTGCTGACATTTTCGACTTGGCTTATGGACATTTCTGAACCCCTTTTTTTGAGCGAATTACAACTAGAAATTGATTAAACTCACATACAGTTCACGAAATGACCCACATTTCTGTTAGTTTAGGCGAGAAAATGCAAAAGTAACTCACCTTTTTCACATATTTTCAAAACGTCAACCGTTTAAAACATAACCTCACTAACCAAGGCCAACAAGGGTGAACAGTTCAAGGCCCACCACCAAAACAAACAAAAGCCGCCCCTAAAATAAAATACCCCACTCGTCGTGTGTCCCTCAAACTTAGTTAAACAAAAAACACAAGATTATGATCATTTAATGACCAACAATTAAAAAATTAATTATTTTTTAAACAAATTTCAAACATGGCGCCTGCCATTGCGCATGCGCGCCGTTTGTTTTTGGTGGGAAAAGTTATTTTGTGAATTTTGTTACCAAATGGCTGAAAAATTGGAAGATCTGAATTTGCCGAACATGACGGTGCAAAAGATAATTAAAGACGCATTGCCTGAACATGTTAGTGTGGGTAAAGACGCCCGTTCGGCCCTTTCAAGAGCTGCTTCAATTTTTGTCCTGTACATAACCTCACAAGCCACTAAAGAGGCACAAAAAGTGAACAGAAAGACTCTCCTGGGGCAGGACATTCTAACAGCGTTAGAAGAGCTCGAGTTTGACGAATTCGTGGAGCCCTTAAGTGCGATGCTGAAAGGTTAGTTTTTTTGTGAGGTTATGTTCACGTTTCAAAAACCGACTTTAGATTTCAAAGACGCAAAGCAGAAGAAGAAAGCGAAGAAGGAGGCAGACGTTGAAATGACTGAAGACAATGACGAGGAAGCCGTGGAAGAGGAAGAGACGGGAGAATCGTAATAAAAAATTAATTTTTGTGATTGTTTTTTTATTCATGAGAAAAAGTAACAACTGACTAGATTAAGGCCACAAATCGTGCAGAATTCACACTTTAACTTTAGCAACACTGAGCAGAAAAGTGATGGCAGTTGAACAAACTATGAAATTACTCTAATTTTGCGTTCTATTGAAGTCCTGCACATTGGACAGTCGCTCAAGGTCACAGGACATTGCGAACAGCAACAGAAATGTCCACATGGCACAAAAATCACCTCACACTGCAAAAAACCATTAAAGTTCCCCTTAATTTGAAATAAAAAAACATACAATTGAGTCCAAACAAATGACGCATTCTGTCCCCAAATTTGCGACATTTTCGAGTGGGGGCGCACTTGCCTCTTCAATTGGCAGCAATGGAGCTGAGGGCACTGTCTCAGTCGGTATTTGCTCCTTTCGGTACATTTGGAATGCATCTAAAATGTGAGCTCGGTCCGATTTATTCAAAATTCCCGCCTCTTTGAGGTCACTTTCTGTGATTTTTGCAACGTTATCTGCAATTTGTTTAAAAATCGTACCGTTTTGTCGATTAAATTCGGGTTAAAGTAGGCTTTGACTTGAAATTGAGTTGGCAACGCTGATTCAAATAATTCGGCGTTGCCAACTTCAGTTCTACTTTAATAAAACTGTTAAAATCGAAAATAAGTCTTAAGAACTATGATTTTGGGCACTTGCAAAGGTAAAAAAATCACTAAAAATTTTAGTTCATAAGAACGGGCTTGAATGTTCGACTTTTGGCCAAGTTTTAGTAAAATTTCACAAAGCGATTTAGTTTTTAGCACCAAAAAAGTGAATATTTAATTAAAAATCGCTTTCAAACGCTGGAAAACCGCCCAAAATAACGGTAATTTGAAATCATTTTTGGCTTATTGTGGTAATTTTTAAAAACAAAAATTTAATTTTTTAAATTAAAAACGTGTTTAAACGCTCGAAAAAGTCAAAAAAAGTCTATTTCCTAAGCGAATTTGATATTTTTGTGCTCAAAGAATGGACGAAAAAGGCAAAAATAACGTAATCTTTACCGACTTTAGTCATTTTTTGTGCTTAAATATTGAAAAGAAGTGAAAATAGCTTAATTGTTTATCAAAAGATGTGACTTTTGGCCAAGTTTTAGTAAAATTTCACAAAGCGATTTAGTTTTTAGCACCAAAAAAGTGAATATTTAATCAAAAACCGTTTTCAAACGCTGGAAAAACGCCCAAAATAACGGTAATTTGAAATCATTTTTGCCTATTGTATTGTGGTAATTTTTGAGAAAAAAAAAGTTCTTTAAATTAACGAACAGAAATAGTTGAAATTTATTATATCTACTTTTTTGACTTTAAAAACGTGTTTAAACGATCGAAAAGCCCAGAAAATCTCATTTTTAACCAAATTTGCCATTTGCTGGTTCAAAGAAATGCTTAAACGCTCAAAAATGACGTAATTTTTTACGATTTTAGTAATTTTACGGTCGGTTTTAGGGGAATCTGTTATTTTTGTACGAAAGAAGCGAAAATACCTATAGCTTAATTTTTTCGTTTGTCAAGTTTTACTAAAATCTTACGAACCTAAAATTAAAGATCTTAAATTTTGTCATATTTTTGGTTAATTTTATGCTAAAAAGAAACTTACATTGACATTGCATCAAACTGGCCAAAAACGGCAAACAATTAATGACTCCGTTCAATAAAAGTGCTTGTGCCAGGAGCGGATCTATATTTTTTTGAGCCTCTGACAAACCTTCCGGAAGCCTGAAAAAAATAGTGAAAAAACGACTAGATATTTTTTTACTTAATTACTTTTCGAGCAAACTTTGGTATTGTTTGAGCCAAAAATCGTCCGAATTGTTGAATTCTTCCAAGTTTTGTAAAGTAGACAACAACTGATCTCTTCGTGCTTTCTGCTGATCCAACAAATCCATCAATAAACACGACAATTGAATTCTTTTCTCGGATAAATCATTCTATGGTTAAAAAAATTAATTGTGAAAACAGTTGAGTAAAAAAAACGCACGAGATTTTCCTCAATTTCAAGTTTCTTTTTATCCATCTCGATGTGCGTCAGTGCTGCCAACTGTGACTCAACTAACTTCACTTGCTGCAACAGCCCCCATGATCGGGCGTCGCCCCTTTCTAGAAGCGCCCCCACTGCAACTTTTTGCAACTCACTGTCTTCCTGTAATTTGGTCAAAAGCTCAGCTTTGTGCAAATCCTGGTTTTGGAGGATTTCACTGATGCGATAATCGTAATCCAGTTCCCTAAACACCACATGATAAAAACGAAAAAAAAAGTGAAAAAGTGCAATTAACTGTTCTAAAATCCCCCTTGAGACTACCATCCGATTCTCGTGAAACTGTTGAAATTTGGTCAATTCTTGTTCGAGTAAAACCTGCATATCGCTCAAAATATCAGTTTTGCGCAAGTCGTTGTTGTATTTGTTAGCTGCGGCTAAAATCCGCTCCTCTTCTTCCTTCTCTTGTTGCAAAAGTTGCGCAAGAGGTTCGTTACTCAGTTCCAGGAGTTGCTGAATGGCGCGGTCTGAGCTTTGCTCAGCTAATAAAAATAGTACAAAAGAAAATTATTCTCAATATTTTATTTATTCTTAATTAAATTGGGCCCAACTTTGCCAAACAAATTGGCAGAATTTGATAAACTAACCTCAAAAAAGCGCGCGCCAAATTTAAATTTGTAAAATAAAACACTGAATATCTTTGAAAGTATCAAAATTCGGTGAGGCAAAATGTGTTATTTTTGCTTCTTTTGAGCTCTAGTGTTACCCTTATGTTATTGCATCAAATTATGAAATCACCCTGTATATCAATTATTTAATTTTTTTGTTAAAGACAGACTCAATCAAACATTAGCGGAAAATATGAGCAAAAAACAAGATGCAAACAATAATTAAATCTGATAATCTGCATGAAGAATTCTATGAAACACTCTGCATACAGGGTGTTCCGTCTAAACCCCACATTAGAAGTATTGAAAGTTCTAATAAAGATATTTATCTGAGAGTTGGTATTCAGGCATAATCCGTTGAGTTATGCTCAATGAAAATATTTTCAAGATGGCAGCACTTCCGGTTATACCGGAAGTCGCTATTAACTTTCTTATTTTAAATGGAAAGCTATGTTTTTCACTCCGTTTTTGGATTAGTTGAGTTATTTTAAGGAAGTTTTTATCAGCTTTCCCTATACCTAAGTTTAACCGTTTTCGAGATATTTAGGATTTTTGAAAATTTTTGAATTTGCACCTGTCCCTTAAAAAAAAATCGGTAACTCGTTTAGTTTTAGAAATTTCGAAATCATGTTTGGAGAATTGAAAGAGAAAGCCTAAATCTGTTGTTCAGTGTGATCAAAATTGGAATTGAAGTTAACAAACCCAAAAATTTTAAGGTTAAGTTTGGACAACTTCAAGTACCCAAAACTTAATTTTTTCAAATGGGATGTCCCAATTTTTATTCTACTAGATGGAGGAGAATTTTTTTCTGCACCTATCTGTATTAGCATTCCCTATACCTATCTGTGATAATTTTTAAGTTATGTTGGTTTTTTGTTATTGTAGGAAATTTCTTACTAACCACAGCTATTTTTGCATAGTTTGCCATAAAAACATTTCTGATTAAACTTAAACGACAAACTCTGTTCAAAATTGTGTTATCAGACTGAAAACAGAATAAATTCATTGGGTGTTGGTTTGAAAAACTTTAATTTCTCACCTTTTTTTAATTCGTTTCCATGACAACCTATGAGAAAAGGCTTATGGCCAATGAATTTCTCAATCTCAACAAAAAGGTATTGTAACTTGAAAACTATTAAACATAAGTTAACACAGATCGAAGCAGAATTAAATTCCCTACCATTTAGTGAAATAAAACTTTTGTCATTTTATTTGAAAAAAATGAGTTATGGGTGCTTAAAGTTTTGCAAATTTAATTTTAAAAATTTTGAGTTTGTTATTCTTTTTTAGAAATTTGAAAACACCAAAGGAAAGATCTAGGCTTCCTCTTTCAAATGAGCTCAAAAATATTTCCAAATTTTTAAAAATCGCAGAGTTATCGATTTTTGAACTGGAAAGTGCAAATCCAAAAAAATTTTAAAAACCATAAATATTTCGTAAACGGCTAAATTTAGGTATAGGAACAGCTTATGAAAACTACCTTAAAATAACTCTAGTAATTCAAAAACGCATTAAAAAATAGAGCATTTCATTTAAAATAATGTGTAACCGGAAGTGCTGCTATCTTGAGAATATTTTCATTGAGCAGGACCTAAAAGATTATGGTTGTACACAAATTTTCAGATGACTATCATTATTAGAACTCCCAATACTTCTAATGTGGGGTTTAGACAAAACAGCATGTATGTTTTTTTTACTTTTATTCTTTTGAATTAAATTTTAATCTCGCATTAAAGATACAAGTATTTTTGAAATTAATTTATTATTACTCAGTGTCTAGCAAATACAGATATGCAGAAAATATACAGGGTGAGTCCGTTAAAAGTATATAATTAATCATTCCGAGACGACAAGTGAATAAAGCACACGTTTTCTGTGACTGAAAAGCAAACCTCAAATACTGAAAACAATAAAATCTGCTCTAATTTTCTGAATGTTTACATGAAACACTCTGTATGTTTTCCTTCGAATTAAAATTTAAAAACCTGCCTTTATCCAAAAATAATAGATAAAGCACTTTTTGAATTTTTTAATAGTAGTGTTTGGATATAATAATATACAAAAATATACAGCGTGAGTCTATTAAAAAGTATACTTTTACTGTATCTCAAAAAATAATATTTTTAATTAATCAATTTTAATTATAAAAAATAAAAACTATTTAATAGCAATCGCTGATTTATTTGAAGATACAGGAAAAAAACACTTTTACAGACTCACCCTGTACTTTTATTCCTTTTCTACTTTTATTTGTATTTCTAAGTTGCCAACTTCAATCGTAAATGTAATAAATAATAAATAAGTAAATTTTAAGTTTTTGCAAATCTTGACTTCTTTTTTTATTAATTATTAATTACCAACATTCGAATAAGGCAAAGTGAATTCTATTTTTGCTCCTTTTGAGCTCTAGTTTTACCTCCTATTTTTTGCATTAACTGTTGGAGTTTATATTGAATTATTTAAATTTCTTTTTGCAGGTGAAGAATTGAGCTGAAATTAATCTTTTTATTTCCTTAAATATGAGCAAAAAGGACAGATTTGGAGTTTTCAAAGAATTCCATGAAACACTGTATGTTTTTTTCTTTTAATTTCTTTCGAATTGAAATTTTAAAAAACTCATACTTATTATTTAAAGTTTGGCAAATCGAAGATATACAGGGTTAGTCTGTTAAAAGTATATTTTCACTGTAACTTAAAAACGAACTATTAAATATAATACAATTGTAAAGAGAAAAAAAAAGGATATTTACATAGCAAAAATTAATTGAAGATTATAAAACCCACCTTCGAGCACTTTCTCAATCAAATGAAACCGTTCAATTTCCTTCTCTTGTTGAAGCTTCAACAACTCAAAATCAAGCTTATTCTGTTGTTCCGCAATATCGGCTAAAAGCTACAAATGCATTACAAAAAATCCCCCAAATCCTCAAACCAAAAATTACCTTTTCTTTATGAATTTTTTGTGCATTTGCTAACTCAAACTCTTGTCGCTGTAACAATTCGTTGGCTTTTTCCATTTCGAGGAAGTCTTGTAATTTTTGTTTCTACAATCGTACAATTATATTTTTGGCGAAAGAACAAAATAAGAATATTATAACACAAAAGTATGAGAGACGCAAGTGCAAAAAAAGCGTTAAAATTGACTACGAACAAATACAACGTGTGGTATCATTGATTAGAAAAAAATAAGTCATACCACCAGTTATAATCGAAAATAAATCGTAATAAGAAAAAACAAACATGCCTTAATATTTTCTAGCTTCCATATTTTGGCCTAAAAAAACATAAAAAAATCATTAGAAAACGATGATGTTAATTAAATCTAGCGCAATTTTTGTAAATTCTGACTGTTTTAATTACCTACCTCAAAAGCATCAGTTTGGTCCTCGTTGTTATCCGTTTTAGTAACAGGAGTGTCTTCAATAGTTTCAAGGCCCAGATAAGGTTGCCCCAAATCTATTTACACAAATAATTAATTAATTAATACACCGGGTGTTCCAGCTGGGTATTTGCACCCTTACAATTTTTTTATTTTTAGACAAAAAGCTCATAAAAAATTCCATACAATGATGACAGGGTGTTGCATTTGAAAAAATCAAGTTATTGCCATTTTCAGAAAATCGTAGTAAGCGATGGAATATCGACTCCGAGTTCGTTATCATTGTAAAAGATGCGCTAAAACTTAGGGAATTGACCGGAAAAAACTGGGTTAAGTTATCTTGAACGGTTTTGAAGTTATAAATTTTTCTGTGGGTCGCCATTTTGACACATAAATTGACATAACTCAAAAACTATGACAGATAAGTGTGTTGTACCGACAATTTAGTCACGAATTCAAAAATGTAACAAAAATTTGGGATCTACATTTAAAGAACGGAACTAAGTAGTGAATTTTATTTTGGAACAGCCTGTATACAAATTGAAATACAGTGGAGTTTGTTTATAACGAACTTTTGACCGAATTTTTAGAAATATGTTGGGCTTGATGATGACAAATGAGCAAGAGAAGTGTTAATTCATGAACAACTTATTGAATTACTAACTGAAAACATTCTAATCTCTGAAAAACATAATTACAGAGTTGTGCAAAATAATATTTTATGATAGAAGAGCTCAAAAAAAGTCAAAACAAACCACCTTGCTTTATCCGAATGTTTTTATCGAATTTTTGGAACATAGGAGGTGTAACCTACACTTTAGCGTCTAAAAATTCGTCAAAAATAACATATTATCAGCTAGGTTTATCTCTTTTGAGTACTTTCTTCCAAAGTTTACATGACTAATAGGATTATTTTTGAATGAAATTTTGGAAGCTAAAATCATTGTCCATTTCTGTAATTGTCCCAGAAAAATGAGAAAAAATTTAGAAAAAAAGTTGGGTTCAAAAGATATGAATTTTTAAATTATAGTTGAGGGAAAATTAGATTTTTGTTTCCTCACACAAACATTTTTTCAGATTGTTGTAGCTGATATTTTTTAACGATATTTTGCGAATTATTAGACATTATCTCGGACTATAACTATACAAAACTTCATTGTTGAAATAAATCAGGTTTAAAAGATATCAATTTCTGAAGTGAAGTTAAGGAAAATTAGATTTGTGTCATCTTACACCAAACATGAATTTTTTTCACAAAGTTGCAATTGATATTTTCGACCGAAACTTTGGGAGCTAATAGCCATTGTCCAGTTCTGTAATTGTCCCAAATCTCATTTAGAAAAAAAGTCGCGTTCGGAAGATATGAATTTTTAAATTTAAGTTGGGGGAAAATTAGATTTTTGTTTCCTCACACAAACATTTTTTCGGATTGTTGTAGCTGATATTTTTTAACGATATTTTGCGAATTATTAGACATTATCTCGGACTATAACTATACAAAACTTCATTGTTGAAATAAATCAGGTTTAAAAGATATCAATTTCTGAAGTGAAGTTGAAGGAAAATTAGATTTTTGTCATCTTACACCAAACATGATTTTTTTTCACAAAGTTGCAATTGATATTTTCGACCGAAACTTTGGGAGCTAATAGCCATTGTCCAGTTCTGTAATAGTCCCAAATCTCATTTAGAAAAAAAGTCGCGTTCGGAAGATATGAATTTTTAAATTTAAGTTAGGGGAAAATTAGATTTTTGTTTCCTCACACAAACATTTTTTTCAGATTGTTGTAGCTGATATTTTTTAACGATATTTTGCGAATTATTAGACATTATCTCGGACTATAAATATACAAAACTTCATTGTTGAAATAAATCAGGTTTAAAAGATATCAATTTCTGAAGTGAAGTTGAAGGAAAATTAGATTTTTGCCATCTTACACCAAACATGAATTTTTTTCGCAAAGTTGCAATTGATATTTTCGACCGAAACTTTGGGAGCTAATAGCCAATCTCATTTAGAAAAAAAGTCGAGATCAAAAGATATGAATTTTTAAATTATAGTTGAGATTATTGCCATTTCACACAAACAAAACTTTTTTCAGACTGTTGTCGTCAATATTTTTTAATGACGTTTTGGGAATTAATAGACATTATTTTGGGCTATAATTGTACAAAATTCCATTGTTGAAATAAGTCGGGTTTCGAAGATATAAATTTTTGAAGTGAAGTTGAAGGAAAATTAGATTTTTTTCTTTTTTTACACCAAACATGATTTTTTCGCACAGTTTTAATCGATATTTTCAAACGAATTTTTGGAAGCTAATAGTCATTGTCCACATCTGTAATTATCCCAAATCTCATTTAGAAAAAAAGTCGGGTTCGGAAGATATGAATTTTTAAATTTAATTTGGGGGAGAATTAGATTTTTGTTTCCTCACACAAACATTTTTTCAGATTGTTGTAGCTAATATTTTTTAACGATATTTTGCGAATTATTAGACATTATCTCGGACTATAACTATACAAAACTTCATTGTTGAAATAAATCAGATTTGAAAGATATAAATTTCGGAAAAGTTGAAGGAAAATTGGATTTTTGCCATCTTACACCAAACATGAAGTTTTTTCGCAAAGTTGCAATCGATACTTTCGATCGAAACTTTGGGAGCTAATAGCTATTGTCCAGTTATATTATTGTGCAAAATTTCATTTAAGAAAATATCCGGGTTCGGAAAATATGAATTTTTAAATTTAAGTAAAGAGAAAAAAATCCCTCTAGAATACCAGGTTTTAAAAATGTCTAATTCAGACAGTAAACAAAGTTTAAGAATGCCGTTTTGGCTTGACTTAAACCTTCTTGTTATCTACAAACTGGCAAAATTTCATTTAAAAATTTAAACCAAAACACTGTCAAAAACTTGACTTTTGAAATAACCAAAAATAGTGGTGACAGCACATTTTGAAAATTTGTATCTTTTACACTACTCAATATTTTCGAATGAAATGTTTTGAAGTGGTAAGGTAATGAAATTCGGCAAAAAAATACGATATATTTTTCTATGGCTGTTCTTGCTAATTTTAACTCAATGTGATAGATAATAAAATAACAAATCAAATTTGTTTAACATTTTTGTTGGTCCCAAAAGTTAGTATCTACGGCTTTCGTAAAAAAACACCCTGTAGTTTGTTGTACTGTTTTTAAAAAATAAAAAAGTTACAAGGGGCGAATACTAAATCAATTATCAATTAATGAATTAATAATTACCAGCGCAAATAAATCTCACAACAGCCTCAGTCCCTTGTCCCATTATATCACAAGGAGGGTAAACAAACCTCTCACAATCAGCCTCTAAAGTGACAAGTCTCCGAGCATCACAAATACTTTTTGGCAACCGTTTCAAGTGTTTATTCCCACAAACACTCAAAAATTTCAAATTCTTCAAATTGCCCATATTTTCGGGCAGCGTTTTCAGCGCATTTCTCGCAACATTGAGTACAGTTAAGTTGTGTAAAGTGCAAATAGCATCAGGCAATTTCTTCAATTGATTATCGTTCAAGTAGAGCTCTTTCAAGCCCTGCAAAAGCCCGATCTCGTCAGGAAGACTTTGAAAGGCGTTTTCGTGCAAATCTAGCACTTTTAACTGGAGCAAGTCGCTTAAGTGGCCCCCTCCTGACAGCGAAGACAAGCAGTTGCGTTCCAACCGCAACACGTCTTTGAGAAACACACGACAAAGTGAGTAAATCCCCTGCGGGACGTGTCTGAGGTTACAGTCGGAGAGGTCGAAAATGGGCTCGGGGGCTTCCCGTGCCTGCAATGGGTGCTAGAGTGTGTGAGGGGGCGAAAGGGGGCTTACAAGGTACAGTTTGTGCTCGAGCTTCGATTTGTTTTCCTTGGGTTTGCGGAACATCACATCACAACACTGAAGGCACCGTACGTCTCATTGATTTTGTAGCGTAATTGTTTAATTAATTTTAATTACAAATTGTTTGTTTTGATTGAAAGAAACGTCACTTTGACGTTTCGAGTCAGTGCTGCCAAACCAATAGCATTCAAGTTGGGAGTTTATGCAAAAAACGTAAAATAAATCGTTTGATTTATTTTACATTTGTGAAAGAACCCTCTGGTTCTGGTTATTATTTTATTGACAACATTCTGATTGTTGTGAATGTTAACGTGAACATGGCTTAGTAGGTTCTTTCCAGGTGGCTGTGGTATCTAGCACAAATGCGCCACCTGGTGCAAGTGCCTGAACCGCAACTTAGGGCGGTATACGTTGAACACAGAGAAAAATTCGTTGAAACAGGGCTAAATGCAAAGCAAAACGAGTAACGAGTAAAACGAGATTACAAGGGTGGGAAAATACCTAATCTCAAAATGTTTTGACATTTCATATAACTGCAGGCACAGACCTGAATACTCTGGTACTTGGGTGATGGCATTACCACCATACGCATATTTATATTTATTTTTACTTCAATCTTTCAATATTTTTCTATTGTAATGTGCTATTCTTATTTGACGAAAAAACGGCATCAAGGGCTGGTTGGTATACCTAAGTGAGCTTGATTGCAAGGATGGTTACTACTCGATTGATTAATATTCTTCCTACATAGAGAGTTCAGAATCATTTTGACTATAGTGATGAGCGAAATAACACCTTGTTGTTTTCGGAGTAATCATACGCTCATTTTTAAGAAGTCAAACACACCAAACTACTGATATCTTTGCAGAAGAGTCAATCACCTTACAATTGATTGTGGATTCCAGATCCCTGTCTATGAATTTGTGTCTATGATAGCTCTTAAGTAAAGCAATTCCATCTCAAAGACCATACTTGCGATACCTTGAATAATAGTATTCCTGGCATAGGTTCGAAGGTAGACATAAATACGGTACACAGCTTTAGATAGCGGAATTTTATATCATGTCATTATGACATAAATTTGAAAAATAGTCAAATAAAACAGCTCCCTCTGCTGAACAATGTTGAAAAAAGTTCCCGACCTTGCCATGTTGCTAGCATTGCGTTCAGTCACAGAGTAGTTCAGTTGACATTTTTATATGGGGAATTATAGGGAGTTGTGACACCATCATCGCACAGACTCCATATGAAAAGTTATCCGCACTATTATCTCTCACTCTTTTGTATTATAATTTATATAGCTCAATCTTCGTCGTTTGTTGTAAACCCTTATTCAGGTGTCCTTACTGTCGGACATTAAAAATGTCGATAAAACATAAAACTGTAACGAACATTATGATATTTGTATTTAGAGGTCACTAGTAGTTACAATTTCTTATCTGTCAAATTTGAAAATTTGTTGAAGTTTTTATTTTTCGTTGTCCAAAATTTTTTTCACGTTTTGTTTCATATAATGAAACCACTGTAAGTGCTTCTTCGTATGTTGAGAGACAACTATTTTTAATTTGTCCCGTTCAATAGACATAAACAAATTGTTCAGAACAATGTTGATCTGAAGAGACCAAGCGTCTATGTCAGCGGTGTCAGACGAGTCCAAGTAAAAAGAAAACTCAAAACGTAGGTCTTTCTATTCATAATATAATTGGGAATAAAATTAAAGACGCTTCTAAAAACCGACGCTGGAAACCGAACCAGGACCAAACCTTTCAGAAATAAATCTGTACCTAGTATTTGTCATTATGTGGAATAAATTTATGTTAGAATTTGCATCAACGTGCATCTTATACCAAGATTTAATCATGAAGATATCAGTGTTCCACTAATTGCAAAACATTGGTTCACTAACTCTCCCCACATCTCACAATTGTGAGTAAGCAACGTAAAAGTTAAGGATTTGATGAAATTCGTCTTGACAGAGGTAAAGATCGGATACAGTTCAAACATTATCTCAATTTACAATAATTCTTTAGTGTAAGCACCACTAAATAAAACCTGAAATCAAAAATTCAAAGAGCAAATCAATTTTGAGCAGAAGCGGAAGTGATGAAGATTAGTAGACACAAAAAACAATTTCCAGTATTTGGATTCTAATATTCTTTGTTGTATCATCCAGAACCGTCTAAAAAGATAACTTATTGTGTGTAAAACTTTACGTGTGTTGTAAGTTGTCTAATTTTTATATTTGGCACTTTTATAATTTTCATAATAAAATGAAATTGCTCAGATGCATTATTTTATTTTTGAACAAAAAAAATACGAATAGGCTCTAAAACTAAATTCAAATTTGCCGCCACTATCCGTAGCGCCATCTGGATACCGGTTTTCTTCCAACGAAAAAACCCGAATAGTTCCGAAGCTTTGGGGACATTGAGTTGGCCATCTGAACGTAATCTGTGATATTACCAATACAATTAGGCACTTTAAAACCGGAAAAAAATCCAACACCATATTATTAAAATTTAATGTAATGAATAAGAGTCGACTAAAGATCTAAAACTTCCTAATCAATATTTCCCGAGTTGATAACAAAAAAAGTGCAAAACATTCAAAGTTTTCGTTCCGACTACAATCTGACATCTCCTCTTTCAAGATAGCTTAGCATACCGTTTATAGGTATCGAGGATTAATCCTGAATCAATAGTTTTGTTCAATAATTATACTCAACATCGATAAGTCAATAACAGTGCAACAAGCAAAGACAAAAAAATGCTTTTTTCACAAAATAAATTTATTAAATTAAGAGAAATCAAAAATTATATCAGTAAATAACTCAGTTTAAGTTTGAATATCGTAACACCAGCTCTAGCATTAGACAACAGGTATTTTTTCTTTTCTTTTTTCTTCTTCCAAACGAGATGATATTTCTCTCGCAACTTCATATTCAGTATTAACTTGAATTACGTTTTCCCAATTGGTCGTATTTCGAAACACAAGCATATGAGTAGTATAATCACTATCCACAGCCAGACCTATAAGAACATAGTTCTTAATTTGTTGAAACTCCAGCACGTCTAAATCTCTGCCAGTGCCAGCTTTAGCGCTGAATCGGTCTTCGGGTTGGTCTTTACCAGGTAGAAGTTTAACTATATCCTCTGCAGCAGCAAGGGAGCTTTTTGTCTTAGATCCAATTTTTTCACATTCACCAATAGCACCAGAATTGAATTTGACTTCAAAGATAATGGCGAAGTCGCCGTGACGCCCCCAAACATCAATCTGGACAGAACTTGACTTGTTATTATCATTTGAACATTTTGCTCTATATTCCACCGCACTTGTCCCATATTCAGCATAATACTTTAAGATTGTCAATATGTGGCTGCATATTGTATGTTTGTTTATACACTTCATACATTTAAAAATATATTTCAAATTTTCACAGAGTTCATTTAGACTTTTCTGAAACTGTGTACTGTCGTCTGGCGTGTGTAGTGACTTGAAGATATCTCCGCAAAAAGTTAATTTTAATAGAATATCTTTCTGAAGATTTCTATAGCAATTTTCGAACATCTCTTTGTACATATTTCTAATATCCATATTCGGGATTCTTACATGTACCTTCGTGCTCGTTTTAGTATTTTCTATTGGTTTGTCTGCATTGTATGTCAAATAACCTCGTTGTAAGAAATAGTTGAAAATTTCATTTGTGTCCGGAGATATTTCCTCACGATACAGCCTGAGAATATGTGTAACATCTAATACATTTCTATATTCAATTTCAATGCTAGCAGAATCGTCGTCAAATAACAGTATTTGAATAGCACTCATAATTTCGACATCTTTCTTGATTACTCTCACAAATTTTCCAGTCAGGAAACTTCCGTCCGACCAAAAAGGCGCAATGATAGAGTTCTTATACTTATTTCTCTCTTGTATGTAGTTAAGGATGAAGAATACGCAATATCTGACATATGTATTCTTGTCTTCACCAGAAGAAGAAAAAAGCTGATAATAGCCATTGTACCTTGCGTTGATGTCTTTAATTATCTCGGTCTTCTCAGTATCTCCCTGTGAACAACCACAGAGCCTCTCCACTAAAGTATCAACCTCTTGAGCAGTCAACCCGTAATATTTAGAAAATCTAGCATCACTCAAGAAGTATACCGGTGTTGTGTTGTCTGGAGGTGTCTGTCCATAACTTACAAATTTGCAAATGCCAGTGAGCAAGGCAGCTTGAAGGTTTAGTAACCGTCCACTTTCTGGCTTCAAAATCGAATCTAACACATTCGTGATCACAGTTTCTATCTGATGTACTTCGTCTTCAGAAAGCTCACCCTCCATGGCGAATACACAAGGCTTGTCAACTTCATCTACCAAAAACACTGGTTCTCTTCCCCAATGTATATTCAAGCTCTTAATCAAATTCTTCAAACCACCCGCCACTTCCAGCAGAGACAAACTTTTAAGTTCTTTATCATTGTAGTTCATCCAGTTTAAACACCTTTCTTTCATAAGGGCATGTTCAGGATCATCACATTGAAATTCTTTACTATTTTCAAGATACTTGTGTTTCAGATAAGCATTCTGCACTCGCATAGCACAAAAAAATATTGCTTCTGATTCATTTTTGGCGCTACAGTCTTTGAAATTGAAGTAAACCACTGGATGACGCCCAAAATGTTGGATGACAAATTGTTCTCGTTTCAAGATCAAACATTCTTCATATTGTTTGTCCTCAAACTGCCTAAGAAATACTTTCATGTTCTCTGAGGGATTCGATCGAAGCTCGTCCATTGTTGGGTCCTTTGCAACATCTTCCTTTGTCCTTGTTTTATCTTCAATGTCGCAGAATAAACGAATCATATTAAGGTTTATAGTTTTGCCAAATTTTGATGGTGCAAACATCATGACTTTGGTTGGTTTATGCTCTAGTAATTCCTCTATGAGCATTGTTCTATCCACAAAACTGTCCGATTTGGCAATCTCTTCAAACTGCTGACCACTTATGTTGATGACACACTGCTGTGAAAGAGAAGAAGTTATAGTTACCAATTAGTTAGCACAAGCCATTAAGGAGTCGACTTGAAAATTTTATGTTACCTGTTTGGAAGTTGATGGTGTGTTTGTTGCATTCCCAGTCTGAGTTTCAAAGTCTTTCATTGGTAAAATCTGCATGTGAAAATAACAAAAGTTAATTAAGTTGAACTGGAAGAAAATAATGTAGTGGTTCGTAAAAAAACTTACCTTAGACATATTTGCAACTGAATTTACGTCGTCTGCCAGCTTCGGCCGTTTACAATCAGGTGAAGACATCAAGCTGCAAACAGATTATAATAAGTCATGTTGATTAAAAGTATTAAACTACAAAGTAAAAACAAAACAAGAAGCCAATTCGATCAGAGAGTTTGATGGCTGTGTAATGCTGTTAACTAGTCCCTTTTTTAGTAGTTTTCAAGTGTGAATTCCTTCTTTAGAAAATATTCATGTATTTTGCCTTTTATGAAATTATCTACAAAAACGTGTTTTAATGAATTATCATTTATAAATTCACCAACAAATACTATTTACTGTCGCAATGGTTTCGAGTTTGTTTCGTTGACCAAAGTTATAAATAAAACAGAAAAGTACCATGTGATTGAAAAACTAGTACCTACAAACTGAGCGAAAAAATTTATTCTAATTGAGTTTTAACATTCAAAACATCATTATTTGACCCTTCAGCTTGATTAATTATAACAATCGACGTTTTCATTCAAGTTAACATTCAAATGATCGCATGGTATTAGAATTTATGCAACTTAGCAATTTGTTGATATGTAGTAGTTTGAGACTACTAGTAGGAGGTAATTGTAACTATTTTTTTTTAATAAATTAAAAAATGACTAATACTAATAATAATAAAATAAGAAGACAACCATCTAAACTCCAACAATTTAAAAATAGTTACAAATCTTTTACTCTTGATAAAATAAAATTAACTATACCAAGTATATAATGAAGTAACGCAAATGAGAAATGGTAATTTTGCCACTGAATATCTCAATTCTACCGTAAATAAAAAACTAACAAAGACAGATTTTTGCAAATCTAAAAGTATTTCCATAAATTCCCTCAAACAAAAAAGTGTAACAAATCGAAATAATTTGGTACAAAAGAGAAGAAAAACAAAATAAAAAATTAAAAATGGTGATTTACGCGCACAATTCATTCAAAACGTTTGGTACTTTTAACAGATTTAAATTTTAAAGAATCAATATTGACTTAAGGCGGCCCCTGAGGATTGTAAAAATGATCAAAAAAACATGTGTTCATGGTACTATACCTAGTTATTATTATTGTTGATAGAACTTTTTGTCCGCAGGGTTCGAAGCGAATTATAATGACCAATGGCAACCCGTTTGAGAAATGTTCTTTAAAATAAGAACTCTTGTGTGGTATTTGAAGAATAATTTTTTTGTTGTTTCTATAATAAGACACTTTTTCGATTTTTTAAATTTGTCATAGTACTACCCACATGTTTCAAAAATTTGTAGGTTTGGTCGAACAAACGTTAATTAAAAAAATATGCTGCTAACAAGTTCCTTATCATTTTACTAATTTGTACTAATTTTTTACATTTGTCAAAATAGTTAGAGCAAAAAATTATTGGTATAATTTGTAAGTAGAAAATTTGTACAGAAAGCGAAATTTAATTTCACAACAAAATTCCACAGCATGTAGGTACTACATGATCAAGCAGTGAGTACCGAAATCATCTTATTTACCTGAAGGGACCCAACGAGATATTTTGCCTTAGACAGCTCGAATTTGAAGCGACAACTGGTGGCCGGTGTCAGAACTAACAAAAAATTGTTTTTTGAGATAATCTCGAGAACGAACAAACTATATCTAGTGAGATTACCAACTTTCTACAACAAATCTCGTTTCTTTCACAAAAATATCAAACGTATTTTTTTAATTAAAAGTCAAATTTTTTCGGAAGTGGGTAATGTCACTAGATATTTTTTTGTGTTTTCAAATGGTTCCAGTGCGATTTATCTACGTGTTATGGTTCTTAAGATTATCTCGATGAAGTGTAAAAAACAAAGATATTATGTGATTTTTTATGTCAATTGTTTATTTATGGATATTGATGAAATTTGGTAAATACGTAGTAAAAGATGCCAACGATAATATGTAGAAAAATCAAAGTCGTATCTTTTATAATTTATTAGATATTTATTGTTAAAGTTGACCAAAAACAGCACTTTTAACGCAGAGCGCCACCTTAAGGTTAGGTTAAACCATTGGTTAAACTAAGGTACTGGATGCTGTCATGGACAGAGGTACTGCCATCATATGATTTTGACAATGACATCGGGGTTTTGACATTATTGTTAATTATTGTTTACATCTGTCATCTGTCAAACATATTCAACACCCAAGTCCCTAAATTTGAACTCTTATCTAGTTTTTGTGCTTTATATACAGGGTGTACCACGAGGTAGTGCATATATTTTAACCACAGATTGAGCATTAAAATTAAATGGACCCATATTTTTTATTTTGTTTCAAAAAAAATTTTTTTGTGAAATTATTAGCCCCCAAAGTTACCCCAAAAATACAGATTATAATTTTTATCTCTAATAATGCTTATACAATTTTTATAAAATTTGGTATTCAGACGTTATTTTAAACACTCATTTAACAGTGCAAATTGTAAAGTTGAAGGGCATTGTTGAAGGGGGCTACCAGAGTCACCTTGGCATAAATTGTTTTATAACTATGTAGCACAAATTAATTTAGCTTTGATACTAATAGAATTTGAAAGCTTATTTCATTTAGAAACTTTTTTGTCTCTTGTAAATTTTTTGTAAAATCTACTGCTTTCGAGTAAAATAATAAAATGTGAAAAGATGCAGTCGGTATAAGCATCAGTATCGCACCTAAACGGCGGCTTTGATTTCAAACCTGTCAAAAGTGAAAATTTTATTGTCAAATTTCGTTTTCAAATTCCTGGCTTGTAAAATAAGCAACCATCACGGAAAAAGTGTAAAACGAGATTTGACAATAATATTTGTACCTTTAACAGGTCTGAAGTCAGTTTAAGTTGTTTAAAAACACTGTGTTGTTATCGACTGCATCTTTTCACATTTTATTATTTTACTCGTAAATGGTACATTTTACAAAAAATGTACAAGAGACAATATTCAATAGCCTTTTAAATTCTAGTAGCACCAAAGCCAAACTAATCTGTGCTACAAAGTTATGAAACAATTTATGCCAAGGGGGTCCCGACAGCCCCTTTCAACAATGCCCTACAAGCTTACAATTTGCACTGTTAAATGGGTGTTTAAAATAACGACTGTATTCCTAATTTTATAAAAATTGGATAAGTATTATTAGAGATAAAAATTATAATCTTTATTTTTGAAGCAACTTTGGGGGCTAATAATTCCACAAGAAAATTTTTTTGGAAAAAAATAAAAAATACGGGTCCATTTAATTTTAATGCTCAATCTATGGTTAAAATATATGCACTACCTCGCGGGACACCCTGTATAACAGTCTAACGACAAGGTATGGACTGTGAGGTAGATCAAATAGACCTTCTGTCCCCAACTGTATAATAAGAGATACGAAGTCGGTTAAATTAGGGCAAAGTTGCGCATTTTTATGCTGAACAACGATTATGTATTTAGCAAAAGAGAGGTTATGTTTTGTTTACTTTTTGAGAAATTGTCGAAGAAAGTCTTTCAGTGGGAAACAAACTAAATGTTCTGAAATAAAGCGTGGAATTAGTTTGTTGAAGCTTATTATTGATAAATTGGCCGAACTGAAACACGTGCGTCCGTCCAATCGGTTTACACACCAAATTTAGTTTCATGCAAATGAAACGAGATATGAAAAGTTTACCTTTAAGTGATGAGATTTTCAACAAATTCGTTGGATTTTTCACACTTCTATGCACCATAGAATAAGAGAGAGAGGGAGACTATGCACCGCCAGCCCCACTAATCGTAGACAGATAGTGTTGCCAACCTTTAAAAATTAACTCGGCTGAATATTTAATTAAATCGTTCAAATCAAATATTGTTGCTGAAACTTTCAAAGAAAATCACTTTTGTAACCGTTCGGAGGTCTGGCCTTGTCAAAGTGTCGGGAAACTTGTCAAGCCTAGAAAAGTACACACACAAAACCGACATAGACAGAAACGTACAAGACAAAACCGTACATTTTCCAAAACGTAAAATGACAGAACCGTAAATTATAGAAACGTACATCATCAGAAAAATGTATGTACAGAAACATAATGAACAGAAACGTACATTGACAGAAAATGGTCAAGACAGAATGTGTCCGTGGCAGAATCGTAATTGCAGAGAACCGTAAACGACAGAAAAATTCAAATAATGCAGTGATCTGCAAAGTCGATAATTAGTTCAGACGTTATTCGCTAGGTGTCGCCACTGCAAAAATATTATAATGAAATATCACATTCAGTAAATCGGGAAACCCGAATATAAAATGTTCATTTATTTCATTTTTAGCTGTTCTATTGTAGACTAATAAGACCGATAACATTTTATTTTTTTATTTCATGATTTCATCTAAAAAATGTACGGAATAACATATAGAATAAAACTAAGTCCCCATTAGAATAATTTGTTACGTTAGGAGCGTAAATTGGCAATCTAACAAGAAAATAATAGTTTTGAAAAAACAATTAGTCCTTAAGCTATTAGCTGTTTCAAAACTATAAAAACGCCAACGTCGCATTTTCTCTCAAAATTAGCTGTTATAAATTATTCATGCACTTCAAAAAAACAATAGCTAACGAAATTCATACTTTCAATCAGGGATCTAATATCATTAATAACGATTTTACAATTTTATCTATCTTAATTAAAAAAATAATTCGGTAAAATGCGACGTTGGCGTTTTTATAGTTATGAAACAGCTAATACTAATATCTGCAATTTACAATTAATTTAACCCATTTAATGGTTCAGTTAGAGATAGCAGCAACAAGCCACGCTTTCTTAAAAATTCTCCGTTTTCATGGAAATTTCGATTCGATCTCGATACGATCCCAAATTTTGGTGAATCAACCTTGGACTCAAATCCGTATTTAAATCGATTTGAATCCTCATGAATACGTAGTAAATATTTATATTAGAAGAACGTGTGATCAACCAACTCCACTTATAGTTGCCACAGAATCAGGAGACTTCCGTGTTGTACAATATTTAATATAATAATTCTTTATTCGTGCTATAAATACAAAGTAGTTTTGCACATGTCAAACACAGTATCTTTTCTATTATACACTAACTGTAAATACAGACCTAAACTTAAATGAAATTTAAACCACATAAAGATGAATTCAAAACATAAATTAATTAAATTCTAAATTTCACAAAAGTTATTGCTCAGATATTCCTCAATACTATAAAAAGTTTTTTAATTAGATAGGTCTTTATTTTATTGAGTAGAATTTTTGGGGGAAGACAAATTTAAAATCTTTAGGGAGAACATTGAAAAATCTTATACAGTAATAGTTGTAAAAATTTTGGGATTTAGATAGTCTTAGTTTTTCGAATGATATTATATGGCTTCTAGTTTCGTAGGTATGAAAAGAGTTTAGTTTATGGTAATGAGATTCGTTGTTTACTATAAATTGCAAGCATTTGAAGATATACAGAGAAGGTAACGTAAGAATCTTTAGATTACTAAAATTATTTCTGCAGTCTTCACGATATCCTAGAGAAGAAATAATCCTAATAGCTCTTCGCTGAAGTTTAAAAAGTCTAGTAAGTGTTGCACTGTGACCCCATATAAGAATGCCGTATTCAAGGTGCGAATTTATAAGAGCAAAGTATGCCATTCTTGTAATATGTAAGGGTAGATTATTAGACAAATTTCGAAGTAGATAAATTGCTTTACATATTTTGTTTGCAACAAGCTCGCCGTGCTGGTTCCATGTTAGTTCTGCATCTATACAAAATCCAAGGTAGTTTGTAGTTTTGGAATAATTTATTATCTCAGCACTTTTTTTTAGTGAAAATTGCATTATTATAGTTTTTTCTTTGTTTAATTTTTCAGCTAAGTCCATAGAATTTTGTTGTTTTACACTAGCGATTTCTTTTGTAGTTCCAGTCACCCCAATAGCAGTGTCGTCTGCATATAAAGTAGTATCGGTCTCGGCTATGAAATATGGAAGATCATTTATATATAAAAGAAAAAGTATTGGTCCTAGAATTGAACCTTGAGGTACTCCATTAACCACACTACGACTTTCAAAAAAAGCACCATTTACAGAGACACATTGAGATCGTTTCGATAAGTAAGAGGATATCAGTTTCGTACTATTTGGATGAAAGTTATAAAAAAAGAGTTTACGTATTAGGATATCATGTGATACACAGTCAAACGCTTTACTAAGATCCAAAAATGAACTTACGTATACACCTCTCTCTTCAAAGCATAGAATAATATTTTGTAGTAAAGACATAACTGCATCTGATGTTGACATACCTTTGCGAAAACCAAACTGTTGGGAGGAAAGTAGATTATGTTTATGCAAGAAATTAACAATTTGCCGTAGCAATAATTTTTCAAAAATTTTTGACAGTATAGATAGTAGAGAAATCGGCCTGTAGTTATTAACATCTTGCACATTGCCTTTTTTAAAAATGGGTGTTATAATTGATACCTTTAGACAATCAGGAAAAAACGTTATTTTGAACGCATGCATTAAATATTTTTGTAAAAGGAGAAATTAAAAGATCTTTAACAGTTTTTATAATTAGTGAATTAAGGCCATATATATCTTTGCTGTTGGAATTTGTTAAGGAATCAATAGCTTCTCTAACTTGAGTAGGAGATACTGTTTCAAAAAGGAAATAATCTGGATTTGTGTTGACATTTTTCATGATTTGAATGGGATTATATGGAGGGGGTGGGAGTAAATTTTTAATGTCTTCTGATATTTTAGAGAAAAAATTGTTAAAATCATGAGGTGATATCTGGGGAATAATTCTATTTGTTTTAGGTTTCTGATTATTAATTAAATTCCACATGGACCTAGGATTTCTGATATTTTGTCTTACAAATTTAGAATTCATTTTAATTTTTTCGTTTTTTATTGCATCATTGTATTTTTTCTTAAAATTATGCAACATTTGTTTTGATTCCAAAGTTTCGTGCAGCTTATAAGCGTCATGTATGAACATTAATGTTTCTCTCATTTTTTTCAATTCTGGACTAAACCACTTGGTAGTAGAAATTTTGGAACCATTACATTTTATCTGTTTTTCTGGAAACGCCGAATAAAAATTATGCAAAATGTTGTTAAGAAACATGGTGAATTTGTTATTAGGATCTATGTCAGAGTCTACAAATTCCCAATTTACCTTACTAAGCAAGTTAAAAAAGATAAATTTACCATTTTCACTAATTGGTCTAATAATTTTAATAACATCATCACCTCCCTTAATATCTGGTATATTAAGTTTAAAAATGATTCCCAAATGATCAGTGAAAGGTAATTCGAGTGGACTGATTGATGTAAAGAATTTCTTATCAATGTTGGTAAATATATTATCAAGACATGAGGCACTCCTAGTTGGAAAATTAACTAAGGAAAACAAACCAAAACTTTTAAATAGGTCACAAATTAATGTTTCATTAACGCCGCTTTTATTAAAATGAACATTGAAGTCTCCGCAGATTACAATATTTTTTTTGTTGTTGCCTATGAGTGTAAATAATTCGTTTAGTGTATCAACAAACTTTCTGATGTCACCTTGGGGTGAGCGATACACAGTAACAAGAATTAAATTATATTTAACAATTAAAGTCGCCGAAAGTTCGCAATTCATTTCGGAGGATAGTTTAGTTACCTTCTGAAGGTCTTTATATTCCACTTCAGGTTTCAAAAGTTGCATAACACCTCCATGAATATGGTTTTCCCTGGCATAGAATAGAAAATGGAGCCGATGTTAATTAAAAAAAATAAATATGTGTATGGATGGTGGTAATGCCATCACCCAAGTGCCAGAGTTTTCAGGTCTGACCTGACCTCTGACCTGACCTGACCTGACCTGACCAATTCCAAATATCGATCCTTTAGCAGAGGATTATTATTCGTGTGTTAAATGAAAATGAATTTTTCATGCGTCATAATCATAAATTACGTAATTATGGCAAGTTACTGGTTAATTTTATTGTATATTTAAGTTGTTAAATAAAAAATGTTGAATTAAAGTGTGTTATTTATAAAATAAATAACAAATCCTCCATTGTTAATCAGTGTCAATTAAGTGAGAACACATTTCCCAACTTTTTTAATTCTAAATGGTTTGAGAGTGGGGCCAAAAATAATCATTATAATAACAGTATTAAAAGAAACTAAAAATTCTCCAAAGATGGATTGTAATTTAGTTTTGTGGAAAATAAATTCAAAGTTGACACCATTACTTCTAGTGATTTTTTTTATTATACAGGGTGTCCGTTTTTCGAGCTCCACCATGGGGATCTCAGTTATTCTAAGAGATCCAAGGTCGGTTAAATTAGGGCAAAGTTGCGCATTTTTATGCTGAACAATTACCTGAAAAAAAAACTAGACGTTTTAAGTGAGACATTCTTCAGCCAATTTTTTACAAGAAATCTAAATCTGTCATCGCCTTTTCCAAGGCATTCTTGATCTCATAGTTACAGCACTCAACTTTGGTTGTTCTTATGGATGCCATATTTAATACTTGTATTTTTACATGTTATGATCGAATCTTACATGCTGATAAAATTAAGAAAAAAGCGTTTTTGCAAAAAAACGCCAAAAATTTTGTTTAACAAACTAAATTTTGACAGTTGTATTAAATATTCGAGAAGAATTTTTATAACTTCGTCTTGTTTTGTTTTGCAAAAAATAAACTTCTAACTTATTATTACGTCGTTTAGTTTTTAAATACGTAAGCTTGGCAGCAGTGTGAACCTTCCAGATCCAAATTCAACAAAACTTCCGAAATCTAGTTTGCTTAAAAACAAAATTGTCGGCCAAAGCACTCTTCGCAAAAATGTTTTTTTTTTCCATTTTGATCAATATGTAAGATTCGATCATATCATGTGATACATCGTTGTAATCAGAAATAAAAACACTTTTGAGAAATACAAAAATGGAATACAGCGTCCATAAGAAAAACCAAAGTTGAGTGTTGTAATTCTGACATCAAGAACGCCTTGGAAAACACGATGACAGATTTAGATTCCTTGTAAAAAAGTGCCTGAAGAACGTTCTAGTTAAAAACGTCTAGTTCTTTTGGTTTTCGCTTGAAAAAATTACAATTACAAATTTCCGTTTTTTTACAATTATTCAGCATAAAAACTTTGCCCTAATTTAACCGACCTCGTATCTCTTATAATAACTGAGATCCCCATGGTGGAGCTCGAAAAACGGACACCCTGTATAGTTGGTAATGAAACAATTGGCGATTGGTCGTTTTTCGTTGATTACGAGTTTAATAAATGAGTAATTTGTAAAATGTGAATTTATTGAATGATTTTTTAAGTTCCTTGACCTCAGGAAGAGCAAATTTTGGCTTTTTCTAAAGACGCTTGAAAATGGATATGACGTTATCTAGTCTGCGACTAGATTTTCTTTAATGAAATTATTTTGGATTTCTTTAATAAATTATTATCCATTTTTAAATATTAATTACGAAATCTGTATATTCAGTTGCCTGTACACAAAAATGAAATTGTTATTTTTGTCAAACTAATGACTGAATTTTAGTCATAAACATTTAACAATTTATGTTTCGTTCTGCTAAGCATAATTAGCCAGTTCCAGACAAGCATGATAAAAATTGATATTCGATAGACGCCGATTACGACGGTGTTAGTCGTTAATCTCGCTGTAATCGCCATTTAAAAGGAAAAATATTGTAAGGATTAAGGAAGCAAACCAAAAGGAAAAACAGTGGCTTACTAAAAGACCAGCAATGATATATTTACTTTTATTATTGTATAACAGTAGCGAATATGACTAAATAAAGTAGTATTTCATGATTATTTACACGAGTTTTTGCTATTTATAACAGATGATAGTACACATTAACATAACCACATACCGAATGACTAATTACAATTATCATACATAAATAATCTGATTGAAGGCACGTAACTTATACTTTTGTAGTACTTTATTGGCTCCTAAAATCACTTCATGCAAGGAATGATCTTTTCTACGACGTAAGCTGAGTCTCACTGTTCGTTTAGAGGTGTTCCTAGTAAGCGATTAAGTTGAGAGAATGGTAAAAATACACACAAAATGGTTACTTAAAGTTTAGGATTTTTAAATAAATAAAGTTGTAACATTGATAAAAAATTCATGGGTTAAATGGTAAAATCACTTTAGTCTCAGTCGAGATCACTGTGCCGTCGTGATGTGAAACACCGGTCCTATCCTCAGGAAAACTCGTCGCAGGATGGACCTGAGCTCGGCTTTGAGATCGAAACAAACGATTTCGCACAGAAGGGGGTAATATCTGGACACGTGCACGGCGAACTGCAATCATTTGTTTATATTATTATTTTATTTATTATTATTATACAGGGTGTTTCAAGTTTTAGGTCCAGTCAAAAAATAAATACTTCTAGTTGTCCAAAAGAAAAAAAATATATCTCAAACGATAGAGTTTCTAACACGCTTCAATTTGATGCTTTAATGTTATACGAAATTTTCATGGTATGAGCGTGAATTGTGAAAAACTAGATAAAAAATTTTTTGTTTCCAAATTATTGCAATCGTTTTCTCATAATAAAATTCCTCCTATTTTTTAAGTGAGACTTCCGAAACTGAAACAGTAAAAAACCCAAGGCGTATTGAGCAATTGAAATTTCAATTTGCAAAAGATCAAATAAATGTTTTATCTTAGTCACCTTTGAGAAAAAACAGAGCTCGTGTTTTTGCTTGATTCACAAAAAATTGAAACGTCATTAACTGTCAGACTAAAATTTTACTTGTCAATTAAAAAATGCCCTTTTTTTGCAAATTGAAATTTCAATTGCTCAATACGCCTTGGGTTTTTTACTGTTTCAGTTTCGGAAGTCTTACTTAAAAAATAGGAGGAATTTTATTATAAAAAAATTATTGGAATAATTTGAAAAAAAAAATTTTTAATGTAGTTTTTTGCATTTTACGCTTATATCATGAAAATTTGGGATATCAGCAAAGCATCAAATTGAAGCGTGTTAGAAACTCTATCGTTTGCGATATATATATTTTATTTTGGAATACTAGAAGTATTTATTTTTTGACTGGACCTAAAACTTGAAACACCCTGTACATTTATTATTATTATTTATTATTCATTTCAAAAGGAGCCAGTCTCTATAACTTTCGATATTGAGCAATCTGTTTTCAAGCAAAAACAGGTCGATTAGGATGGCGAGGGGGAAGTTCAAAACCAACATTTGTTACATTTTAGGTTTCATCCCTTAATCGCTAGCCACCCCTACTTTAAAATTTTAAATGGCACCCCCTACTTTTTCAAACATTTTCGGAAAGGGGAAAAATTTGCGGATCGAACTGTCAAGGGAAAAAAATTTTTTGTCGATTCGTTTCTTAGTTAAGGGTGGTTTTATTTTTGAAATTTTTAATCCTAGTAGCCTTTGATTGGAGGACAATTTAATTTAAATAAAAAAATTGTCGATTAGAGATGTAATGAGAGTTTAAATGCAACATTAGTTACATTTTAGGTTTCATCCCTTAGTCGCTAGCCACCCCTAATTTAAAATTTTATATGGCACCTCCTACTTTTTGGAACATTTTCGGAAAGGGAACAAATTAGCGTACCTAACTATCAAAAAAATATTTTTCTATTCGTTTTTTAGTTAGGGGTGGTTTTATATTTAAAATTTTTAGTTATGGTGGCTTTTGATTTGAAGCCAATTTTATTTAAATAAAAAGTAGGTATGTTGTTTTGGATTGCACTGGCAGAGCTCTAAACCAACATAAAATACGTTTTAAGTTCCATCCCTTAGTCGCTAACCACCATTACTTTAAAATTTGTAATAGCACCCCCAACATTTTGAAACATTTTATGTTGGTTTTGAACTCAAAAACGAATCGAAAAAAATTTCTGCTTTTACAGTTAGATAAGCTTTTTATCCCCTTTCCAAAAATATTTAAAAAGTTGGGGGTGCTATTTCAAATTCTAAAGTAAGGATGATTTGAAATTTGGGGATGAAATGTAAAATGTACTTTATCTTGAATTTGAACTATTTCATTGTACCTCTTATTGACAAATTTCTTATTTAAATTAAATTGGCTTCAAATCAAAGGCTACTAGGACTATAAATTTCAAAAATAAAACCGCCCCTAACTAAAAAACAAATCAATAAAATTTTTTTTTACAGCTATTAGAAACACTCATTTGTTCCCTTTCCGAAAATGTTTCAAAAAATAAGGGGTGCTATTTAAAATTTTAAAGTAGAGGTGGCTAGCGACTAGGGGATGAAACCTAAAATGTAAGTAATGTTAGTATTAACTCTCTCATCGCATCTATAATCGACAATTTTTTTATTTAAATTAAATTGGCTTCAAATCAAAGGCTACTAGGATTAAAAATTTCAAAAATAAATCCACCCTTAAGTAAAAAATGAATCAACAAAAAAATTTTTTTCTTTGACAGTTAGATACGCAAATTTTTTCTATTTCCGAAAATCTTTCAAAAAGTAGGGGGTGCCACTTAAAATTTTAAAGTAGGGGTAGCTAGCGATTAAGGGATGAAACCTAAAATGTAACTAATGTTGGTTTTGAATATATCTGAGAGTTGGTACTCAGACATAATTCGTTGAGTTATGCTCAATGAAAATATTTTCAAGATGGCAGCACTTCCGCTTATACCGGAAGTCGCTATTAACTTTCTTATTTTAAATGTAAAGCTATATTTTTCACTGCGTTTTTGGTTTAGTTGAGTTATTTTAAGGGAGTTTTTATTAACTTTCCCTATACCCAAGTTAAACCGTTTTCGAGATATTTAGGATTTTTGAAAATTTTTGAATTTGCACCTGTCCCTTAAAAAATCGGTAACTCGCTTAGTTTTAGAGATTTCGAAATCTCTTGTTCAGTGTAATCAAAATTGGAATTGAAGTTAATAAACCCAAAAATTTTAAGGTTAAGTTTGGACAACTTCAAGTACCCAAAACTTAATTTTTTCAAATGGGATGTCCCAATTTTGATTCTACTAGATGGAGGAGAATTTTTTTTGCATCAATCTGTATTAGCATTCCCTATACCTATCTGTGATAATTTTCAAGTTATGTTGGTTTTTTTGTTATTGTAGGAAATTTCTTACTAACCACAGCTATTTTTGCATAGTTTGCCATAAAAACATTTCTGATTAAACTTAAACGACAAACTCTGTTCAAAATTGTGTTATCAGACTGTGAAAACAAAATAAATTCATTGGGTGTTGGTTTGAAAAACTTTAATTTCTCACCTTTTTTCATTCGTTTCCATGGCAACCTATGAGAAAAGGCCTATGGCTAATGAATTTCTCAATCCCAACAAAAAGGTATTGTAACTTGAAAACTATTAAACATAAGTATAGGGAATGTTAACACAGATCGAAGCAGAATTAAATTCTCTACCATCTAGTGAAATAAAACTTTTGTCATTTCATTTGTAAAAAATGAGTTATGGGTGCTTAAAGTTTTGCAAACTTAATTTAAAAAATTTGGAGTTTGTTATTCTTTTTTAGAAATTTGAAAACACCAAAGGAAAGATCTAGGCTTCCTCTTTCAAATGAGCTCAAAAATATTTCCAAATTTTTAAAAATCGCAGAGTTATCGATTTTTGAACTGGAAGGTGCAAATCCAAAAAAATTTTAAAAACCATAAATATTTCGTAAACGGCTAAATTTAGGTATAGGAACAGCTTATGAAAACTACCTTAAAATAACTCCAGTGAATCAAAAACGCATTAAAAAATATAGCATTCCATTTATAACCGGAAGTGCTGCTATCTTGAGAATATTTTCATTGAATAGGACCTAAAAGATTATGGTTGTACACAAATTCAGATGACTATGATTATTAGAACTTCCAATACTTCTAATCTGGGGTTTAGACAAAACAGCCTGTACAGGGTGTTTCAAGTTTTAGGTCCAGTCAAAAAATAAATACTTCTAGTTGTCCAAAAGAAAAAAAAAATATCTCAAACGATAGAGTTTCTAACACGCTTCAATTTGATGCTTTAATGTTATACGAAATTTTCATGGTATGAGCGTGAATTGTGAAAAACTAGATAAAAAATTTTTTGTTTCCAAATTATTGCAATCGTTTTCTCATAATAAAATTCCTCCTATTTTTTAAGTGAGACTTCCGAAACTAAAACAGTAAAAAACCCAAGGCGTATTGAGCAATTGAAATTTCAATTTACAAAAGATCAAATAAATGTTTTATCTTAGTCACTTTTGAAAAAAACAGAGCTCGTGTCTTTGCTTGATTCACAAAAAATTGAAACGTCATTAACTGTCAGACTAAAATTTTACTTGTCAATTAAAAAAATGCCCTTTTTTTGCAAATTGAAATTTCAATTGCTCAATACGCCTTGGGTTTTTTACTGTTTCAGTTTCGGAAGTCTTACTTAAAAAATAGGAGGAATTTTATTATAAAAAAATTATTGGAATAATTTGAAAAAAAAAATTTTAATGTAGTTTTTTGCGTTTTACGCTTATATCATGAAAATTTGGGATATCAGCAAAGCATCAAATTGAAGCGTGTTAGAAACTCTATCGTTTGCGATATATATTTTTTATTTTAGAATACTAGAAGTATTTATTTTTTGACTGGACCTAAAACTTGAAACACCCTGTATATTACATATTCTTACCCTATCGTCGGGCATTTTAAGCAGCCTCGTCAACACCAACAACAACAACATGGTCCACTCCTCCCTATGCGCCTCACTTTGCAACTTCAAAAAATAATCCAAAGCCTCCTGACACACTCCAATCAATTTCGTCTCAATCAGCGACCAGTGCTGTCTCCGACTCTCATCACAGTACATTTTGAAAAGAATCCGCAACGAACACGCCAAACTATGTGTCTCCTGTTTCATCAAATTCGGTTTAGTCGATCCTCTATAACCCGCCTTCCATAGCAAATTTCTCTGTTCGTGGTCGAGATTAAACGCTTTGGCGAATCTGTGCGACTGGAGGAGACAATCGGTCAATTGTAAAAGATGCGGTGATGTCAAAACCCGGTACATCCCCTGTTCCTCCCTTTGACACTCTGTCAAAGAGCCGTTTCCGGCCATATCGGCAGCAGCTAGTGCCAAAGTTTCGGCATCTTCTTTCCGTGAAGTTGCCGGATAGAAGACGATATTATCAATGGTTTGGATCAGTTCTAGCTGGACCGCACTCTTGATTGCCAATTTATTGAACAGTGTAGCGTCCGAATTTGTTCGGTCGTAAGTTGCTGGTTTTTTAAGAATGCCTTTAACATCGCCGTTTTGCTCAATCACGGCCGTGGTCTTCATCCATTCGGGTTTCCAGGTCAAGAGGGCTGTGGGAACAGTCGAGTCGAAAATGTCCAACATGCAACGACAGGTTCGGTCCCACGTGACCTTGAACAATTGCATAATAATAATAATAATGCAGGGTCACTAAAAACTATGGATACAGTTAAATATTTTAATAACTATTCGTCAAAACTTATTGAAATTTGGTATAAGCTTAAAAGTATACAGGGTGTTTCAAGTTTTAGGTCCAGTCAAAAAATAAATACTTCTAGTATTCCAAAATAAAAAATATATATCGCAAACGATACAGTTTCTAACACGCTTCAATTTGATGCTTTGCTGATATCCCAAATTTTCATGATATAAGCGTAAAACGCAAAAAACTACATTAAAAAAATTTTTTTTTCAAATTATTCCAATAATTTTTTTATAATAAAATTCCTCCTATTTTTTAAGTAAGACTTAACTTAAAACTGAAACAGTAAAAAACCCAAGGCGTATTGAGCAATTGAAATTTCAATTTGCAAAAAAAAAGGGCATTTTTTAATTGACAAGTAAAATTTTAGTCTGACAGTTAATGACGTTTCAATTTTTTGTGAATCAAGCAAAGACACGAGCTCTGTTTTTTCAAAGGTGACTAAGATAAAACATTTATTTGATCTTTTGCAAATTGGAATTTCAATTACTCAATACGCCTTGGGTTTTTTACTGTTTCAGTTTTGGAAGTCTCACTTAAAAAATAGGAGGAATTTTATTATGAGAAAACGATTGCAATAATTTGGAAACAAAAAATTTTTTATCTAGTTTTTCACAATTCACGCTCATACCATGAAAATTTCGTATAACATTAAAGCATCAAATTGAAGCGTGTTAGAGATATATTTTTTTTCTTTTGGACAACTAGAAGTATTTATTTTTTGACTGGACCTAAAACTTGAAACACCCTGTATAAATTCGATCGTTTTAGATGTTTATCAAATTTCTATCTTCTTTTGTTCTGAGGATACAAGGCTAATTTGATTTTTTTTAAATGGCAAGAAGGGTGAAATTTAATATTTTTAAAAAGAGCATTTTTTTCTGAATTCTATGGTGTAACACATGCATACCTAATTTTAATTGAAACTTAAAAAAAATTATCGAACTAATAAAATTTTCAAAAATGTAAAATGTTATTAGCCTTGGTAATGTTGACTTTATCTATCGTTAGCTCTTTGCCACTTGAACTTTGACCAAAAAATAAGTAAAAGTTAATAATAATTGTTAAAATTACACTTTTAACTAAAAAGGAACACATTTTAATAAAAAAAGCAAAACACGAAATACATGTTTTTTATTCTACAAAAAATGTTGCACAAAATGATTTCCATTGACTTCTTGGCTTTCTGTCGCCATAACCAACCATCATGAGAGTTTCTGTACTCTTAGTTTCACTTAAATGTACTAATTATTGTACACAAGTTTAATTTTTGGCTAATATACAAGTGACAGATCGCTAATGACAGTATTTTCAAAGCTAAGTTAGTTTTACTTTTGCAGAAATCCAGAATGAAATTTTTTATTTATTTTTTGTTTTTTAATGAAAATAAAGGTGGGAATATGTTACATCACTAAATTCAGAAAAAAATGTTCTTTTACAAATTATTAATTTTAACCCTTCGTGTCATTTAAAAAAAATCACGTTAGCCTTGTACTTTTAAAACAAATGATGGTAGATAATTGAAAAAAATATCAGATGTAAGAATTTAAACTCATGTAACTGTACCCCAATTTTCAACGTGCTCTGTTAAACCGTTCTGAAAATATTTAGCTGTATCCATACTTTTTAGCGACCCTGTATAATAAGAATCTGTGCCTTTATGAAATGTAAAGTTTGTCAAACTAGAAAAGTGTAAGGACAGTACAGTGCGTAAACAGAAACGAGCAAAGCATACGTTTAGTTGTAGAATAGTAAGTTCGCTAGAAAAGTTCAAAAACAGAACATTTTACCAAATTAATTTTTTAAAAAGAGTTGATAAAAATGTAAAATAGTTATTCATAAAATTAGATTTCTCATTGAAACTAGCTATTAATTTTTTCAAGTGCATGAATAATTATTTATAACAACTAACTTTGAGAGAAAATGCGGTGTTGCTATTTCTACTGAATGGAAATGGATATTAAATGTTTATGAAATTTAACGTTTTTTAATAAAAACTTCAAGCGCCGAAAATTTTTGTGCACCAAGTAAACTGTGGAAGTCTGATTGGACCTTTAAAATTTAATGACTGATTCACACAAAAACTGTTATTAATGTATTAAGACGTTGTTAATTTTAATGAATTTTTTGCTACCTCATATTTACTTAAGGAAATAATCATTAAAGAAAAGTTGCCACCTTAAAATGCTCTTTTTGAACGCCTACTTCGATGCACATTAATATGAAAGAGTGCAAAAATAAGTTTTTTCAAGTATACCCCCATTTTATTGACCTTTAAATGTTAGAAAATTAATCTTTTTTTTCGAAAGCCGTAGATACTAACCTAAAATTATTTTCAAGTATACAGAATGTTTCCGAAATTAGCTACAATACAAACTTGTTTTTTTAAATGAAACACCTTATATTTTTTGCATTTTTGGATGTACCTTTTAACAATAATGCTTTTAAGTAAATAGTTATTGGTTGATTTTGCTTTGTTTTTAAAATAATTTGACAAAAACACGCTTTTTTTTAATTAAATTTTAATACTTTTTTTAATAATTAAATATTAAATAAATGCCCATGAATAGTGTGCATTGTTGCTGAAATTAACTTTTAACATAAAATATCCTTTTAGTTATTAACTTTTTTAGATGTTTTTAGATATACTCGTTTTTAAAACTCAAAATGTCAAACAAAATTTGAGGTTAAGAAAATTGTGTCAAAATAATTGTGGTTTATTCTTTTGGTGAAACTAAAAATTGTTAATTCACCCAGCTTCTACTGCAAAATCCCTTGATAGTAACCACAATGTATTTTTTTTATTTCAATCGCTAACTAACTTTAACTAGTTGGAAATCAAATACCAACTATTAATATGTGAAGATACTAAAAATAGCAGTATAACCAACTTAAATTCAAATTTCCACAGCCTACTGGGATATCATTTAATTTGAAAAAGAATATAGACAATTTAATAATCTTTGAGAAGCAAGAACAAAAAATAACTTTTTCAAGTTATTTAACTTTTAACAAACTTCTTAATTTTTCGACGTTTCTAATTGCAATGCGCCAAACAATTAGAACAGATCTGAGTTTGAACTTTTCTCTTTAAAATGGTGACAGTCCTACTTTTCTACGATTCTTCGTTTTTGTGTAATGCATTTTTAAATAAAACGTGTTTTCGTCAAATAAATCAAATTATTTCAAAAACTAAGCCTAACCTAACTAGTGTTTTTTTTAATATTGGGACACCTGTATTAAAAACCGAGATATTTTAAAAATATGCAGCAGGAACGCAGCTATAATCTAAAAGAAAAAGAAAAGCCAAAATCTCTAATAATATGGAACTTTTTCGGATCGTTGTATGTACAGGGTGAGTCACTGATATGGGCAGGCTCGATTACACCTACACCGTCAATGATATCGAAATGAGTCAAATGTCACAGCAAATGGGAGGCCAAAGTGCATTTTCTAAAATTATTTTGCTCTATACATGGTGTTCCATTTTTACAGTGCAGCCTATAACATAGTTTTTTAAATGGCACCCCCTGTATATTTGTACATATTTCAATTTGCATTTCTTTAAGCTTTCAAAATCCGTCTAGTTTTTTAAATTTGCTTTAACCGTTAAGAAGTTATTAAATTTTTTCTACAATTTAGTGCGTCTGCAGGCACATTATTAAAAAATCGCAGTACCCTTGGTTTTCGGAATATCAATTTGGGACTTTGTCCATAAGTAAACAACTGTTTGAGGTATCTTGCGGTGGCAAGATCGTCCATTTTTATTGTAGGATCTTCTTCATTTTAGGACAATTTGAAGGACCATAACTTGATTTTTTTAAATAGCACCCCCTGTATTTTATTACTAGATCCTATTCAGTGTCTCATTTTACATCTTTTCTACCTCTTAAGTTTTTTCCTAAAAGTTGATAGTTTGGAAGATAATTCGGTTTTTCTGATAAATGCACACAAAATATCTTGAATATTAACGTAGCGTGTCATAAAAAACAATAACTTCTGACATATTAACATCAAACTGGCATTTATTGTACGTCACTTTTTGATTTTGTTGTGAAAATGATTTTTTCGTGTTAAATGCATACAATCTCATCGAGATATAAACTCTAATGTTGAAAAGAAATTATTAAACAAAAATGAAAGAAACGACGGCTCTACCAGAGAAAATATGCAAGAAAGAATTATAAAGGCTTTTCATAGAATAGATCATGCCACATTAGAAGCGGTGAATTTTTAAAAAGAATTGACGAATGTTGTGCTTTATTGCTTAAGAAAGCCCTCATTTTAAACAGTTTTGTAATTGCAAGTAAAATACTATCGCTATTGATTTGTTATACCTCAGTAAATATTTTTTTATTTCCTTATTTCTCCATTGTAAATTTCTTTCATTTTTATTTAATAATTTCTTGTCAAAGTTTGTATCTCGATGAGATTTGTAGATTTGCATTTTACGCGAACAAATCATTTTCACCAGAAAATCAAAACGTGACATACTATAAATGCCATTTTGACATTAGTATGCCAGAATGTATTGTTTTTCATAGCACGCTTCATTAGTATCCAAGAGATTTTGTGTGTATTTTTCAGAAAAACCGATTTATCTCCCAAACTATAAACTTTGAAAAAACTTAAGAGGTAGTAAAGATGTAAAATGAGACACTGAATAGGATCTAGTAATAAAATACGGGGGGTGCTATTTAAAAAAATCAAGTTAGAGTTCTTCAAATTGTCCTAAAATGAATCTGTCACAGCAAGGAGATGCTACAATAAAAATGGACGATCTTGCCACCGAAAGATACCTCAAACAGTTGTTTACATATGGACAAAGTCCCAACTTGATATCCCGAAAACCAAGGGTATTGCGATTTTTTAATTATGTGCCTGCAGACGCACAAAATTGTAGAAAAAATTTAATAACTTCTGAACGGTTAAAGCAAATTAAAAAAACTAAACGGATTTTTAAAGCTTAAAGAAATGCAAATTGAAATATACAGGCTGTTCCGTCTAAACCCCACATTAGAAGTATTGAAAGTTCTAATAAAGATGTTTATCTGAGAGTTGGTACTCAGGCATAATCCGTTGAGTTATGTTCAATGAAAATATTTTCAAGATGGCAGCACTTCCGGTTATACCGGAAGTCGCTATTAACTTTCTTATTTTAAATGGAAAGCTATGTTTTTCACTGCGTTTTTGGATTAATTGAGTTATTTTAAGGGAGTTTTTATCAGTTTTCCCTATACCCAAGTTTAACCGTTTTCGAGATATTTAGGATTTTTTGAAAATTTTTGGATTTGCACCTGCCACTTAAAAAATCGGTAACTCGCCTAGTTTTAGAGATTTCGAAATCATATTTGGAGAATTAAAAGAGAAAGCCCATATCTGTTGTTCGTTGTGTTCAAAATTGGAATTGGAATTTAATAAACCTAAAAATTTTAAGATTAAGTTTGGACAACTTCAAGTACCCATAACTTAATTTTTTCAAATAGGATGTCCCAATTTTTATTCTACTAGATGGAGGAAAATTTTTTTCTGCATCTATCTGTATTAGCATTCCCTATACCTATCTGTGATAATTTTCATGTTATGTTGGTTTTTTGTCATTGTAGGAAATTTCTTACTAACCACAGCTATTTTTGCATAGTTTGCTATAAAAACATTTCTGATTGAACTTAAACGACAAACTCTGTTCAAAATTGTGTTATCAGACCGTGAAAACATAATAAATTCATTGGGTGTTGGTTTGAAAATCTTTAATTTCTCACCTTTTTTCATTCGTTTTCATGGTAACCTATAAGAAAAGGCCTATGGCTGATGAATTTCTCAATCCCAACAAAAAGTTATTGTAACTTGAAAACTATTAAACATAAGTATAGGGAATGTTAACACAGATCGAAGCAGAATTAATTTCTCTACCATCTAGTGAAATAAAACTTTCGGCATTTCATTTGAAAAAAATGAGTTATGGATGCTTAAAGTTCTGCAAACTTAACTTTAAAAATTTGAAGTTTGTTATTCTTTTTTAGAAATTTGAAAACACCAAAGGAAAGATCCAGGCTTCCTCTTTCAAATGAGCTCAAAAATATTTCCAAATTTTTAAAAATGGCAGAGTTATCGATTTTTGAACTGGAAGGTGTAAATCCAAAGAAATTTTAAAAACCCTAAATATTTCCTAAAAGGGCTAAATTTAGGTATAGGGACAGCTTATGAAAACTACCTTTAAATAACTCTAGTAATTCAAAAACGAATTAAAAAATATAGCTGCCATCTGGAGAATATTTTCATTGAGCAGGACGTAACAGATTATGGTTGTATACAAATTTTCAGATGACTATGATTATTAGAACTCCCAATACTTCTAATGTGGGGTTTAGACGAAACAGCCTGTATACAAATATACAGGGAGTGCCATTTAAAAAAACTATGTTATAGGCTGCACTGTAAAAATGGAGCAAAATAATTTTAGAAAATGCACTTTGGCCTCCCATTTGCTGTGACATTTGACCCTGTATATGCCATACTGTCATTGCATTCTCTGATAGTGCATGATTTGAAAAATGTTAACCCTCACCTCATCGAATTTATGTCCATTTGAGTTAACCAAATTCTCCAAACAATTCGTCCCGGACTTGGCCAACTGTTCATTATCCTGTAGCACACACCAATGCAACTGCGAGTACAATTCATCCAGTAACAGCGGTCCCAAAACGTCAAAATACTGCGTGAAAACATCCACAATCGCGTACAATGCATGATTACACGTGGTCGTCATCCACTCGGCCTTCTCCGTATGCTGTTCGGGCAGCTTCATATTATCGAAAATCCGGAACAAAATCTTAAACAAATCCTTCCACCAATGACTCGCAAACGTATCGCCGTAGGTTTTGATTATTTCGAAAAGTACGGTCAAAGCACGCGTTCGCACGTCCAATTTGCACCGATTCACCACACAGGAGAGGGAGAAGAGCAAGGGGAACCAACCCCGCACCCAGATGCGGTCCTCCTCGGCGACGGTGACGTCGTTCTCCATGCCGGCGTGCTCGCCGAAGAGGTGGGCGCAGGAGCTGACGCTGTTGGCGCAGGAGCGCACCAGGCGGATGGCCTCCATGGAGGTGTCCAGGAAACGGGCGTTGCAAGCGAATTCGGAGAGGCACTTGACGGCGTCTTGGAACGAATCGATCATGGAGGCGAACTGCTTGTCGTACAGTTCGGTGATGATTTTGCCAGTTGTTTGGAAAGCGAGCTCGACGATGGACTCCTCCTGGTCGCTGGCGGCCAAGTGGAACACCGAGAAGATGTTCTTCCAACCGGATTTTATGTTGCTGGCCTGGGAGTTGACCATTTGGGCCACGCAACGGACCTTAAAATACAGAGTAATAAATAAAAGATTTTGGCGAAAAAAGAAGAAATGAAACAAATCTCCAACAATAGTCCACCGATCAACACCAAACAAAAAGCAAACTGATTAGAAATGAGCTCCGCTCAAAACTAGACATTTTTTATTTAAAATTTAACCCCTTTTTTTGTCTGCCGATGTGATAAAGTTGAGACTTGGGTGCCAAACGCAAGATACTGCACAGATCGTGGAAAAAATACACTATTTATGCACAACCTCATTAACAAGGAAAAAACAACCTTTAGAAAAATTTCTTTGAGAATGAGTCTTTTCAAATTTACCGCTTTCAAACTTTAGTTGGAAGGAAGCATAGATAATATAATAATACTTCGTATAAAGTACGACTAACAATATTCTGCGTTTACAACATAATCCTATGATTAACTTTTCCAAATTTTTACGACACACAACCGCAGTCCGCTGTAAAAGTCTTTACCTGCTAGACCCTTCTCATAGGCATTACAGGATCGTACTGAAAATAATAAGTTTGTGTTTTCAAGCATTGTACAAATAAATAAACACAAAATACAACAATAAATACAAAGCTTTTTATTTAAAAAATATTTTGTTTACATTTTTCATGGTATTTTAATTACTTAACATCACTATCACTATCGTCGCCAAGTTCGATTATTAACTCCCCCACTAATCGCTCCCTGTAAAAATTTTCTTCTTTTATAACATGCTCCACACAATTAGACCAACTACTTGCTGTAATTTTAGAAACTTCATTTTGAATAATTTGGATAGTGCTGTCTGCAAATTTTAGTGTGGTATTGTGTCTTCTTACATTACTTTTAAGTTTGGGCCAAATCATCTCGATCGGATTAAATACACAGTGATAGGGAGGTAACCGTAAAACTGTATGCCCACATTCCTTCGCTATATAATCAATTTTAAACAATTTATCAAAATGTTTTGTTTTTAAAACCTCTAGGAGTTGTTTCTTTGTATAGTCTTCTTCAAAATACATATCATTTTTTACAAGAAAGTCTATAATTGTTTCTTTATTTGAAGAAGTATTTGGAATTTTTTCGATTTGTGCCGAATGGTACGATGCGTTGTCCAAAACAATTACTGTATTAGAGGGAAGTTGCGGCAGCAATTTATTTTCGAACCAATTTTCAAAAATTTGCGCCGTCATATTATCGTGGCAGATAAAAATAAAGAATTTTCCACCCGTCCTTAGTACGGTCCATCTTAACAGATATTTGTCAAGCCTGTTGTAAACATCTGGTCGGCATTATTTTTATTGGGGTTTGGGGTCCAACTGTTATAAAGTACTTAAAGAGTCAAAGCAATAATCGCAGAATATTGTTAGTCGTACTATAGATGGGTATCTTAGTATGCTGTGATATGAATCGCAAACGGTAGCGCCATCTGCTGGAGCGGAGTATGTCCTACTCATTTGGCGCGAAATTTAAATATTTATTTATTTTTTCTTTTTATTATTTTTTTTTAAATAAAAACAACCAAAATCCGTATATTTTTATATATTTAAATAAAAGAGATTACATATACATAAAACTAATTACTATAAAATCGGAATTACCCTTTTAATAGTCAGTTTATAACTATCGGAGTGTATAAAAAGGGTCGGAATGTGTAAAGAGTGATTTTACAATTCTTACAGCTTCTAAATGGCAACATACAAAACCACGATAATTGTGTAGGAACTATAATATATCGTGCGTTCATTTAAAAACCTGGGCTCAGTTGACTGTGCTTTAAATTTGAACTTGGGAACAGTGTAAGCGGATCCGGAAATAGTAGTTGCCTGCAGTCATTTATCGTTTATGAAAAGTCAAAATGTTTTGAAGTTAGGTATTTTCCAGTAATTTTCCATCCTCGTTTTACTCAGAACTCCATAATTGTGTGTGAGTGAACAGTTTCTTGTGGTTTCAATACCCTGAGCAAATTTTGCATTTTATTTTGTTTTCGTTCGTTGTTCGAGTGTTAAACATGGTTTTTTCACAACATAAAATGTTTATGTTGGAATCGTACTTCCGCAACGGAAGAAAGGTTGACGGAATCTGGGAGTATTCTGTTAATGCATGCTTGGAGGAATTCCGGGCAGAGTACCCTGAAGTTGCCTGTGAGTATGAAGAATTTCGCCAAACTCTTACTCTCTGTATTAGGAATTATCGTGAAAATGCACGAAAACAAGGAAGTGGACGTTCCAAAAAACGAATACCAGAAGCAATTGAAAATGTTCAGCAAATTATAACAGAAACACCAACGACTTCGATTCGTCACTTGGCTCAGCAAATTGAAATATCTGTTGGAACTTGCCACAAGATATTAAAACAAGATTTACATTTAATTGCTTATCGCCTCACCTCTGTGCAAGAGTTACATGAAAATGATTTTCCCCAAAGGGCAGCTTACTGTCAATTTTTTTTGGACACTCTGGAACCTAACATTCAAAAAACCTTCTTTTCTGATGAAGCCTATTTTCATTTAAGTGGTTACGTTAATTCGCAAAATATGCGTATGTGGAGCTCAGATAATCCACATTTTTATGTTGAAGCCCCACAATTTGGTATAAAAGTGGGAGTTTGGGCTGCTATCAGTCAACGTAGAATAATTGGCCCATATTTTTTTGAAGGTATTGTTTTAATGTGTTATTACTTGCAGTTCACGCTTTGAATCGTAGGTAATATGAATGCCATAAGATATCGTGAAGAAATATTAACTCCGTTTGTTAATGAATTACATGATGATGAGATGGTTTATGGATATTTTCAGCAAGATGGTGCCACAGCTCACACATCATGTGCAACAATTCTATTTCTCCAAGAATTTTTTGACAACAGAATTGTTAGTCGCAACACACCAAATAATTGGCCTCCGAGATCTTGCGACCTCACACCCTGCGATTTCTTTTTGTGGCCACATATCAAGAACTCAATTTATACTACACCCATAAATGACATTGACGAACTTAAGGAGAGGATAAGAAATAAAATCGAACTTATTAATAACAATCCAGTTATGCTGGAAAATGTTGTTAATGGAATACGGAGAAGAGTAAGATTATGTCTTCAAGAAGGTAGTGCTCATTTTCAACATTTATTGTAATTTTATGTATTCTGTTTTGGTTATAACTAACAAGCTTTAATAAATAACTCTGGAGTTGACTCCTCAATAAACAATTAAACAAGACAAAAACTGAAAAGCAATTTTTCAGTTTTTCTTCCTTCGCAATAATAATTTATCGACATCATAATGAAATGTTTTCTGTTACATTTTCCCTACAACAAACATGCACTTAGTTTGTCCTTTGACTCACTAGCCAGATTTACTTGAAAGTCTAAAAATTTACACCAACTGTTACGATTCAGAATTCCAGTCACAAACCCAGTCATTTATCCAAGTACGTCGGTGTATTTGAATCGAAGGTCTAAAAGTGAAATGAAAGCACCAAAATTTTGAAGACAATTTTTTTTCCTACTTTTTGAAGTTATGACTGCCTTGGATCACTGCGCGCATTTCTGCAGTGGTGCTTGATTTAACTTTCAGCAGGTTTTTGAGTTAAATCAAGGAAGATTTTCGTTTGACAATAGTGACATTTCGTACTGACAGTGGCCTCAACGACTGCCAATATTCTACACTGGAAAATTAAAAAACAAAAGAAGATTTCACAGTTTCCTGAGCCCAGGTTTTTATTTGAACGCTCGATAGATACTGTAGTTCTATTAAAGTTAATTAGGAATAATGTAAATTTGAATTGATTTTTTTTAGTAAAGTGTTCTGTGTGTTTGACTAAAAAGAGTTGGTTTGTGATTTTAATAAAGCATAACATTAAATGTACAATAGAAATATGTGGCTCGGTGGAATCCTGTCTTTCTAGTTTTCTAGTCTTTTCAGTATCATTAACACAAAATATGATATCGACGATTTTAAATTACATCTGACCAAAATTTCAAAGAAATCAAATACGAAATATTTAGTTAAAAAATCCATAATTAGAGTGAACATAAACTTGGAGTATACATTGTTTTACAATCTTCGATGTACAGGAATGTATTAAATAAAAGTCTGAAAGCCGACCGTAAGATAAAAATGAGCGCTATTGAAACTGATGTCAAAACAATATGGTGAATTATACGCGTCTTGGTTGCCTTGTGGCAACAGCCCACCTTTAGTGCCATTTTTGAGCGTTTTTTCTTATGGCACCTTGTATAAAATAAAAAAATAAAATCATAAAATGACCATCAAATGATAAGGCCTTATAAGTTGTTGTATCAAAATGGGTTTGATTGCCGAATCCGAATTGGGTTTCAGTCTTTTCACCTAGAAGTAAATCAGAGAGTTTTTTTTTAAATTGGCAACGTCAGTGACGACAGCATTAATACAGCCAAGAACGAATTGGAAAATTTTATATAAAGGACCAAATGAGATAAGGACTGGTAAGAACGAGGACTACGACTTACCACATTTTGATACAACACAAAACCCTATCATCTTGTAGTAATTTTATGCTTTAATGGGTTACATATCGAAAAAAGTTCCAAAACCGCAGCAGAAGTGGTCTGATTTGTGGGGTTCCAAACACGCTGAAGTAAGGCCATCAAAGCTTAAGTTTAATTCACCAGTTTTATTTCAATAATTTTAAACGAAGTTCATTCTTTAATCAGCTCTCGGGCGGTAATCGTAATATTTTTGTTTAACTACAGTACATGAAGGTAGAATAGACCAACTAGAATGATTAGGCAGGTATCTTTTGTATCTTTTATTGTTTACTGTGAATTTCCAAGGGAAAAAGGCAGAAATATTTGCGTATAATATCTTGGATGCATAATCTTCATTCTTAAACTCTCATGACAAATCGCCTCTATGACTAATACCATTTGATCCATACAAGAGCAACCATTTTGGAAAATGTTCCAATTTTTGAAGATCAGGAAGTCGATGTCATTTAATGTTTGTTTTTTAATGCAGAATTGAGCACTTAATTAGCATTGTAACAACTACAAAGCAAACATCACAAACTAGAAAAATTAATATTGTTGGAGTACCTGTGTCCTAGGCGTAACGTAACCTAACCGTTGTCTTAAAAAAACACAATCACATTCTGCTTACACACCCGAAACTAAAGTAATGCGACGGAAACACTGATAGTGGTCATATTAATAAAGAAAAAATGTTTGAAAATACAAGAAACAAATACAAAAAACGTGAAAAGACACCAAGTTAACACATTTTTGACAGAATTTTCGCTGTCATAAACAGCCTTCTTGGGTTTTTCATTTAAATTTTTGTAAATGTCGGTAAAGAAAACTGTAAAAAAAATGAGAGTGGCGCCTCTACTGGAGTGGAGTATATACTAATTTCGTTGTCACGGCCATTCCTATTAAAGTGCACCCCCCCTGGAAGGAAGTGCCAGTGACATTTTTGGAGGCGCCACATCAGTTTCCGGTTGAAAATTGCTGACAATTTGTCAAATTTATTGTTAACCTATAAAATTATTATATTAAATAACTGTCATGATATGTGAATTAACGTGGTAAAAAGTTCATTTGTTGGGGATTTTTCATAGTAAAACGATGCTGAATTGTGAATCTTTTCCTGAAAGAAGTTTGTCATCATCGAGTTCTTCGGCAATGTGTGAAAAAGGCATCAGATTGTGTGTTAGTCGTGTTAGTGCAACCAAATTTTAAGTTTTCGTTAGAACTACGGTTGAATCACAAACAGTGCAGTATTTTCTAAATTTTTAGGCGGAAACACAACAGTAATGTGCACAGTTTTGCGATAGGAAAATAAATATGATTAAACGAACATCATTCATTACTCTATGTTATTTATTATCTACGAATTTTGATCATCTGCAGCCGTAATTACCATTTGTGACTTGTATAATTGCGTTCAGAATTTCAGAAGGGTAAGAGGTAGGTATTAGCTGTTTCATAACTATAAAAACGCCAACGTCTCATTTTAACGAATTATTTTTTTAATTAAGATTGATAAAATTATAAAAAAGTTATTAATGATTAGATCCCTGATTGAAAGTATGAATTTCATTGGCTATTATTTTTTTAAAGTGCATAAATAATTTATAACAGCTAATTTTGAGAGAAAATGCGACGTTGGCGTTTTTATAGTTTTGAAACAGCTAATACACGCTTAATTTTTTGAACATGAAAAGCATGAACTTCTTTGAAATCTTTTGAAACACATGGAGATTCCCGTAATATACACCAAGGCGAATTTGGTAACAGTATTAAAGAGCCCGTCTGATTCGATGGTCTTTCTTATTCTCGATAAAAATAAACAAACACTTATTTGGTACCTAGTTAGTTTAATTTGAACCGTACACAGTGATGAAACTGAATACTGAAAAGTCTTTTTCTTGTTCTAACATTATTGAGAAGGAAAAATACTCCAAAGAAAGCACCACAGCATCCACTACAGAACTTTTCTCCTGTTATATAACCTTATATTTATCTGGTTCACAAGTATTCTTCTGTTTGTCAAATACCTAGAGGTGAATTTTTCAATTTTCAACAGAAATTCACAAAGAAGCTTCAAAATCTGCACGTACAAATCAAATTGCATTTAGTTTTTCGTTGAAATGTGAAAAATGACAATTGCTGACACGAGTCACAATTTGATCGGAAATAACGAAAAATCCCGAACGATCAAGCCAAAATTTCCAAAAATTGAAATTTTGCATTTAATTTCAATTTCTGCATTCTCATGCCATCTACTGGTGAAAAAAATCTTAGTCGTTACTATGACTACGATTTAGTTCGAATAAAGAAAACTGAGGGCCTGAGCCGCCCCCTTAAATCGATCCAAATCGAAAGATTTTGGAGAAAGAAGTAAAAAAATATCAAGCAAATTTTAGCCAAATCTAAGCTCGTTTTAGGAAAAGAAAACAAGTTGTTAGATTTAGCTCATTGTGAAGACAGAAACCGGCTAAAACTGAGCGTTTTTGGGGAAGAAAATGCTCGTTTTCAGCCAACATTTCGTAATTTTGCACGTTTGGATGCTTGAAACCATTGAAACTGAGCCAAATTATTAATGTAAATAATTGTAGCTTTGTTATATTTTTACATAAATGAAAGATTGACTACTTACCACCATATCCCTTATCGTTGGCGAAACATTCTTCTTCATGATATGCTCAAACGGCCTCAGAAAATCCTTCTGGAACCGAAAATTCGGAAACTCCCCCTTTTCAATAAACTTCATCGACAGTTGCCTGAGACTATCCACCGCAAAGAAACAAATCTCTTCGTTTGTATTACACCCCACTGTATTAAAATGCTCCCCCAAAACCTGCCAAATCCGCGACCACTGCAACCTGATCCTCCCCATATTGTAGTAGGAAATCTCCACGATTTTCTGCAGCGAAAACATCCGGGGATGCCCCGCATATGCCAACTCCTCCAACGACACCTGACATAAAGCCTTCACAAAATCAACAATCGCATCGCCATCAAGCCTCGTCGATCCGGTAAAAATTCGGTCAACGGCCACGACAACACTCTGCGAACTCGTCTGTCCGATATGTTCCTTTGAGGTGGAATCCGGGGGTTTATGCGAGAGAAACTCCGGTCTAACTCCCGTACCAATCAATTGAGCGAGCTCAAGTTGCGAGATACATTTCAAAATATCAAGCCAACTCGACCCGAGATAATTGCCATCAGTGTGTGCGACCATTATTAAAGTTTTGATTGTATCGATATTTTTGGCCTTCATGTCCATAATTGGCGAATTTGTTGTTAGTAGAGTAAAGCGGGCCAAAGCCTGGACGTAAGCATCACGTTCTAGTGACATGTGGAAAATACAAGCCACTCTGATGGCACACCGAATGCCATCAAGACACAATGTTGCCACTTCAGGATCGTCACAATCTTGTAAACCCACACTGAAGGCTGCTAAAAACGAAGTCCAGGAAGTCTTAAACATTGGACGTACGTGGTCCAAGTGTTTGGCCAGTGTAAAGGGGGCTTGCACGTGTGAAACTGACTCCATTAGGTTTTTGGCAGCAGTTGCAATCGCTTCCATTTCCATGTTGAACAAAATCTTGCGTCGTTTTTCACTATAATTATAATAATAATTTATTTCCATCTAAAAACACATATCGTCGGCTTAGAGTGTAAACTTTCTACTCCATATTAAGAAATTTTTCAGAACAAACAAAAAATTCATAAAATTGATTCACCTTGCTTATGAGCAAAAAAATATATAAAAAAATGTTTTAAAAAAAAAAGCTTTTGCACTAAAAAGTAAAAAGTAATGTATTTCAATCACAGGAGAATTGTACCCCGGAAGTCGCTATTAACTTTCTTATTTTAAATGGAAAGCTATATTTTTCACTGCGTTTTTGGATTAGTAGAGTTATTTTAAGGGAGTTTTTATCAGCTTTCCCTATACCCAAGTTTAATCGTTTTCGAGATATTTAGGATTTTTGAAAATTTTTGAATTTGCATCTGTCCCTTAAAAAATCAGTAACTCACTTAGTTTTAGAGATTTCGAAATCATGTTTGGAGAATTGAAAGAGAAAGCCTATATCTGTTGTTCAGTGTGATCAAAATTGGAATTGAAGTTAATAAACTCAAAAATTTTAAGGTTAAGTTTGGACAACTTCAAGTACCCATAACTTAATTTTTTCAAATGGGATGTCCCAATTTTTATTCTACTAGATGGAGGAGAATTTTTTTCTGCATCAATCTGTATTAGTATTCCCTATACCTATCTGTGATAATTTTCAAGTTATGTTGGTTTTTTTGTTATTGTAGGAAATTTCTTACTAACCACAGCTATTTTTGCATAGTTTGCCATAAAAACATTTCTGATTAAACTTAAACGACAAACTCTATTCAAAATTTTGTTATCAGACTGTGAAAACAAAATAAATTCATTGGATGTTGGTTTGAAAAACTTTAATTTCTCACCTTTTTTCATTCGTTTCCATGGCAACCTATGAGAAAAGGCCTATGGCTAATGAATTTCTCAATCCCAACAAAAAGGTATTGTTACTTGAAAACTATTAAACATAAGTATAGGGAATGTTAACACAGATCGAAGCAGAATTAAATTCTCTACCATCTAGTGAAATAAAACTTTTGTCATTTCATTTGAAAAAAATGAGTTATGGGTGCTTAAAGTTTTGCAAACTTAATTTTAAAAATTTGGAGTTTGTTATTCTTTTTTAGAAATTTGAAAACACCAAAGGAAAGATCTAGGCTTCCTCTTTCAAATGAGCTCAAAAATATTTCCAAATTCTTAAAAATCACAGAGTTATCGATTTTTGAACTGGAAGGTGCAAATCCAAAAAAAATTTAAAAACCATAAATATTTCGTAAACGGCTAAATTTAGGTATAGGAACAGCTTATGAAAACTACCTTAAAATAACTCTAGTAATTCAAAAACGCATTAGAAAATATAGCATTCCATTTAAAATAAGGAAGTTGTTAGCGACTTCCGGTATAACCGGAAGTGCTGCTACCTTGAGAATATTTTCATTGAGCAGGACCTAAAAGATTATGATCGTACACAAATTTTCAGATGACTATGATTATTAGAACTCCCAATACTTCTAATGTGGGGTTTAGACAAAACAGCCTGTATCATTATTATACAGGGCTTTCATTTCAAAAGGAGTCAGTCTCAATAACTTTTGACATTGAGCAAATCTATTTTTAAGCAAAAACAGGTCGATTAGGATCGTGAGCGGGAAGTTCAAAACCAAAATTAGTTACATTGTAGGTTTCATCCCTTAATCGCTAGCCACCCCTACTTTAAAATTTTAAATGGCACCCCCTACTTTTTCAAACATTTTCGGAAAGAGAAAAAATTTGCGTATCTAACTGTCAAAGAAAAAATTTTTTTTATCTATTCGTTTTTTAGTTAGGGGTGGTTTTATTTTTGAAATTTATAGTCGTAGTAGCCTTTGATTTGAAGCCAATTTAATTTAAATAAGAAATTTGTCAATAAGAGGTACATTAAAATGGTTCAAATTCAAGATAAAGTACATTTTACATTTCAACCCCAAGTTTCTAACCATCCTTACTTTAAAATTTTAAATAGCACCCCCAACTTTTGAAATATTTTTGGAAAGGGGATAAAAAGCTTATCTAACTGTAAAAGCAGAAATTTTTTTTCGATTCGTTTTTGAGTTCAAAACCAACATAAAATGTTTCAAAATGTTGGGGGTGCTATTACAAATTTTAAAGTAAGGGTGGTTAGCGACTAAGGGATGACTTAAAACGTATTTTATGTTGATTTAGAGCTCTCCCAGTGCAATCCAAAACAGCATACCTACTTATTGTTTAAATAAAAATTGGCTTCAAATCAAAAGCTACTATAACCAAAAATTTCACCCCACCCTTAACTAAAAAAAAAATATTTTTTTGATAGTTAGATACGCTAATTTGTTCCCTTTCTGAAAATGATTCAAAAAGTAGGAGGTGCCAATTAAAATTTTAAATTAGGGGTGGCTAGCAACTAAGGGATGAAACCCAAAATGTAACTAATGTTGGATTTAAACTCTCTCATCGCATCTCTAATCAAAGGCTACTAGGATTAAAAATTTCAAAAATAAAACCACCCTTAACTAAGAAACGAATCGACAAAATTTTTTTTTCCTTGACAGTTCGATCCGCAAATTTTTTCCCTTTCCGAAAATGTTTGAAAAAGTAGAGGGTGCCATTTAAAATTTTAAAGTAGGGGTGGCTAGCGACTAAGGGATGAAACCTAAAATGTAACAAATGTTGGTTTTGAACTTCCCCCTTGCGATCTTAATCGACTTGAAAACAGATTTGCTCAATGTCAAAAGTTATTGAGACCGGCTCCTTTTGAAATGAAAGCCCTGTATATTAACTGTTTCAAAGCTAAAAAAACGCCAACGTCGCATTTTCTCTCAAAATTAGCCGTTATAAAATATTCATGCACTTCAAAAAAATAATAGCTAATGTAATTTATAGTTTCAGTAAGAGATCTAATCATTAATAACTACAATTTTATCAATCTTATTTAAAAAAATAATTCGGTAAAATGCGACGTTGGCGTTTTTATAGTTTTGAAACAGCTAATAGAAACAGTAAACCACGGTTTCTCGCTTAAGTTTACCCCTCCACGGTTGCCATTTACAATAAGCAAAATGAAAGGCTCCAAAATTTTAAAAGTTTGGAAATAAATTGTAAATAATTGAAATCAATCAAACTTAATTAATAAGTCTATTAGGCCTTGTTCAACATGTACGTAGTAATAATGTTATTAAAAAAGCACTGTTTCTATTTTTTATTCTTTTATTCTATAAAAGATGATGATTTTGGTTTAAACCAATTATTATGCATTTATCAAGAAAATAAAAAATAATTTTTGCGTTCACAAATATTTTTCGGCCACAATCTGAACACGATTTAGACCAAACTGCAACACCTCCCCCAATAAGCGACAGAAAAGACTCACCTATTGATTTGGTGTTTCCCCGGCTTATTGACTGTGTTCTTCATTTTGATTTCATGTCCCGCAATTTCGTCATAAATCTGCGACAAGTACTCCTCTGGTACGTCCTTACTGTCGGTATTTCCCCGATTGATTTTAATATACTCCTCCTTACTCATCTTATTCTTAACTTGGGGGGAATGCAAGTCAGTTGTGAGCATAATAATCGAAAAGCCCAACACATAAGCGGTATCAGCACTTGCAAAAAGCCCATTATTGGGGTTACACTCACAGTAGCGACTTGCAAATTTCTCCATCAGTCGGTCGATTTTTTGGGCTTCGCCCGGCAGCCGGAAGCCCTCCAAAAAGTAGCGTAGCGCAGCCACAAATTCCATATTAGTGAAGTCCATTTGGTCAACATACGTGTACATCACTTCCTTGCAAAAATCATCATTGTCGCCCAAAAAATCGCCAATGAAAGTCTTATCTAGCCGATCTTCGTTGTGTAAAAACTTGGCCACTTCTTCGTGACTTGTTCCTAGGAGTTCGTGCTCTTGCAGGAAGGCAACACCTTTGCGTGCTTTGCGATTAAATAACTCGATTCCAGTCTCCCAAACTTCCTTTTGTTGTTTAAGGACTTCGAGTTGTTCAGGTGAGTCTAGTATTTCCTTATTACCACCACTTGAACAATCGCTTGAATGTAGACTTGTGGTGGAACCTCCGTGTGACTTTAAGGAGGCGTTATCGCTTCCATTATTAACCGGGGCTTCCCCGACTGTTGACTGGAGGTTGGGATTAACGTACAAATCCTTACTCCATTCAACCATACATTTTAAAATTGAAACAAGACACTCCAGACCGAGCATTTTCATTGCACGTTCTTGGTTGGGGGAAGCCCCCAACTCGACCGAATGCCTCCCTTGTGCAACTTTAAACAAATCATTGACTAGACGTTCGAATAAGTTGGCCGCGGCCAAATCACAATCATAGTTCACATAAATATCAACAACACACTGTGCATCACCACAAATGCGAGTCAGGGCTTGAATCACCATCCATTTATGTTCAAATGACGAATTTGTCGTCTCCAAAATATTGAGGAAAATCTCCTTGAAGAAAACCTCAATTTGCATCTTCAAATGCATCTTGAAGTTGGATAACAAAGCGAGGAAAATGGCCAAAGACAGTTCAAAAACTTTAGGAATAGAACTGACTCCATTTTTCGAAAGGGCAACACAAAGGTATTGTTTGATGGCCGTTATGAACATTTCGTTGGATCGGAACACGGGACCGGCGTTTTGGAGTATTGAGAGGAGGAGTTGGAGGGAGAGGATTTTTGAACGGAGTTCGTGTGATTTGGGGTCGGGGGTGCCTTCGGGGAGCGGTTTCATAGAGAGCTTGCAGAGGGCGCGGAATACCAGGAAAGCGTCCTTCTGGAGGACGTGGGTGAATTTGGCGGTGACGGCAGAGTCGTTCTCGCTGTGGGTTTCCATGCTTTCTTGTGAGGGAACTCTACAAAGTAATAAAATAATAATAATAATAATAATACAAAGTAATAAAATAATGCAAAGCATTATGTCATAAGCTGCATTAAAACTTCCATAAGTTATCAAAGACTGGACTTTTGCGAAGTAGAGAGACTTTAGCTGACTTTTATTGAGGATTTTACTTAGTTGTCTAATTTGGAAACAAATTTTGTATGTTGTCCGTGTAGGGCTGGGCAAGATAATCGATTAATCAGATAAATATCGATTAATCAATAATCGATTACGGTTTTGAAAATAATCGATTATCGATTAATCGATTAATCGATTAATCATTTGTACTCACAAGTGCTGTTTTTGTTAACTGGTACGGCCATTTCGGTATTGTGTATATGTACACACTGTACTGTAATTTTTTTGCGAATATTTGGATAATTATGATGTCTAGTCACACAAGAAGTTTGATTTGGCAATATTTTAGCAAAGATAAAGCAGGTTTTGCAAAATATAGTATTTGTAGTAGGGTGATTTCCAATATAGGAAACACATCTAAACTGGAGAAGGAGCAGCATAAAAGAACTTCAGTTCCACGAACTGTTCCTGACTCAGAAAGGTATGTAAAACTGTTTTTTTAAATTTCTTTCGATGGTGCAAAATTTGTTTTCAAAACGCAGAACTACTGTTCATGTTCAATGAAATTTTAACCACAATTTAGAGAATACCAGTAAATGGTGTTTGAAAAACACGAAATACTTATTTAAAATGTTTCTATCTTAAACCCAAATTATTTAAAAAAATCTCCTGTAAACAAACTTGGCATTTTTTCTTTTTTAGTTCTCTTATTGACCTTGAAGATCAAGAATCGTCTCAAGAAGATGCTCCTCTGTGTGTAAATTCAGCAGAGTGTTTAGCAGTACCCTCTACGTCATCACAGTCATCAGAGTGTTCTAATGTAGCAATAGATCACAAAAGAATGAAGCAACAAATTTCATTCAGGCTATTTGTGCTCACTCGTGGAAAGCCAACAGAGAACTTCGAAAACATCAGGAAAAATTAAATTTGCCTGTGGAAACAATTCCTTCTTATTCAAAAACACGCTGATGGTCTCTTTTAAATTTAATGTCGGTCATACTAGAACAACATGTTGTACGTGACTTATTGCAAACATTTGACAATGGCAAATTTAAACGTTATATTTTAGATAATCTTGAGATAGAACTAATTACTGAAATTATTTCTCTTTTAAAACCTCTTCAGGATATATCGGAACATTTATCAGGAGAGAAATATGTAACAGCAGGCAGTATTATACCAATATACGAAAAAATACTTAATACTGATGACACTCAAGCTATTGAGGATATTTCGAATATTAAAAACAAGTTTATGTATTGCATACTTTCAAAGCTTCGTGAAAGATATTTACTCTCAGAAAAAACTATCTAGCTTTATCGCTTTGCACATTTCTGGACCCCAGGTTTAAAACAAAATTTTTCAAAGACGATAAATTAGAATGTAACAAATTTACACTGAATGCAATGAAGTGGCTAATATTGCTTACACCCATGAACCTAATATTAAAAAGCCCAAAACAGGATTAGCTGCTATTCTGCATGATTTTGCTGATACAGTCCAATCATCAGATGACACTGTTGATAGCGAAATTGATAATTACATGCACACTCCTACAATAAGTATAGATTTAGATCCATTACGTTGGTGGATGGATAACAGGAAACTTTACCCAAGAATATCACAAAATTGTAACAAAGTACTTGACAATTCAAGCTACAAGCGTTCCTTCTGAATGAGTTTTTAGCAAGGGAGGAACTATTGTTACCGACAACAGGGCCTCTCTTTCCGGGGAACACGTAGAACAACTAGTTTTTATTAGTATGAATTATTTACATTATATCTTTTTTAATTAATATTTTTTATTGTGCTGTAAATCACTTTCTCAGTTTTTTTTTATATTTATGTTAAAATGTTATGTTAAGTTAAAGAGAGTTATAAAAGATGTTCTTTATAAACAAACCATTTCAAATGAGGGTTGTGATTTGCATATAAATCAAGTTAAGCTCAAGTTAAGTTGATAAATCACATATGAAAACGTTACTTAAATAAAGATATCTACTGCAGCTGCACTTTTTTAGAGCTTTTCCAAAAATCAACATCTTTCATAACCCTAGTATCTTTAGCTCATTAGTTTCTTGTGTCTCTATGTAACGAAAGTGAGTATGTTTTATTTTGTTAATAATATATCCCATATTTTATTTTTGTATATATCATTATTTTTATTTTATAAATAAATACATATTTTGTACATGTTTTATTTTGTTTCTTTTATTGTTTTTATTTATTAACACCTTACTCGTAGATACCTATATAATATCTACCCATATCGAAGATTTTGTTTTTGTTGCCAATTTGAATCAGGTGTTTATAAGTGGGTAGAAACACAAATAGGTATGTTTTTTCAACTGTCGATGAATCCATATGTTTTAGATTAATCTATTAATTATTTAACCAATTAATCGATTAGCCGATTAATCGATTAATCGATTAGCCAATTAATCGATTAATCAGAATAATCGATAATCGAAATAATCGATTATTTTTAGTATTCGATTAATGGATTACTCAAAATCGTAATCGCCCAGCCCTATGTCCGTGTATACCTTGATGATATTTGCCCCAGACACTTGTAAAACTACAGAAATCCAATTTTTGTAGCAGATTCTCGTTGACTAAATTTAAATCTCAAAAAAATTGCAATAGTAAAAAAATTAAAATTAAAGATACTAGTAATTTATATTGACACTTACGAAAAATGCGTAAGTATGTTTAATATAAAAATGCCTATTATGCAAAATTAATTATGTGTTAGGTATAAATGCATGTGTTAATATTTCCTGCAGAAATTTAGGATAGGTAAAATGATAGGTAAAACCATAAAAAAAGTAGATCAAAAAGAAAGAAGTTAAAATCAAAAATAATAAAATTGTTTTTTTCTACTTTGGTTTCACAAAATGTTCATTGTGAAACCGAAATTAGTTTCACAATGAGAACTTTTATGCAACTACTTTTAGTAAATTTTTAGGGGTAGTATTGGCAGTGCTGGGCTGGGTGTCATCAGTCATAACTGTAATTTAGTGTGTAATCTGTCGTTTATTGATAAAGCCCGAATAATTACCAAAATCAAGAGGAAATAGTTTGAACAGATTTTGATAAGTTAAACTAAACAAAGACAAAAATATAAAGTAGAAAAAATAGTATATTACACTCGTTTTATAAGACTTCATTGTGGCACTCATTCGTGCCACAATAGGACGTCTTATAAAACTTGTATAATAATATACTATTATTGTTTATAATTGTTAACTAAAAAAATGCAAATTGATTAAATTTAAATAAGTATGAACCTAATAAAAAAAAATAAACTATTATTCTTATGATGTTTATGTGGGTATGATTATTTAACCAACCTTACTTCCATAAGTTTTGGTTCTTTATATTTAGGTATATAAACTTTATTTATTTTTTGCTATTTCTTTGTCTTTGAGCTTTGAGAATATTTAAACTGGATTTAAAATAATAGCCATTTATCGACGTCTACGTGGTTGTACAAGTTCTGGAACTACACAATGCAAATAAAATTGACTTGATTTTTATATCTTTGGTCATTCATATACCCAACTTACAATATTTTCTTCTGATCACATGTAATTCTCCCTGGATATAAAAATAGTATTGGATGCTTTTCGTTAATTACTATTTTTCCATTTTTATCGTAGTTAAATATTGTAATAATTTTTTCAAAAATTCCTTCATTACGGGTTATATCTTTAGATGTATATGGACATTTCTACAGTACTATCATCACACCACCAATGAAACCAACAAGTGTGGTAAATGTTACAGTTCGAAGTTTTATTATTTGACTCTTCAGTTTTATTAATTATGGTAATCAGCTTTTTCATTAAAAGTATTAAAAAAGTATTAAAGTCTATTGTAATTATAAATTCAAATGATCACATAGTATTATTAGGTATACAGCAATTTACTAACGATTTTTTCACAACAAAAAAGGCACCAATACATCTTTACAATAAATTAATAGAGATTTCATCAAATCGAATTTTAAACAGTTGTAAAATTTTGTCATGGTCAATCTCAACCAGATTGCCGAGAGGAGAAATTCCAATCCCAGATGTTGGGATGGGTTTATTAGCACAATATACTGTAGGGTGCAAAAAAAGGAATCACTTATTATTTTATAAATTCTATACAACATAATCACTTCAATTTCAGTGTGGTTATTCAAAAGTAACTTTATGTCCAAAAGAACATTTTAGGAATTATGTCTGATGCTGGAACTTTTAAAAAAGAATTACATTATTTTACGCAAAATGATGATTATTATTGTTTACTCGTTTAGTTTTAAATTTGATTTAATTTGTTTGGATTCTCACTCCATAAAAGCACATAATTATTATTGTCGCTTTTCTTAATACATTGAAAGGGTTTTTAAGAAAGGTTGGACTCCCTGGTGTTTGGGGTGCATCGCCCGAAGAGGACAGTCGTCCGTCTAAACAGTCAAAGTTTTGAAATTGATTTAAGCGCTCTACATTTCCCGGTTTATCACAATTATTTATTAATATTTTTTAAATTTAAAAATTGATTTGTACTTGGAATCACATTTTCTAAAAATGTTAATGATCAAAATTTCAAATTTAGGTCTGCATTCTGTAAATTTGGTAATAGTCAAAAATTCTAATTTTATAATTGGCCTAAATGCTATGATAGGATAAGAAATTTAAAAAAGTACCTACAAGCATTTTGAGATATTTTGACGCAGATTCCTGTGGTGTTTTTAATTTTCTTCTACGACTTTTAGTTTTTGCTGAAACCCGGGAAAGAATTAACATTGATTTCCCTATACCAGAATTTCGGTTTAGCTCGCTCTTAATGTCACCTGGCCATTAGTGTTATATTCAGTTTAGTTGTTTTGAGTGAAACTTTAGGAGTTTGATTTTTGATTTGCTTTTATTGTTTTATTAATATATTTATTTTATTATTTATTTTTTAATAGTATATCTATAATAATTATTATATTATACAGGGTGTTCCGTATAAACCCCACATTATCAGTATTGAAAGTATTAATAAAGATATTTATCTGAGAGTTGGTACTCAGGCATAATCCGTTGAGTTATGCTCAATGAAAATATTTTCATTTCATAGTTGAGTTATTTTAAGGGAGTTTTTATCAGCTTTCCCTATACCCAAGTTTAACCGTTTTCGAGATATTTAGGATTTTTGAAAATTTTTGAATTTGCATCTGTCCCTTAAAAAATCGGTAACTCGCTTAGTTTTCGAAATTACGTTTGAAGAATTAAAAGAGAAAGCCTATATCTGTTGTTCAGTGTGATCAAAATTGGAATTGAAGTTAACAAACCCAAAAATTTTAAGGTTAAGTTTGGACAACTTCAAGTACCCAAAACATAATTTATTCAAATGGGATGTCCCAATTTTTATTCTACTAGATGGAGAAGAATTTTTTTCTGCATCAATCTGTAGCATTCCCTATACCTATCTGTGATAATTTTCAAGTTATGTTGGTTTTTTTGTTATTGTAGAAAATTTCTTACTAACCACAGCTATTTTTGCATAGTTTGCCATAAAAACATTTCTGATTAAACTTAAACGACAAACTCTGTCAAAATTGTGTTATCAGACTGTGAAAACAAAATAAATTCATTGACGTTCTCGTTCTCGCTGTGGGTGTCCATGCTTTCTTGCGAGGGAACTCTACAAAGTAATAAAATAATAATAATAATAATAATAATAATAATAATAATAATAATAATAATAATACAAAGTAATAAAATAATGCAAAACAAGTAGTTTTGCATTATTTCATAAGCTGCATTAAAACTTTTAAATTAAATTCAATGTTTTCTTTCGTAATTTATCGCAAAAGCGGTTAATTCAGTCTAAATTTGTGAAATATTTCTGTGATAAAAGCAATTACTGATTATTATTTTCTTGCTTGTTTCTATTATCTTGTCAATGTAATTATTTTGATTTATGGTTCTGATTATTATAAAACTCATAAAATGTTCTACCACCCAGCGAAACATTACAACAAATCAATCGTCCTCTTTTACGAAAAGATCAGTAAAATCTCTCTTAAGCGGACCCCTCTGATAAACGGACATTTTTCTTGGCCCTGTTTTGAGCTAATGTATTTTGAATGGTATTGTTTCTCTTTTAAGCGGACTCTCCAATAAACGGACGCGGACAATGCAATTGGGTTCCTTGGAAACAAAATCTCTCTTTTAAGCGGACATCATATTATACACGTTATTAAGTAGTTATTATGATAATCTGTCAGAAAATTCGGGGAGCCACATATATATAGTATATTTTATTTTAGTATTAAACTAATTCAAATTTAGACCTCAGAAGAGGTTAAAGTTATTTGTATTACTGCACAAGTTCTTATTTGCACTAAGTCTGCGGTGTCTATTGTAGACGTTTTCTTTATACACCATAAAGATGTTTTAATAAGGGTGACTTGAAGATATTTACGATACCGATCGGTTCATCTGAAAGACTTCAGCCTGTCTGCAATAAATTACACGATAAGCATACCTGAGTGATTAGCTTGCAACAATAAGTATATTATTTCATTTTTACACAGCCTTATCATGGCAAATAAAATTAAAAAGCGTATGTTAATATTAAAAGACAAAAATCACAAATTCTGGGTTGGTTTACCGAAAACAAACCGAGTATAAGAAATTTTAGCAAAGAAATTTGAAATAGAAAAAACCCAAGCAGCAAATATTGTTAAAAATAAAGATGAATTGGCAGTGAAAACGTTTGTGAAAAGCAATGTTTTTTTAGAAAACTAAAGGATTGAAAATATTGATCAATTAACTTGTAACTGGTTTATAAAACGGCTTAATAAATGTATATTCAACTTTCTGGACCAATTATCGAGATGAAAACTAAAGAGTTGGCGACGATTTTTAAGGCATCTAAAGGGTGACAAGAAAAGTTTTGAATTTATCACGATATAAGTTTTAAATACATTTCTGACGAATCTGCGAGTATTGATGAACAAGATGTAGTAAATTTTGAAGAAAAACCAATTTTTTTTCCTAGGAAATAGTTTATATGTATTGTTGTAACAATACTCATTATAATCATGCTGCTGCCTCTTTTATAAACTCTTTTTAGTTTGTTTCTACATATAAATTATTACTTCTCTTAAGAGGACACCTCCATTAACCGGACAAAAATCATGTCCGCTTAAGGAAGATTTATGTGTATTTCTAGCTGCCACGTCACCAACAAATACTTTGTTGTTTTCTGTTTATGTGTTTTATGTTTTTATTAAATTAACAATAATCGTAAAAACCAGAAACTCTAGTAAAAACGAAAGCACTTGATTTATTGCCAGGCTTTACAGAGTAACTAAACCAAGGATATATAGAGTGAGTTTAAAGTAACGCATAAAATTCGTAATTATTTTAATTTAATTTTAAATGATTAAACTCGTATTTTCTTGGAAAATATATGACTTGTTTCTGGTGTTCAAAATTTTTTTTGTTTTTCCATAAAATAAATTTTTTTCCACAAATAGAAAGGTATTTCAAATTACGGCTCAAAATGCTTGTATCTTTCTAAATTTTTGTTGCAAGTTGTTCACAGAAAGGTCCAAATTGTATTAATGGAAGAAGTTCTTCCAATTCGTTTTTTTTATATTGCTTAGATATGAGACAAGTAAACCTCTGAACTTAAACAAAAACTCTTTCGCATCATTTTCAAATTGGTGTAATCTTATTATTAAGACTAAAGGCAAAAACTCAAAGCAAGGAAATCCCTCCTACTATTACAACACTTGAGAGCTAGACCCAATAAGGAAGACGCAGAATTTAAACATAAAATTATTATTTTGTAAAAACTAATTTACTAATTTAACTATTTTCCATATAAATCTATTCTCCATGTTTTAAGAAAAATAGTTAGAATGCAATTTTTGGTGCAGAATAATTATTTTGTATAAGCAACTTCAATTTACACTCAATTTCCATAAAAAAGTCGCGAGTGACCTAAAACTGTACATTCTCCCTTAAAATATCACTTCCAAACCCTTCAGACTCCAAAATTAATAATTAAAAAAAAATTCAATTTTATACTCGTACGCATATTGAATACAGTGTCAGATCTGACTCTAGAGTTTAATTCTCCATATTCTAATAATCATTAATTGCTCCATAAAACTTTTTCTTAGTTTTTTCTATTAGAAAAAAAAACACTACTTTTGAGATATTTTTTTGTTTTTCCATAAAATAAATTTTTTTTCACAAATAGAAAGGTATTTCAAATTTCGGCTCAAAATGCTTGTATCTTTCTAAATTTTTGTTGCAAGTTGTTCACAGAAAGGTCCAAATTGTATTAATGGAAGAAGTTCTTCCAATTCGTTTTTTTTTATATTGCTTAGATATGAGACAAGTAAACTTCTGAACTTAAACGAAAACTCTTTCGCATCATTTTCAAATTGGTGTAATCTTATTATTAAGACTAAAAGCAAAAACTCAAAGCAAGGAAATCCCTCCTACTATTACAACACTTGAGAGCTAGACCCAATAAGGAAGACGCAGAATTTAAACATAAAATTATTATTTTGTAAAAACTAATTTACTAATTTAACTATTTTCCATATAAAAAGTATCTATTCTCCATGTTTTAAGAAAAATAGTTAGAATGCAATTTTTGGTGCAGAATAATTATTTTGTATACATTCTCCCTTAAAATATCACTTCCAAACCCTTCAGACTCCAAAATTAATAATTAAAAAAAAATTCAATTTTATACTCGTATGCATATTGAATACAGTGTCAGATCTGACTCTAGAGTTTAATTCTCCATATTCTAATAATCATTAATTGCTCCATAAAACTTTTTTTTGTTTTTTTTATTAGGAAAAAAACACTACTTTTGAGTTTATTAAATTTCTCTGATGATACTATTAGAAAATATTTGGATTAAATTTTTTTCTAAAATATGAGAGATTTTCCCCGTTGCTAAAAAGTTAAGAAACCTGAGGACTGTATACTTTAGGACAAGACTGACTCATTGTTAGATTGAAGTTTCTAGTCACTCAATGGGTAGTATGAATAAAATGTAGCAAATGCTTTTACTGTAGTTTTATCTTTTTCTTTGTAATAAAATATAAATTACGCTATCTTTTACTATTACAAGTAGAAGCATTTGCTTCACTTTTTTATACGGCTCAATATAACATACAACAGGTTATTTACCCGGAAATTGCTTTCGTGATAAGATAAAACGAACTCAAAAAAAATTCTCAAGAAATTAAAGGACAATTGAAGTTATCTAACAAGAACATTTCCAGAGACTTAGAATTCTTAATATTTGCACTTTCATTTTTTAAAATCAGTCATGTAGAAAACAACTTAATTAGCGTCTAATTAAACAAAATTCGTTGTGAATAGAAAAAATCAATAAACAATGTTTTACCTATGAATTGACGACAGACTGCCTTCATTAATCTGCTCGGCAATTTTCTTATGCTCCACTTCCGTGATTACGTCACTGATAATCCCGTCCAAAATTTCATTGACCACTTCCACACTTCCGGGATCAACTTCCTCCTTCCCCTCCACACTGTCTTCAATTTTCAACGACTTGACCGATTTCGTATCAATACCATTACAAGAGTTGTTCAACTGAATTTCGGATTGTACTTCAGCATCCAGTGCTTGATTTTCCATTCGAGTAAAAATAACATTAAGCATTTGGGTCAAAGTGGCAATTGCTGTGGTCTGATTGATGAGATTTTTACTCGCTAGAAAAATATTGTAACAAGTTCGAACAGCCAATAGAACAGTCCCTTCATGGACCTCCACATGTTGGCTTGTAACGACAGTTAACAACGCTTTGATTATTTGCAATTGAACTCCTTCATCAGTTTGAGGTCCCGTAAAACAGGCACAAATCGTTTCGACAATTCGGTCAATCAGGAGCTTCCCGGGAGTGGTTGAATCCGGAACGTTGGCTGTGAGGTGTCCATAGGCGATCAGTTTTTGCAAACAGTCCAGGGCCGTAACGACAATTCGGGCCGACCGGCTCTGGCAAGCAAGTTCAAAAGGCAGGAAGTATTTTTCGGTGGTCAGGACGTTGACTTCGCCACTTTTAGGCATGGGGAGAGCGTCGGAAACTTTCTCTGCGTCCGGCCCTTCATCCTTCACTTCCTTCTTGATGTCCTCTTTAAAATTAAGAAAAATAATAATAGTTTATTGTCATAAATCAATAAAAAATAAAAATAAAATACGTGTAAAAACAAGTTTAAGACACATTTCAGCCATTCCAGCAAAAATACAACCTGACCCCGAAATTTCAAAATGATTTTAGTAATGTTAAGTTTCTTTCAAAATACACGATTCGGTTTATACTTAATGTATTTTGTTTAAAGAGTTTATGGGAGAGGATAATCAATTAAAGTGGATTCTACAATTTACATAGTACATTGCCTTGTAGTAACATAAAATACAACTGTTGAATATTTTTTGAAAAGTATTTTTCTAGTTTCTGGTAGTTTAGAAAATGGAAATCGGTAAGTAATACTTTTTATCTTTATAACTTTTGATGTCCCGTCCGCTATCGCAAAACATAAAATGTTGTTCTTACTTCTTACGTTGTTAAACAAAACCAAGACTTTTTTATATCCACTGTCTATTTTTAATATTGTTAAAGTCTTTAATAATTAAAACCTGTCTGAATAAATTTTTTAGAGCTATTTTCACACACTAGATTTTTTTGTCCCGTCCGTCATGTGTAAACAAAAAGTAAATTAATCAGAAGTCGTTGTACTTATTCTTGGATTTTGTGGTTTCAAAAGTTTCAACAGGTTTCACTTTTTACTTCAAAAATAGTAGTTGGAATTAGTGTCTTTTAAATTAACAGTACTTTATAACGATTGTTCGATTCTATTTCTTTTTCCTGCTATTATTTGAAATTTTTAAAATGTGGCTCTAATTGTAGGTTGCAAACAATTTGACTGGTGTAAAACAAAATTCACTTCTACTGATACTGTAAAACTTGAAAATACACTGAAAATAAAATCTAAAAATTTGTGCAGTGTCCCGTCCGTTAAAATGGAATGGCTGATTTGTTACTCAAAGAAAGAATTCGTCACACGAGTAAAAATAGTTACTTAAAAAAATATTTTGGCAATTTTTTTTTTAATAAAAATAAATTCAGGTAGTTTATTAAATACTTTTGTGGCTCCATAAACAACACTTTTTTCACTACTGTACTACTACATATGTTGAGGAGTTCGGATTCATAAATCCAATCTACCTCTTGTGGTCATTTTATCATAGACGTTACTATTACGCATTTATACAAATGATGGAATCTTCCTTTAAAAAAACTAGTCGATATAAATACAATTATGTTACAGATATTAAACCATATTTTACTAATTGAACGACATGATTCACGACAGCCCATTTTTAACATCGCTCTAATAATTTTTCTTTTGACATAATAATATTTATGTGAATGTTAAGAAATAAAATGGTGCTTCTCTCTCAAAATTGTATTTGTTAAAAAACGCTACATGTTTCGACACACATTCGTGGTCATCTTCAGGCTATCGAAAAAAGTTACACCAAATTTTTAATTCACCATTTTCACAATTCAAAATTTCACAAAGTGGTGAATTAAAAATTTTTTCGATAGCCTGAAGATGACCACGAATGTGTGTCGAAACATGTAGCGTTTTTTTAACAAATACAATTTTGAGAAAGGACCATTTTATTTCTTAACGACATAATAATAATATTTTATGAGCATAGGAGCCACCTTTCCATATTGGACATGTACAAAATAATGTGTTTTTAGCGCTTCAAATTATACTTGGTTACTTAATAAGAAATGAATAATAAATAAAAATGAATTAAGTTTGGTTAAAATTGTGTCAATATTATTTGTCCACCTAAGCTTAAAATTTTATTACATTTTAGAGCTTACGGAGAAAAAGACCAGTAAGAAGCAGAAACATCGTTTTTTTATTGAAGAAAAATTTTCTGCAAGCACATGACAAACTGTATAAGGTTCATTCATCAGTGTCTTGACCATTTAGTGACTTTGTTATATTACTATGTGTTTTTGTTTATTTTACAGAACTATTGATGATATTCGAAACAGCATTTAATTTGTTTTTAGACTTTAGGATGAAGTGATGCTATTTTTCTGTTATGTATAATCTTGGTTATAACTTCGAAAATGACATATTTTTATATTCAACCCTCTTGGGGGTGGAACTTTCAAAATCCAGAAACACGTCTTTTTTCATTTTTAACCGAAAGATCAAATAGCATTTTTCATTAATATAGCTTCAAAAATGATGATTTTTTATGTTTAACCCTCTTTGGGGGTGGAATTTCTAAAAATAATAAAATACATGTTTCTTTATTTTTCACCAAATGCCCAAATACCAATTTTTATAAATATAAGTTCAAAAATTACAGATTATTATATTTAACCCCCTCAGGGGTGGAAATTCCAAATGTTCTTAAACACACGTTTTTCATCTTTAACCGAAAGCTCAACTACCATTTGCATGGATACAAATTAAAAATTACGGATTTTTATACAAATTCTAACCCGTGTTCAACCCCCTTGGGGTTGGTATTTCCAACTAAAACACGTGTTTCTTCACTTTTCACTGAAAGCCCAAATACCAGCTTCAATTAATGTAAATTTAAAAGTTACGATCATTTATACAAATTTTATTACGCCATTTAACCCTCTTAGGGGTTGATTTTTCGAAAATCCGGAAACACGTGTTTCTTCATTTTTAACCAAAAGCCGAAATACTAATTTTCAAGGATGTAAGTTCAATGTAACTTTAAAAATGACAGATTTTCTAAACTCTAATTCTAAATTCAACTCTCCATTTAACCCCTTTAGGGGTTGATTTTCCAAAAATCCTGAAACACGGCTTTCTTTATTTTTAACCGAAAGCCCAAAAACTAATTTTCAAAGATATAACTTAAAAAATGACGGATTTTTATTCAAATTTTAACACCCTATTTAACCCTCTTAGGGGGTGATTTTCGAAAAATCCTTTCTTAGTACACCCCTACGTTACAAAATCTATCTACTGTAAAAATTTCAAGTTTCTATCCTTAGCCGTCTAGGCTGTGCGTTGATTGGTCAGTCAGACCAAGCAATTTTATATACAGGCTGATTCACATAACTTTACGACCCTGACGAACTTTAATTGCAACCTATTATACATTATTCCTTTATAACTAGATATCCTTAGTTATGTTTAATTAGCATAAAATCCGGACACCCCTGCCATCAGTGACAATTACACTTGCAATTACAATTACAATTACTGATAGCATTTAAAATTCGTCAGGGTCGTAAAGTTATGTGAATCACCCTGTGTATAGATTTATTTATACCTATTTTTTTATAGCTTTACATAAACTGAGCAACAGAGGACTGTTTATCGATTTGCATAATAAATCGATATCATGTAATCTATTTAAATATGAATGTTATTACATCTGAAGATTTTTAGTCTTTTTTAAATCAACAGTCACTATTGGGAAAGCATTGTCGAAATGATAAAAACAAATTAAAAAAATGTTTTTTTTTTCTTTATAGATTTCGGTCGATGTCAGAGAAACGATGTAAACTTTTTAATGTTCTTGTCGTTAAAAATACGTTTTTTGTTTTAGTGATTTTTCTGGGATAAAATAAATTAGGCAAACACATTCTTGAGAATAGTGTGAGAAAAACTAGATTTAATTACTTTACATAGCACTGAGTCCATGAAGAACGAAAAGATAGAAACAATGGGGAACCAGAGATTATCCAGCTCAAAATAAAGCGATTTAGCTTTACCTCTAAACAAAATAGCACTGTTTAAAAGTTCAAAAATGATTTTAGATTTTCTTTAATACGTTTTTAATGGAATAATCGGTTTTGGGGCGCATTTAGAAATTTCGAGACGTATGGATTGGCGGAAAACATTCTCGCCAGAACAAAAGAGTTCGAGAACGGAAGCGTTACGAAACACTTTTTTGGGCAGATTGTGCCGTTTTATCGCACGATAATCAGTCAGTTGAAGCTTGGCAACCGCACGGGCGTTTAACATTGTAAATTGGTGCATCAGTGTTTAATTTGTCAAAAAGGGGGTCCTTTACATAATACATAATATTACATAATATAATTTTTCACAAAATTGTGAAGTTCTAAAAATCGTTCGATTTCTACCCAACACAAATAATTAAAATCTACACTGTCGTTATGGAAAAATTATTAATTAAAATTATAATAAGTAATAAGTTACATAATTAAGTGCATTTTTAAAACCAATAATAATAATTGACGAACGTCCAAAATGTTGACACGTCGACTTAAATTATTCTTTTATTTCAAAACCAAGGCCGATACAAAAATTTTATAAAACACAAAAATTGTTCAGAAATAAAAGAATTACACCATTCAGATAATGTATAATAGTTGTGTTCAATTGTTGATAGGTAAGTACTTTACAGAAACAGAAAACCAAAAAAATAACACCAAGACATAATATTATTATGGTTTTGATGAGAAATTTAGAAGTTACTAATAAAAAACAAAAATAATTTTAACTTTTAAAAGGTGCAACTTGGGATAGAGATAAATTGGGTAAAATCGATTTTTATTTTGACTTGGAGAATTTCTGGTTTCCTTTAGTCCCCATCTTTTCGTTACACCCTGTATATTGTCGATACAAGAAGCAGAACTGTTTCCCTTGATATTTCTTTGATGTGACAATTGGGACTAGTTACTAATTCACACACTAGTTTAACAGATACATTTCAAAGTATTGAAAAATCTACAGGGACATTTTTTTAACTCTGAACATAGAAAAAAAAACAGATCAAAGCATTGCGAGTATTGCTATGCAACTAATTATTCTACGCACTGTCAAAAATTTCAATTTGTCAATTAAATCTTCCAAGATTATTTAAGTAAAGAAAGATTAATTTTTATGAAATTTATTCATCATCAGGTAACAGGTAAGGAATGATAAATTACTTTAACAAATATTCGAAATTACTTCAAATAACTCGACATCAAATAACTACCTTTAAGTATCGTTGGTAACGTAAATTAGATATGTTTTTTTTTTCAGATTGAACATAGGGCTATGTTCAGAGTTAAAAAATGTCCCTGTATATTAAAATCAACACAAATTATTATATTTTTACTCGTATGAATAATTTCTTCAAGATCACTTAAACATTCTAGAAACAGAATAAAATCACTTTATTAAATTAAAATAATAAAAATATTAAGTGACCCAAAAGAGTGCTACGGTTGGTAACTTTGTTAGCAGTTTGCAACACTGCAACAATTGCCAACCGAAACAGTCATTTTGGATCACTCGGTAGATGCCTCAAATGAATGAATCGAACAAATTTTGTCATTTTTTCGCATGATACATACCGAGAGCCACCTCGCAGGCCCGCTTCAACTGCGAATGGTGTGACCTTTTGATTTCCTTGTCATTGAGGATCTTCTCCAGCGCTCGCAAGATGAACATTTCTTTGGTTTTGGAGTTTGATTGCATTATTAATCCACTGGTGGCCGAATCAGTTAAAACCCTTGAAAAGAGGGATCATGACTTGTGACGTGTTGAACTAACAGATATTATTGAACGATTCTTTGTACGCATTTGCACTAGTGAGGGGTTTTGCGTGACAGATGTGCCGATTCGAGTCTCTACACGTAAACATTCGGTTTATAACACTGTTAACTTTGGCAATTTTTAGTTATGTGCTTTTTAAACACTTTTATGTTTATCCGTAACTGGACATGTCACACACCTGTCAAATTACGATCGTATGATTTTGACAGATGACAGCAAGTTAGGCAACTCACAAAACGCAACCAAAATTTCAAAAAAGAATAATTAATTCACGGCCCTGAAAACAAAAACGGTTCGAGGGCTTTTATTACACTGCTTTTTTCGTCGTCTGCGTGTCATCACAGTATCGAATCTATACAGGATGTTCCGTCTAAACCCCACATTAGAAGTATTGAAAGTTCTCATAGATATTTATCTGAGAGTTGGTATAGTCTTTCTACGGAATTTCTAGCTACCATAAATTTTTTACAGCGATCCTTAATAATCTGAGTCAACCCATGCGGTTTAAATTTATTGAGTGTCCTCCGGCTCTTGGGACCACCGACTCGGGGGTCTATCCCAGGCAAAAATTGTCCTTAAGGGTGTTATTTGCCTAAAATTTTTTATACTTATTGTAGCGATTCTAATAGACATTGGGAAATGGTCCACAGGAAAATGGATAGTAGAAACAAATTTCTAAATATTGGTATATTGTTATTGTCTTCAAAATTATTTAATTATAGTAACTTAATGTATAGTAATAAAAAAGTACACAGTTGAAATGTTTCTTTGAAATTTAATGACTAATGAGGCCTATTCTGTAACTTTTTTAAAGGCTGTGAGAATTTAACACAGTACGTTAAAATCGCTAATCTAGCGATTTTATTAGGTACTGCTACAGCAACAACGATTAACGGTTTCATTACAGAATAAGCCCCATTATCTATTTTTAAGCGAAATTTTAACGAATGGACCAACCGATTGGGTCGGGGTTCGTATTGTTAATGTTCCTTGCCCCCTAATTAACATAAGCAGTATTTCTCTTACCACCATATTACTGCCTGTTAAATTCTATCGAACTAATCTGGAGCTAGTTAAAATTCAAAATTCGTAAAGCTAATAATACTCCTTATTTAAGTTCATTAATATCATTCGTGAAAAAGTAGAAAAAATTGATCACATATTGTGGAAAAACTGTATAAAACATGTCTTATACAGGGTGTTCCAAGTTTTATGGCCGAGGCAAAAATAAACATTTCTAATCGAGTAAAAAAATAATTGTATAGTTTAAACGATAGAGAATTATTTACGCTACCATTTGATGCTTTGATATTTTTCAAAATTTTTAAGGTAGGGCTGTGAGACATTAAAAACCACGTTTGTGAATTTTTTTTTTAAGTTATTGGGGTATTTTCTGTATGGGAAAATTCCTTTAATTTTTTGAGCCGTAATTGCCGAAATAGAATTAGGCGGAAGTTGATAGCTTTTGAGTAATTAACGGTTTAATATTGAACATGTAAGAATTTTGGTTATTTATTGCCAAGTTAGGGATGATGGGCTGTCAACCCCGTGGTCTCTTGTTCACAATGTGAGGCGTGATGGATTTATGACGTCTCTCCAACAAATGGGTCTCTGCAAGATTTCGTTCCAGTGAGCCGAGCCGAGCTATCAACTTCCGCCTAATTCTATTTCAGCAATTAAGGTTCAGAAAATTAAAGAAATTTTCCCATATAGAAAATACGCCAATAACTTTAAAAAAAATTTTCACAAACGTGGTTTTTAATGTCCCACAGTCATACCTTAAAAATTTTGAACAATATCAAAGTATCAAGTGGTAGCGTAAATAATTCTCCATCCTTTAGACTATACAATTATTTTTTTACTCGATTAGATATATTTATTTTTGCCTCGGCCATAAAACTTGGAACACCCTGTACATTTTTATCAAATAGAGTTTATCCAGAAATAATAATTAACGTTAATGATGATAGCGATAGTGATGATGAGAGTGACTTAGAAGATTAATTTAGGACTGTTATATATTGTAAATAATTTAGCATATTAGATTTTATTTTTGTAAACCTATAATGTTAGTGTATAATAAAATTATCTAATAATTATTATTGTTTTGCACTTCTGCTATCTACCACAGCGACAGCGACGTATTAAAAAATACAATTCGTTCCTACTATCCATTTCCCTGTGGACCAGATCGCTGTGTCTATTAGAATCGCCACAATAAATATAAATTTTTTTAGGCAAATAACAACTTTAAGGACAAATTTTTGCCTGGGATAGACCCGGGTCTATCCAACACTCAATAAATTTAAACCGCATCGGTTGACTCAGAGTATTAGGGATCACTGTAAAAATTTTATGGTAGCTAGAAACTCCGTAGAAAGATTATACTCAGGCATAAACCGTTGAGTTATGCTCAATGAAAATATTTTCAAGATGGCAGCACTTCCGGTTATACCGGAAGTCGCTATTAACTTTCTTATTTTAAATGGAAAGCTATATTTTTCACTGCGTTTTTGGATTAGTTGAGTTATTTTAAGGGAGTTTTTATTAGCTTTCCCTATACCCAAGTTTAACCGTTTTCGAGATATTTAGGATTTTTGAAAATTTTTGAATTTGCACCTGTCCCTTAAAAAATCGGTAACTCGCTTAGTTTTAGAGATTTCGAAATCATGTTTGGAGAATTGAAAGAGAAAGCCTATATCTGTTGCTCAGTGTGATCAAAATTGGAATTGAAGTTAATAAACCCAAAAATTTTAAGGTTAAGTTTGGACAACTTCAAGTACCCAAAACTTAATTTTTTCAAATGGGATGTCCCAATTTTTATTCTACTAGATGGAGGAGAATTTTTTTCTGCATCGATCTGTATTAGCATTCCCTATACCTATCTGTGATAATTTTCAAGTTGGTTTTTTTGTTATTGTAGGAAATTTCTTACTAACCACAGCTATTTTTGCATAGTTTGCCATAAAAACATTTCTGATTAAACTTAAACGACAAAATCTGTTCAAAATTGTGTTATCAGACTGTGAAAACAAAATAAATTCATTAGGTGTTGGTTTGAAAAACTTAATTTCTCACCTTTTTTCATTCGTTTCCATGAGAAAAAGCCTATGGCTAATGAATTTCTCAATCCCAACAAAAAGGTATTGTAACTTGAAAACTATTAAACATAAGTATAGGGAATGTTAACACAGATCGAAGCAGAATTAAATTCTCTACCATCTAGTGAAATAAAACTTTTGTCATTTCATTTGAAAAAAATGAGTTATAAAATAAAGTTTTGCAAACTTAATTTTAAAAATTTGGAGTTTGTTATTCTTTTTTAGAAATTTGAAAACACCAAAGGAAAGATCTAGGCTTCCTCTTTCAAATGAGCTCAAAAATATTTCCAAATTTTTAAAAATCGCAGAGTTATCGATTTTTGAACTGGAAGGTGCAAATCCAAAAAAATTTTAAAAACCAAATATTTCGTAAACGGCTAAATTTAGGTATAGGAACAGCTTATGAAAACTACCTTAAAATAACTCTAGTAATTCAAAAACGCATTAAAAAATATAGCATTCCATTTAAAATAAGGAAGTTGATAACGACTTCCGGTATAACCAGAAGTGCTGCTATCTTGAGAATATTTTCATTGAGCAAGACCTAAAAGATTATGGTTGTACACAAATTTTCAGTGACTATGATTATTAGAACTCCCAATACTTCTAATGTGGCCTGTATATTTTGGTTTGAAACTGTGCTAAATTACGACGGTTTTTTAATCGAAATTTTCAAAACTCGCATAAATAATCATAAAATACTACTTTATTTAGTCATAGTCGGTATATAGTATAATAAAAATAAATATATAATTGCTTGTCTTTAAAAGCCACTTGGTCCATCATCGCACCATGCGAGCGCTTTGTCTTCGCGAAATCGACAAGTTTGAGCTTGCCGCTGAGAGAGGCCTTTTGGCCTTTTCAATTTTCCGTTGCCTGTCCATGGCAATAATCCCCATTTGTTCTTTGGTCGAAAGTGTGAAAAAAATGTCATGAAACGCATAACAAGCAGCTGAGACTTGCTGAATTAGCCGTCGGTGGAGCTCGACATCGGCAGGTTCAATCACTTCAGCATTATGTAATTGAATGGCGCACAAAAGGGCGTCTTTTATTGTATCAATCAGCCCTTGCACCTTTTCAGTCCTTATAAGACGCCTAACTAAGAAACCCCTCACTGCAGCCCCTATCACACTCGCCGCCCTGTCTTTGTCCATATTTTTCGCATTACGGAGGTTGACAATATTGAGGGGGCTGCCATGTGGTGTCGTCTCTGACGATAATACTGAGTAGTAAAGTGATTGGCTGGAGATTGAAACACTCATTGATTTGTCAGGGGTCATAAATTTTTCAGTAACACTTTTCTGTTCCTCCTGTTGCTTATTCAAAATTTCGAGGATGTTTCGGGCGTGTTCTTGGGGCAGTTTGTCCAGGATTTCCCTCAGTTGGGGCTCCACTGTCGTTACAGTGACCTGCTGAACTGAAATGTAAAATTCTACATTACCCACAATACAATAGTGTGACGTCAAGCGCCAACGCGTGATTGGTTAATTCATCGATAACAGTCGAATTTCCCCGATCGAACACATGTGTCCATAACTTTTTGCTATTAAAAATATTGCCATGCCGTTTTTATTTTCCGATAGATCAACTTAAAGTCCACAAATTAAAAATATTTCTATTATATACAGGGTGTTGTAGACAGAGTGGTGATCCAAAGTTGTATTTCTTTTAATGGAAAACCCTGTTTATTTCTACGCAAAAAAATAATGCAACTTTATATAAAATATTATTGATCTATCTCTTTCCGTTTCGGAATTATTCAATTTTTCGTTATAAAAAAGACCAACATTTGAAAAATCACTGCGAAGTCGCTTATGAATATTTTCCGATAAATTTGCGACAGAAAAACTTAGAATTTCTTGTAGTTTTAGCAAATAGTCAACTTTTAGTTAAAGCACGCTGATAATATACAGTGCGTCAAAACGCAAAAAGTTGAATAACTCATTTTTTTCAAATGGAACACCATGTATTGTTTTTCATGTATCGATAGCATTTTTGATAAGCTGTCTAATGGTATGAGGTTTGCATAGCAAACTTAACATATTTTTCAAAATTTTTCAAAAAAAATATATTTTAATACAAGAAAATTTGTTAGCCTAGAATCTAATAAGTCAAATGGTAATTTATTTTTTGATATGTACTCAGCGCCGGCTCTAACGGATTTGCCGCCCCGGACAAAACTGTAAAATGCCGCACCCACAGAATAAAAATTACTATAAAAAATATTTTTTTATTTAGAAGTGAGTTTATTGATAAATTATTATAGTGGCGACTGTGAAAGTCAAATAAAAAAAAATTTGATTGTCTTTGAATTTGATTCATTATAAAAAACTTAAAAAAACGAGCAGATTTGTAACAATAATAAATATTAAACATAATATGAAAATTAAACTAAAACACAATTAAAACCGAAATTCATGGATGTTTTTTTATTCGCAAAAAATTTGACACTTCGGCCATGTTAGAAAAATCTTTGTAATGAGTTCGGAACACAAATTTAATAACTTATTAAAAGAACACCGGTTTAAAAACAACAATATTGAATTACAAGTCATTTTTAGAACATAATACATAATATAATAACAGATGTTCATTATTAAAAAAACTCGCAGCATGCCCTGAGATTGTTACGGAAGTCGCAGAACAATTTTTATTATTGTATTGTTGGTTGCCTACTAAACCATCTCACAAGAATTCATAACATAAGATTGATAAGTAGTGTTCAAAGGCGATGTGTTATGTGTGTTGAACAACAAGGAAGACATTTCCAACAGTTTTTATAAATAATAAATAATTGTTTTTATGAAAATCTGTTGTCTTTTTAATTGTCAAAAAGTAAGGTTATGAGAGAACGAATTAATCACAGACATACAAAATAATTGTTTTTTAATTTCAAAGCACTCTAGAGTTTTTTTTTTAAATGAACACTTGTTATAATAACATAATAATTTTACCAAAAAAATCGCCATAGTAGGGTTGAATAACTCGAAAATTAAAAGGAATTTCAGAAAAATATATTCTTGAAAAATGATCACATTTTTAACGTACTTGATGTACTAATTAGTTTTTTCGTGAAGTACATAGTTTAGACGCAAAATGTTTGGTTCCATACTTTTGCCCAACTCGGTATAGGATATACGCATAAAATAATTAGAAAAGCTGATTTGTTATCAGAACTGACAAAGCCTTTTCAAGGTGTCGGCCACGCTTTTTCCTTTTTATTTAGCAGAAATAATAATGTAATCGAATATTTCTTTCCACTGCAAGATTTGCCGCTCCTTTGTACAAATCAGGAGCTAATTATAATAAGTATATCTCATCAAGTCACTTATCAAGAAATACTAAAACTAACTATTTAGTTACTTCCAAGAATGTTCTAAGTATTTAGTATTTTATTTCAAAAGTTATTTTTTAAATAGCTGTGTAGTAGTCTAGTAGTAGTATTTTATTATTTATTTTATTTTTATTTATTTTCTTATGGTATTTTATTAAAAGATAATGTTTTCTAAAATATATTTTACAAATTTTAGCCAATTTTAGCCAATTTGCCGCCCCTGAAATTTGGCGCCCCTGAAATTTGCCGTCCCGGACAGGGGTCCAATTTGTCCACCCCTAGAGCCGGCCCTGATGTACTAATGTGACTAATTACATTAGTAATCTAATTATTACTTGAATGAATTTCACTCGTCAAGAATTAATAATAAAATAAATAAAAAAAGAAAAAAAAATTTTTGAATTTTTTTAATATTTCAAATTTGTTATACAAACCGTATACAGGATGTTTCAAGTTTTAGGTCCAGTCAAAAAATAAATACTTCTAGTTGTCCAAAAGAAAAAAAATATATCTCAAACGATAGAGTTTCTAACACGCTTCAATTTGAGCTTTAATGTTATACGAAATTTTCATGGTATGAGCGTAAATTGTGAAAAACTAGATAAAAAATTTTTTGTTTCCAAATTATTGCAATCGTTTTCTCATAATAAAATTCCTCCTATTTTTTAAGAGAGACTTCCAAAACTGAAACAGTAAAAAACCCAAGGCGTATTGAGCAATTGAAATTCCAATTTGCAAAAGATCAAATAAATGTTTTATCTTAGTCACCTTTGAAAAAACAGAGCTCGTGTCTTTGCTTGATTCACAAAAAATTGAAACGTCATTAACTGTCAGACTAAAATTTTACTTGTCAATTAAAAAATGCCCTTTTTTTTGCAAATTGAAATTTCAATTGCTCAATACGCCTTGGATTTTTTACTGTTTCAGTTTCGGAAGTCTTACTTAAAAAATAGGAGGAATTTTATTATAAAAAAATTATTGAAATAATTTGAAAAAAAAATTTTTAATGTAGTTTTTTGCATTTTACGCTTATATCATGAAAATTTGGGATATCAACAAAGCATCAAATTGAAGCGTGTTAGAAACTCTATCGTTTGCGATATATATTTTTTCTTTTGGACAACTAGAAGTATTTATTTTTTGACTGGACCTAAAACTTGAAACACCCTGTATCATTAGAAAGATTATGAAAAATGCTATCCATACGTGTGAAGAAATACATAGTGTTCCATTTGAAAAAAATTAGTTATCCAACTCTTTGCATTTTGGTAGCCTGTACATTATCTGCGTGTTTCAAGTAAAAGTCGACTATTGCTAAAACTACAGGATATTCTGAGTTTTTCTGTTGCAAATTAGTTGGAAAATATTCATAGGCGACTTCGCAGTGATTATTCAAAAATTGGTCTTTTTTATAACGAAAAGTTGAATAATTCCGAAACGAAAAGAGATAGACCCATAATAATTTACATAAAGTTACATTATTTTCTTGCGTAGAATCTAACTATGCAAAAATATACAGGGTGTTACATTAAAAAAATATAACTATGGTTCACCACCCTGTATACAACACCCTGTGTATAATAAAAATATTTCTAGTTTGTGGGCTTTAAGTCGATCTATGGATAATGAAAACGGCATGGCAATATTTCAAATAGCAAAAAAGTTACAGACCAATTTACGCACCCCTGGGTCACCCTGTATGACAAAAAACGGTAATTTTTTTATTTAAAAGAAAAAGTTGAGTGTGATTAAAGTCAAATTTTACCTGAAACGTCCGTGTCGATGACCTGTAAAGGGGGCTCCCGCTCGCTGTCGATAACCGTGACTGGAGACAAGCTCTGAGACTCACTCTCTTCCATTTCAATACATTTGCGGGCCTCTTTCTCCAAATGGGCCAACAGAATGGGGCTGGGGCTCTCCAAAGTGTACGAATTGCTCCGAATCAGCTTCGGAGGGGTGACTCGCTCCTCGTTACTCATCACTTTCACCCCTTCATCACTATACTCACTAACATCAATGGTCTCACTTGTTAAATTCTGTAATTTTTTGTAAGTGTCGTAAGGCACGGGACTAGATGAATGAATTGAAGAATCCTCAACAAAAGTTAATTGATTCTCAAGGGTGGTCTGTTTCGGTATTGTCAGATCTTTGGTTTTGTCTTGGAGCCTCTCAAGGTCGACTAAACATTGCTGGAACAGTCGGTTCCGTTCTTGCTTTTTTTCTAACTCGATTGCCTTTCGTTTGTATTCGAGGCATTCTTCACGGACTTTTTGTGTGACCTGGGGAACAAAGTAAAAAATGTTCGGTTTTTGTAATTTTTTTACCAATGGAGGTATTATTGGGGTGCCCCTGATTTTGATACACGAAGTGTAGGGACGATTTGGTGACATTTCAGGGCCCAAAGCGTTGTTAAGAAACCCATAAACGGCGTCTGTGGTGATTTTCGATATGTTTGTATTTGAGGTTATGTGTCAAAATGCAGGGCGCTGTTTGATCGATATTCTGCTCAAATCAAATAAACACAAGTACTATTTCTCCTTTTATTAAAAATAAAACAGCCAAGGTTATTCAATTATACAATTATCAGTCCGAATCCGACTCGGACTCCGAATGCCGCTTTTTCTTCTTGGCCTTCTTCTTATGTTTCTTCTTCTTCCTCTTCTCGTCACTGTCACTATCACTGTCCGATTCGGTTGAATGTCTCCGTTTCTTCGCTTTCGACTTTTTTTTCTTCTTCTTGTGTTTCTTCTTCAATTTCTCGACCAACTCTTTCTCGCGTAGCTCCGTAAGCGGCGTCAAATATTCCTGATCAGTTTCACTACTTGTACTACTAACATCCAAGACAATCTCTTTATTGGGGTCCACTTTAATGAAATTGCGACACTGGTAGGTGAGATGTCCAGCATAGCCGCACTTTTTGCACGCAGCACGGACACTCTCCTTGGCCGGGGGCAGCAAATGCGACCCGTATGCATTCATTTTTAAGTAAATATCGAAACTAAACACTAATATTGATCAAATTATAACCCCACTTTTGACTGACATTTGACAGTTTTTGCATGGCCAATTGACTCAATTATTTTCTTGGAAAATTAACATAAAAAGCTGTTCCAAAAGCAGCAAAACAACCACAAATTACGAAACAGACTTTGCGTCTGATTTTGTAAAACAATTCTCAAACAGAAGCAAAATACATATTTTAAGTTGGCACCCCCGAGCGACTTTTTGACAGTTGACAAAGTCAGTCAACATTATTTTTATCCAATTTTGCGCTTAATACTAGTTTTTCGACCAAAGTTTCGTGTGATTGGTGCCCCGACTTAAACTTTGGTGGGTATAAGTGTCCCAAATGGTGTTTTTTCTCAAAATTAATTAATAATGGGTGACATAACCTTTGTGACGTAATTTCAGATGGCCATTGCCTTTGGCCGCATAATCAGTCGCTACTGCATCGTAACACTGCTCCCTGTCTTTGTCGTAAGTTCGATATACGCCGATTATTCACACACCCAGAAATACAAAGCGGAAAAACAGCGCCAAAATGAGACTGAGGTACTTAATCCCTAAAGACATCTATCTGATTGCCTTCCCTGCGGTTGGATTCGCTTTTGGATGGTTTCTGGATAGGAAGGAGACCGAGCGGCTGACCCTTTTCAGGGACAAGAGCGCTCTATACGGACGGGTCTTGAAGGAGGGCGAAGCCCCTTCTTGGCCTTAGAATTGTAGTTAAATAAATGTAAATAAACAATTGTAGCTTAACTCGTTTTATTAAGGCCCACACTAAAAGCTAACGGTAAATTCGAGACTCAGCCCAACACAGATTTTGTATGACATGGAGTAAAAACTTGGTATCGAAAAATTGAAAACGTGTTGTGTTAAACATTTGGGATTATTTTTGTTTAATACCGTTTTTAAAATGATAATAATCTTTAGTCTGTGTTTTAGTGAATCACATAACTACGGCCCTGACGAATTTTAAATGCAACCAGTAATACATTACTCAATTATAACTTTATTCAAAAAACTAATAATTATAAATTTGTTTGTGATTGGATATCCCTGATCCCTGAAAATAGGTTCTTATTGCAGTCTCTGGCGTTTTTGTTTTGGCCAATTTAGGCGCAATTCAGTCTCCAATGTATAATGGGTTGCATTTAAAGTTCGTCAGGGTCGTAAAGTTATGTGAATCACCCTGTATTTGTTGTTGGCAGTGGATTTGTTTTTGGTTATTTGAAGACATTAACACCAGGACCATTAAAAAAAAATACAATCCTGGTAAGGTAAATGCAAATATTCTTAGTTTATTAATTAAATACGTGCTTAATCCTAAACATTTTCATTATTTTTGACGTAAAATAAAGTAACTTGCTTTTCACTCTAATTTTTAACTGGAAATACTATAAACGTATTGAAAAATAAAATGGTACAAGGTAAGTTAGAAAGTGATTAACAGCTATCATAAAATCATGATTGTGACCGTATTGGATAAGGATTTACGGTCGGTCGCTTTACTTACAACTTTGTGTAAATTGTGGAAATATTACAAGAATTGAAGAATGACAAAAGCGGGTAATAAAAAATACAAAGTCAATCCCACAAGTTTAATCTCAGATTTGCATAAGAATGGCATCAGTGCCTGACAACACTGGACAACAAATTTTTTTTTTTTTTATAAATCATATCCAGATTAATTTTATTTTATACAGGGAGGTCCAGCTCAGGTCCCGTCTTCTGTAGCTCACTTATTAGTACAGTTGGACTTTATTTTGTAGATGTTATTTATACTCTAGGACGCATTTTAGGAAAATACTAGATTAAAAGAACGATTCATGTTATAATGTTGAAGGAAAGGGCTTATTTCGAAGGATTCTTATTTTTGATTATACAGAATGTCGCAAAAAAGTGTGTCATAATAACAATTTTTTTAATGGCATGCTATTATTGTTTTATGTTCATTAGGACGCTTTTTAGTTTCTCACATGTCCCTAAAGTGTTTTTCATATCGGTTCAGAGTTTACTGTTAAAAAAAATAAAAACGAAAAAAATCGGTTTTACTCCTTTATTAGTTTTAAAAATTCATAAAAAATAGAAACAGTACTTTTATGATGAGATTATTACTAGGCAGGTGTTGAACAAGATCTAACAGACTTATTAATGAAGTTTGATTTGAATTATTATTGGTGCTTACAATTTATTTTCAAACTTTTTAAATTTTAGAGCCTTATTTTGTCAGACTTTTTTAAAAGAAATTTAATTCTCTACAAATGTCTTCAGTTTTTCTCAATTTTGGCCGGGTTTTAAAGAAGGGCGAAGGCCCTTCTGGGTCTTAGAAATTATGCCTTGCTCAGCAAGAACGTACCGTATCCACATTTTTTGTCAAATTTGAGGTAACATGAAAGTTCATATCTAAAACGCATTAGTACACTACTTTTGTAGACGTTATTTAATTTTAACAAGAAAAAATGCCTAGTAAAATGTGAGATTTCTACCATTTACTTAGCAAGAAAGTCGTATCTCAAAAAAATTGTATAAAGCCTTCATTACAATTAAGAAACCTAATAAAGAACTCAAATTTTGTTAAATAATCTAATATACCATAATCATAATGGGTAGTATGAATAGAATGTAGTAAAAGCTTTTACTATAGTTTTATCTCTTTCTCTCTCATAAGATTTAAATTACGTCTATATTTTACTATTACAAGTAAAAGCATTTACTTCACTTTATTCATACAGCCCAATGTGTAGTACGTACTACTAGTAATTAACACTTTAATAAGCAAAATATGTAATATTTTGGATGGAATAAGGTAAGAAACTTAAAACTTTAGCGAAATACATTTAACATTTAGTCGAGGTACAAAAATTCTATATGTATTAGCTGTTTCAAAACTATAAAAATGCCAACGTCGCATTTCACCGAATTATTTTTTTAAATAAGATTGATAAAATTGTAAAATAGTTATTAATCTCTCATTGAAACTATGAATTACATTAGCTACTATTTTTTTGAAGTACATGAATAATTTATAACAGCTAATTTTAAGAGAAAATGCGACGTTGGCGTTTTTATAGTTTTGAAACAGCTAATAGGTAATTAGATGGGTATTATGAATTAAATACTACTTCAGAAATGTGACGTGACGGATTTTTGTAAATATTTTTTCTAAACTTATGGCATGAAACAAGTCAAGTACAAGTTAAATTATTTGAGTGACATGGTTAATGTAAAGTTTGAAAGAGGTAAAAAAAGTATGTTATATAGCAGTGGATTCGACAAAGAATTTATCGAATTAAGTTTTTTAACTTCCAAACTTCAAAAAACCCGCTCGAAAACAGACCAAATGGCCTACCAAACCTATTTCTATTGGAAAAAACACAGGAACTATTGATAACATTTAAAAATGTATTACCGGACAATCGTTTAATATTTTGGAACAATTATTATTTGCCCCAAAAGTAAAATTAAAAATGTCTATTTGACTAAGTATTCATTATTATTATTACTAAATATTATAATATTGCTCTTATATTTATAAGCATTGGTTGCTTATTTATTAAATTTATTATTTTAATATCTAGATTTCAATAGTTCAAATTTTTTTTTCTAGTTACGACCTTTTTGCTTAGTAATTTCAAGAATTTTTTTAAATTGCATGTCAATAGCATTTTTATAATTAAATGGTTTATTAAAATTCAGAATTCCATACCCCTAGCATATGAAATAAAGTTGCTTTAGAAAATTTAAGAAACATTACGTTACATTTTTGCTTAGTAGGGCAGAATTGTAGTTTACATATTAATGTTTGCGTTTCTTATGCTTGGCTAAAGTCCCTTTAGTGTTAAACCTACAATCACATAAATCACACTCAAACTCCCTCAAATTATTATGAATGCGTAAATGTTCCTCAAAACCTGTAGTCAGCACTTTATTACAAATATTACAAGTCCTAGTTTTCGCAGACCCATCGTGATATTTCAAATGCGAGTCTAGATTTTTCTGTGACACGAACTTTTTATCACACACGTGGCACCCAAAATTTTTAATACCTTTGTGGTTATTGACATGAGCCTCCAAATACTCCTTTCTCATAAATCCCTTATCACAAATTGGACAAATAAACGGTAATTTGTTACTGTGCACTTTCATATGGAAGTTCAAGTTGCTCAAAGTCTTGTAAGACTTGTCACACTTAACACATGTAAATTTCTTATCAGTGCTGTGGCTAATTTTGTGCGATTTGTAATCCGAAAGTTTGACAAAACCGATGTTACAGATGGAGCAAATCGCGATGAATTTCTTGTCGTGTTTGAGCTTGACATGGTTTTTGAGTTTCGTGTTCGAGGGGAATTTCTTGTCACAAGATTGGCACTTGTGGGGTAAAAACCCGAGACAGTAGTTCTCGTGTTCGGTCAAGTTCGACCGCGTCCGGAAGGCCTTCGGGCAGTTTCGGCACCCGAACGAGTCGATTTTGGGGGTTTTGGTGACGTGGTGTTGGTAGTGGTGTCTGAAGTGGCGCAAAGTGGGCGCAGTTTTGCCACACAATTCGCACAAAAAGCGCGATTTGTGTCTTAAGGCGTGTTGTTGGCAAATTTGGCGCAGAGAAATGATTTTTTTACACAGTTTGCACTTCATTTTCCGGTCGTGGGAATCCCTGAAGCGTTTTTTACCCTTATTATTTCTGATGTTATTGTCCTGACACGTCCTTTGAAACTTCATTTTTAATTCCCGATTGAAACCGTCGAGTTTTAATTGTAAATGATCGATTGTGTTAATGAGCCCCAAACATTCGCTACATAAGTAATTAATTTCGTTGCAAATTCGCCCCACAATACTGACAATTTTTGTGAAGACCGGTTTTTGGGACGACATAGTTAGGGGGCTCTTGAGGGTCAGGAAATAAAATTGGGTCCCCAATGGTGTGTACGAAACGTTGCAAATGACGCATTTGTTGTCTCCGGAGGGCACTTTAGTGCCCCCATAATCAGTACAGTCCTCATCTGACTCCTCAACAATGATATCGCTTTCATCGTTTGACTCTGTTTGTTGGTCAAGGGGCTGAAAACTGTCCCCCGGCAAGTCAAAGTATTGGTTTTGGTCCAAAATTTTACCATCGTAATAATTGTAATAGTCGTAATTATGATACTCTACGTTTTGTATGCTGCAGTACTTAACAGTTTGGGGGTTTCCCCCTTGGTTGGTTTGGGCACAAGCCGGGTAATCGATTTTCTGATTGTTGAAATAGTTCAAGTCCTTACCCAAAGTCTTGTAAAAGTCGGGCACCAGCAGGTCCAAGTTGCTGCAGTAGCTGGGGGCAGGGCTCAAGTCCTTGCTTGTGATTTCGATCATTTCGATCTTGTCGGGGATTTTCAGGGTGTCTTCGTAGATGCGGGTGTCAAAAGTCGGCAGTTCGGGGTACATGCACACGTTCTGGGTCTTGTGGGGTGACATTATGTTGAAAGCTTCCAGTTGGTTGTAATTGTTGTTGATTGGCATGTTGTACGAGTAAAATTGGTTTGGGTTGTTGTCCAGGGTTTGCTTGGCACAGGGGGGCCGGTTGTACACGTTGTAGGTGTTGGGGTACGTCTTGTCGGTCATTCTGAAGCCCCTCAAGTTGAGCGGATTTTGAGGTTATGTTGAATGTTGGGGATTAAAACTGTATATTTAGAGCCCAAAGGCCTCAAAATCAACAAATAGTATTCCTCGAACAAGACTAACGAATAAATATTGTAACTGATTTGTTTACGTTTCAGAATCAAATTATTCAGAATTTTGGAAAATGTTTGTATTGCTGGTGGCCTATGTTAAGTAGTAAAATAATTATTTAGTTCGATTAGGGGTCTCTAAAATACGAAAATGGTAACAATTGCGACATAAGTGTTTATTATCGTTAATAGTTGCTCATTTCTTATAATTAAAACAATGTTTTATCACCATTACAACATTTTGTGTATTAGTGGTTGCTCGCCACTAGGTGCAATTTCAATTGCAAGCATTCAACTGTATTAATTTCTTGCAATATGGTAATATAGGTCTTGCTACTGCTATTACTCTTGCTAATTGACCGTTTATACAAATTCTTGAACAAATAATAACAGGTTGTTTTATTTATTTTGAATTAAATTTTGGTGGATGCGCCGGGTTATTAGTCATTTATTGGAGTAGTTTTAATTTTAGAAGAATCCATTTCAACTGTGGTGGTATCCAGAATTGGAAAAACTGACCAAAGCTACAAGTGTACACAAATTAATTGGACTGTTATCTATAAAATTGTAATTTTTTTCTCACAATAGAAATGACTTTTTCTTCAAAGTCAGAATTAGTGATGTTGTCCGGTCCACTTTAAGGTGTTTTATCTTCAAATGAACTATTGTAATAAGTACATAATTGTGTTTCGTTGTAAGGAATAAAACAACTGCTTGAAATGTTTCTATTTCTTTGTTGTTACCTAATTTAAAAGTCCGCTAATTGCCAATTTCTGTCGGTTAATCGTAATATCAATAACAAAAAATCTATTGGCCAGAAAGTGTAAGGTTTTTCTTGCAGAAAAAAAACAAGAGATAGAGATATGTATTAAAATTTTGGACGAAATTAAACAGTTATCTCCAAACGCATGATTTCAGATTTTTATTTTCTATCAAGTGTAGGGTTTTTAATTATTTTTAGTTAAAGAATTATTATTATAACAGTACTTTGCCATTTTTCTTACTTATAACAAAATTTATGTTATATTCAAAAATAAAAAATGTTATAATAAATAATGATAATAATAATAATTACATTAGAACTTTATTTAAAGGTCGAAGTCTAGGGTGAGGCTATTCAATTTAATCCTTACAAAATACTTAATAATGCTTAAGTTTGTAATTAAAGTAGTATAACCGTCCGATAATTTATTCGACTGTAGATGAACCAATTGGTTCGAAACGTGTTTCTGATATTGACTTGGGTATATTTTTTCTATTTTGAAATCCAACTTTCCACTTTAGAATAGATGTTTTTTACTCTCTAACATTCAGCATTTATTTTTCCAAAAATTCCTTATTTGCAGAATCAGAAGAACAGAATGAGAATTTGGTCGTTCATGAAATTTATTTCGAAGATAATAATTAAGTTTAGATTTTAGGAATAGACGAAATAAAAACATTGGTAGATGCGATTGATAAAGCTGTTTGCTTCTTAACCAATTTAATTTGAAATATACTTATAGGGACCTGCAATAATAATTTTTTTCATCTAAACAAGAATAAGATGATACGTATATAAAGCATTTGTCATTTGTAAAGAGAATTAGTAAATTTTACTAAGTTTTTTTCTCAATGTAAAATTTAAAATGCGATAAGAATTTCAAGGAAATAAAACATTTTTTGATAATGACAGGTATACGTGTTTTAAATCGGAGATTATTTCAGTGATAACTGATAAGTCTTTTTGTTTTTTCAAGAATATTTAATTTGTTATTAAAAATGTTTCCTCAGTAAGATTTTTTGTTTATATTTTTTAAGCGAAAACTAAGAGAACTAGACGTTTTTAAGTAAGACATTGTTCAGGCAATTTTTTACAAGAAATCTAAAACTTTTCCAAGGCGTTCTTAATCTCATAGTTACAACACTCAACTTTGGTGTTTCTTATGGACGTCATATTTAATACTTGTATTTTTGAAAAGTCTTTTTGTTCCTGATTAGAACAATGTATTACATGATATGAACGAATCTTACATGCTGATTAAAATTAAGAAAAAAGCGTTTTTGCAAAGAGTGCTTTGGAAAAAAACGCCAAAAATTTTGTTTAACAAACTAACTTTTGACAGTTTTGTTAAATATGGGAGCAGAATTTTTATAACTTTATCTTGTTTTGTTTTGCAAAAAATAAACTCCTAGCTTATCATGTCGTTTAATTTTTAAATAAGTAAGCTTGGCGGAAATGTGAACCTTCTAGATCCAAATTCAACTAATCTTCCAAAATCTACTTTCTTTAAAAACAAAATTGTTGGCGTTTTTTCCAAAGCACTCTTCGCAAAAATGCTTTTTTTCCATTTTGATTAGTATGTAAGATTCGATCATATCATGTGATACATCGTTGTAATTAGAATACAAAAATCAAATATGGCGTCCATAAGAAAAACCAAAGTTGAGTGTTGTAATTCCGACATCAAGAACGCATTGGAAAATACGATGACAGATTTAGATTCCTTGTAAAAAAGTGCCTGAAGAACGTTCTAGTTAAAAACGTCTAGTTCTCTCAGTTTTCGCTTAAAAAAATAAAAACGAAAATTACAAATTTCCGTTTTTTTACAATTATTCAAAAACTAAAAATGACACATCAAATTTTCTTTCAGATAATTGTTCAGCTAAAAATGCGCAACTTTGCCCTAATTTAACCGACCTCGTATCTCTTATAATAACTGAGATCCCCATGGTGTAGCTCGAAAAACGGACACCCTGTATAAAAAAATATACAACAGCTAACAGAATAAGCTAAAGGCTTTATTTTTCAACAAAGCGCTTACAGAAACGATTATTAATCTCTGTCTTGCTCCAGTTTATCGTAGTTTAAGACTCGGTTTAATAGTTTTACAAGAACATACTGGTGTTCAGAAATGATCAAATTGTCGGGATATGAAAGAAAAATTCGGGAAAGAAACTGAATAATCCGAATATAACAGTAACAATAAAAAGAAGAGGTCTGGTTCGGTGTATAATCGGTTGCCTATGATAACATACCTTGTCTGTTTTTTTTATAATAAAAGTAATAATTTCTAGATTGGGTTTTTCTTTGAGCAACTCGTGTAAGTCTGGTAAATGATCGAGGCGATTAAAATTCCTTTCCTTGTCGTACACGCAAAAATGGAGTGTGTGAATTACATACAGTTGCAATAATTTATGTTTATAATATGCATTGCATAAGCCGTGCAGTTATTCTGTTAACATTAAGTAACCAGTAATTGTATTTGCATAACACGAGTGTTTATGTTGGACCAATTATTGTTTATTAAATTTTCTGGATTTGGCATTTATGGTAATAATAATAATTTTTCATGTTTAATTCCTTAGAGGAACATAAAGTTGACAAGTCAAAATAAATTATGATAATGAACACAGTGTAGATAACACGCGAAAAAGAGTTACTATTACGCTTGTAGTAGTGAAATAGGCCTCAACTATTTTGTGCCGTAAATTTTACCACTACAAAATAGTTTTTATAAATTCGTGATTATTACACCTACCAGCTGTTATTTTTACAGTGCGGACTTATAGTATATTTTACCACTACAGATGTAGTACAATTTAACGTTATACGATGTGTTAAACCAACCATTTTTTTATGTAGATGCTACTATAGTAGATGTTACTATTAGGGTGATTGACAGTTACTATTAAATTTTGATGGGTATATTTTACAGTTCGATGAGATTGGTAATAATAATACACAGTGATTATAAATATCTCTACTTTATTTTATTAAAAAATACATTAAATACCTAGGTACCTTATGTACTCTACAGGGTTGTTCCGTCTAAACCCCACATTAGAAGTATTGAAAGTTCTAATAAAGATATTTATCTGAGAGTTGGTACTTAGGCATAATCCGTTGAGTTATGCTCAATGAAAATATTTTCAAGATGGCAGCACTTCCGGTTATACCGGAAGTCGCTATTAACTTTCTTATTTTAAATGGAAAGCTATATTTTTCACTGCGTTTTTGGATTGGTTGAGTTATTTTAAGGGAGTTTTTGTTAGCCTTCCCTATACCCAAGTTTAACCGTTTTCGAGATATTTAGGATTTGTAAAAATTTTTGAATTTGCACCTGTCCCTTAAAAAATCGGTAACTCGCTTAGTTTTAGAGATTTCGAAATCATGTTTGGAGAATTGAAAAAGAAAGCCTATATCTGTTGTTCAGTGTGATCAAAATTGGAATTGAAGTTAATAAACCCAAAAATTTTAAGATTAAGTTTGGACAACTTCAAGTACCCATAACTTAATTTTTTCAAATAGGATGTCCCAATTTTTATTCTACTAGATGGAGGAAATTTTTTTTCTGCATCTATCGGTATTAGCATTCCCTATACCTATCTGTGATAATTTTCAAGTTATGTTGGTTTTTTTGTTAATGTAGGAAATTTCTTACTAACCACAGCTATTTTTGCATAGTTTGCCATAAAAACATTTCTGATTAAACTTAAACGACAAACTCAACAAATTGTGTTATCAGACTGTGAAAACAAAATAAATTCATTGGGTGTTGGTTTGAAAAACTTTAATTTCTCACCTTTTTTTATTCGTTTCCATGGCAACCTATGAGAAAAGGCCTATGGCTAATGAATTTCTCAATCCCAACAAAAAGTTATTGTAACTTGAAAACTATTAAACATAAGTATAGGGAATGTTAACACAGATCGAAGCAGAATTAAATTCTCTACCATCTAGTGAAATAAAACTTTTGTCATTTCATTTGTAAAAAATGAGTTATGGGTGCTTAGAGTTTTGCAAACTTAATTTTAAAAATTTGGAGTTTGTTATTCTTTTTTAGAAATTTGAAATCACCAAAGGAAAGATCTAGGCTTCCTCTTTCAAATGAGCTCAAAAATATTTCCAAATTTTTAAAAATCGCAGAGTTATCGATTTTTGAACTGGAAGGTGCAAATCCAAAAAAAATTTAAAAACCATAAATATTTCGTAAACGGCTAAATTTAGGTATAGGAACAGCTTATGAAAACTACCTTAAAATAACTCTAGTAATTCAAAAACGCATTAAAAAATATAGCATTCCATTTAAAATAAGGAAGTTGATAGCGACTTCCGGTATATCCGGAAGTGCTGCCATCTTGAGAATATTTTCATTGAGCAGGACCTAAAAGATTATGGTTGTACATAAATTTTCAGATGACTATGATTATTAGAACTCCCAATATTTCTAATGTGGGGTTTAGACAAAACAGCCTGTATAAAACTATATACACACATATTGTCATTTATTAAGACATTAGAATGCAACAAAACAAACAAAATGAGAAAAAAAATTTACAAGGTTTTTTAATAAGAAATAGTTATTTTTTATTTAGAAGCAAAACTAATGGTACTTCTAACTGTTTGGTCACACTGTCACTGTCTCGGGTTTGTACCTGTTAAAAAACTTTATCTAAAATACGATCAGTCATACAAATAATAATAACATCAACAGTACAAAAAGTTACAATAATAACAAAAATTTACTTACCCTGCTGAAATACGGAAAGAATTCTTGATGATTCCAGTCTTCACATAAGTGAACATACAGCATAACTTTCCATTATTTTAACTTTAAAATTTTAAATACCATTTAAAGCAAACTTTACCACATCACCACAACTTTAGAATTACTATCAATCATGACAGGGAATACTAATATATAAGAACTTAAGATGACCGTCATTGTCAATCACACTTCTTCAACTGGAGCTTCTGTTGTTCTATCACTCCTATATGTGTATCTTACTTACTTTATACATTCTGTAGTGGTAAATATTACAGCTAAGTTGTGATCAAGTTAGAATATAATATTTTGTAGTAGTGAATTCTACACTTAAATTGCAATTAATAATATATTTATTTATATCAGTGACATATGTACATTAATGTGTGATACAAGTCAAGAAAAGAAAGAGTATACAAATTGGAATTACAAAAATATATTGATACCAAAATCGTTTAAGCAATATAGTTCCGCATTGACTAATTTTTGTTTAACTATTTTTTTTGAAACAGTGCAAATTTAGTTGTTTAATATGACTGGGAACGCTATTATAAAATTTCAAACATTGGTAAGTACAGCTTCGCTCCAAAAACACAGTTTTGTGGTAAGGATAATTAAAAATCTTATTTCGTCTAGTATCATGTGGATGGTCTATTAAATGAGTATTAAAGTATGACTGGTATTTATGGATAAAACAAAGACATTCATACATATATATATATAATATATATATCTATCAATATATCTAATATATATATATATATATATATATATATATATATATATATATATATATATATATATATATATATATATATATATCTATTTTTAGCTCTTTTAACAAGTAACAACAAGAAGCTAATTTCGCACTAATTTTATTTATGTGGGTTTTCCAATTTAGGTTTCTGTCAATTAATAATCCTAGGAAGGCGGTATCAGATTTTAAGGGGACAATTATATTTCTAATGAAAATGGACTCAGGATAATTATTTTTATTGAGGGGATGTTGAAATAATATACAGTTAGTTTTTTCCAAATTTAATTTTAGCGAGTTGTTTTGAGTCCATGATTGAATGTCTGTAAAATTGTTCTCAGCATCTGTAACAATATCTGTAAGATTATTGCCTGTAATAAGTAAACTCGTATCATCAGCATAATTAATAATGTTGACAAAGCGATTATCAAACATGTGCAACATGTCGTTAATGTAAATAAGGAATAACAGTGGTCCTAGTATGCTGCCCTGAGGAACACCTGATTTAATTTGTAGACCAGGTGAAACATATTTTATATGGTCCTTTATAATGATGACTTTCTGAATTCTGTCAGTAAGATAAGAATGTATCCAATTATATGCAACCCCTCTAATACCGCAGTTTTCGAGTTTATTTAGCAAATTATCATGATTTACACAATCAAAAGCTTTTGATAAGTCTAAGAACATACCTAAAGAAATGTTTCCTTTGTCAATGTTATCATATATTTCCGAAACATACCTAAAAACAGCAGTAGATGTAGAGTGCCTTGCTCTGAAACAATGCTGCTGTTTTGAAAAAAACTTATTTGCATTTAGAAAAGAAATTACTTTTTTATAGAAAACCTTTTCAAAAACTTGGTAATATACTAATTGATCGATAGTTAGTCATTATTAGGGAGTCACCTTTTTTAAAAACGGGTTTAATCAATGATATTTTTAATTCAGATGGGAAGATCCCTTTCATTAAAGATTCATTTATCAAATATGTAAGTGGAGTTATTATTATTATCAAATACATTTGATATGTTGTCAGCACCAACTGTATATTTATTTTTTAAGTTAAGAATTATGGATACCACCTCTTGCTCTGTAACTGGTAGAATTAGAATAGAATTTAGAACCGTTTTGTTGTTGTGTGATCTGCTAGTTTTGCTGGTATTGGTATTACTATGTATTTTATCACTTACAGAATTAAAATATTTATTAAATTCTGCTGCTATTGCTTTAGGACTTTCTATTATGTTATTGGACGAATAAATTTTCTTAATATTGTGATGACTTAAATTTTTACTGTGTGAATTAACGATTTTCCAACTGGTTTTTGTTTTATTATCAGATTTTTTTATTATATTGTCATAGTACTTCTTTTTTTTATCAAGTATCATTTGTGAATACAATTGTAATGTTTGTATTGATTTCGAAAATTTGGATTAATAGAACATAGTTCTGCTAAAAATGTTACTGTCCTTTTCAGTTCATAAAACTCCTCGTCTTTCCAGTCGTTATTAAATCCACTATCGTTTTTTTTTAATTTTATTTTTTTTATTGGAAAACATTTGTCTAAAGCTTCGTTAATTAAACTAATAAATATACTGTACTTATTGTCAACATCTGTTTCTGTGTAGACATTATTCCAATTCATACTTTTCACTGATTTCAATTGATTTTACTATTCACTTGCTTCGTAAAATCTACACAAGAAAAAAGAGTTTAACTTACTATTTGTAGTAGTAAAATTTACCTCGCACTAGAACTATCAGGTGTTCATTATTAAAAAAACTCGCAGCATGCTCTGAGATTGTTACGGAAGTCGTAGAACAATTTTTATAATTGTATTGTTGGTTGCCTACTAAACTATCTCACAAAAATTCATAACCTAAGATTGATAAATAGTTTTCAAAAGCGACGTGTTATGTGTGTTGAACAACAAGGAAGACATTTCCAACAGTTTTTATAAATAATAAATAAATATTTTTATGAAAATCTGTTATCTTTTTAATTGTCAAAAAGTAAGGTTATGAGAGAAGGAATTAATTACAGACATGCAAAATAATTGCTTTTTAATTTTAAAGCACTCTAGAGTTTTTTTTTTTAAATGAACACTTGTTATTTTTTATTAGTAACATCTACACTTCTAGTAGTAATATTAACCACCTCATTGTTACCACATAACATATTTAAGAGTTGCATGTACCGTACTTTTTTTACTACTACAAATGTAGTAATAACAAACACATCATTTTTCTGAGTGAAGTCACCCATCGATCAAACTAATCGCAATTCATTTTTCATCCATCGATGAAATTTTCATTGGCCTATTTTTAAATAAATTATTAGAAACGAACAGTTTGCATAATAAATAACGCTTGGACGACTTAGGATATTGTAAAGACACACCTTGTACTTACGCACAGGAAGAAAAACTTTCTCTATTGATTACTCAAAATCATCAGCTTTGACAATAAGCCGCTTAAAGGAAATTAACATATGGCAAAAATTAGTGCGACAATTGCGCTCCAGTTGCACTTTCACTGTTCAATACTAGATCAGGTCGTTATCTCTGGCAACCTCGCCCATTGTAGGAAGTTTTATTGAATTCGAATTTTGCTTTTTTCCGAATAAAATGCAGCAACAAGGCGGAATGTCGAAAAAAAAAAGAATGTGGAATGTGATTAACGTCCAATGGAAGTGCATTTGAACTTTGCGAAACAACTTGTCCCACAGCTAGACAACTACTTCCAGCTGGTTTGAATCGAAGAATAATAATTATAACAATTATTGGTTGTTGCACATGAGATTATTAGAGCGATGGTTGTTTCAACAAAGTGTTGTTCGATGACCACGGCCTCATTTCGATCGTTTCTCGAGTGCTAAATGAACCTTATTGTCTCGAAGATGTAACTGAGACAAGGTTCTGAAAATTGCTTTTTGAAAGTTTCAAAGTTGGGGAAGGCGCTTTCTTTTACTACGCGAATTTTGTTTACAAGAAGAACAAAGAAAAAATTATTTGGTATATTTGTATTTGTATCATTCAATATACAATATTCAATATTCAATTTGTAATAGTACATCATACAATATACAATTGTATATCATTGTATATTTTGTATATCATTTTGTATTTCTCTTATGTGGCGTTTTTTTTTTTGTAATTTCATTTTTTTGTTGTTATTTTTTTTCAGTTACTGGCTATTTTCTTTATTGTTTTTAAACGTGAGCCTCATTTTTAGTAAATTTCCAGTTTTATAAAGCTCCACTACTAGTTAAAATTGGACCGATTTCCGATTTTGTAATTAAAAACTATAAAAATTAAAAAAAAAATAAATAATTTAAATAAAATAAATAAAAACAAAGAATTCTTTTTATGATTGACTATCATAATTAGTGTTTACTTCCTTTTCTGACCCGTTTAGTATAGAATTAAAGTATATAAAAAAATGTTTTTTAAAAAAACCTTTTATTTAAAAGATGCACTAAAAAGTAAAAAATAATGTATTCCAGTCACACGAGAATATTTTTTCTTATAGGTTAAAATTCTAAAATTTATAAAAGCTTTGGGAGTTGTCAACTGAACAAAGTAATTCTGTAATGCCGTAGTTTTATAACTCCCAAAAGCTTTTATAAATTTTAGGATTTTAACCTGTAAGAAAAAATATTCTCCTGTGATTGAAATACATTATTTTTTACTTTTTAGTGCATCTTTTAAATAAAAGTTTTTTTTAAAAAACATTTTTTATATACTTCAATTTTTTGCTTTGTAGTCTTTATTTATTGCATAGATTTATTGTTATTACACTGTGCATCTACCGTGACGTCCAAATGACCAACATACCGTCTATGTCGGTATAAGTTACGGTATGTACAAATAGAGAACCCCTTTGTAAACATAACCTAAAATTTTAAAACCCCATTTAACAACTTTAGGGGGCAATTAACTATATAGAATTGCATTGTCACGCAGATTACGTAAGCATGTTAAATTTCATTTCATTGCGACTACAGGAACTCTCTCAAATTTACAAATCGAGAACCCCTTTGTAAACATAACCTTAAACTTCAAAACCCCATTTAACCCCTTTCGGGGGTATTTAACTACATAGGATTGCATTGTCACGCAGATTAAGTAAGTATGCAAAATTTCAATCCAGTGGGACAACGGGAACCCTTTCAAATTTGGCCCCGAAAAAATAACCGACAGACAGACAACATTGTGAGTTAAATAAAAGCTTTTAAAAAGAAAATCGTGTGGGAAGCTCTCATTTAAAATTCGGTCACTTATTAAATGAAGTACTAAACATAATTTTAAAATTAAAAAAATAATAGTTGAATTGCAGGATAATTTCTGGTCGTATTCTTGAATTATAATTTTTTGAATATTTATAGCTACTTAGAAATGTAATGAGACAAACTTATTGCAAAGTGCAAGGTTTTCAAAATTGTCATTTGAAAGTTCAAAAGTTGTAGAAGTTGTTTTTTCACTACTCGAATTTTGTTTGCACAAATTCAAATGAAGAAGAAAGAAGAAAAATGAAAAAGAAGTAGAGATTATTTTGTATTTGGTAATTAATCTTGTATTAATATTTTTCAATATTTAGTTCTTTTATTTTGATTAATTGGTAATTTTTTTATACCATTAACATTTTGATACCTAGTCAACTTTTTTTTGTTGGTTTCTTTTTTATTTTAGTTTCTTTACTATTTTTAACCCCAGGCCTCATTTTTAGTAAATTTCCAATTCTAAGTCGTTTTCTAAAACGCCCAAAGCAAAAAATTGTGCAAAGTTTGTTTTACCTCACTCAATATTAAAATAGATAAAAATCTTTTTTGGCTATTTTTCGTTAATTTTTTTTACGATTTGGAGAGAGAAAATGAAGTCGTCTCAACTTAACTAAAGGTTAAACTAAAATTAAATAATTTAAATATAGTAAATATAAACACAAAAAATTATTTTTATGAATGACTTACATAATTAATGTTTACTTCCTTTTCTGACCCGTTTATTAAAGAAAAACAAATCATTTGGGAAGCTCTCATTTAAAATTCGGTCACTTATTAAATGAAGTATTACTTAAACTTAATTTTGAAATTAAAAAATAAAAAAATTGAAGGTCGAATTATTGAATTATAATTTTTTGACTATTTATAGCTACTTTTTTTTAATTTAAACATTCAACACTTAAACATTTTGTCTCGAAATGTAACGAGACAAACTTATTGCAAAGTGCAAGGTTTTCAAAATTGTCATTTGAAAGTTCAAAAGTTGTAGAAATTGTTTTTTCACTACTCAAATTTTCTTTGCACAAATTCAATAGAAGAAGAAAGAAGAAAAATGAAAAAGAAGTAGAGATTATTTTGTATTAGGTAATTAATCTTGTATTAATATTTTTCAATATTTAGTTCTTTTATTTTGATTAATTGTTAATTTTTTTTAAACCATTAAACAATTTTGATACCTAATCAACTTTTTTTTTATTGGTATCTTTTTTATTTTAGTTCCTTTGTTATTTTTAACTCCAGGCCTCATTTTTGGAAAATTTCCAGTTCTAAGTCGTTTTCTAAAACACTGAAAAAACAATTTCTGATTTCGTAATTAACAACTGTAGTTTTAAGTTTCTTTCAGCAAAAAATTGTTCTTTTGTGTTTTTTTTGTCTATTCTTCGTTAATTTTTTTACGATTTGGAGACAGAAATTGAAGTCGGCTCAACTAAAGGCTAAACTAAAATTAAATAATTTAAATAAAGTAAAAGTAAAATATAAGTAAAAAATAAAAATAATGTAAAAAATAAAGTACATAAACAATTATTTTTATGAATGTTTTACATAATTAATGTTTACTTCTTTTTCTGATCAGTTTTTAAACTTTCCTTAAGTTATAGAAATTAGAAAAACCAAATCTTTTGAGAAGCTCATAAGATGCTAAAATTTGGCTCTTATGAAATTAAGTATTAATTAAAATTTATTAAAATTAGAAATTTAAGAATAACAAAGTAACAGAAAAGACAATTACCGTTCGCATTCTTAATTTATATTTTTTACTATTTGTAGCTTCTTTATTGAATATTTTATATTTTTCTGTGGATATGACTTTTCTCAGATTTTCATAATTTTTCCACAATTCCTTATGGGTAATCAAAATTAATTAATTACCTAACTACTAACATGAGATCGAAAATATACTCAATTAGAGCAAGCTGTGCCTGCAGAACTTTAGCCATATTTAGCAGTTTATTTACACTTTAGACACATTTTAGCAGTTTATTTACGACCGCACTTTTGAAGTTATGTTGGTTTTACACAGCATATGATGTGGCTAAAGTTACACTTCACTTTCAAGGCTTGCTCTAATTGAGTATATTTTATGTCATGTTATTAAGTCATTGAACAAAAAAAATATTTAACCGATGTTTAAATGTTGATTTGTGTAAAAAAACTAATTTTTTAAATGCAAAAAAATACTTTAAGCTTACATTAATTTAGTAAATTTCTAGTTTTTTTTACTTAGTTTGAATTTTTTCGTTTATCTCTGTAACTAAAAAAAATTAAACAAAAAAACACAATATTTAAGCTGAAGAAAAAAATATGGACACTGGAAAAAATCATCAAATTATTAACCCAGTACCTTCTGTAGAAAACTGGCTTTTTGTATTCAATTTCTTCTCTAGTCTACACATCCGAAATGGAAACAAAATTTAGAACCTCTTAAAAAAATTAATTTCAGATGTTTAACGACACCTTTCTCTTCCGTACACTCTTATAAAATACACAGGTACTTAACTTAGGAAATTAGCATCTTTCTATACAAACATATGTCGCATTTAACATCCAATTATGAGTATTTAATGTCTTGTTACTGAAGTTATTAAAGATTTGTAACGCCATTTAGATATTTAATAACAATACGTAAACACAATTTGTATAATTGTTTTAGAGCATCTTCCGGATGTTCAAACTTTATTACTATTTAACTATTTGAAATTAAAAACCATTTCTTGTGTTATACTTACGAGGTTAATAACACCGAGTTACGCAAATGCGAATGACATTTTAACTAAAACGTAAAATTATATGAATACCAACCAGTATAACATGCAACTTTGTCCTCATTTGTGAAACCGAATCTATCATTATCTCGCATATGTGCAAATGCACACACACATCGGTGCAGATTTACGACTTTAATTAAATATTTGCATTTTGCGGCTTTGTACAGAGGAAGGAAGAAAACCCGACAGCATACACAAGGCCGACTTCGATGCAAATTGTTTGATGAGAGTTGAACTGTAATTGAATGGTAATAAATACCATTGACATGGATTTATTAAAATGGTATTCATACAAGTGATCTTAATTTCATTAATTAGTCGCAGGTCTGAACAATTGAAAAATTATTGCGTTTGGAGAGAGACAACCTTAAGTCATTGCAAACTGCCTGCTTAATTAATTGCGCGGAATTTGAATAAGCAGGAAAAAAACGGTTCAGGGTATTGCAAAACTGTAACACCTAAAGGGAAAAATAATAAGAAAAGGAATACTTTTACTTCGGATTGAATTTATGCGAATTAAGGTTATTGAATCCTTGCATTTTAAAAGTGTAACGTGTCTAATATTACATGTGAAATTTATTGGACTTTTATTTTTAATATATGAGTACATGTGCGTGTTGTAACACGAACTTGATCGGGTCATTCAAATGAATATATTACACGCGATAGTGACGAGAAATTTGTATATTTTAATTTATTTCGATATTTATTTATTATAGTTTTGTTAGTTATTGCCAGTATTTCCCAGAAATCCTGTGCTAAATCAGCATAAAAATCTATAACACGGTGTAAGTCTAAAGAAAATACACTGAAATCCCCTTATAACGAACTAGATTTGGCCTAAAATATGATGCAATTTTCCGTTTATAACGAACTTTTCACCGAATTTTGAGGTTATGTTGGGCTTTATGACAAATCAGTTAGAGAAGTATTAACTGATGAACAAATTATTGAATTACTAACTGATCTGTGAAATTGTCTGTTTTTAAAAACATAATTACAGTGTGAATTTGATAAAATATTTTATGATAGAAAAGTTCAAAAAATGTCAAAACAAACCATCTTGCTTTATCCGAATGTTTTTATCTAACTTTTGAGTACATTCTTCCAAAGTTTACATGACTAATAGGATTATTTTTGAATGAAATTTTGGGAGCTAATAGTCATTGTCCAGTTCTGTAATTGTCCCAAATCTCATTTAGAAAAAAAGGCGAGTTTAAAAGGTATGAATTTTTAAATTAAGTTGAGGGAAAATTAGATTATTGCCTCTTCACACAAACAAAAATTTTTTCAGACTGTTGTAGTCAAGATTTTTTAATGACGTTTTGGGAATTAATAGACATTATTTTGGGCTATAATTGTACAAAATTTCATTGTTGAAATAAGTTGGGTTTCGAAGATATAAATTTTTGAAGTGAAGTTGAAGGACAATTAGATTTTTTCTTTTTTTACACCAAATATGAATTTTTTTCGCACAGTGTTAGTCGATATTTTTAAACAAATTTTTGGAAGCCAATAGTCATTGTCTACATCTGTAATTGCCCCAAATCTCATTTAGAAAAAAAGTCGGGTTCGGAAGGTATGAATTTTTAAATTAAGTTGGGGGAGAATTAGATTTTTGTTTTCTCACACAAAATTTTTTTCAGATTGTTGTAGCTAATATTGTTTAACGATATTTTGGGAGTTAATAGACATTATCTCGGACTATAACTGTACAAAACTTCATTGTTGAAATAAATCAGGTTTGAAAGATATAAATTTCTGAAGGAAAATTAGATTTTTGTTATCTAACACTAAACACGAATTTTTTTTGCAAACTTGCGATAAATATTTTCGAACGAAACTTTGGTAGTTAATTTCCATTGTTCAGTTATATAATTATGCAAAATCTCATTTAAGAAAATAGTCGGGTTCAAAAGATATGAATTTTTAAATTTAAGTTAAGGGACAATTAGATTATTGCCTCTTCACACTAACAAAACTTTTTCAGTCTATTGTCCTCAATATTTTTTAATGACGTTTTGGGAATCAAGAGACATTATTTTTGGCCATAATTGTACAAAATTTCATTGTTGAAATAAGACGGGTTTCAAAGATATAAATTTTTGAAGTAAAGTTAAGGGAAAATTAGATTTATTCTTTTTTTACACCAAACATGAATTTTTTTCGCACTGTTTTAATCGATATTTTTAAACGAATTTTTGGAAGCTAATAGTCATTGTCTACATCTGTAATTGCCTCAAATCTCATTTAGAAAAAAAGTCGGGTTCGGAAGGTATGAATTTTTAAATTAAGTTGGGGGAGAATTAGATGTTTGTTTTCTCATACAAATTTTTTTTCAGATTGTTGTAGCTAATGTATTTTAGCGATATTTTGGGAATTAATAGAAATTATCTCGGACTATAACTATACAAAACTTCGTTATTGAAATAAATCAGATTTGAAAGATATAAATTTCTGAAGTGAAGTTGAAGGAAAATTAGATTTTTGTTATCTAACACCAAACATGAATTTTTTTCGCAAACTTGCGATACATATTTTTGAACGAAACTTTGGTAGTTAATTTCCATAGTTCAGTTATATAATTGTGCAAAATCTCATTTAAGAAAATAGTCGGGTTCAAAAGATATGAATTTTTAAATTTAAGTTGAGGGAAAATTAGATTATTGCCTCTTCACACAAACAAAACTTTTTTCAGACTGTTGTAGTCAAGATTTTTTTAATGACGTTTTGGGAATTAATAGACATTATTTTGGGCTATAATTGTACAAAATTTCATTGTTGAAATGAGTCGGCTTTTGAAGATATAAATTTTTGAAGTGAAGTTGAAGGAAAATTAAATTTTTTCTTTTTTACACCAAACATGAATTTTTTCCGCACAGTTTTAGTTGATATTTTTAAACGAATTTTTGTCATTGCCTACATCTGAAATTGCCCCAAATCTCATTTAGAAAAAAAGTCGGGTTCGGAAGGTATGAATTTTTAAATTAAGTTGGGTGAGAATTAGATTTTTGTTTCCTCACACAAAAATTTTTTCAGATTGTTGTAGCTAATATTTTTAACGATATTTTGGGAATTAATAGAAATTATCTCGGACTATAACTATACAAAACTTCATTGTTGAAATAAATCAGGTTTGAAAGATATAAATTTCTGAAGTGAAGTTGAAAGAAAATTAGATTTTTGCCATCTTACATCAAACATGATTTTTTTTCGCAAAGTTGCAATCGATATTTTCGAACGAAACTTTGGGAGCTAATAGCCATTGTTCAGTTATATAATTGTGCAAAATCTCAATTAAGAAAATAGTCGGGTTCGGAAGATATGAATTTTTAAATTTAATTAAAGAGAATAAAAATCCTCTAGAATACCAAGTTTTAAAAATCTCTAATTCAGACAGTAAACAAAATTCAAGAATGCCGTTTTGGCCTGACTTAGACCTTCTTGTTATCTACAGACTGGCAAAACTTCATTTAAAAATTTAAACCAAAACACTGTCAAAAACTTAGTTTTTGAAATAACCAAAAATAGTGGTGACAACACATTTTGAAAATTTTTATCTTTTATTACACTAAGTATTTTCGAATAAAATGTTTTGAGGTGATAAAGGAATGAAATTCGGTATATCTTCTCCAAAAAAATTCGATGTAAAATTGTTATATTTTTATAATTTTTTTATGGAAGGACTCGTATTTAAGGATCATATTTATTTAAAATGTTTGTTAATCCCAAATTTATTTGACGACTACAACTCTTTATATCTCAGAAAATAAATATTCGGATAATGCAAGTGGAGCTCTACTATCACTTCCCTACAATATCAAATGCACACGGTATATGTATTCGCAAAGGATTAATGTTTTTTTTAGTTTTTTTTTAGTTCGTTATAACCGGACTCCACTGTACTTAAGAATTATTTTTAAGCTTTCAAACGCCGATTACGGCGAAACTCCACCGCAATCAGCCCCAAAAAATCGAGTTTAAAAATTATTAATAATTCCTGTTTTTATAATTTAATAATGAATAAAACTGGATTATGTAACGTGACAACTTCGAAGGCCGCCACTTTAGAATTTGATCGGTGACAATGTCCCCAAAATAATTGCCAACCGCATTTTTGGCGTTAAGAAACCCTTTATCTAAAAACTGCCATAAATAACCGAATTACGATTAATTAATTGTTCCGACCCCATTCTTGGCCTTCTAATTAATGCGATATTTTTTCAAACTTGTTTCGAAAAATATTAATCAAACAATACTCATAAATAACGCGAATGGTGCAATCAAATTCCCACAACTCGGAAATCGAGCGCTACCAATAGATCACCGAGCGAAAAAATCCCTAAAGTCATGATACTGAGATAAAAGCTTGCAACACTGGTTGGTAGAAGTGCGAATGCACGTTCGATTTCGATCTGAATTTGTTTAACCTTCTTGTGAGATAATTGGAGGCCTATTTGCGATTTTTCTGATCTTTAGGCAAATGTTAATTGTCATTAATACAAGATTTTTATTTTATGCAGAAAAGCTCCCGAAGATTTTAGATTTATCGCGTGATAATCACCGGTTATGTAACCACAAATTTTCTAACAAAAATTGGGACAATAAACAATTAAGTGGACGTATTGTCAAGGCATGCTATTAAACTTGCTAATGTTGGCAAACGTAACGTATAATTAAATTTCCCAATTTAAATTAGGGGCCGCCCAGACAGCCTTAAGTGGGCGAACTGGAGCTTTAGAATTAGATTTTTACGCGAGATGAAAATGCTGCATATAAGGAGATAACCGATTTAATTAGATTCGCGATAAGGATCACGAATATTGAATAGTCGCTTCTAAATCAATAATTTCTTATTACAGGCAGGTTAATTATTCCAGGTCCGGTTACAACGAGTTTGTGGCAAAGGTGTGACAGGACTTCGGCCTTATTCTAGTTTAAATATCGAGGAATTAATTATTTCAAAGTGCAAACAAAAATTTATTCGTCCACCGAACATTTGTGAAAAAAATTTATTAAAACTGAACGATGAAATTGTAATTTGTTGTTTATTTCTCTCTACTGAACTAAAATTTTCTCGTATTTACACTGGTTACGAGTTTTCACAGGAAAAATATTTATAATTTTTTTGAGCTTATAACTAGAGACTTCCCTAACACGTAATTTTTAAGGGCTTTTCTTGAAACTCGGAATAAATTTGTTTCCTTCAAAATGTAAATATATGACACCCTTTTTATTTTTCCTAAATTCCTACACCGACTTGTATCCTAAAAGTGTTTTAAACATCATAAATTTGTAACCTTCCTAATTTAAAATAGGATGTTTTTTCTTTCAATTTTTTGTATATTAGTATTAGTTTTAAATTTACTAATAGTTTTACTTTTACATCTAAAGATTTTTTGTTTTTTAGGCTTCCAGTCTTTCAATCTCATAGTTTCTATGTTAATTTTTCAAATTATTACAGTGTTTTTTCAGTTTCTCAGTAGCTTAGTTCTTTAGAATTTGAATCTCAATATTTTTTTGTATTTTTGTGTTTCAGCTTTTTAGTTTCTCAGCGTTAAAGTTACTTTGTTAGTTTTTCAACTTTTAATTGTTCTTTTGTGTAGTTGAAAATACTTTAGTTGTTATATTAAATTATTTTTTAAGGTTGTATTGTTTTTTAATTCTGTAAATTCACGAACCCTTGTACAGCATTGTTTAAGTCAAGCCACTCCGAAAAATTACTTACTTTCTCACTCTGAAATTTTGTTAATAACATAACAAAATTAGAAATAGTAGGCCTGTCCTTGTTTAAGCTATTGAACTCGTAAATAAAATGTAAATTTTTCTAAAAAGTATTCCAGGAATTGTGGACAAAAAAGTTAGTGACAAACTATACAAAAAAAAACTGAATATAAAAATCTATTAAAAATAAAAATATTAATTGAATGAAAAAATATTGGTAATATAGAGATGCCTGAAAAATGAACTAACTTTACAACAGCAAATTTAGAATAATATTTAGGTTCAATAATTAATGAACTTTTTAGGTATAGCTTTTTTTTGAATTAACATTAGTGCCCTTGAAAATTTTTGCGGAAGAAATTGTTTTTGGTTGTTTAGGGCAGAGAATAAACTAAACTTTATATTACTAGCGCCCAAGTAGCACAGCTTCAACCATTTGGCAATTGCAGCGAAAAGATAGTCATGAAAACGTCATCAAAACCGAATCAAATGTCTTTCTTTGCTGCGAATTACCTTATTGCTTTTCAGTCAGCTTTAAATCATACAATCTCAACTCATGTTGGATAGTGTCATCAAAGGAATATGTTAAAAGCCAATTAACAGCAAAAGCCTAATGATCCATTTAGTAAAGCCAGAAAATATCGATTCCAGCAAAAAAAGGCCAATATACAGCTACAGCCAAATAGCTGATTTTGAGACATTTGTTTAGCTTTCCTAAACCTTATTGCAATCATATTACAGTTCTATAGCTGTGCAAATTTTTTGGCTGTTAATAAGTCATGAAAGCCAATACGCTGCGTTATCAGTGATGCAGCATTTTAGCCAAATTTTGGAATTAGTAGACAAAATGGCTGTTTATACTTAATTTTAGCTAAAAAGTCTGTTGACCAAAATATTGCTTAGAGTCTTATTACAAACTTGTTTTCGTTATGTTAGCTGTTAGTAAGCAATAAAAGCCAATACGCTGTGATATACCGTTACGGATCTGTGGAAACATTTTAGCTATTGATAAATTATGCAGTTTAATATGTTTCGAGTTGACTGCTACATTTTATAGTAGCTACCTAACAAAAATTAGGTACAAAAAAATTTGTGGCCAATAGACAACCGATGCTGTGGAATTTGTTGAAGCTCAAAGTAGGTTACAGCATAATAAGATTATTAAGCACACTTTAGTACCATTTTTTTTTTATCAAATATCAAAATATAATTGCCTTTAAAGATGTCTCATATCAAAAAAGGGTTCTTTGAAGATATACAAAAAAATTTCAACATTGATGCTTCTCTGATAATTGTTTATTGGGTGAAGTAAAAAGACTTCTCTTTTATTTCGACTTTTACATAATTTCAGTCATACTATTGTCCCCTATTTTGGGCAGTAAGAAAGTGAAAATTTTGATTTGTATCGTTTTGTGGTTCATTGGAAGGCAAAGGACAAAGAAATTAATGCGGATTAGAACAAAATCGAGTTAGTAAGAAAGTCAATAAAATCTGGTAACTTTTCATGTCGTTCAGCCACATTGGGGTGGTTTAATTGTTATCTCTTTCTAACACAACGGTACAATGCGGTACTTTCGATACCTAAATTTTTGCGCCATCTACCTCATCTCATTGTCACAGATCTTTCTCGCTATTTTAGAGGAATTTACAACCAAAGGCGCAAACCCCTCAAAGACAGAAAGAGAAAGTGTAAGACATTGAAAAGTTAGAAAGAGATAACTGTAAGTACCATTCTTGGTCTGCCGGCCAGATTTCAGCCAAATAGCTGTAAAATACATTTTAGGGAAAATTAAGCTGAAAACTAACATATTATTCCACATCACAGCCTTATAGTTTTAAATGCCGGTACAAGGGAGCAGGAAGACATGTTGGATGAAAGCGAAAGATCCTCCATGTTGTTTTAAAATTAAAAAAAAATAGCAAATAATAAATTTGTAGCAGATTTATTCAATTTACCGTCGCAATATACAAGTGTAACGTCACTAAAGATGTAAAAATTTTTTTTTCAAATTAAATGTTTTTTTTAAACAAGTATTAAAAAATTGCAACAATGAAAGATTTATTGTATTTTCTGTTATTCTGAAGGCGCATTACTTTTTCGGATCTTTTTTATGCATATTTGTCAATAAACCTCAGTTCGCACAAACTTTTATATTACTGGGACTGAATATCAAGCATAATATTATTTATCAAGAACACAAAAAAAGTAACATCATCCGCCATTGCTATAACAGAGTCTTATATCTGCTGGTGTAGCCATGTTATAGTTATTTAGTTTTCTGGATGGATGCATAGCAGCATTTACAGGTTTTTGCTCTTCTTAATCTACAATATAACCATTTTCTCCCCAAAAGCAAATATTTTGACCATTTGGCCATAAGAGCAAATTAGATTGAAAAGATGTTTTTATGACTATTTAGCTTTTTTTCCTACATTTTAGCTTGTTAGCTTTAAAAGCTTAAAAGCTACTACTTTGCAATTCTCACAGCCAAATGGCTGTATTTCAGCAAATATTGATGGCTGTTTTAAAGCTGTAAATGCCAAAAAATGGTGCGCCAAATTGGTCAGTACAACGTCACAGAAACCTTACCAAAGTGCTTCTGTGGATTGCTGTTAAAGTTAAATGGCTGTTCATTTTGCTGCGAAAACGTTTTGGTGACCAAATAAAAACTGTGTGTGCTACTTGGGCGACGTTTCAATTTTAATTAAATCTTCATCAGGCTGCAATATTGATACGTTTTGCTTGTTTAAGTTATTTATTTATATTTATTATTAATTTATAATAATAATAATAATTATTATTATTATCATTATTATTTATTATTATTATTATTTATATTTATAGCTTTTTTCTTTGTGCAGTGAAGAATTTTAAGTTTTTTACAAAACGTATTTCGTTTTGTTTGTTTTTTTGGATTTATTACATTAGAAATTGTTTTAATTTTTTCTGAAGTAGGAATTAATAAAAAATGAATCTTAAATTACCAGATTTTAATTCCTAATGTCTTTTGAGACCTAAATAAAGTTTTTAACATCCTTAAAATCCGGCCTCTACTTATAACAATCGTTTAAAAAATCGAGTGATGTAAATAAAATTTTATTTGCTGGTGAGAAGTTAGCGTGACGCTTCAGAATGCTTCATGTCTGCTATAAATACACGATAAAAAATTCCTTTAATTAGCAACACTTTAATAAAGTTATTAGCTAAGTATCTACACCAGGTGTTATTTTGCAAAAACTTGCACGCTCTATCACAGAAAATATTTATCTTGAAAATAGTGTTCGTGCTAATAAATACGAATTCTTACCCAGTAATTATAATCGTGCATAACTTTCTCACCAATTTTCTATTAATTTCAATTTTGCCATAAGTACGAATACTATAATTATAAAATTTTAAATACTCGGGTAAAATAAATATCTTTGACATAATTTTCAGAATTGAGAAATGAAATAGTGCTTTTACTTATTCGTATGAGTAATAGTATTGAAAATTGTCAGAATCGTAATTCTGATTTTTTTGAAAAATCGTCAAAATTATTCAAATGTTGGTGAAGCAGTGGTTTTGTTTTTGTGTTTCTCTTCTTTCTCTATTTAATTAATTTACCTCTAGTTTGAAAGTCAATTCTTGTTTTTTCTTCAATACAGGGTGATTCTTTTCTTTTAAAATTTCAAAGTTGGCTCCAATTTCCGGAAGCTCAATCACTTTGAAAATAATTTAGTTGAATGGTCGATTTGAATCGTAAAAAAATAAAAACTCTAGCTACATTAGAAGTTGTAAAGTTTCTAATGTAGGCCCTAAAAGAATCACCCTGTATATCGAATTTTATAAGCTAAAAGTCAGCGAAAACAACAAACAACAATTAAGTTAATAGTGTTCACATTTAACTACATACAGTAGTTCAGTTCCTTAATAGCAGCATTAAAACCCTTTTGTACATTAGCATACACGTAATTAAAAGATAAATAAACCTAAATCTGTCGAAACTTGCGATCTCTACAAACACTCACAAATTGGTCCAACTCTATCTACAGTTCACTGTACTGTCTAAATACCGTTCTTTTGAAGGTCCTTGAGATTGAACAAGTGGTAAAAATCGTCAAATTTCAGGTAAAATCACCGTTCCCAATTTGTCCCAACATAAAGTTAATTCAATTTACAACAAAATTTCACAATGTGCCATAAACCGATTTTACGAGCGAATGTTTCGATTCCGCCTTGTTATTAGCGTAATGGATACCTTTTAATGGTAATAATCGTCATTAAAGCGTCCTTGCAACCGACCTCATTTGCGTCTTTTCCGTCAAAAATAATCCCGTGGCTTACTATAACAGAATCACGTTCTTCTCTTTACCACTTGTCGATTTTCTGCACGAATGATTGACCAACAAGACTTTGACTTCCTTTCGATTTCGGAACTGAACACAGCTCCAGTTTTTGCGATTGCTTTCTACCGGACAATTTTTATAATTGCGTGTTTGAAAATCATTGTTTTATCTGATTTCATCTCGCGGTGTTGTTTATGACACTTTTACAAACTAGAAGAAATCGGGCAACTATTTACTAGAAGCTTTCGTCAACGAGCATTTTTGATGCGAGATAACGCTGGTCTGCAACGAAATGTTCCTTAAATAAAATTAGTACGAATATGAAGAATGATTTAAGCGTGCTTTCACTTTTAATGATTTTTTTAATTTCTCAATATTATTTTAAATCATTATCGTTTCTTAAACTTGAAAATACTCTGGGAGTTTTGTAATCACAAATATTTGATTGCGATTTTATGAAATTAACTAATTAAAAAAAAACATTCAATAAACTGTCATGGAAGTATTATTGATCATAACGAAAATATTTAATAAAGTGTTCAAAACAGTGTTTTTTTTATTCTTCTGGAAAATAAGTATTAATTAATCAAAAATGAATAGGTGTTTATAAAATAAAAGTAATTGGAATTTTATTAATTCTGTAGTGTCTTTTTGAATCGACGGTATATAATGCTTTAAGTAAAAAATTCTTAATAAAAATTTTTTGCACCAAACATTTAAACATTAGGTGTTCTAGAATGACATAAGAAATAATAATTTTGCAGCGTCTTCATATTAATTAATTTGATTGCGATTTTATGTAATTAACGAATTACTAATTGTTAAAAGAAAACTATCAATAAACTGTCATGGAAGTATTATTGATGTTAACAAAAATGTTTAATAAAATGTTCAAAAAAATATTTTAATTCTACTTTTTAATATTAATAAAATAAGAATTACTAATAATTTAATCGAAATTTTATTAATACGACAGTCTCTATGCTTTAATCAAAAAATCCTTAAGTAATAACAATTTTTCACTGACTTTTTGCACAAAACAACATTTAAGCACTGCCTGTCCTAAATTTTTTGCAGCGACTTAATATTAATAATTTTTTAAATTCATTAATTAATTTAAATTAAAAAATAAATACAATGTAATTCTTACATTTTTTCGTTACAATTCACAGTAACATACCCTTTCTGTATAAAATTCGTTAGTATTAAGTTGTTGCAAAGTTATTATTTATGTCATTTTAAACAAGCGAGGTTTAAATGTTGTTTTGTGCAAAAGTCCGTAAAAATTAATTAAGTAAAATTTAAGAATTCTAATTGAATTATTTGCCATTCTAAGAAAACACAGTTTTCGGAATTCTTTGTTTATTAATTAATGGCAACTTTCATAATTACATTTAAAGAAGCATTAAATTAAATGTTGTTTAGAATGTGAAATGTTTGTCAACAAATCCGTGCTAACCATCACATTATAAACAACATTTAACTTAATGCTCCTTTAAATTTGATTCTCAGATTGGTCCATAGATTTTTTTACAAAAATTTAACCATTTTTTGAACATTTTATTAAATATTTTCCCTAACATCAATAATACTTCCTTGTCAGTATATTGATTATATTTTTTAACATTCACTAATTCATTAATTACATAAAACCGCAATCAAATATTTGTGATTACAAAACTCCCAGAGTATTTTCAAGTTTAAGGTTCGTTTTATGGAGACGATATCTTCAGATCGGTTTACTGTACATATAAAAAATGTTTTAAAAAAAAGCTTTTATTTAAAAGATGCACTAAAAAGTAAAAAATAATATATTTCAATCACAGGAGAATATTTTTTCTTAAAGGCTAAAATTTTAAAATTTATAAAAGCTTTGGGAGTTGTCAACTGAACAAAGTAATTCTGTAATGCCGTAGTTTTATAACTCCCAAAGCTTTTATAAATTTTAGAATTTTAACCTGTAAGAAAAAATATTCTCCTGTGATTGAAATACATTATTTTTTACTTTTTAGTGCATCTTTTAAATAAAAGCATTTTTTAAAAAACATTTTTTATATATTTTTATTTTTAGCTTTTTAGTCTTTATTTATTGCATAGATTTATTGTTATAATACTGTGCATCTACCGTGACGTCCAAATGACCAACATACCGTCTATGTCGGTATAAGTTACGGTATGTACAAATCGAGAACCCCTTTGTAAACATAACCTAAAATTTTAATACCCCATTTAACCCCTTTAGGGGGTATTTAACTACATAGGATTGCATTGTCACGCAGATTAAGTAAGTATGCAAAATTTCAATTCAGTGGGACAACGGGAACCCTTTCAAATTTGCCTCCGAAAAAATAACCGACAGACAGATAACATTGTGAGTTAAATAAAAGCTCTTAAAAACCATTTCAGTTGATGGGAAGATAAAAAAGCTGAGAACTACCAGGAAATTATTTGAGAATTTTTTTCTTTTCTGTCGGTTATTTTTTCGGAGCCAAATTTGAAAGGGTTCCCGTTGTCCCACTGAATTGAAATTTTGCATACTTACTTAATCTGCGTGACAATGCAATCCTATGTAGTTAAATACCCCCTAAAAGGGTTAAATGGGGTTTTGAAGTTTTAGGTTATGTTTACAAAGGGGTTCTCGATTTGTACATACCGTAACTTATACTGACATAGACGGTATGTTGGTCATTTGGACGTCACGGTTCATGCACAGTGTAATGACAATTAGGGGTGGGCGATATTATGATTTAAATATCGATAATCGATACATTAAAATTATCGAATAAACATCGATATATCGAAATATCGATACATATCGAAATATCGATATATTATATTGAAGTATCGGTATTTATCGATATATCGATGAAATATGAGTATTTGTAGATAAATGATAGTACCTAATAAATGTTACTGTTAAATTTTAAAAAGTTGACATGGTAAAATACTTGTTTTTTTTGTTAAATATGTCTAAATTATACAAAGATCATAAAGTTTTGTACTTATAGTTATGTAGCTAATGTTTTTGCATTAATTAATGTTTTTTTTTAGCAAAAAATGCTCGAACCCGTCGATTTTGGATTTTAAATCGCCATCTTTACACATACAAATTTTGTTAGTGACATCGTCATTTGTTTTTGAACTATGATGTCATCCTCAATTTTTTGGGTAGGCAATCCTCAACTGTTTTTGTTTTTCATTACATTTTTCAGTCCTCTATTCAACAATTATACAAAATATAAAATCTTGTACGATAATTTTTTTTGAGAATATTAATATCTACACTGTTCAAAAACAGATGACTATTCTAACACAATTTTTCTATTAAAAGAAAAGATGATAATTTAAAAACAACAATCGACGTGTTTCGTAGTTCTTTGCACAATTAAATAATGAATTAAGCTTTTAACTAAACTAAAACGGTATTATCAAAATTTGTCGGAATATCAATAAATATTGACAATTATCGATGTTTATCGGTATATCGATAAAAATCGATATTTATTAATAATATCGATATATGTCGATAATTATCGATATATCGATACTTTTTGATAATTATATCGATCAACGATATATCGATATATCGATATTTTTATCGATATATCGGTAAAAATTCCCAGTCCTAATAACAATAAGTAAAACTAAAAAGCAAAAAATAAAAATATATAAAAAAATGTTTTCTAAAAAAAGCTTTTATTTAAAAGATGCACTGAAAAGTAAAAAATAATGTATTTCAATCACAGGAGAATATTTTTTCATACAGGTTAAAATTCTAAAATTTATAAAAGCTTTGGGAGTTATAAAACTACGGCATTACAGAATTACTTTGTTCAGTTGACAACTCCCAAAGCTTTTATAAATTTTAGAATTTTAACCTGTAAGAAAAAACATTCTCATGTGATTGAAATACATTATTTTTTACTTTTTAGTGCATCTTTTAAACAAAAGCTTTTTTAAAAAAACATTTTTTTATATATTTTTATTTAATATAAGTACTATTAATTTCATTCGTTTGTTTGTTTCAAAACACGTCAAGAAACTACAATCTCTGTTTGAGATTTGAATGCTTGTCAAGTAATGTTTTCAAACGGACCGATTCAAACGTCACTAACAATCACATCAGCCATTTCGCCCATCCAATCCTTTTACTTTCAGTCGCATTTTTGCCCATTTCCCTTCAATGGTAATAATGCACCAAGCCGCCGACAATGACTTAGTGTTATTGTCAGCCTGTGTGTTCACATTTGTCCCAAAGCAACGCTGTAATTCGCTTACGTAACGAAAATTACACTTGCCTACTCATTTAGAACGAAAGTTGTGTCGTGTGATAAACGACAAACTATTACATCGCTTGCGGTGCAAATATTAATTACAAATTAATTATTGCAAGTCGCTCGGACATTTTCGAAAAATTTAAACCCGCCGGTGAATCCCCTTTGCATAATTGCCAACAAACTAACTTGATTGAAACAGATTACAGAGCCGAGTGTTTGATTAAAATCGATAAAGTGTTGGGCAAGAAAATCGCCCAAAGCCACAACACGAAGATAGACAATTGGAAAATTGGATAAAGACAGATAAAGAAAAGTTTCAGATTTCTTTGCTAGTGAAAGGTTCAAATAACGAATGTTATGTTTCAATTAAATACGGTGATAATAATGTTGCTCAAAATTGGCACACATATGGCGTTTCGCAAATGCGATAAAAATTAACAACACAACAGGCCATAAAGTGAGTGAAAAGTCGAATAATTTGGGAAAGCTATCTCCTGATTGTCGAGAGATTAGGACAACTTATTTAAAAGTACCAGATCTTATCTGCTGAAATAACTATCGGCAGGAAATGTAGGTAGTCTGCTAAGTTTATTACACAACGTAATATAGCCGAGATATGTAAATTTTCAGATTAATTTAGAAACTGAAGTAATGAAAATACAAGTTTTTTAATGCAGTTTTTATGTTGTTTATATTGATTATTATATCAGCGGTTTTTAATTCATTACGAGCTGGATTAATGAATGAATCAAACGCTGAAATTGTTCCTGAAACAGGTGATTCTTATGCGTGATTATTATAAGTTTAATTCTTCTGAATCGAAATATACCAACAAAAATTATATATCACGTAATAGTACGGAAAGAGAAGTTTTACTGGACAAGTAAGCAGTAAGTCTTCGACTCGTCCTGCAGTAGAAGATCACTTTCCGGAAGTGATGCATACAACATTTTTTTTGCAATCTGATGAGGATTTATTCCAACTTTATTGTCTCGGTAAGATGGTACTTCATTTTATCGTTTTTACCGGACTAGTCCGGGAAAAACTATCCAGCGGACTAGTCCGGCAAAATGATACTTTCCGGCATGAATATTATGAAAGTAAAATGTTCATTACCGAACGGTTCAAAAAAAACTTTTTTTGTAATAGATTTTTTAAATAAATCGTTGGTTTCACTTAAAACTATGACTGTAAATTTAATAATTGTGACAATAATTCACAATAAGGTACTAGATGCTGTCATGGACAGAGGTATTGCCATCATATGATTTAGACAATGACAACGGCTTTTTGACCTTGAAAAAATGCCATAAAAGTGACAAGTTTTGAAAGATTTAATGTCAGTGTCACATGCTGTCACAATTTGGTGACACAAAAGTTAACCTAAAATATACATTTTTGACAATATATTCGATTTGACAAGGAAATTTTTCAAGGTCAAAAAGCCGCTGTCATTGTCAAATTCATACCTCTGTCCATGACAGCATCCAGTACCTTAATTCACAACAAGTGCTATAATTCGATTCAAAACTCTAGGAATCATTGAAAAATGTAACTAGTATTAATAACATTTTTCTTTGTAGTTTTTTTCCTTTTAGATTTTCCATTAAAATTTTAACTAACAAAAATGTGCTTCTGACAATCTTCTGAACATTTTCCGTTGTATCGTCTCTCATCTATGTGTAATATTTTTTGATGAAATCTTTCTTCATGTTTATATCGATACTATGCTAAGATTTTCGGTGAAGAAATCTAAGTGAGAGTCAAAAAAAGGACATCTTGCATACAGACCTTTATAAAACAATCCGAATGATTTCCAGTTATTCCCTGCTTTTTTATCTTATCAACTGAAATAGTTTTTATACAGAGTAAATTTTTTTTAGGGGATATACTACGGTACACTCAGAAAAGTTAAAAATGTCGTGTCCATAAACCGACCCTCAGTTGTAAATTATCCGCGAAGAGAGATGCATTTGCAATGAGTTTATTCTGTTTATTTTAAATATCTACCGTAAGGGTCAATTATTAATATTATTAGCGTCATTAAAATTTAATGCACGATTTTTATTTATTGAAGCGTCATTAATTTCATAATTAATAATCATATGACCAAATTAAAGCAATTTGATTAGTCCATACGCGTTGTTAACTTTTAAAGACCAATTAAATTTTAACAGAGCTTTCTATAATCCGGCCCCACATTAAGTTGGCCAATGTCAAGTTAATCGCGATTTAAATTAAGGGCCGATTTACAGAAAGCGAAATTAAAATTTAATTCCGAATTAAACTAATTCCACATTAAGGGTCGGTTTGCAGGGAGCGGCGAAATTAAAATTTAATTTAAGATTAAGCTAATTCGAATTATGTTGCCGTTTAAAATGCACTGACAAACGCCAAATTATAACCACGAATTAAATTTTAATTGCAAATAAAACGTTCTGTAAACCGACCCTAAGTTGTCTTTTAAAAAGTATTCAAAAATGTCAAGTAAATCCCGAATTAAAATTTAATTGCGAACAAACGCGTTTTAATAACGTCAGTAGATATTTAAAATAAACAGTTATTGGAACTTAATGCAAATGCATCTTTATCACTTTCCCCTCGCAGATGATTTACAACTGCGGTTGCGTAGGAGGACCCGAATAATAAGGATCGGTTTATGAACACGACATTTTTAACTTTTCTGAGTGTACATTTTACTCAGTTTTAAAGGCGATTTCATCAAAACAGTAATTCCAGATTATTCCAATAATTAAAATTCATTCCAGTTATTCCAACGTAATTCCCGTAATTCTATCATAATTTATTAAGATTTAAGATCAAAAAAATTCCTGTAGGTACTTAATTCGGAATTGATTCCAATAGTTCTATTAATGAGATTCAGCGCATTTTCTATTTCAAGTGATCTAAGATAATTCTAAATAGTTATTTTCATATTAAGTGCGCAGAGCAAAGGTTTTTTGGGCTTAAGAACATTAGGTTTTTTATTGAAACCCTTAGGCCGAGATAAAAAATACATTCGAGAAAAATTTTTTTTAAACTTATATTGAATTTCAAAATTTGTTTAACTACTAATTCCAGAGCTAAAGGCCTCCATTTTTTGGCCTCTTTGTATTCCTTCATGAAAAATAAATCGTGGGAGAGAATCTCAGTGTAGTATTTGGAAATTAAATTAATAAACTTTTGCATAACTTCCGAAATTCGAGAAAAATCTTCCCAGTAATTCATAAACAATTACAGTAGTTTACAGATAATTCCAGTAATTCCATGAATTACAAAAATTATTTTAATAATTTCAAATACTCTCAAATATAGTTCCAAGCGATTCCAAAATATACAACAAATTCCGGTTTCAAAAAAAATTCCACAGATGTAGTAGGTAATTAAAAAAAAATTACTGAAATTCCAGTAATTCATTAGAATTAGTTTAGATTTTTAAATCCTTAGAGATTCCTAATTAATTCCAATAATTTCAAATAAATTTCTGTAACTCCTACTTAATTCCCGTTAATTTTACTTAATTTCCGTAATTCCAAAATAATCCTGCAATCCCAAAACGAATTTCAGTAATCTAAAAAGAATTCCAGTAGTACTAATAAGAATTCTAATAATGTTAGAAAAAAAAAATTAAAAGAATGTTTTTTTATAAGAAAGCTTTTATTTAAAATGTAAAAAATAATGTTTTTCTATCAGAGGAGAATATTTTCGCTTACAAATTAAAACCCTAAAATTTATAAAAGCTTTGGGAACAGTGGTCAATTCAAGAAAGTAATTTTGTAATACCAAACAATGACCATTCCTAAAGCTTTTATAAATTCTAGAGTTCTAATTTGTAAGCGAAAATATTCTCCTCTGATTGAAAACCATTATTTTTTACTTCTTAGTGCATCTAAAAAAACCTTTTTATTAATTTTTTTATTTTTTGCTTTTTGGTCTTTATTTATTTTAATCGCCTTTTTCTCGGAAATTTAGTTTCACTGCATTATCTAACACCAGAAGTAGCTAAAGTAAAAATTACCAAAATCAAAAGTCAGTGGTTAACATAACCTAAAATTTTAACATTCCAACTAACCCCCTCAGGGGTGATATAATTAAATAATATTGCATTGTCACGCCGATTACGTATGTAGGCAAAATTTCAACTCATTTCGACAACAGGAACCCTCTCAAATGTGACTCGAAAAATATGAAACAGACAGACAGACAACAAAGCAATTTAAATAAAAGCTTTTAATTAGAGTAATTTTTAAAAAATTACACTGAAATTCCAATATAGCCAACAATACTCAAAATAGTAATTCCAGATTAAGGCCAATAATAATTCTATAATACTTCCTGTAATTCCAAAAAGAACTTTAGTACAGGGTGTTCCGTCTAAACCTCACATTAGAAGTATTGAAAGTTCTAATAAAGATATTTATCTGAGAGTTGGTACTCAGGCATAATCCGTTGAGTTATGTTCAATGAAAATATTTTCAAGATGGCAGCACTTCCGGTTATACCGGAAGTCGATATTAACTTTCTTATTTTAAATGGAAAGCTATGTTTTTCACTGCGTTTTTGGATTAGTTGAGTTATTTTAAGGGAGTTTTTATCAGCTTTCCCTATACCCAAGTTTAACCGTTTTCAAGATATTTAGGATTTTTGAAAATTTTTGAATTTGCACCTGTCCCTTAAAAAATCGGTAACTCGCTTAGTTTTAGAGATTTCGAAATCATGTTTGGAGAATTGAAAGAGAAAGCCTATATCTGTTGTTCAGTGTGATCAAAATTGGAATTGAAGGTAATAAACCCAAAAATTTTAAGGTTAAGTTTGGACAACTTCAAGTACCCAAAACTTAATTTTTTCAAATGGGATGTCCCAATTTTTATTCTACTAGATGGAGGAGAATTTTTTTCTGCATCTATCTGTATTAGCATTCCCTATACCTATCTGTGATAATTTTCAAGTTATGTTGTTTTTTTTGTTATTGTAGGAAATTTCTTACTAACTACAGCTATTTTTGCATAGTTTGCCATAAAAACATTTCTGATTAAACTTAAACGACAAACTCTGTTCAAAATTGTGTTATCAGAATGTGAAAACAAAATAAATTCATTGGGTGTTGGTTTGAAAAACTTTAATTTCTCACCTTTTTTTCATTCGTTTCCATGGCAACCTATGAGAAAAGGCCTATGGCTAATGAATTTCTCAATCCCAACAAAAAGGTATTGTAACTTGAAAACTATTAAACATAAGTATAGGGAATGTTAATACAGATCGAAGCAGAACTAAATTCTCTACCATTTAGTGAAATAAAACTTTTGTCATTTCATTTGAAAAAAATGAGTTATGGGTGCTTAAAGTTTTGCAAACTTAATTTTAAAAATTTTGAGTTTGTTATTCTTTTTTAGAAATTTGAAAACACCAAAGGAATGATCTAGGCTTCCTCTTTCAAATGAGCTCAAAAATATTTCCAAATTTTTAAAAATCGCAGAGTTATCAATTTTTGAACTGGAAAGTGCAAATCCAAAAAAATTTTAAAATCCATAAATATTTCGTAAACGGCTAAATTTAGGTATAGGAACAGCTTATGAAAACTACCTTAAAATAACTCTAGTAATTCAAAAATGCATTAAAAAATATAGCATTCCATTTAAAATAAGGAAGTTGATAGCGACAGCTATTTTGAGAATATTTTCATTGAGCAGGACCTAAAAGATTATGGTTGTACACAAATTTTCAGATGACTATGATTATTAGAACTCCCAATACTTCTAATGTGGGGTTTAGACAAAACAGCCTGTATATTGCAATAATTCTGATTAAATTTCAGTTTAAACTAAATCCAATATTAACGGCCCCTCGCTTTTTTATTTCTTTGTGTATTTATAAATTACATTTATAAACTTTTGCATAACTTCCAAAATTCGAGATAAAATCTCCCGTCAGAAAACATGTAAAAATTTATAGAATGGTGCATTTTTTCGCACAACTTTCTTCGCATAGGAAATTTATCGCCTAACTAATTAATTTACAAACTTTTTACAGCTTCATACATTATTCACGCTACACGCCTCTTAAAAACGTTTTTATTACAAAACACTAACCACCAATAATCAACAAAAAGACGCGTCTAAATCTGCATAAATTAATCGCTTCTTTAAGGAACTAGACCAGGACAATCAAGTTCCTGCACGTAATGTGTGCCAGAACGCGTTAGAATTCGCATCAGGAAGAGAAAAAAATTCATGCCATCAATCATTGGCGAATTTTTCAGACGAAATGTTCATTTTCGCAAAGCTTTCACCTTCAAAAACGTGTAAACGCGCGATTATCGCTTCTAATAAAAGACTTCTCCTGTAAGCTGCTGTTAATTACCCAATAAATAAAATTAATTCAGCGATTAGACAATTGGGAAGATTCCGATCGATTGCTTAAGGCTTTCGTGTAAATCATCCCAAGTGTTTAATTTTTGGCCAAGCTGGAGGGAATAGGTGCGGGCTTATTATCGGAGATGTTTTCACTTATTTTTTCCTAATGATGTTGCATCAATTAGATTTATAACAAACCGGCGCAAATTTCTGCTATTATCACCTTCGAGGCTTGGAAAGCATTGCCGAAATGAAGTTATCTAACACTTGCTGTTAGCATTTTTTTTCGCTCAAATGCCAGTAAAAATCGTAATTGCGATTGAGGTAATTATGCAGAGTATGCGTGCAATTATTATTAAGTGGAAGACGATTTTTTGCATTAATTCACTTTCCAAAAAGTTTAAGTGAAAGAGAATTCTTTGATAATTGTTGGATAATTATTGTATGGGAAATATCACGACTAGGAAGTGATTTTTTGAAATTGGACGTCGACATTGAGTTTTATTGGATTATACAGGGTGAGTCTATTAAAAGTGTTTTCTACATATATATCTCAAAAACTGCGTAATAGTCGTAAGAAATCATCGTTTTCTATAAGATGAAATACTTAGAATGTTTTTCTCTATGCATGTGAGTTTTTTTAGAATATTGATATTAAAAATTAATATGAAAATATGAGATTGAGAATATACTCAATTAGAGCAAGCTTTGAAAGTGAAGTGTAACTTTAGCCACATCATATGCTGTGTAAAACCCCAACATAAGACAACATAACTTCAAAAGTGCGGCAGTAAATAAATGGTTAAAGTGTGATTAAAGCGTAAATAAACGGCTAAAATATGGCTAAAGCTCTACTCTAATTGAGTATATTTTCGATCTCATGTTATAACAACTATGTATTGAGTAAAAAATTCCTAATAAAATTGTTGTGCATCTACATTTGTTTATTTGAATTTTTAATTATTACTTAATTAATTATTTTTATTCTTCGACACTCTCAAAATTTACGATTTATCTCCTGTGTAAGGAAGTTTTGACAACTGTCAATACGAAACGTCAGATTATTTTAAGCAGATTTAAAGCAATTTTAAACCTTGTTGAGTCTAATTCGAAGCATAAAATGTTGTATCCAACTCGTTTTCGTGTAAATCGGTTCATTTATTTCACCTCGTGGTTGATAAACCACTCGTTTTCACTCGTGGTTTGATAATCCACTCGTGAAATAAAACGTCCGATTTACACTCAAACTCGTTAAATAAATACTATTTGTGGCTTGTGCTAATTCTTTTACAGATTTTTTGCACAAAACAATATTTAAGCTTTACTTGTCATTTGAGAATGACACAAGAAATAGTAATTTTTAATTTATTTTAAATAGGTATAAGGAATTGAAGACAAATTCTAAAAAAAATCACAAGCATATTGAGAAAATTTTTTTTGAAAAAATATTGTGCGCTTTTTGTTTGAGATAAAATAAGAAATACTTTTAGCAGACTCATTCTGCGACATACATATTCCTACTGTCGCAAAGAATTAATGTTCGTTATAACCGCACTCCACTGTATTTACAAAATTTTGGGAAATAATCGTGTTTTTGGACAAACAAAGGTGAAAAATGTTCAAAAAATCTTATTTCTTTAGTCTTTCGTTTCGTATTTGGACATTCGAAAAAAGACAAACAGTCAAGCAAGTTTCAATCAAGTTCGCATTTTTTGTCGAAATATTTCCCGAAACAATTGCGTCTATCCTAAAAAGGCAATATTGCACACTTTCGACCCAGAGTAGTGATTTTTGACTTAGTTTAATAATGAACGTGTTCTAACCTTACAAAAAGAAAAAATCACACTTTTGATAGTGGTTTTGTAGTTTATTTTTGGCAAAATTTGGGAAATAAGTGCATTTTTGACTGAAAAATGACGTACTAAAGCTCCAGAAAGAGGCAAAACCTGACTCATTTTCCACTCTTTTCGAGATTTAAACCAAACTTTGCGAAAAGACTAAGTTTATAGCTCAAAAACGTGCTTACACACCAATTTTAGTAAAAAACACAAAAATAACACGTTTTTTAAGTAATTTGGTATTTTTTTGCTTAACGAGATAATAAAAAAAGGTGAAAAAGTGTTATTTAAGACTCGATTTCTGGAATTAATATAATTATTAAAAATAAAAATATAAAAAAAATCTTTTATTTAAAAGATGCACTAAAAAGTAAAAAATAATGTATTTCAATCACAGGAGAATATTTTTTCTTACTGGTTAAAATTCTAAAATTTATAAAAGCTTTGGGAGTTGTCAACTGAACAAAGTAATTCTGTAATGCCGTAGTTTTATAACTTCCAAAGCTTTTATAAATTTTAGAATTTTTATATGAAAAAATATTCTCCTGTGATTGAAATACATTATTTTTTATTTTTTAGTGTATCTTTTAAATAAAAGCTTTTTTAAAAAATATATATATTTTATATATGTTTATTTTTTGCTTTTTAGTCTTTATTAATTGCATAGATTTATTGTTATTACACTGTGCATCTACCGTGCCGTCCAAATGACCAACATACCGTCTATGTTGGTATAAGTTACGGTATGTACAAATCGAGAACCCCTTTGTGAACATAACCTAAAATTTTAAAACCCCATTTAACACCTTTAGGGGGTAATTAACTATATAGAATTGCATTGTCACGCAGATTACGTAAGCATGTTAAATTTCATTTCATTGCGACTACAGGAACCCTCTCAAATTTACAAATCGAGATCCCCTTTGTATACATAACCTAAAACTTCAAAACCCCATTTAACCCCTTTAGGGGGTATTTAACTACATGAGATTGCATTGTCACGCAGATTATGTAAGTATGCCAAATTTCACTTCAGTGGGACAACAGGAACCCTTTCAAATTTGGCTCCGAAAAAATAGCAGGCAGAAAGATAACATTGTGAGCTAAATAAAATCTTTTAAAAACACTATGCATAGTTGAAACAAATCCAGAATTTTTTCACAAATTCTTACAATATGTTAAATTAAATAAATAATAAAATAATTATTATTAATAATTATTTTAATAATAATAAATATTTAATAATAATAAAATAATATTTTAATTATAATAAAATAATTTAAATAAATAGCACACATGTGTAAAATTTGACCAAATTTTTGAGATTTGGTTACGAAATTTTTCATAAAATTTACAAAAATTCTGACCGAATTAATTTCGTTGGACTCATGGATAAAAATTTGTTAGGCCTCTCTAGACAAAAAATCAAATAAGAAAAAGTGAAGGTTTGTTGATTATAAAATTAATAAATGACTGTTTCGTCTACTATATTTAGCAGACAAAAATAAAAAATCGTAAAGCTCTCTGAAAAACCTGTTTTTTTATTGAAGCACAAAACTATAATTTTGACAAATTATCAAGGAATAATTTTTCTAATACGAGTTGAGACAACCACTTTACATTCCTGATATAGCAGCTAGATTTTTTCCTGAAAGAGGCCTGAAAAATGAACTTTTTTAAAGAGACCTGATTTTTCAGTAACTTTGGAATAAGTACAGTCTAATGTGTGGGTAGAAACTTTTTCTGTTATATGTATATTTAGTTTTTTCGTTTCTATCTATTATACATTCCCACTAGTTTTGATGTAAATATGTAAACTACTTTTGTTTTATTAAATACGTTTTTTGAATGTTTTTTTTTCATTCACTTTACGAAAACTTCTATTTTCTAAACTTAATTCAAACTAAAACTTAATTTTTTTTGAAGAAGGTCGATGAAATATTTTCTTTTATATCCTGTCGTAAAGAGAAAGGTATCAGGTATAATTAAAAACTGAGAGTAGACTTGGACATTTTTTCAAATATAAGATATCTTCAGTCCAACCATGTCCAACTCAAGTAACATCAAATTTTTGAAATTTTTGTAAGAATTAAACAACTTTGGTCCAAATTCGTATTCAGTCAAACACAATAAGCTGAAAAATCAAACTGAGAACCTATTTGTGCATCGATGCAAGAAGCGAAGTTTTTATAAACAATTTAAAGATTTGTCTCACTTATTTAACAAAACAAGTCTCTAATAACTCTAGTCCGAGAAACTTTTTTCTTTAATTACAAACAGAATTCCATAAATCTGGTTGAGTTATTGAAAAAAATAGATTGCAGTATAAGTAACTGGAAACTCAATAAATTAGTCAAGCTAAACCCTCCAAACATAGCATTGCAACAGCATTTTTTCCAACTAAATCATTGCAAAATTGCACAATCAGCCTCCACATTAGTCCACCAAACCTGCAAATTATCCGCATTCACTTTAGTCAACAGCTGAACCTACTCGACCATTCAAATCGAGTGCATTTATCAGTTGGATTGCACAACACTCGGTATTATCCTCATACTAAACATTCCGCAATTATTTAGCCAGAAAGAAAAGAAAGTGGCCGATTATTTGATGGATGAATTTGTGTTTTATTGCTTCAGTTTTAACAAATATTATCATTATTGAAGAACTCTTTCCAGTCCGTTTTTCAGCAATTACACAATTGATAATAACACAAATTTGCAGAAGTTCCCACTGAGGTCACAGAACAATACTCGGCATAGTTTCACACAATGGCAACTAATATTTCTGTTAATTTTCAAGGAGCAAACTAATAGCTAAATGTGTTTTAAGGCCTCCATTGAAATTCACAGATCCACCGATAAAAAATGGTATTATTTAATGATAAGAGACCTGGGAATCCATTTGTCAACAAATTCACTGTTGTAATTGTTATTGTCTTTTAAACGCCAGATTAAAATCGGAATTTTGTTAATTAATTATTCTAAAAGAAAAACTCGCGCTTAAATCTGCCGTTACGACATGGGAAATCTGTTACAAATTACGTAACGAAATGTATCAGCTCTTTTTGGTAATAAGTAGTTTAATCGGAATCACATCTTGGGTGTGGCCTTTTTCTTAATTATAGACAGCGAAGATTAACTTGTGAGAACGCGTAAATTGTCCTCGGTTTTTTCTCCAAGCACAAATTATAGATAACTACAAAGTTATTTGCAGTTCCTGTTGTATTTTTATTGCTGCTACACGTAAGAGGTTCCGTTATTATCCAACCAAATGGAATTGAAACCGAAAACGTTCATTAATTTCAGTGAATGATTTATTGTTTTTTGATGCAACGTAATTAATTTATTGATAATGGTTTGAGAGGTTGTGAAATATTTTACAAAACTTGACAAAAACCCAGTTTAAAAACCCGACACACCAAACGTTTATCAACAAGAAGTATTTACAATAAAAATATCTAAAAAAATGTTTTTTAAAAAAGCTTTTATTTAAAAGATGCACTAAAAAGTAAAAAATAATGTATTTCAATCACAGGAGAATATTTTTTCTTACAGGTTAAAAAATTCTAAAATTTTTAAAAGCTTTGGGAGTTGTCAACTGAACAAAGTAATTCTGTAATGCCGTAGTTTTATAACTCCCAAAGCTTTTATAAATTTTAGAATTTTAACCTGTAAGAAAAAAATATAATTAAAGATTTTTTTCAAAAACATTTTTTATATATTTTTATTTTTTGCTGTTTAGTCTTTATTTATTGCATAGATTTATTGTTATTACACTGTGCATCTACCGTGACGTCCAAATGACCAACATACCGTCTATGTCGGTATAAGTTACGGTATGTACAAATCGAGAATCCCTTTGTAAACATAACCTAAAATTTTAAAACCCCATTTAACACCTTTAGGGGGTAATTAACTATATAGAATTGCATTGTCACGCAGATTACGTAAGCATGTTAAATTTCATTTCATTGCGACTACAGGAACCCTCTCAAATTTACAAATCGAGAACCCCTTTGTAAACATAACCTAAAACTTCAAAACCCCATTTAACCCCTTTAGGGGGTATTTAACTACATAGGATTGCATTGTCACGCAGATTACGTAAGCATGTTAAATTTCAATTCAGTGGGACAACGGGAACCCTTTCAAATTTGGCTCGGAAAAAATAACCGACAGACAGATAACATTGTTTAATAAAAATTGTCTTATACTTTAGTTTGTGGGACAGTCTAGAGCGACTTTCAGCCGACTTGTCACTAAAAACACAGAAATTATTGCACCAGATTAGAAAATATAAACATGGAGAGACATTCCTGCAATTTGCTGTGATATGTTACAAGTATGTGCATTTAGCTGGACTTTTTGTCTCTTGTCTACATAATTTGTTACAAATGCATACATTTTAATACTTTATGGGTTCAGGAAATGGAATTTCTCTTGTCCAGAGAGTAGCAATTTGGTTTCGATTCTTAAAAACACTTATTCTAGTAAAATATAACAAATAAATATGTAATTATTGAGTGAGCGAGATTCAGTGGTGCAAAACTAATAACTGTGGATAAGTACAGTGCGGACACTAAAATTTTCGCCAAAAAAGTTGCCATTTCTCAATATAATGAAACTTTATTTGTGCAAAAGTAGTACACGTTAGAGCATTAAATTTTTTATGTGCATAATAATTCAAAGCAAGTGTTAATTTTGTGAATGTTAAATCGAGCAATAAAGAAAATAAAAAATCCATTGTAGCAGCACATGTAATTCACACGCGACAGCTGTAATCAAACCTGAAACTATGTAATTTGATAAAGTTCAGTGTCAAAAATCACTTCCTAGTCCTGATATTTCACAATTCGCTCCCTTGATAATTATCCAACAATTATCAAAGAATTGGAAAGTGAATTAATGGTAAAAATTGTCCGTAATCATTATCTGGAAATTTTTTCTTAATTATAAATTTTTCTATAAAAAAACTTTCTTGCGAAATAAGCCCTTCAAGTTTTAACGTGGTTGTTTTGTTTTGTCACCTTGAATCTGATTTTATTAATAAATTAATAAACGATTCAGTTCGTTTTTCAGCGGAGATTCTTTCCAAAAATTACAAGAATAAAACTTTTTTTTTGTTAAAAGAATATACTTAACTTTTACCTCCAATTTATTTGGAGCTAGTTCTTTTACACATTCCGTTATTTTATTATTTTGCTAGAGCTTGGTAAACCCGAACGAAAAGTCACTAAGTAAAGTCCACAAGGACATTAATTTTGCATCTATGAGCATTTTTACGAAAACTGAAAAATCAATAAATTAGTTAAAAATTGGTACTTGTTTTTTTCAACGAGACTTCACTGGATCGGCCGAAAAGTCACTAAATTTCTTTAAATTATATAAATTTATATTTTTGGGGTGTTTTTGAAGCTAAAACTCTGAATAAACTACAAATTAAATTCCAGTTCATGTTGTTTCACCTGATATTTTCGTTTTTGGACTGTTTTTCGTCTTGCAATATTTTTTTAAAAATTCTCTATTTTCGAAGGTTTTTGGTTTAAAATAATGTTTTTTAGTTAGGTAAAATTGACCTTTTCGTTAAAAATGAGTTTTTTCCAACAAGATCACTAAAATTGAAAAAAAAATCTGTTTTAAATTGTAGACTGTTCTATTTCGTCAAAAATAAGCAAAAAATGGTGTTTATAACTGAAATTCGTAGTTCTTGAAATTTTGTCAACACAGACTGGAAAATTAAGGCATAAGTTACATAATGTTTTTATCTTTTTGGAGATAAACAAGCGCAAATTGTTACTTTTGCTTTTTTGAATATTTAAGCAAATTTTTTTAAAAAAGTTTAAAAATTTTAATTTTAATTTTAGTTTTAAAAGTTAAAAAAAATTAAAATTGCCACGAAACTGTATCGAAGTTGCTATTATTTCGTTTTTCACACTCTGGTGTAGCTGGTTTTTTATCGAAATTTCGTTAGAAAGTGAACCGAAAAAAACGTCAAATTTAGTAAAAAATGTGTATTTTTTCGAAAAAAAATTACCCGGAAATTCCAAAAATTATGATTTTGAAACTAGCCATATTCCTTAAATGCTCTTTTGGCAATTTATACAACAAATAGTGGTCTACCAAATGAAAAATTGCGAAAAAAAAAGACATCTTCAATATTAACATTGTGAATTGGAAGTACACTTAGAAAAGTTAAAAATGTCGTGTCCATAAACCGACCCTCATTACTCGGGTCCTCCTACCCATCCGCAGTTGTAAATCATCTGGGAGGGGAAAGTAATAAAGATGCATTTGCATTGAGTTTTCACATCTGTTTATTTTAAATATCTAGTGCCGTTTTTAGAATGCGTTTGTTCGCAATTAAATTTTAATTCATTTTCTGGAAATTGACCGTAAGGGTCGATTTATTTATTTTTATTGTTGATATTTAAAAATGCATTGACAAATGTCAAGTTAATCACGATTTAAATTTGATTGCAATTAAAATTAGAATTTAAGGGCCGGTTTACAGAAAGCGAAATTAAAATTTAATTCCGAATTAAACTAATTCCACATTAAGGGTCGGTTTACAGAAAACGGCGAAATTAAAATTTAATTCAAGATTAAACTAATTCGAATTAAGTTGCCATATAAAACGCATTGACAAACATCAACCGACCCTAAGTTGCTTTTTAAAAAGCATTCAAAAATGTCAAATTAAAATTTGATTGCAATTAAAATATTCTGTAAACCAGCCCTAAATATTACTAAAACAATAGTTTAATTAAAAATATGGATCAAATGAATCAAAACAATGTCTATTATTTTATTCGTCTTTTTTTTAATTCGCAATTAAATCTGCGTTTGTCAATGCAACTAACTGGCAACTTAATTTAGTTTAATCCTGAATTAACTTTTAATTTGCTCTCTGGAAACATGACCCTAAATATTATTTTAAAACAATAGTTTAATGAAAAGCATGAATAAAATGAATCAAAATAAACGAATAAAATATTATTTTTTTTACTTATTTATTCGTAATGGCAATAGTAGTGTAAATAAAGTGTTGCTATGAACATTTTATTAAATCTCCAAATTGATAGTCCCATTCATTATATATTTTTATCATTGAATCTTTGATTAAAGGTAAGATTTAATATACAGGATGTTTTGCCTAAACCCCACATTAGAAGTATTGGGAGTTCTAATAATCATAGTCATCTGAAAATTTGTCTACAACTATAATCTTTTAGGTCCTGCTCAATGAAAATATTCTCAAGATAGCAGCACTTCCGGTTATACCGGAAGTCGCTATCAACTTCCTTATTTTAAATAGAATGCTATATTTTTAATGCGTTTTTGAATTACTAGAGTTATTTTAAGGTAGTTTTCATAAGCTGTTCCTATACCTAAATTTACCCGTTTACCAAATATTTATTTTTTTTTTAATTTTTTTGGATTTGCACCTTCCAGTTCAAAAATCGATAACTCTGCGATTTTAAAAAATTTGGAAATATTTTTGAGCTCATTTGAAAGAGGAAGTCTAGATCTTTCCTTTGGTGTTTTCAAATTTCTAAAAAAGAATAACAAACTCCAAATTTTTAAAATTAAGTTTGCAGAACTTTAAGCACCCATAACTCATTTTTTACAAATGAAATGACAAAAGTTTTATTTCACTAGATGGTAGAGAATTTAATTCTGCTTCGATCTGTGTTAACATTCCCTATACTTATGTTTAATAGTTTTCAAGTTACAATACCTTTTTGTTGGGATTGAGAAATTCATTAGCCATAAGCCTTTTCTCATAGGTTGCCATGGACACGAATGAAAAAAGGTGAGAAATTAAAGTTTTTCAAACCAACACCCAATGAATTTATTTTGTTTTCACAATCTGATAACACAATTTTGAACAGAGTTTGTCGTTTAAGTTTAATCAGAAATGTTTTTATGGCAAACTATGCAAAAATAGCTGTGGTTAGTAAGAAACTTCCTACAATAACAAAAAAACCAACATAACTTGAAAATTATCACAGATAGGTATAGGGAATGCTAATACAGATAGATGCAGAAAAAAATTCTCCTCCATCTAGTAGAATAAAAATTGGGAATCCCATTTGAAAAAATTAAGTTTTGGGTACTTGAAGTTGTCCAAACTTAACCTTAAAATTTTTGGGTTTATTAACTTCAATTCCAATTTTGATCACACTGAACAACAGATATAGGCTTTCAAAATTTTCAAAATTTTCAAAAATCCTAAATATTTCGAAAACGGTTTAACTTGGGTGTAGGGAAAGCTAATAAAAACTCCCTTAAAATAACTCAACTAATCCAAAAACGCAGTGAAAAATATAGCATTCCATTTAAAATAAGACAGTTAATAGCGACTTCCGGTATAACCGGAAGTGCTGCCATCTTGAAAATATTTTCATTGAGCATAACTCAACGGATTATGCCTGAGTACCAACTCTCAGATAAATATCTTTATTAGAACTTTCCATATTTCTACTGTGGGGTTTAGACGGAACACCCTGTATAAAATGATTATTTAGGAATTGGAAAAAGTAAATTTTAGTAAAGTTTTCATTTAAAAATTTTATTAAACAAAAAATTTTCAACAATTGGCTCTTCCATAGTCCCATTCAACTAATGTCAAATTAGTTTAATTCGGAATTAAATTTTAATTTAACAAACGCAGAAATAATCCCGAATTAAAATTTAATTGTGATTATACGCGTTCTAAAAACGGCACTAAATATTTAAAATAAACAGATGTTGAAACTCAATGCAAATTACTTTCCCTTCGCAGATAATTTACAACTGGGGTTAGGTAAGAGGACCCGAGTAATGAGGGTCGTTTATGGACACGACATTTTTAACTTTTCTGAGTGTAAATGTAGAACATGCAGTTTAATTTTGTTACGGGTCTTCTAACACCTATAGATATTATTGATATCATTAAACGTCTCCTGGTAGTGATATTATGACCTAATAAAAGACTGGCTGTGCACTTGAACCTTATTTGTAAAAAATGCAAAATTTAAAAATGTACCGATTGTAAAATAGTATTAAATATAATAGCCAATTTTTGACTTTTGTACGTTGCAAGTCTGAGTCTTATATCTGAGATATAGAATAACAATTTTGTAACAATTTCGGCTTTTCTAACAAAAAATGCTAAAAAATAAGAATGAGGAATGAATTTTGAAAGTAGTTCTCCTCACATGCACTCGACCCTGAAAGCACTAATCACCACTGCACTTCAGCAAATTAATTACCTATGAAATAATACGAGACCACTCAGTGAAACGAATTACGCAATATTAAAAACCGTAACCGCTGTATAATAGTTATTTATTTTATTCAATTTTGACATTATAAAGTGACATTATTGATTCCATAGTAACACGCATAAGTAGTGATTTATTCACTAGTGAATTAAAACGGTTTAAATTCACTAGTGATTTAAATTTATTCCACTATTGATTTAAATAACTTTAATGAATACAACAAATACTTTTATTTAAAATAAATGTTACAATTATTGAGGCTACTGAAATGTACACCATATCTATCATTAATAGTTTTCTGTACTTGCGAAAAACGTCAATGGCAGGAATAGAGTTACTTCCATTGATGATAGTAAATGTTCAAAAAGCAGTGTCTAAAAACTTTTCCATTTCTTCGAAGCTGAAGACTTTAGATTTCTTTGGTCTGTGCCCTACAGAGTGTTGTTTTAAGAAAGCAGATACCTGATGAAATCTACAACAATTATTTATTAGTTTAAAACTTATTATAAACAATATAATCCTCAGAAACCTGCTTATATCGATATTTTCTTTAACAGATAACATTTTCTTCAGTTGGGAATAATACGCCCACAATGACGAAGATTTTGCATTTTTGGATCGTTCAGAAATATAAGCCAAAATTATTCTCTCGTCTACTCCCTTTGCATCCTTCCGCTTCCTCCATTCACAAAAATTTGAATACTCTTTTTCGTATAATTGTTTAGATTTTGCTGGCACCACTTTATTTATAGCTTCTGAAGCTTCTTGAATGACCAATTCAGGCACGAAAACCTGGTTTTCCTTTATAAAATCGCTGATTCTAGCCATTTTTTCCATACGCGTTACAATTCTGGCACTTTTGCAAATAAATAAACAACTCGTTGTTATGGATTCGCATGTGATATGATTTGTATAGACCGAACGGTTAATTTTAACATTTTCTTTCATTTTTTGGTAAATTTTGGTCAAAATTGAATAAAAAAATATATACGACACGTGAATTAAACCTATTAATTTGCTCGAAGAATTAATCCACTCGCTTGCGCTCGTGGTATTAAATTTTCTTCTCGCAAATAAACAATGGTTTAATTCACTTATTGTATAATATTTATAACGAGTTTGAGTGTAAATCGGACGTTTTATTTCATCAAACCACGAGTGAAAACGAGTGGTTTATCAACCACGAGGTGAAATAAATGAACCGATTTACACGAAAACGAGTTGGATACAACATTTTATTCTTCGAATTAGACTCATCAAGGCTTAAAATTGTTTTAAATCGGTTAAAAATAATTTGACGTTTCGTATTGAGAAATGCCAAACAGTCGTCAAAACTGTTTTACATAGGAGAAAAATCAGAAATTTTGACAGTGTCGAAGAATAAATACCTTTATTTAAACAATAATTAAAAATAAACATAAAATACACATCAGTTTCGACTCTGTCTCATCCTTCGCCCCACCAATCCTGCAATCTCCTTCGACTCCCTTTTAGTCAACTCTTTAACAGTCCCCACTTCTTGCAACGTCTTCTGAATAAAAATCAACTGTCTCTCGAAATCATCTTCCTCAAGTTTGGGTATTTCGCTCTTTCGTTGGCACATCAACAAATACGTATTCCAACAACTTTGCTTAACCTCAGCCAGTTCCTGAAACCTCCGAAAAGAGTGGCTTTTTATAGCCAAAACGATATTTTCCCAATGGACAGCTTCACGAAAGGCAGTATTGTAGCGAGAGTTGAGTGAGGCCAGAGCGGTGTTCAAGCCCAGGATTTTGAACGAGTTGTCTTCGACCATTTTGGCCTAAATTACATTTGAAATAACATAAAAAAATGGACAAAAATCTTACAATTTTGGCCCGAGCTGTTTCAAGTTCTTTGAGATTTTCGTCTTGGCGTTTCGCTAAAACGATTCGAGTGCTCACAAGAGATTCGTAACGAGAGATTAAATCATCGGCGTTTTTGAAGTCTTCGGAGGCACCAACCACGTGGTTGAGGTAGAGCTGGTCCAAATTTTGGTATTAATACAGGGTGATTCTTTTAGGGCCTACATTAGAAACTTTTTAACTTCTAGTATAGATAGAAGTTTAAAATTTAGTATACGATCCAAATCGACCATTCTGAGTTCAACTAAATTATTTTCAAAATGGCTGAACTTCCGGAACGTGGAGAAATTGGCGCCAACTTTGAAATTTTAAATAGTAACCACCTATTTTTATTACATTTTTGAATTCGCCTTTTGAAACTGACTAAAATATACCCTAGTTGTTAGTACTTATCTGTCATAGTTTTTGACGTATGTCAATTTTTTTGTGCAAATTTTCATTTACCGGGGTTTATTTAAAATATCACAACTCTTGAACCCTTTACAGTAAGTGAATAATTCTTTTTGCATTTGATAACCAAAGGTTTGAAGGATCTTCTAAATTTTCAGAATTTTGAACTGTCAAATTGCAAGGCTACTATGATTTTTTGAAAATGATGATCAAGAAATAATTTTAATTCAGTTTTTTCAAATGGAATGACCTTGTTTTTTCAATGGCAATCAAAAGAACATCGATTTATATGGAGACTTTTATCAACATCTTCTATATCTATCTCTTACAGTTTTTGAAATAATCGCAAAAAACTGATTTTTAGATCATTATTTTCATTTTTAATCGAGTAAACTTTCAAAAAATGCGATAAAGTTGTGCTATTAATTAAAAGAAATGTTCGATTTGTCTACCATTTTCATTCAAGAAGTTCAAAATTCGATGGCATACTGACTGAGTTACTTTACATAATTCACTAAGTTATAATAAACCATAATTAAATATTATTGTTTTACTGCTTATTCGATTATGAACCATCTAATAACTAAATAAAATGTTGAAGTTTGACAACTGTTGACCATTTTACAAGACCTACTTGATTAACGATGAAAATTACAAAGTAAAATTCGTTTTTTGTGATTTTTTTCAAAAACTGTAAGAGATAGGTATAGAACATGTACATAAAAGTCACCATAAATGTCGATGTTCTTTCAACTGCCGTTAAGAAAATAGGGTCGTTCCATTTGAAAAAACTGAGTCATAGCCGTTTTTTGATAACCATTTTGAAAAAATCACACTACCCTTGAATTTTGACAGATGACAATTTTGAAAATTCTAGAAGGCTCTTCAAACCTTCTGTTATCGAATACAAAAAAAATTATTCACTTATCGCAAAGGGTTGAAGGGCTGTCACATTTTAAATACACTCCTGCAAGTGAAAATTTTAACAAAATAATTGACATATGTCAAAAACTATGACAGATAAGTACCAACAACTAAAGTACATTTTAGTCAGTTTGAGAAGGTGAATTCAAAAATGCAATAAAAATGTGGGGTTACTATTTAAAATTTCAAAGTTGGCGCCCATTTCTCGTAGTTCCGGAAGTTCAGCCATTTTGAAAATAATTTAATTGAATTCAGAATGGTCGATTTAGGTCGTACACAAAATTTTAAAGCTCTAGCTATATTAGAAGTTAAAAAGTTTCTAATGTAGGCCCTAAAAGAATCAGCCTGTATTAAAATAAGCTTATTATCTCTATCTAGGTACAGTCTCTAGGTAATTTCACTACCTTTGTATACCTCTTTTCATGACTTTAAATCTTGATGAAAACGTTTACTATTTCATCGCTTAAGTTTCCCTGGTTTTATTAGGATAATTTTACCACAAATAAAACAAAAGTTGTTTGGGCTTAATCTACATTCACTTGACAATATTTTAAAACAAATTCAATGTTTAACAACTAGTTTATCACAGAAACAACGAATGTCAAACTAGACACCAGAATCAAATTTTCAAAACTTTTAGTGACGATCCCAAAAAGCTCCATAACTTTTTTATTATTAGAGACTAGCAGTTGCTAGTCCACAACCACTTTGAAACACAGAAAAACAATGCAAAACTTAGTATAACAAAAAGTAGAAACACAAAATTTTATTGTGAACTTTAAAACCGTGACCCAATACTTGTTCTCAACTTATTCCCTGTTTAACCCTCTTGTGGATGTAATTTTCAAAAATCCTGAAACACATTTTCTTTATTTTTAACCGGAAGTTCAAATGCCATTTTTCATTAATATAGCTTCAAAAATGACGATTTTTTATGTTTAACCCTCTTTGGGGGTGGAATTTCTAAAAATAATAAAATACCTGTTTCTTTATTTTCACCAAATGCCCAAATACCAATTTTTATAAATAAAGTTCAAAAATTACCGATTTTTATATTTAACCCCCTTAGGGGTGGAAATTCCAAATGTTCTTAAACACACGTTTTTCATCTTTAACCGAAAGCTCAAGTACCATTTGCATCGATACAAATTAAAAATTACGGATTTTTATATAAATTCTAACCCGTGTTCAACCCCCTTGGGGTTGGTATTTCCAACTAAAACACGTGTTTCTTCACTTTTCACTGAAACCCCAAAATACCAGCTTCAATTAATGTAAATTTAAAAGTTACGAATATTTATACAAATTTTATTACGCCATTTAATCCTCTTAGGGGTTGATTTTTCGAAAATCCGGAAACACGTGATTCTTCATTTTTAACCAAAAGCCCAAATACTAATTTTCAAGGATGTAAGTTCAATGCAACTTTAAAAATGACAGATTTTCTTAACTCTAATTCTAAATTCAACTCTCCATTTAACCCCTTTAGGGGTTGATTTTCCAAAAATCCTGAAACACGTCTTTCTTTATTTTTAACCGAAAGCCCAAATACTAATTTTCAAAAATATAACTTAAAAAATGACGGATTTTTATTCAAATTTTAACACCCTATTTAACCCTCTTAGGGGGTGATTTTCGAAAAATCTTTTCTTAGTACACCCCTACGTTACAAAAGCTATATATAAAAAAAATAAGCTTTTCGCAAATGTCATAGCCAACTATGATTCCTATTGAAAAAAATACAACTTTATGTTATTACAGCTAAACGAATGATTAAAAAAAATCGATGGTAACATTATTAAATTCTCTGTAAAAAAGTGCCTGTATAATGTCTTTATTTCAAATGTGTATGTTTTATAATAAGAAAGATATAAATTTTTTAAGATTTCGCTAAAATGTCAACTTTTGTTTATAAGTCGAAAACAAAAGACGATAGCGGGATGCGGTTTTAACCAAAATTATTTTCTCAAAAAACGGACCTGAGAATGTGTCACTCGTTTTTCTCTAAACCTAAAAAATTGTTTGGGCTTAATTTACATTCACCTGATGATAGGTATTTTAAAGCAAATAAAATATTTAACAATTTGTTAATCACGTCAGTAACCAATGCCAGACACCACAAAGAAGATTGATTCAAAACTTTTGAAAAATTTAAAATGAGACAGATTTTTTCTTTTTTGCACTGATTAGTGGCAGTTTCTCTTATTGTAACCAGCAGTAATTGGCTAACATATTTTTATGCCAAAAACTTTGGTATACCTCTTTTTATAAGACTTTAAATCTTGATGAAAACGTTTACCATTTGATCGGTTAAGTTTTCTAGCTTTTATTAGGATAATTTTACCACAAACAGAACAAAAGTTATTTGGGCTTAATCTACATTCACTTGACGATATTTTAAAGCAAATACAATGTTTAACAATTAGTTTATCATAGAAAAAACAAATGCCAAACTAGACACCAGAATCAAATTTTCAAAACTTTTAGTGAGTATATTAAAAAAATTAGACGTGATAGACAAATGTAACATATACAGGGTGTTCCAAGTTTTATGGGCGAGGCAAAAATAAATATTTCTAGTCGAGTAAAAAAATAAATTAATAGTCTAAACGATAGAGAATTAATTACGCTAGTATTTGATACTTTGATATTTTTCAAAATTTTTAAAGTATAACCGTGAGACATTAAAAACCAATTTTGGTAAAAATTTAGTTTAAGTAACTATTATTGCAATAAGTTTTATATTCTTAAGAAATAAACTATAAAGACGATCAAATTTTTAGTTACAGTTTGTGACAATCAGATTTTAAGTATTATAATAATTATTTAGAATTGAAATAATTTTTGGACAATGGATATCAAAGTGATCGTTGCGCGATCGCATCACAATCCGCGAAATTTAATTTAATGATAATTTAAACAAAATGAAATAAAAATCCATTTTTTGCCGTGTTTTTTATTCTGCAGATTTTAATTGCACACTAAAACTTATTTTGCATCAACCAAATAATAAATTAAATTTGCAAACCAACTAACAATTTTATTTTTGTGACCTTCTCTCAAAGCGTCGAAACATCGCGTTGCGAAGAACTTAAAAATTGTATTATTTCACATTTGGGATAACCAACAATTTCCATCAAGAACGCCGGTAGGCGTTCGTTTATGGACGCGTCATTTTCATTTTGGGTGACTGTACCTGCTAGTATTAAAATAAGCTTATTATTGTCTCAGATAAACTTGAGAGATGCTATCACAAAATAATTGGCAATTTCTATTCAAATTACAAAATGTTTTCGTTGGCTTAAGTGAAAATGAATCTGATAAAAATTAATTGTTTAAAATTACCAACCTCGTACATTTTTAGCTCTGCAATGTTGGCTTCCATTTCCTTCTTAGACTCTACCACAACATTAATCAATTTTTGCAAAGCTTCAATTTCTTGTGTCCTTTTCATCCTTAATTTATAATCTTCTCTGAGGATATTTTGCGCTCTCAGCCTCTTGTCTTGATTCGATTTGACAAACTTTGATTCATTTAGCCAATTGTTCGTTCACACACAAATACTTACCGCACTTAGAGTCTGGAAAGTCTCTTTGAACTTCAATTGCTGGTCGTACAAATCGTCCCATTGTGACTGCAACTTGACCCTTTCCTGTTTAGCCCATTCCCTTTTCTCTGCCAACTGTCTTGTGGTGTCCTCCAGGACACGCTGACCAGCAACAAGATGGAAAATTGGCTGGTGGCCTGGTTTGTCCCATTGGTAATTGTGGCTGGAAATGGGACGGTTTCATGGGTTTGTAATTCGATTCTGACAAGTTACAAGTGACGTGCATCTTCGAAACTTTTTTTCGAAAGGAGATATTCCCTAACGTTCTTGAACGGAGGCTCTTTTGGATAAGTCAGTTCCAGAGAGCGTTTCGCCCATTTTGTGTTGTTGACCATTGCTTTAAATTAATCTAACACGAGGAAAAATTACGTCAAACGCAACAAAAATGTCTATAAATAACACTGTGTTGCTAATTAATTTCGAATTGTTTTTGGCGTAAACTAAATAAAGATCCGATTTAAAAATACCGCTAAATAATTACACTTTTGATAACTCTATAATGAATTAAATAATTTTGAAAATAGCATATTTAATAGCCTATTATCGACCAAATTCGGCAATTTCCCAGCATTTTTTGTCGAAATTTCCCAAAACGCAAAACAGTTTTGAAATTTTTCAGCTTATTTTTGGTAGAATTGGTAGCTTAACATAACTCAAAAACTAATAGTCGTAGAGCAAAACGGTTTGTTCCCGTGAATTTAATGGCTCATTTTACATATTATATCGATTTTTCACAAAATTTCAAATTTTGAAATTTTTTTCTTAAAATTTAATTTACGTTCAGAAAAATAAGAAATTTTTTTTTCTAAACTCTCTCTAGCAAAGTTTTGTGGACTTTTCTATGCGTTGTTAAAGTAGAAAAAGTAGAAAAGTAGGAAAAAAAGTCAATAGGTTTGATTTTTAAGTTTTTGATTTTTCCAATTTGTTGCGATTTTGGTCGATTTCTGGTACCCGGAACATTAATCGAGCAATAATTCCGGAACTATTAGAGATAACTCTATGAAGTTTATTATCGTTGGAAAGCTCTATTAATTATCTATTTTTTTCAAAAAAAATATTGTTCCCCGACTAATAGTTTTCGAGAAAATTTCGAAAAAATGCAAAAGTAGGTCGAATTAAAAAAATTCATAACTCAGAAACTATTAGGAATTTGGCGATTTTTTCGGCGCCAATCGATTCCCCGGATCATTTTACATAGGCTTAGACCAAAATAGTCCCACATTTTCGAATAGTTTTCACGTAATTGAAAAAATAAAAAAAATAAAAAATTTCTTAACAAAATGGTTAATTTTTAAAGTGTCTCAAAATTCGCCGCAATCGACGTTTAAAAATTTAAAAAAAGTGAAAATGGCAACCTTTTTTTGCGTTTTTCTCGGCAACTATAAGACTTGGAGCAAATTTTAGGAATGCATCAGATAGCGCTTAAAATTATCTATTTTCTTGATTAAACCCGGAGCCGCTCCGGGCACCGGTTCCGGGTACAGAGGCATTTAAAGTTTCACACTAAAAAAATTTATAATTAAAAAACTAAAAGTCGTAGAGCAAAACGGTTTGTTCCAGTGAATTCTACGGCTCATTTTACATATTATATCGGTTTTTTACAAGATTTAAAAATTTGAAATTTTTTGCTTAGCCTAATGCATACTGGTACTTTATTCTTCAACAAAAAAATTCGTAACTAAATAACTAAAAGTCGTTGAGCAAAACGGATTGTTCCAGTGAGTTCTACGGCTCATTCTGTGTATTATACCAGCTTTTTACGAGATTTAAAATTTTGAATTTTTTTGCTTAAAATTTGTATGGTCAATAATGCACTTGATTTTCACAAGAATGTAAAAAAAAATTTTTCTTAAACTTGCTCTAGCAAAGTTTTATGGACTTTTCTATGCTTTTACAACCCTGTAGAGTTGTTAAAAGTAGAAAACCAGTCAATAGGTTGGATTTTTAAAATTTAGATTTTTCCAATTTTGTCGCGATTTTGGTCGATTTCCGGTACCCGAAACATTTATCGTGCAATAATTCCGGAACTAATAAAGATAACCCTATAAAGTTTACTACCGTTGGAAAGCTCTTTTAATTATTTATCTTCTTCAAAAAAGATTATTGTTCTCCGACTAATAGTTTTCGAGAAAATTGCGAATAAAAGAAAAAATAGATCAAATTTTAAAAAATTCATAACTAAAAAACTATTGGGAATTTAGCAATTTTTTCGACGCCAATCGATTCCCCGGATCATTTTGCATAGGTAGAGATCAAAACAGTTTCACTTTTTTGAATAGTTTTGCCGTAATTGAGAAAATAAAAAGAATAAAAAATTTGTGGACACCCCCCCCTACAAAATGGCCAATTTTTAAAGTGTCTCAAAATCAATTCAAACCCATCCTATCTTATAGATTTTGATGTGCTCTTTACAATGGAGTAAACCGTTTTCCTCTAGCTCTTTAAGTTTGGCCGTAATCGACGTTTGAAAATTGAAATTTTTTTTGCGAGATATCGCCTTGAAACCTATGCCAGTTTGTAGGGCTTTTTATACCGGTTCTAACCGATTTTACCGTTTTTCTCTAACTCTTATAGTTTCACCGTAATCGGCGTTTAAAAAATAGAAAAAAGTGAAAATGGCAACCTTTTTTTGCGTTTTTCTCGGAAACTATAAGACTTAGAGCAAATTTTAAGAATGCATCAGATAGCGCTTAAAATAATCTATTTTCTCGATTAAACCCGGAGCCGCTCCGGGCACTGGTTCCGGGTACAGAGGCATTTAAAGTTTAACACTAAAAAAATTCATAACTTAAAAACTAAAAGTCGTAGAGCAAAACGGTTTGTTCCAGTGAATTCTACGGCTCATTTTACATATTATATCGGTTTTTTACAAGATTTAAAAATTTGAAATTTTTTGCTTAAAATTAGGGTAGCCTAATTAGGTACTGGTACTTTATTCTTCAACAAAAAAATTCGTAACTAAAAAACTAAAAGTCGTAGAGCAAAACGGTTTGTTCCAGTGAATTCTGCGGCTCATTCTACGTATTATATCAGCTTTTAACGAGATTTAAAATTTTGATTTTTATTGCTTAAAACTAGGTCAGCCATTTCATAGTGGAGTATTTTATTCATCAACAAAAAAATTCATAACTTAAAAACTAAACGTCGTAGAGCAAAACGGTTTGTTCCATTGAATTCTGCGGCTCATTCTACGTATTATATTAACTTTTCATGAGATTTAAAATTTTGAATTTTTTTGCTAAAAATTTTAATGATCAAGGCACTTACCTTCACAAAAATTAAAAAAAAACATTTTTTTTAACTCACTTTATCAAAGTTTTATGGACATTTCTATGCTCATACAACTCTCTAGAGTTGTTAAAAGTAGAAAAACAGTCAGTAGGTTCGATTTTTAAAATTTTGATTTTTCCAATGTGTCGCGATTTTGGTCGATTTACTATACCCGGAGCAATAATTCCGGAACTATTAGAGATAACCCCATGAAGTTTATTATCGTTGGAAAGCTCTTTTAATAATCTATCTTCATAAAAAAATACTGTTCTCCAACTAATAGTTTTCGAGAAAATTTCTAAAAAAAGCAAAAGTAGGTCTAATTTAAAAAAATTCATAACTCAAAAACTAGGGAATTTGGCGGTTTTTTCGGCACCAGATGATTCTCCGGATCATTTTACATAAGTCTAGACCAAAATAGTTCCACATTTTCAAATAGTTTTGAGGTAATTGAGAAAATAAAAAAATTGATAAATTTGTTAACCCCCTTAAAAATGGTCAATTTTAAAAGTGTCTCAAAATCAATTAAAACCCATCCTATCTGATAGATTTTGATGTGCTCTTTACGATGGAAAAAAGCGTTTTCCCGTATCTCTTTTAGTTTCGCCGTAATCGGCGATTAAAAATAATAGACTTAGAGCAACAATTAAGAAAACATCATCTATTTTCTCGATAAAATCCGGAGCCGCTCCGGGGACCGCAGAAGCCAAAACGACGGACATAGACAAATTCCGCCAATGGTCAAAAATCATTAAATCTCAATATGCAAATTCCGCCGGCGGTGAATCCAAGAATTTAAATCCTTAGGTAATTTGCGATGATCCACTGGTTAACAGGGTTTCTTACAGGTATAAGAAATAATGCAAAATGAGAGTGTGGGAGAAGGGAATATTTTCGGGTCCGAATTGCGGTCTGTTTCTAGAACGCGGGGGGTCTTAAGGGTATTTATTGGTCACGCAATTTTATCTCAGAAAAATTCTACCATATCAATTAGTTCTTTTAAAGCACAATACCTACAATATGTATGGGAGATAGAAAATTGCATCAAATAAAATTATTTCTTATATTATTTCGGGTTAGTACTTGAGTAATAATCGACTCGTATCTACACTTTTGTGTAAAGTCTATTATTTATAAAAAAAACTGTAAATAGGAAATCAACAGCATTACCGACTATTAAATTATCAAATTAAGTAATTAGTATGTATAAATAATAATTATAATAGTAAAACTAATTTTTTTGTCATTCTGTAATATTTTTAAATTTTTTCAAAGTTTTTCTAAAACTTGTAATAAATTAATAAAATAATATTAGGTTTAGGTATGTAGCCGTACAACGAAATTATTATTCTTATGTCGTTCTAAATCAACATAGTTTTTTTTTTGCAAAAAATACGTAAAAAAATAAGCCTCAAAAATATGTACGATAATTAAATAAATAAAAATTAAAAATTCAAGCAAATGTAATTTTGGAGCTAGTGACAATTTCTTACGTATTTTTTTTTAGAAAACATGATTTAAGCGTTTTCTTGGTTTAGAACTACACTAGAAGTCATAACATTTTGAATAGTAGATAATATTTTAATATACTTTTATAAATAGAATACGTTGTTAAAATTTAATTTCGCGAATGAGAGCATCTGATTGGTATATTAGTAGATATTTATTATAAGGAATTGTAAAAACATTTTGAAAAATTTCTCATGCACGGGGAAAAAATAATGTATTAATTCCAAACTTGGATTTCAGTTTAATTTTTACTAGTTTTCCTACATTTGAATTAAAAGTGCAGCCAGATGTGTTTGGCGTCTTCAAAAGCCCAAAAAGTTAGCAATTTCCGTTCCCAAACAGTACAACTCGATAGATTCAACAAAGACCAAAACGAAACATTTAGTAGTTTAAAAACAAAGTCTGTTCCTTCCTACTTGTCACTCCTGAAAAATAGCTTTTTCAACATATGCGTTTTCTGGTGTGGTCAAGTCAGATTTTAAGACCACTTACTTTAGTTCGCTTCCAAATTTGTGAAGAAATGGAGAAAACTGATTCATAAAGAAATCAGTTCTAACAAGGATTTATTGGATTCACTCACAACAAAGGATATTCGATACATTCGCAAAAATGTTCATTATTTACGACTCCAACTAGCACCAAAACTTCCAAAATCTCTCAGTGAAGTACAGGAATATTTAAATAAAATTTGTGCTACCACAACCATCAAAGAAGAACAATTTTTGTGTATAAACAACACCGAAAATAATATTGTTGTATTTTCCTGTGATACGAATATCAGGTTCATGAGTCATCAGGACACCATATATATGGATGGAACTTTTGATTATTGCACGAAATATTTTAAGCAATTATTTACAATTCATGCTTTTTCGAAAGAAACGTATGTACCTGTGGCTTTTTGTCTTTTAAAAGACAAACAAAAACAGACTTATACAACATTATTTCAATTGCTGAAAGAAAAATGTAATTCCTTGGGTCTTAACTTCACCCCAAAATCTGTGGTTATTGATTTTGAACAAGCCATACAGTGTGCAGCAAATATTTGCAGAAGCAAAAATAATTGATTGCCGTTTTCACCTTGCTCAAGCTTGGTAAGTTATAACGTAGCTAATCATTATAATTTTTATATATTATTTATTTTTTTATGTTGAGGTGGCGTAAAATTCAGAACGTAGGTTTGAGTTCTGAATATAAAAATTCAGATTCAGAAACAGGACGGTGGTTAAAACATATTTTTGGCTTAACTTTTTTGTCTCCTGAAGCGGTAGGAGATTGTTTTGTGGAAGATTTAATGAGCAACAAACCATTTGGCAACGAAAAAGTTGATCAGTTTATTGACTATTTGGTGGAAAATTACATTGACGACGACTCTCAATTTCCACCAACTATTTGGGCAAACGCATGCGAATCATTCCATTCCAAATTTAAAAAAATGTGTCCGTCTCCGCATCCCAATATTAATGTTTTTATTGAAACATTAAAAAATATTCAAATTGATAGCTACATATCAATAAATTCGATAAATAATAATGTTAGGAGGGTCACTAAAAAGAATGTTTTAAATAAACAACAATTTATTGATGACAAAATTTATCAATATAGTAATAATAATATTTTGATTTTTGCAATTTTGATCGCGATTTTGTCGATTTCCGGTGCCCGGAAAATTTAAATCGGGCCGCCCCCGGGACGGGGGGCCTCTAGTCGAGTTAGGTGAGACAAAAATTAAAAACAATAGCGACTTTTTCAATTAAAAAATTAAATTTTTCTGAATTTATGCAATTCCTAAAATCGGATTAAAACAAAAGAGCATTGGGGAGTTTTCCGTCAAAATCCATAAAAACAGCTTGTAAATCGAGCAGACCGCAGCTAAAGTTCTTTCCGAGCTTCCGGAATTCCGGAAGATGATTTTCTATCGTATGGCTGCTACCCAAGTAGCACACACAGTTTTTATTTGGTCACCAAAACGTTTTCGCAGCAAAATGAACAGCCATTTAACTTTTACAGCTGTCCACAGAAGGCATCAATATTTGCTGAAATACAGCCGTTTGGCTGTGAGAATTGCAAAGTAGCAGCTTATAAAACTAACAAGCTAAAATGTAGGAAAAAAAGCTAAATAGCCATAAAAACATCTTTTCAACATAATTTGCTCTTATGGTCAAAATATTTGCTTTTGGGGAGAAAATGGTTATAATAATAATAATAATAATAATAATAATAATAATAATAATAGTAAATCCAACAGACAAAAATGTCTATAGTGGATAATTACATGTAAGTATTACAAAATATAATTCAAAACAATTTATTGATGACAAAATTTATCAATATAGTAATAATAATATTTGTAGGTATGATTTTGTGAAATGTGTTAGTTATAAGTGTTATTAGTCTCAAATGATCCCCCGCTGAGATTTTGACCGCAGTTCGGTCGTACCGGAGAGTGTAACTAAAAATTAACTTAAGTGGTAATAAATCGTTCAATACTGTCAAAAAATCAGAGCACTTAGTTTAAATTTAAGAGTATATATAAACTAACTAACTATAACTAATAATATAGATGGAACAAATTTTGTAAAAACAATAGCTCAACATTTTAGGACACTTTAGTTTAAGATACATTTGTTTTATGTTTTATTTTTCATGTGTTTTCTTTTTCTAAATAATTATAACAGTTTTGGGAACTGCAATAGATGAGTCGTTAACTGCAGCAAGTAGTAGATACAGCGTTTAGCGGACTTTACCACTATGAGGTTGAAATTTGACCATCGGGGGAATCTGCCTTAAATATACCAACCATCTGCGGAATTGGTAATCGCCGAAAACGACAACATCTCATCTCACAAAAAATTGAATTCAAACTGTTCGAAAGAAGGATTCTCTTAAAAAAATGTCTGAATTATCCTAAAAAAAATTCGGGTGTTTGTCCTTAAATAATAGCCCCACTAATTTGAATCGTGTGGGGCGCCTTGCCGTCTCGTTCCGTTGCTCTTGTTCCGTCCATGACGCAACTATGACCTAGGATGCTCCTCTTACTCGAGTGAATCTTGAATGAACGTTGTAGTAAAGCGAGACAGAGCGGCCCGTTGACCCCCCGTCCAGCTGATGGCAGTCCAGGGCACCTGCTCAACCAAACCAAACTCCGAGTGAAAGTCCGGAGCGCGTCTGCGGTCAGTAGCACACCAACTTGCATCGAGCCCGGAGTCGAGCCCGGATTTTGACGCGATTTTGCGAATTGTTATCAGCGTGTGTGCGCTTCTTTTTATCTTTTTGTGCATTGTGACTGTGCTGTGCCATGAGGGGTGCCGAGTGGTGCCTGCTCTTGGTGAGTGTGGCGGCGTGTGCGGGGGTGTCCTCACGGCTGCCGAGGACCAGTGCGGGACAGTTGGCGGCGGCCGCCGCCGCACAAAACAAGACGGCGGCGCAGCTGAGGGGCAGGACGCTGCACACCACCATCGGACCGCCCCCGGGACGGGGGGCCTCTAGTCGAGTTAGGTGAGACAAAAATTAAAAACAATAGCGAATTTTTCAATTAAAAAATTAAATTTTTCTGAATTTATGCAATTCCTAAAATCGGAAAGAGCTTGTAAATCGAGCAGACCGCAGCTAAAGTTCTTTCCGAGCTTCCGGAATTCCGGAAGATGATTTTCTATCGTCCAACTAGCACACACAGTTTTTATTTGGTCACCAAAACGTTTTCGCAGCAAAATGAACAGCCATTTAACTTTTACAGCTGTCCACAGAAGGCATCAATATTTGCTGAAATACAGCCGTTTGGCTGTGAGAATTGCAAAGTAGCAGCTTATAAAACTAACAAGCTAAAATGTAGGAAAAAAAGCTAAATAGCCATAAAAACATCTTTTCAACATAATTTGCTCTTATGACCAAACGGTCAAAATATTTGCTTTTGGGGAGAAAATGGTTATATTAATAATAATAATAATAGTAAATTTATTTCCAACAGACAAAAATGTCTATAGTGGATAATTACATGTAAGTATTACAAAATATAATTCAAAACAAATGAAAAATTTTTGAATAACAAAATAAAGCATAAAGATACTACAAAAAAAAACATAAATAACAAGACAAGATGATTATATAACATTCAACTATTTCTAGAGCAGACACAATAATTGTTTCTTGACCGAGGGATTAGCAAAATTATGAAAAAATATATCGAATTTGTTACATATACAATTATACAGGCGGACACAATATAACATGGGACAATTAAAATGGTGATGCTGTATGAAAAAGTGGCGGGACATCGACTGCATATTCTAGGAACATTAAATTGTATATAACTAAGTAGTGTTTGACTAAATATTTGACTAGAAACGATTTTTTGTAAAAATAAATACTAAAAAACTAAAAGTCGTAGAGCAAAACGGTTTGTTCCAGTGAATTCTGCGGCTCATTCTACGTATTATATCAGCTTTTCACGAGATTTAAAATTTTGATTTTTCTTGCTTAAAATTAGGTCAGCCATTTCATACTGGAGTATTTTATTCATCAACAAAAAAATTCATAACTTAAAAACTAAATGTGGTAGAGCAAAACGGTTTGTTCCATTGAATTCTGCGGCTCATTCTACGTATTATATTAACTTTTCATGAGATTTAAAATTTTGAATTTTTTTGCTAAAAATTTTAATGGTCAAGGCACTTACCTTCACAAAAATGAAAAAAAAACCATTTTTTTTAACTCATTCAATCAAAGTTTTATGGACATTTCTATGCTCATACAACCCTCTAGAGTTGTTAAAAGTAGAAAAACAGTCAGTAGGTTCGATTTTAAAAATTTTGATTTTTGCAATTTTGATCGCGATTTTGTCGATTTCCGGTGCCCGGAAAATTTAAATCGGGCCGCCCCCGGGACGGGGGGCCTCTAGTCGAGTTAGGTGAGACAAAAATTAAAAACAATAGCGACTTTTTCAATTAAAAAATTAAATTTTTCTGAATTTATGCAATTCCTAAAATCGGATTAAAACAAAAGAGCATTGGGGAGTTTTCCGTCAAAATCCATAAAAACAGCTTGTAAATCGAGCAGACCGCAGCTAAAGTTCTTTCCGAGCTTCCGGAATTCCGGAAGATGATTTTCTATCGTATGGCTGCTACCCAAGTAGCACACACAGTTTTTATTTGGTCACCAAAACGTTTTCGCAGCAAAATGAACAGCCATTTAACTTTTACAGCTGTCCACAGAAGGCATCAATATTTGCTGAAATACAGCCGTTTGGCTGTGAGAATTGCAAAGTAGCAGCTTATAAAACTAACAAGCTAATATGTAGGGAAAAAAGCTAAATAGCCATAAAAACATCTTTTCAATATAATTTGCTCTTATGGTCAAAATATTTGCTTTTGGGGAGAAAATGGTTATATTAATAATAATAATAATAATAATAATAATAGTAAATTTATTTCCAACAGACAACAATGTCTATAGTGGATAATTACATGTAAGTATTACAAAATATAATTCAAAACAAATGAAAAATTTTTGAATAACAAAATAAAGCATAAAGATACTACAAAAAAAAACATAAATAACAAGACAAGATGATTATATAACATTCAACTATTTCTAGAGCAGACACAATAATTGTCTCTTGACCGAGGGATTAGCAAAATTATGAAAAAATATATAGAATTTGTTACATATACAATTATACAGGCGGGCACAATATAACATGGGACAATTAAAATGGTGATGCTGTATGAAAAAGTGGCGGGACATCGATTGCATATTCTAGGAACATTAAATTGTATATAACTAAGTAATGTTTGACTAGATATTTGACTAGAAACGATTTTTTGTAAAAATATTAGGCACGATACGTTTCGTCTGCTAACTAGCGATGTTTCACTAATAACTTTAAGGAGATCTTTTTGGTCGCAATGTCTGGGGGGATAATATCCAAAGCTTTTAAAATGTAAGTACTTAGCGAATTTTCTTAGCACATTTTCTAGTAGATCAATGTATGTTTGATGATATGGATTCCAGATAACGCAACAGTATTCGAGTTTTGATCTGGCTAGAGCATAAAATAATAGCTTAATACATTGAATATTCTCAAAATTTTTTGTGTTTCTGTATATAAAACCTAACAACTTCATTGCGACACTGGTGATATGGGGTGTAATATATTGTAGATAAAGAAGAGCAAAAACCTGTAAATGCTGCTATGCATCTATCCAGAAAACTAAATAACTATAACATGGCTACACCAGCAGATGTAAGACTCTGTTATAGGAATGGCGGATGATGTTACTTTTTTTGTGTTCTTGATAAATAATATTAGGCTTGATATTCAGTCCCAGTAATATAAAAGTTTGTGCGAACTGAGGTTTATTGACAAATACGCATAAAAAAGTTCCGAAAAAGTAATGCGCCTTCAAAATAACAGAAAATACAATCAATCTTTCATTGTTGCAATTTTTTAATACATCTTTAAAAAAACATTTAATTTGAAAAAAAAAATTTTACATCTTTAGTAACGTTACACTTGTATATTGCGACGGTAAATTGAATAAATCTGCTACAAATTTATTATTTTCTATTTTTTTTTAATTTTAAAACAACATGGAGAATCTTTCGCTTTCATCCAACATGTCCTGGCTGTGATGTGGAATAATATGTTAGTTTTCAGCTTAATTTTCCCTAAAATGTATTTTACAGCTATTTGGCTGAAATCTGGCCGGCAGAATAAGAATGGTACCTGCAGTTATCTCTTTCTAACTTTCTAATGTCTTACACTTTCTTTTTCTGTCTGTGAAGGGTTTGCGTCTTTGGTTGTAAATACCTCTAAAATAGCGGGAAAGATCTGTGACAATGAGATGAGGCAGATGGCGCAAAAATCTAGGTATCGAAAGTACTGCATTGTACCGTTGTGTTAGAAAGAGATAACAATAAAACCACCCCAACGTGGCTGAATGACATGAAAAGTTACCAGATTTTCTTGACTTTCTTACTAACTCGATTTTGTTCTAATCAGCATTTATTTTTTTTATCCTTAACCTTCCAATGAACCACGAAACGATACAAATCAAATTTTCCACTTTCTTACTGCCCTTATGTAAAAGTCGAAATAAAAGGGAAGTCTTTTTACTTTACCCAATAAACAATTATCAGAGAAGCATCAATGTTGTTTTTTTTTCTATATCTTCAAAGAACCCTTCTTTGATATGAGACATCTTTAAAGACAGTGAATTATATTTTGATATTTGATAAAAAATTAGTAGTAAAGGGTGCTTATTAATCTTATTATGCTGAAACCTACTTTGAGCTTCAACAAATTCCACAGCATCGGTTATGTCGTTATGTCTTTTGGCCACAAATTTCTTTGTACCTATAATTTTTGTTAGGTAGTAGCTACTATAAAATGTAGCAGTCAAATCGGAGCATATTAGAGTGCATAATTTATCAATAGCTAAAATGTTTCCACAGATCCGTAACGGTATATCACAGCGTATTGGCTTTTATTGCTTAACATAACAAAAATAAGGTTGTAATAAGACTCTAAGCAATATTTTGGTCAACAGACTTTTTAGCTAAAATTAAGTATAAACAGCAATTTTGTTTACTAATTCAAAAATTTGGCTAAAATGCTGCAACACTGATAATGCAGCGTATTGGCTTTCATGACTTATTAACAGCGAAAAAATTTTCACAGCTATAGAACTGTAATATGATTGCAATAAGGTTTAGGAAAGCTAAGCAAATGTCTCAAAATCAGCTATTTGGCTGTAGCTGTATATTGGCATTTTTTTGCTGGAATCGATATTTTCTGGCTTTACTAAGTAGATCATTAGGCTTTTGCTGTTAACTGGCTTTTAGCATATTCCTTTGATGACACTATCCAACTTAAAAATGGAAGATAATGCTGTGGCTGTATTTTGGCTTAGACATGAGTTGAAAATGTGTGATTTAAAGCTGACTGAAAAGCAATAAGGTAATTCGCAGCAAAAAAGTCATTTGATTCCGTTTTGATGACGTTTTCATGACTATCTTTTGGCTGCAATTGCCAAATGGTTGAAGCTGTGCTACTTGGGTAGAATTACATTAGTTTGCCATATAGAAATGTTGTTGCAACCGAGTAATTTTGCTTTTATTTTCTACTTTATTATCGTCTTAATAATATGTGACAAAATTCATATTTGAAAGTGAAGTTTTTGAGGATGTGACAAAATGGCAAAGAGAGGAAAATGCTAAGTTCAAAATTTCAAAATTAAAGACTCAAAAGTCTCAAAACATGGATCTATCTTATTTTTTGCGAGATTTTGAACACATTTTCTTCTCCGTTGATTACACAAAAAACATTATCTGCTAATAATGATAATAATAATAATAATCATTTGAATTGTAAGTACAACTTTATAAATACAAGTAGAATTTAGTTTTTGAATTTTTCGATTTTGAACTTTATTTCCCCTACTTATCACTAATTGAGGCAATTTTAAAATTCGCAAAATTGCTAGATTTTCACCTCATTTTTAACAAGGACAAAGAGAGAGAAAAACCATTTTCAAAATTAAGATTTTCTCAAATCTTGATTTGCTTGCCTCATTTATATTTCAAAACATGGTTCCAATCCAATACTATTCTTATTGATTTAAAAGTGATACTTTACATGTTACAAAACAGCCACAAGGGCATTTGCAGGAATGCATTTCCTTAAAGCTAACTGTACTTACAAATTCTTTTTTAGAAATTTTCACGGTTGGTAAGACATTACCAAAAAAGCAAAAAGATATATTTTTCATGCGAAAAAGTCCAAGTTACAAATTTTTTGAAAAATTTATATAATTTTAAGGGTGATTAACAGCAAATACGTAATAGGAAAATAATGTTAAAAATGTTTCGGGTTTTCGCCAAAAGCTGAAACTGTAGAAGAAAAAAACATGCAATTTAGATCAGTTTTTTATTAATCGAGCAAACCGCTGCTGAAACTCTCCCGGGTTCCGGATTTCGGAAAAGCTTTCATACTCCTGTTAGGACTATGTTAAGACATATGAACACATGTTTTTTTTTAATAAATATAGATCGATTAGTTATTAAATTGTCTCTCTTTGAGAATTTGCTTCTAAATCATTTTCGATATTGCTACTTTATTATCTGCTTTATATTGTGACAGGAAGGCAAAGAGATGTAAAAATAATTTTCAAAATTACTTTTTTAAAAGATGGTGATTTTTCCTATTTTAAGGTATGAAAACAAATTGACGTGGTGTCAATACATTTTTTGTGATGTTTTTCTTGAAATATGATACACTTTTTGAATGTTTTATGCCACCCAAAAATGTGATTTAATGGAACCGTGTAATGACAATGTTAGAGTTTTTTGAATTTTCGAATTTATTAAATTTTTTCTGAGTTATTAGTTAGGAAGCACAATTTTTTCACGGTCGATCTAGTGCAATTCATCTTTTGATATTTAAACATTTGGTAGAACAATATTTAGGACAACAAATAAAATGGCAGGATAATTGATCATTTGAATATTTCGCACAATTTGGAGAATTTCAAAAATATTTTAATGTTTTTGAAATCGTTATCTCCGTTTTAATCCTTCAGGAATTTTTTGTAAACTTTTCTTTTCTTATTTTAACCAAACCAATACTTCAGGACATGGCTCTTTTTTAAATGTTCAAAATGATACATTGTTTCATGTTCCCTAACGCAACCAAAAAATCATTTGGACCACTGATTGGTGTAGATATTATTAAAATTCAAATTGCAATTTTTTTTAATCTTTGACGATTTTTTTTGCAACCCTGAAGTAAACTTTACGATGAGCCTTCACTTTTTATTGTTACATTTTTTCTGTAAATCGTAATTTTTATTCTGAGTGAGTTCCAAAAGCTAAAATTGGCTAAAATCGTACAAGAAAAAGAAAAAAATCCTCGAAATCTGTGACAAACTATAATAGCTGAAATAGCTATAACTTTTTTTTAATTTGTTATTGTCGAGAAATAAGTTGCTGTTAAAGTTCTTTCTAAACTTCCGGAATTCCGGAAGTTTCTACTTCTATGACTTTCAAAAATAAAAATTATCTAATTGATTTTTAATCTGATAATGCGTGCAAAGAATGTAGCTTCCGTCATTTGCACATTTTCAATTATTACGACCTTAGTTTTTTGTGAGAGTTAAGGACACGGATGTCGCTTTTAGCAGTGGCTATATTTCGCTTTTGTTATGGAAAATGTCAGAATCGAGCAATTTGAATATATTTGGTTAGTTAGTGGGTCGTAAATTTCATTATAAAGAATTAATGTGTTTACTTTTAGATTGTAAAGGTTTTCGCCTTATTAAGCGAAGTTTATGAGTTGGTGACAAAAACGTGCAAAATTAATTAAACATTTTTTTATTAATAGCTGACGATTTAATTAATAAGTGTCAAATCAATTAATAAAACTGATGAAAGCTCTCTTATTAATTGTTGTAAATATTTTCATTTAATTATCGCACTGTAGATTGTCGCCAAACTGTTAATTTTTTTTTGGGATTTGATTAATTTTAGTGCGACTGAATCAAATTTAAATATTTAGAATTCTAAGTTTTTGGAAGAGCTGAATTTCACTTTTTCTTTATTAATTTTACAAAGCGATAAATTAATGAAACGACCAACATTTCCAACCGCAATCAAAACATCAGATTTAACAATTTTCGGGGTTAAAATACGAGAAATTTTTTTTTCTAATGAAAGTAAAATGAAATTATTTATGTCATACTGTTCTGTCAATGTTATTAAATATGCAAGGTCGAGACCATTAACTTTACTTCTGACCATAAGCTAAAATCTAAAATGTTTTAATTTAGTTATTTATTTTTCCAGCTTAATAATTCTAGTTTTCCTTTAAATATATTAATTTCACTTGTAAATACAGGGTGTTCCGTATAAACCCTACATTAGAAGTATTGAAAGTTCTAATAAAGATATTTATCTTAGAGTTGGTACTCAGGCATAATCCGTTGAGTTATGCTCAATGAAAATATTTTCAAGATGGCAGCGCTACCGGTTATACCGAAAGTCGCTATTAACTTTCTTATTTTAAATGGAAAGCAATGTTTTTCACTGCGTTTTTGGATTAGTTGAATTATTTTAAGGGAGTTTTTATCAGCTTTTCCTATACCCAAGTTTAACCGTTTTCGAGATATTTAGGATTTTTGAAAATTTTTGAATTTGCACCTGTCCCTTAAAAAATCGGTAAGTCGCTTAGTTTTAGAGATTTCGAAATCATGTTTGGAGAATTGAAAGAGAAAGCCTATATCTGTTGTTCAGTGTGATCAAAATTGGAATTGAAGTTAATAAACCCAAAAATTTTAAGGTTAAGTTTGGACAACTTCAAGTACCCAAAACATAATTTTTTCAAATGGGATGTCCCAATTTTTATTCTACTAGATGGAAGAGAATTTTGTTCTGCATCTATCTGTATTAGCATTCCCTATACCTATCTGTGATAATTTTCAAGTTATGTTGGTTTTTTTGTTAATGTAGGAAATTTCTTACTAACCACAGCTATTTTTGCATAGTTTGCCATAAAAACATTTCTGATTAAACTTAAACGACAAACTCTGTTCAAAATTGTGTTATCAGACTGTGAAAACAAAATAAATTCATTGGGTGTTAGTTTGAAAAACTTTAATTTCTCACCTTTTTTCATTCGTTTCCATGGCAACCTATGAGAAAAGGCCTATGGTTAATGAATTTCTCAATCCCAACAAAAAGGTATTGTAACTTGAAAACTATTAAACATAAGTATAGGGAATGTTAACACAGATGGAAGCAGAATTAAATTCTCTACCATCTAGTAAAATAAAACTTTTGTCATTTCATTTGAAAAAAATGAGTTATGGGTGCTTAAAGTTTTGTAAACTTAATTTTAAAAATTTGGAGTTTGTTATTCTTTTTTAGAAATTTGAAAACACCAAAGGAAAGATCTAGGCTTCCTCTTTCAAATGAGCTCAAAAATATTTCCAAATTGTTAAAACTCGCAGAGTTATCGATTTTTGAACTGGAAGTTGCAAATCGAAAAAATTTTTAAAAACCATAAATATTTCGTAAACGGCTAAATTTAGGTATAGGAACAGCTTATGAAAACTACCTTAAAATAAATCTAGTAATTCAAAAATGCATTAAAAAATATAGCATTCCATTTAAAATAAGGAAGTTGATAGCGACTTCCGGTATAACCGGAAGTGCTGCTATCTTGAGAATATTTTCATTGAGCAGGACCTAAAAGATTATGGTTGTACACAAATTTTCAGATGACTATGATTATTAGAACTCCCAATACTTCTAATGTGGGGTTTAGACAAAACATCCTGTAGATATCTCCCAGCAACATTTATGAGAAAGTAGCAATAAAAATTAGCAGTCCTTGATCTGTACAATCTCGAACGTTGCACTGAATAATTAACTTTCAACAATATTAATAACTTATGCTTACTATTTCATTAATCTCCCGTTTTCAGTTTCGTTATATCACCTTATAATTTATACGAATAGCTAGAATAGCAGAAAATAAATAAATCTTGAACCAATGAAATGTTAATACTTGTATTTTGCAAAACTTCACAACCTGCCGCCTGTCAGAAAGCTAGTTTTGTGTCCAGGCGGTCAAAATACAGTGACATTTCCAGTTAATTTATTGCGTAAAATGCGCCGTTTTGCGGGGTTAAAAGTCAAACACTTAACTTTCAAAAGTGCGGATTTGACTTTTGCCCATTTCCGGGTGTTTTTCCGGAGACCCAAACGTCGGATTAGACGACGAACTCGCAGCCTTGAACCCGTTTCGTCCTTAAATGTATTTGTAAAGTGTGCTAAAAAGCGCAAAACCGGCCCGAAATGGCAACAACGCCCGATTTCAGGTGAGAGTGAGATAAGAAAGATGTCCGGAGTTTTATGTAATTCCGGTGCATTAGAGTGACATTCTTTCGCCAGTTTCGCATCGCAATAATTACTGAAAAAATGTCTCGAAAGTCGAGTGCGATTTCCGGTTGAAATGAAAATATATAAAAAAAGCTTTTATTTAAAAAATGCACTAAAAAGTAAAAAATAATGTATTTCAATCACAGGAGAATATTTTTTCTTACAGGTTAAAATTCTAAAATTTATAAAAGCTTTGGGAGTTGTCAACTGAACAAAGTAGTAATTCTGTAATGCCGTAGTTTTATAACTCCCAAAGCTTTTATAAATTTTAGAATTTTAACCTTTAAGAAAAAATATTCTCCTGTGATTGAAATACATTATTTTTTACTTTTTAGTGCATCTTTTAAAAAAAAGCTTTTTTTAAAAAACATTTTTTATATATTTTTATTTTTTGCTTTTTAGTCTTTTATTTATTGCATAGATTTATTGTTTTTACACTGTCCTTCTACCGTGACGTCCAAATGACCAACATACCGTCTATGTCGGTATAAGTTACGGTATGTACAAATCGAGAACCCCTTTGTAAACATAACCTAAAATTTTAAAACCCCATTTAATAACTTTAGGGGGTAATTAACTATATAGAATTGCATTGTCACGCAAATTAATAAGCATGTTAAATTTCATTTCATTGGGACTACAGGAACCCTCTCAAATTTACAAATCGAGAACCCCTTTGTAAACATAACCTAAAACTTCAAAACCCCATTTAACCACTTTAGGGGGTATTTAACTACATGGGATTGCATTGTTACGCAGATTAAGTAAGTATGCAAAATTTCAATTCAGTGGGACAACGGGAACCCTTTCAAATTTGGCTCCGAAAAAATAACCGACAGACAGACAACACTGTGAGTTAAATAAAAGCTTTAAAAAATGGCCACAATCAGACGCTTTGCTCGTTAAAATTCTCTCGGAATAATGAAAGTCAAATTTAGAAATTTGGATGATTTGTTGGCCAAGTTCAAGGTCGGCCAATTTTTTTATTAAAACTTGTTTGTGTTTCGAAACGGTGGTGTGCTCAGGTGTAAAAAGAATCGAAAACCTTGAATGGATCCGATATGCACCTACTGAGATAACAATTGCATTTATTTTATCGAGGCCTAAAATCGGAGGAAATCGAACCACAAATTGCAACGGCCTCACTCTAAATACGTCCCTTCAGGCCTAAATTACTGGCCTTGGTGGGAAGGTGAGCTGGTCGAAATTTCTCAGTGTGATCGAATTTTTGCACAAATTCTTTCTAGATAATTTGGCTCAAAAATTTTAATAGAGATAAGAGACCGCACCCCGATTTGCCTTAATTACACACTAAATATCAAACGTTTTAGTGTCTAGACAGATAAGTAAAAATTTTGGCAGAATTGTTTTGCAGCTACAAGGTGGTCTAAGTTTCTAGAATCAATAAATCAAACAATTCCAGCCAACAAGTGTTCAAACATTCTTACCAAGGTTAACATGGTTTTCTTTTGCAGAATTATTAATAGTGTCATAATGAGTATCCAAAAGATGGAAGTCAATTATTTAATTTTTTTCTGGTTTAGAAATTCGCAAAAATAATGGGGTAACAGAAATCACGTCAAAAAGTGTTGCTACACTTGTCTGAAAAGTATGTAGTTCCATTATTAGGCAATGGAAAATATTATTCAAATCTTCTTGAGATTAAATTCAGATATTGCAAAATAGTCGACTTTTGAAATTATGATGAATCTATAAAACAACAAAAATCGTTGCAATTTGACGTAGAATAAGAACGAAACGTTTATAAAATTAAAACAAATCGTGTATTTATCGAATTTTTGTACCTACTGTTTTCTTAAGAAAAAACAAAAACTTCTGAAATAAGGCGCATTTGTAGTTAAAAATTTGTTTTATATAATTTTACGAACATTCTTTACTACCTACTTAATTATAGTAATTGTAGTATTTTTTCATAATAAAAATACCTACTATACCTAATTTATTTCTCAATGGATGAAACTTTATTTAGTTATGAAAAGAAAAATTCATGTTTAGGAAAAAAAAACATTTATAAAAACTGTTATACAATTATGACCATTGGTTATAGAGAACAAATAACAAATAGAGGGCGCTTTTTTTACAAGCAACAATTTTATTATCTTTAAAAGTTTGTAAATACCAACGACTTTACTAATTTTTTTCATTGTTATTTATTTTATTGTGATATTATGGTCTGCTTTTGAAATAAGGCACATTTGTAATTTTAACAATTTAGTAGAAGCTTGCTTTTAAAAAATGTTCCAACATTGAGCAATAGAAAAAATATTCAAATCTTCTTAAGATGTGATCTTAACATAAAGATATTACATTTAGACATTGCAACATAGTTGAATTTTGAATTTATGATGAATCAATAAAACAACAAAAATCGTTGCAATTTAAGAACAAAACGTTTAGAAAATTAATCGTTTTTTTATTATTTCTTGTGTATGTTTCATTTATTTAGATTTGAATAACTTTTAAACGAATAGGTGTTGGGTAATTAATAATAGTAGTAATTAACTGCAAAATGAGATGAATAAAAGACAAGTGAACCAGAATTTTCAAACTTAATGACAGTGAAAAGTACCTATTACGATTAACCAACATCGTGAACTTGTAATTATTACTATTATTACTGAAAGTTTTCTAACTATTAATTAAAGAAATTACTTATTTATCAAGTTTTTGTACTGTGTTTCATTCTTTATTACCTACTACCTTATGAAGAAGATTTAAAGTAATTCATAATTAGTATATTTTTTTCATGAAGTATTAGGTAGTAATAAAAATATTAATAAAAAAATACCTACAATAAATTGAAAAAATTAAATGAGTGAAACAGTATTTAATTATTTTTATTACGAAAAAGAGGAGGAATTTAAGTTTGGGAAAATCATCTATAGAAACTGTTAAACCAACAACCTTACCAATTTTTTTCATTCTTATTTATTTCAATAATATTTTGGTCTATTTATTAAGCAAACCCTAACCTGACCTGATCTGACCTGATAATACTTGAAGCACAGTTTAGGTAATCGAAACTATTTTTTAGTAAAAGTTTATTAACTACTGAAAATAAAATTATCGAAAAACGCAAATGTTTCTGAATGAAAACAGTAAGTATATTATGAAAAAAAGAATAACAAAAACATAATTGAAAGCTTGAAAAAACGAACATTTTTGAATAAAAAGGTGATTAGTTAAATAAATAACGCAAATAAACCATTATTACTACATTATTAAAAGGTATCTGCCGGTATCTCCATTTTTTCAGGAGAAATTTTTTTAAGTTTTGCAAATATCAATAAGGAACCAACAAATTTCAATTTGTTGTTGTTATTTTCATTTTGGCAATTTTACTACATTACATAAAATACACAAACAGACTGAACCAAAAAAGTAACACAAAATTCATTTCTTTCTTATGATCCATTAAAAAAAAATCCCAAATACTTTACGATTTTATTTGTAACGACGTCATTTTCAATTTTTCATAGTAGATAGGAATAATAAAAAAAATAAAAAAGTGAAGCCAATGAATAAAAAAATAAAATAAAAAAAAATATTGACAATTACACACATATATTTGTTCCTGATGCTTTATTTTGTAATGGACAATTGTTTTTAAATATATTTTTTTAATATTTAATCATCTATAGAAACTGTTAAACCAACAACCTTATCAATTTTTTTCATTGTTATTTATTTCAATAATATTTTGGTCTGTTTATTAAGCAAACCTAACCTGACCTGACCTGACCTGATAATACTTGAAGCACAGTTTAGTTAATCGAAAATTTTTTTGAGTAAAAGTTTATTAACTACTGAAAATAAAATTATCGAAAAACGCAAATGTTTCTGAATGAAAACAGTAGGTATATTATGAAAAGAAGAATAACAAAAACATAATTGAAAGCTTGAAAAAACGAACATTTTTGAATAAAAAGGTGATTAGTTAAATAAATAATGCAAATAAACCATTATTACTACATTATTAAAAGGTATCTCCCGGTATCTCCATTTTTTCAGGAGAAATTTTTTTAAGTTTTGCAAATATCAATAAGGAACCAACAAATTTCAATTTGTTGTTGTTATTTTCATTTTGGCAATTTTACTACATTACATAAAATACACAAATAGACTGAACCAAAAGTAACACAAAATTCATTTCTTTCTTATGATCCATTAAAAAAAAATTTCCAAATACTTTACGATTTTATTTGTAACGACGTCATTTTCAATTTTTCATAGTAGATAGGAATAATAAAAAAAATAAAAAAGTGAAGCCAATAAATAAATAAATAAAATAAAAAAAATATTGACAATTACACACATATTTTTGTTCCTGGTGCTTTATTTTGTAATGGACAATTATTTTTAAATATATTTTTTTAATATTTAATCATCTATAAAAACTGTTAAACCAACAACCTTATCAATTTTTTTCATTGTTATTTATTTCAATAATATTTTGGTCTGTTTATTAAGCAAACCTAACCTGACCTGACCTGACCTGATAATACTTGAAGCACAGTTTAGTTAATTGAAACTTTTTTTTAGTAAAAGTTTATTAACTACTGAAAATAAAATTATCGAAAAACGCAAATGTTTCTGTATGAAAACAGTAGGTATATTATGAAAAGAAGAATAACAAAAACATAATTGAAAGCTTGAAAAAACGAACATTTTTGAATAAAAAGGTGATTAGTTAAATAAATAAAGCAAATAAACCATTATTACTACATTATCAAAAGGTATCTCCCGGTATCTCCATTTTTTCAGGAGAATTTTTTTTAAGTTTTGCAAATATCAATAAGGAACCAACAAATTTCAATTTGTTGTTGTTTTCATTTTGGCAATTTTACTACATTACATAAAATACACAGACTGAACCAAAAGTAACACAAAATTCATTTCTTTCTTATGACCCATTTAAAAAAAAAATTCCCGAATACTTCGCGATTTTATTTGTAATGACGTCATTTTCAATTTTTCATAGTAGATAGGAATAATAAAAAAAATAAAAAAGTGAAGCCAATAAATAAAAAAATAAAATAAAAAAAAATATTGACAATTACACACATATTTTTGTTCCTGATGCTTTATTTTGTAATGGACAATTCTTTTTAAATATATTTTTTTAATATTTAATCATCTATAGAAACTGTTAAACCAACAACCTTATCAATTTTTTTCATTGTTATTTATTTCAATAATATTTTGGTCTGTTTATTAAGCAAGCCCTAACCTGACCTGACCTGACCTGATAATACTTGAAGCACAGTTTAGTTAATTGAAACTTTTTTTAGTAAAAGTTTATTAACTACTGAAAATAAAATTATCGAAAAACGCAAATGTTTCTGAATGAAAACAGTAGGTATATTATGAAAAGAAGAATAACAAAAACATAATTGAAAGCTTGAAAAAACGAACATTTTTGAATAAAAAGGTGATTAGTTAAATAAATAATGCAAATAAACCATTATTACTACATTATTAAAAGGTATCTCCCGGTATCTCCATTTTTTCAGGAGAAATTTTTTTAAGTTTTGCAAATATCAATAAGGAACCAACAAATTTCAATTTGTTGTTGTTATTTTCATTTTGGCAATTTTACTACATTACATAAAATACACAAACAGACTGAACCAAAAGTAACACAAAATTCATTTCTTTCTTATGATCCATTAAAAAAAAATTTCCAAATACTTTACGATTTTATTTGTAACGACGTCATTTTCAATTTTTCATAGTAGATAGGAATAATAAAAAAAATAAAAAAGTGAAGCCAATAAATAAATAAATAAAATAAAAAAAATATTGACAATTACACACATATTTTTGTTCCTGGTGCTTTATTTTGTAATGGACAATTATTTTTAAATATATTTTTTTAATATTTAATCATCTATAAAAACTGTTAAACCAACAACCTTATCAATTTTTTTCATTGTTATTTATTTCAATAATATTTTGGTCTGTTTATTAAGCAAGCCCTAACCTGACCTGACCTGACCTGATAATACTTGAAGCACAGTTTAGTTAATTGAAACTTTTTTTTAGTAAAAGTTTATTAACTACTGAAAATAAAATTATCGAAAAACGCAAATGTTTCTGTATGAAAACAGTAGGTATATTATGAAAAGAAGAATAACAAAAACATAATTGAAAGCTTGAAAAAACGAACATTTTTGAATAAAAAGGTGATTAGTTAAATAAATAAAGCAAATAAACCATTATTACTACATTATCAAAAGGTATCTCCCGGTATCTCCATTTTTTCAGGAGAAATTTTTTTAAGTTTTGCAAATATCAATAAGGAACCAACAAATTTCAATTTGTTGTTGTTTTCATTTTGGCAATTTTACTACATTACATAAAATACACAGACTGAACCAAAAGTAACACAAAATTCATTTCTTTCTTATGACCCATTTAAAAAAAAAATTCCCGAATACTTCGCGATTTTATTTGTAATGACGTCATTTTCAATTTTTCATAGTAGATAGGAATAATAAAAAAAATAAAAAAGTGAAGCCAATAAATAAAAAAATAAAATAAAAAAAAATATTGACAATTACACACATATTTTTGTTCCTGATGCTTTATTTTGTAATGGACAATTCTTTTTAAATATATTTTTTTAATATTTAATCATCTATAGAAACTGTTAAACCAACAACCTTATCAATTTTTTTCATTGTTATTTATTTCAATAATATTTTGGTCTGTTTATTAAGCAAACCTAACCTGACCTGACCTGACCTGATAATACTTGAAGCACAGTTTAGTTAACGAAACTTTTTTTTAGTAAAAGTTTATTAACTACTGAAAATAAAATTATCTAAAAACGCAAATGTTTCTGAATGAAAACAGTAAGTACATTATGAAAAGAAGAATAACAAAAACATAATTGAAAGCTTGAAAAAACGAACATTTTTGAATAAAAAGGTGATAAATAAATAAAGCAAATAAACCATTATTACTACATTATCTCCCGGTATCTCCATTTTTTCAGGAGATTTTTTTTAAGTTTTGCAAATATCAATAAGGAACCAACAAATTTCAATTTGTTGTTGTTTTCATTTTGGCAATTTTACTACATTACATAAAATACACAGACTGAACCAAAAGTAACACAAAATTCATTTCTTTCTTATGATCCATTAAAAAAAAATCCCAAATACTTTACGATTTTATTTGTAACGACGTCATTTTCAATTTTTCATAGTTGATAGGAATAATAAAAAAAATAAATAAAGAAGTGAAGCCAATAAATAAATAAATAAAATAAAATAAAAAATATCGACAATTACACACATATTTTTGTTCCTGATGCTTTATTTTGTAATGGACAATTGTTTTTAAATATATTTTTTTAATATTCACTATGAAAATAGAAAAAACAGAAAGATAAAGCTTTTGTGTAAAATTATCAGTAGGTAACTTTTCTGACTTTTTTTTATTTTATTTTCTTCTTTTTAATTACCAAAACGATGGGAAAGTATATACTATCAAAACAATAAACAAAAATGTCAATTATCATTAAAAAAAATTAAAAATGACTCAAAAAAGTCTTAATTATAGCTTACTAAAATAAATAATTTGGTACGATTTTTTTTGTCAATGACAATGTGTTAAAACATTTCAGCGATGACTTGCTCCTGAAGCTGCCAACTCAAACACCCATTCATTAAAATCACGAAACGTTTTACATCACATACACATGATTCGTCCTTGATCTATTACTTTTCATAATTATTTCAAATGAACATTAATGTACCAGTTACCTATTGAAGCCATCACTTCGAAAAATTAATTACTGCGCTAATTACAGACGCTTCATTAGGGCAAAAAACTGATAAAAGTGGGCCAAATAATCACAAACTTACGTCACGTTATCATTTCTTACGTTCATTCACTTCCATTCAAGCACTCTCAATATTGAATTTTGTAACAAATTCCCTAATTAGACCGAAAGTGAAACCAGCTGTTTAATTTCCAGTCGATATAATAATAATTACCAAAGTTGCTCAATGTATTATTTTTCGGCTTCAGAGATCCTTCGCTTCAGGCGTCAATTGAATCAAATGACCGTAATGTGATTGTCATGTCCTGTATTAGAAAGAAAGTAAAAGCTTCCTCTCGATTGTGTCCTGACATTAAACACATGAAAGTAAAAAAGTGAGTTATGTAATAAATTTGCGGTTTCTTCGGCCGATTTGTGAATTTATTATTTGCGAGAAATGTGTGCAAGCAATTAGGTTTTTGAGGAAAGAAAGTTATGGTTAGCATCGATTAACGGTCTTCTTCTAATCGAATTATAATGGGAAGGAAAAACAAGAGCGATTGGTCGAGCTTGTCAAAGTGAAAAATTAACAGCAGGGCAGGAACTCCACTGCAATTTTATTTTAGTGAAGTGGTTCAAATTCTAATCAATAAAAAGTGCCAGCTTACGCAATTTTTATTGAGTACTAGTTTAGTCGGCTATAAAATGTTGAAGTAAGTGATTATGATTAATTTAGTCGGAGGTAAATCAAATTGGAAAAGTTCACGTTTTCGTCACGATTTGTGTTGCTTCAAGATAAGAAATGTTGAATTTTTATGTTCTTAAACACTTCATTTTTTACGCGAAATAAAATAACTCTAATAAAATAACTAGCTGTGTAAAGTCCTTTCAAAATTATCAATTTTAAAGTGGATATAATAAATTTAATGTTCCTTAATCATGACTGAGATTAATTGAAAAAACTATATAAAAAAATGTTTTTTAAAAAAAGCTGTTGTTTAAAAGATGCACTAAACAGTGTAAAATAATGTATTTCAATCACAGGAGAATATTTTTTTCTTACAGATTAAAATTCTAAAATTTATAAAAGCTTTGGGAGTTGTCAACTGAACAAAGTAATTCTGTAATGCCGTAGTTTTATAACTCCCAAAGCTTTTATAAATTTTAGAATTTTAACCTGTAAGAAAAAATGTTCTTCTGTGATTGAAATACATTGTTTTATACTTTTTAGTGCATCTTTTAAATAAAAGCCTTTTTTTAAAAACATTTTTTTATATATTTTTATTTTTTGCTTTTTAGTCTTTATTTATTGTTATTACACTGTGCATCTACCGTGACGTCCAAATGACCAACATACCGTCTATGTCGGTATAAGTTACGGTATGTACAAATTGAGAACCCCTTTGTAAACATAACCTAAAATTTTAAAACCCCATTTAATAACTTTAGGGGGTAATTAACTATATAGAATTGCATTGTCACGCAAATTAGTAAGCATGTTAAATTTCATTTCACTGCGACTTCAGGAACCCTCTCAAATTTACAAATCGAGAACCCCTTCGTAAACATAACCTAAAACTTCAAAACCCTATTTAACCCCTTTAGGGGGTGTTTAACTACATAGGATTGCATTGTCACGCAGATTAAGTAAGTATGCAAAATTTCAATTCAGTGAGACAACAGGAACCCTTTCAAATTTGGCTCCGGAAAAATAACCGACAGACAGATAACATTGTGAGCTAAATAAAAGCTTTTAAAAATAATAACTAGTCTTGAGCACGTGAGAGGTGCAAGGCTAAACATAAAAATACATGTACTACTTATTAAATAATGTGTATTTTTTTGTGTTCTATTTCTAAGAAAAATCTCTTGAAATTTGCTAATTGCTTATTACAGATCATCTATCTAATAAAATAAGCAAAAGGAAAAAAGTTAGAAATCCAGTAAATTTTAATGATTCGAACGTCCAAAACTTTAATCAAACTTTGTATATTTTATAAAAGCATTTATAAAAAAATCTATTCCATAATTATACTATCTGCAATTATACTATTCACAAAAAAGTAGGTGCAATAATAATATGAATTTTGAGTTATATTATGTGAAAAAACTAATTATTTTGGGAACAATGACAACAATAGTTAAGGATAATTCAACATTAAAACATGTATACAAGAGTCTCAGAGATAATTTTGGTTCCAGCAATAAAAACGCAATCTCTTTTAATGCAAATTTTTTTAAAATATCTTTGAATTTTATTTGAAAACTTTTATCCAACTTTTATCTAGTAATATTAATTATTACTTTATATTTTGCTCTATGCATGTGAATTATTTTAGCATTTCTCCTTCAATTAAAAATATTAATATCAATAAAATTAAAAATATAAAATAATAATTAATCAAACGACAACGATACTTCAGCAAAAAATTCTTAAAAATAGGTATGTTTTTTTTTTATTTTTTAAAATAAGTATTTCTCAGAACAGGTGACTTCTTTACACAAAACAACATTGAAGTATCGTTTATTCCAGAATTAGCTAAGAAATAATAGTTTTTTGCAGCGATTTAATTAATTTAGTTAATTATAAGAAATTATTATAGAAAAATTTTGAAAAAATTCACATACATAGAGAAAAATAAAGTATTTATTGCCAAACGCTGAGTTTTGTGTGATTATGTGTGTTGAGATACCTATAGCAAAAACATACTTTTAGCAGATTCACCTTGTATACAAAACATTAAAATGGTATTATTTGATAAAATAAAAATTATTCTAGACATGTTCGTAATAATTTAGGATAGTTCAACATTAATTGTTTTAGGTATGATTGAAAAAAACTAATTCTGAAATGAACAATACAAACACAAAAAAATTATTAATTTTTTTAAATATTTTGGAGTTTATTTAAAAACTTTTTCATTTTCAACGAATGAACTGAAAAGCAAGTGTAGATAAGATAAAAATGCACTGGAAAAATAATTCGTTATTTTAGTAATGAAGAAAACCAGTAATCACTTTTCGCTAAAACCGCTGTTAATTTTTTAAGATCTGTCGTTTATAATATGCACTTTCCGACATTAATAATTCACTAAATCGAGTTCCTGTCAGTTTTTTTAAATAAAATTATGTCTTGTTTCAGTCAGTAGATTTTAACGTTAAATTCATATTTTTAAGGATTTTGAAAAAAAAGTTTTGTCTTCTCAGCCTTTATTCTTCCAACGATTACACTTTTTAATTACTTACAGAAATACAAGGTGAGTCTGCTAAAAATGTATTTTAACTATAGGTAAATAATCACATCAAGTTCAGCGTGTGCTATTAAATTCTCGATATTTTTCTCTATGTATGTCATTTTTTTTCAAAAAATTTTTACATTTCCTTATAACTATAATTAATTAATTAGCAATTAAATTAGGACAGTACAAAAATTATTATTAATCCTTGTATTATTTTAGAACAAGCGATACTTAAACGTTGTTCTGAGCAAAAAATCTGTAAAAAATGTCACTAGTCACAGAACTAATTAATTAAGCAAAAATTTTTAAACATCGTTGATTTAGAAGAATCCAGAAATCATACAAATTAGTTAATTAATATTTTAATATGTATTTTTAACTAATTAATATTTATTATAAGGAAAAACTTACTTAAACTTACTGTGCAAATGCGCAATTTAGTGAATGTTATTCCTGTTTAAAAAATATATAAAAAATGTTTTTTAAAAAAAGGTTTTATTTAAAAGATGCACTAAAAAGTAAAAAATAATGTATTTCAATCACAGGAGAATATTTTTTTTATAAATTTTAGAATTGTAACCTGTAAGAAAAAATATTCTCCTGTGATTGAAATACGTTATTTTTTACTTTTTAGTGCATCTTTTAAACTTTTTTTAAAAAACATTTTTTTATAAGTTATGGTATGTACAAATCGAGAACCCCTTTGTAAACATAACCTAAAATTTTAAAACCCCATTTAACACCTTTAGAGACTAATTAACTATATAGAATTGGATTGCACGCAGATTACGTAAGCATGTTAAATTTCATTTCATTGCGACTACAGGAACCCTCTCAAATTTACAAATCGAGAACCTCTTTGTAAACATAACCTAAAACTTCAAAACCCCATTTAACCCCTTGAGGTATGTAACTACATAGGATTGCATTGTCACGCAGATTAAGTAAGTATGCAAAATTTCAATTCAGTGGGACAACGGGAACCCTTTCAAATTTGGCTCCGTAAAAATAACCGACAGACAGATAAAATTGTGAGCTAAATGAAAGCTTTTAATAAAAGTGTACTTTGAATAAGTTGTATCTTATTTAAACAACGTACTTGCATAAGCACTTTTCTTTAAATATTAGAGAATAAAATCAGCACGCAACACAATATGTTTGCAAAACAATTGGCATCCAATTAGTGAAAGCCGTTAAATAATTTTTTCAGTAAACAACGAAGACTGAGAAAGCATCTAATTAAAATTATTGAACAGTAGGTAGACAATAGTAGATTTTTTTAATTCATATTATATTTATTTTTATGCTAATTGAGACATCCGCATTGATGCTCCAATTCTTCAACCACCTGTCAGAAGGAAACAAATCGATAAGAAATCAATTGGTTTTGTTATCCTTCAAGCGTTACCAATGAAGTTGTTTCAATGTCACACGCTATTTGAATATCTGATCGATTTTTTTCATAAACATCCGTTTCGTGGAAGAATGATGGGCAAAAATTGACAGTCGAGATCGTAAACCTTCACAGGATTTATTATTACCTCGTAAATTGGTCCTAAAAAAAATTGATGACATTCTTAAAGTTTTGTCCGATTCCGGGCAAAATTGTCAAGATTAAATTATTTACAGAGGGTATAATTATCAGTCTGGCACACGCTCGAATTACACAACTCAACGCCTCTCCATACGTTAAATTAAATCGGCAAAGTATTTTTTAACAGAAATATCAATCCTTTCACTTTCGTGTCTATAATGTTGGCAATTATTGGTGTCATAATGGCGACTCGGACATGTTATAATTCCGTCCTTTAACTAAATAATTTGGTGGTTTAAACCTGACTCGTGCTCATCCTTTCACTGAAAACAATTAGCGTTTTCAGGTCGTTTTTCAGTCGTGAGATCGTTACTCTATTTCAGCAAACGGATGACTCAATTCTATCACGAAATGCGATTTCCGATTTTTTCTCACACAATTTCTCTGAGATAATTAAATTAACGCGTCCGGATTATTGCTTAAAAATGTAAATCGGACAAAGATCAAGGCCACACCTCCGAATAGGCCCATAGTCATGCCAGTAAAGCGTTAGAAAGTCAAAATTTGTGGGTTGAACGCGTGTTGAATTGAAATTCACCAAGTTGTGTTGGTTTTTTGCGACAGATACACGTTTAGAAAGGCACTGTCGGGGCCCGGACTAGTTAATCCATAAAACTACAAGTATAATGGGCATTTTAAAGAAATATTTATGAATGTTTCTTGAGATCGGAAGAATTTGCAGCGATCGAGATCAACTTTCTAGTGCAATAATTTGGCCAGAAAAGGCGCTGCAATTTTTTGAATTATTTTAGTTGAAATACGCCAGATTATGTAACAGGTGCGGATATTAAAGTGGCTGGTTTTATAATTCGGAGATAAGGTGCTACGAAATTAATGACGTTGAAAGTAAAATTTTTGATTGAAATGTTTAAGTTTATTGGCGATTTTCTCAACAACTACGAGTCGTAGAGCAATGATTTTTTTGTAAAAGATAGATAATTAAAAGTGCTTTCCAACGATACCAACATAAATGGATTACGGCTGAAAGTTTCGGAGTTACAAAAAAGAACCGAAATCTCGACAAAAATCGAACAAATCAAAAAATTCTAAATAAGAGCATTTGATGTTTTTTTTTAAAGGTCCAAAAGAAAAGTAGAAAAGTGCACAAAACGTTTCTAGATCGAGTTCGACAAAAATTAAAATTCTTCAGTTTTACCTGAAAAGTGCTGAAAAGTCCAATAATACCAACACAATAGGATTGACGTTTTTGCAATTTTTTCAACAACTATGAACCGTAGAGCAATGATTTTTTTTTGTAGAAGATAGACAATTAAAAGAGCTCTCCAACGATACTAACACAAAAAAATTACGTCTGATAGTTTCGGATTTATTGAGTGTTAACAAAAAAGGACCACTGTTTCAGAAAAAATTAAAAGATCAAAAATTTTAAAATAAGAGATTATTGATGGTCCTAGAGACGTATAAAAGTGCACAAAACGTTTTTAGATCGAGTTCGACAAAAATCAGAATTTTTCAGTTTTTCCTGAAAAGTCCTGAAAAGGCCAACAATATCAGCATAACAGGATTGAGGTTTTTGCAATATTCTCAATAACTATGAACCCTAGAGCAATGATTTTTTTTTGTAGAAGATAGACAATTAAAAGAGCTCTTCAACGATACTAACACAAAAAAATTACGACTCATAGTTTCGGAGTTATTAGGTGCTAACAAATAATGACTAGTGTTTCAAAAAAATTAAAAAAAACGAAAATTTTAAAATAAGAGACGTAAATGGTCCCAGAGATGTATAAAATTGCACAAAACGCTTTTAGATCGAATTCGACAAAAAAAAACAAAATTCTTCAGTTTTTCCTGAAAAGTCCTGAAAAGTCCAATAATACCAACACAACAGGATCGAAGTTTTTGCAATTTTCTCAACAACTATGAACCGTAAAGCAATGATCTTTTTTGTAGAAGATAGACAATTTAAAGAGCTCTCCAACGATACCAACACAAAAAAATTACGGCTTATAGTTTCAGATTTATTGAGTGTTAACAAAAAACGACCACTTTCAGAAAAAATTAAAAGATCAAAAATTTTAAAATAAGAGATTGTTGATGGTCCTAGAGACGTATAAAAGTGCACAAAACGTTTTTAGATCGAGTTCGACAAAAATCTGAATTTTTCAGTTTTTCCTGAAAAGTCCTGAAAAGGCCAACAATATCAGTATAACAGGATTGAGGTTTTTGCAATATTCTCAATAACTATGAACCGTAGAGCAATGATTTTTTTGTAGAAGATAGACAATTAAAAGAGCTCTTCAACAATACTAACACAAAAAAATTACGACTGATAGTTTCGGAATTATTAGGAGATAACAAATAATGACTAGTGTTTCAAAAAAATTAAAAAAAACAAAAATTTTAAAATAAGAGACGTAAATGGTCCCAGAGACGTATAAAATTGCACAAAACGCTTTTAGATCGAATTCGACAAAAAAAACAAAATTCTTCAGTTTTTCCTGAAAAGTCCTGAAAAGTCCAATAATACCAACACAACAGGATCGAAGTTTTTGCAATTTTCTCAACAACTATGAACCCTAGAGCAATGATTTTTTTTTGTAGAAGATAGACAATTAAAAGAGCTCTCCAACGATACTAACACAAAAAAATTACGTCTGATAGTTTCGGATTTATTGAGTGTTAACAAAAAAGGACCACTGTTTCAGAAAAAATTAAAAGATCAAAAATTTTAAAATAAGAGGTTGTTGATGGTCCTAGAGACGTATAAAAGTGCACAAAACGTTTTTAGATCGAGTTCGACAAAAATCAGAATTTTTCAGTTTTTCCTGAAAAGTCCTGAAAAGGCCAACAATATCAGCATAACAGGATTGAGGTTTTTGCAATATTCTCAATAACTATGAACCGTAGAGCAATGATTTTTTTGTAGAAGATAGACAATTAAAAGAGCTCTTCAACGATACTAACACAAAAAAATTACGACTCATAGTTTCGGAGTTATTAGGTGCTAACAAATAATGACTAGTGTTTCAAAAAAATTTAAAAAAACGAAAATTTTAAAATAAGAGACGTAAATGGTCCCAGAGACGTATAAAATTGCACAAAACGCTTTTAGATCGAATTCGACAAAAAAAAAACAAAATTCTTCAGTTTTTCCTGAAAAGTCCTGAAAAGTCCAATAATACCAACACAACAGGATCGAAGTTTTTGCAATTTTCTCAACAACTATGAACCGTAAAGCAATGATTTTTTTTTGTAGAAGATAGACAATTAAAAGAGCTCTCCAACGATACTAACACAAAAAAATTACGTCTGATAGTTTCGGATTTATTGAGTGTTAACAAAAAAGGACCACTGTTTCAGAAAAAATTAAAAGATCAAAAATTTTAAAATAAGAGATTGTTGATGGTCCTAGAGACGAATAAAAGTGCACAAAACGTTTTTAGATCGAGTTCGACAAAAATCAGAATTCTTCAGCTTTCCTGAAAAGTCCAATAATACCAACACAATAGGATCGAAGTTTTTGCAATTTTTTCAACAACTATGAACCGTAGAGCGATGCTTTTTTTGTAGAAGATAGACAATTAAAAAAGCTCTTTAGCGATACTAACACAAAAAAATTGCGACTGATAGTTTCGGAGTTATTAGGTGATAACTGATAACAAATAATGACCAGTGTTTCAAAAAAATTTTAAAAATCAAAAATTTTAAAATTAAAAGTCCTAAAATGTCCCATAACACAGCAGGATTGACGTTTTTTGCAATTTTCTCAATAACTATGAAACGTAGAGCAATCATCTTTTTTACAATTAAAAGAGCTCTCCAACGGTACTAACACAAAAAAATACGAATTATTGAGTTCAGAAAAATTTAAAAAATTAAAAATTTCAAAATAAGAGTGCACCCAAACGTTTTTAGATCGAATTCGACAAAAATCAAAATTCTGAAAAATTAAACAATGGGTGTAACGAAAAAATGCGTGTTTATAAAAAATGGTAAAAGTACTATTTTTAAAATTGATAATTTCTAAATTTCTGGAAGCTAATAATTCCACAAAAAAAATACAAATTCTCTTGCCTCAATTTTACAGCACTTGAGGTAAATAAAATCTCGCGTAATCTAGATTACGACAATTAAAAATAAAATTTGCATCACCTCAAGTGCAAGTGAATCATGTCTGAAACCTAGAAACCTGATTGTTTTGAAAATAATCGATTGAACTTCAAGGAACAAGGCGTAGTCATCACGTCCTGAACGAATCCAAAGAATGGTAAACAACTATCCGATAATTACCCTCAAATCGCTCTGTTACGTTTACAAGGTGCACGATTTTGAAATAATTTCTCGCATAATTTGTCGAATAATAATAGCGGTAGCTGGCACACAATTGCCGATAGCTCACGTTCAAGTTCTCTCAACTGTCAAGGTCGCTCTTCTAGATTGTAATTTCTTGCAAGATTTATTTCTCGACGCCTACGGAGTGTGCTATTGTGTTTGAATTTATTAGTCAAGGTCGCGGAACGCCCTTTCGACATCTTTATATTATAATAACGAGTGGTTTAATCAACTTGCACGAAAAAAAAATCTCGGTAAAGTGTTATTTTGCATTTAAATGGTGGCTGGTTTTAATCAGTTTATTATTATTACCGAGTGTATTACTATGTAAATAAAAGGAAAAATTGGCAATTTGTGGTATAAAAACAATCACGGTCAACTAGAATTGTGATCGGGTAAGGACAGTACTTAATAAACTTTCCATTACCCACTTAAAAATACTGCCGTTTATATTTTTTGAAATTGATTCCATGACATAGTTGAAATCTCTACTTCGTCATCATAGGTGTAATAGGTTGAAAGGGTGGTAGAACTAGAAGGAGGGTCAGGTCAGGTCAGGTAATAAACGTAATAATAAATAATATTACATATTATATGATTTTACAAGACTATTTTACGATAATAATAAGTGTAATGAATGTGTTCCTAGCTGTGGTAATTTTAATGAATGATTTCTATATCTGCAACGTGCTACATTCTAAGTATTTCTATTACCTCAAACTGCAATCTTTTTATTTGGAAAACTTTCCAAGATAACTATCCTAATAATTGTTTTTCACCTGAAATTGGCTCCATGGCATAATTAAAAACACTTCTTTTCCACATTTGAAATAAGAATATCTTTCAATAATCTTCAATACTCGAAGCGAATTGGTTAAACTAATATTTTTCATTCACTTGACCAAAAAAAAGTTTCTTGTACTTCTCTACAAAGTGTTGGTATGTGGGCTTTTTAATAAAGAAATCTAATTCTATTACTTTTATTTTTAATCTAACGACATAATAAATTAAATTGTTTGTAAACTTTGAAACCGTTATCTTCATGCGAATATGCAATGATAACAAAATAATACTCATCATATCCAGGAAAAATTGCAGTTTTTAAACCAAAAAGGTCCTAAACGAGTACTACCATTTTTTGTTTAGTTTTTTGACTAAACGGCTTAAACAATAATATAACCTGATTAATTTATATATTTTGGTTTATAATCATGACACTGTTAACAAGAAAATTGTTCTGGCACTCAATACTCATACAACAAATTGGTTATATAATCGTGTAAATAGACCCGCTATATTTTCTAATATTTGCAACTGTTACTGTTAACATCGGATTACCTACCTATCAAGAAAAGATTAAAGATCTGTCGAATTTTGACGTTTTTACTATTTTCTCAATAACTAAGAAACGTGGAGCAATGATCTTTTTTGTAGAAGACAGACAATTAAAAGAGCTCTGCAAAGATATTAACACAAAATAATTACGGCTGATAGTTTCGGGGTTATTGGGTGATAATAACAAAAAATGATCACTGTTTCAAGAAAATTGAAAAAATCAAAAATTTCAAAATAAGAGACGGTTAATGGTATAAAAGTGCACGTTTTTAGATCGAGTTCGACCAAAATCTAAATCAAAAAGTCCAATAGCACCAACACAGCAGGATTGAAGTTTTTACGATTTTCCCCATAACTATGAACCGTAGAGCAATGATCTTTTTTGTCGAAGATAGACAACTAAAGGAGCTCTCCAACGATACTATCACAACAGATTTAGGGCTGATTATTTCGGAGTTATCGGGTGATAACAAAAAAGGACCACTGTTTCAAAAAAACAAAAAACTGTCCAATTTTTTCAGTCAATAGTCAACATAGTTTAAAAAATCGTCGATGTTATCTTACCCCGCTATTAGATAAAATTATTCGTTTTATGAACAGTGAACTTAACTGATTTCAAGTCAATTTTCTGAATCATTGGTAAGTTTAGTGATAAAAGCAAAAATCAATAACTGGTGGCGATATTTATTATTTGGTAGTATGCATTAATAGCCGCAATACAATAAATCTTAATCTTCTTAATCTTCAACTTCAACTGCTTCGTTGTCGACACTTTCCAAAATAACTCTTTTTTTTTCTTTGATAATTTGTTTCACAACGAACTTACTCCAGGGCATAACCAAAACCTCTTCTTCATTTTTTATAAATGAATAAGGAACAATTCCGAGCGTGGTGTTGGGTTGTACTGGTGGCAAAATTTCAAATACGGTCCCACTGCCCATACTAAATTCTTTAGCAATCTTCTTAGACGCAGAGAACGATGCTATCTGACCAAAAGAAAAACTTTCATTAACTTGACAAGGAAAATCAAAGTTCAACCCTCTATAAAGTTTTATTCCTTTTGCTCTCGCATCCGGAACACTTTTCACATATTTCACCGATTGGATTAGCAAACAATAGAGACTTTTGTAGGGAAATGCGTCCCAGGAACTTAAATCTTTCACTTGGCGGGTTTTTGAGTTGAAATCTTCGTAAATGCGCAGGCCTTCATCCTCGAGGGAGTATGCGATGATAGCTATGTAATATTCACGAGGGGCGTTGACCTCATATATTCCTCTTTTCACATCAATTGTAAATATCATTTCGGCGATGTTCCACATGGTACAATATGTCTCATTTTTACCAAGTTCTTCAGCCAAATACCGTTGGATGCCCTCCATGTTAACTTTCAAGGCGTACTTTGCAATTTGGAAATCTTGACTGTGGATGAAGGGTGCTTGAGTACCAATAAAACGCTGTTGCGTTCTTTTATTCGAAGTTTGTCGTTGACGGGACATTATAACAAACGTGTGTGCACTGTGTAAGTGAAATGGTTTGGTTAGTGTTCTACAGAATCGCAAGTGTTACCCTTATATATACATTATCCGAGGAATTCCCAAAGTGATAAGTGTCTTGACGCATTTTGGGCTTAGCTAATAAACCTATTTGCTGTACACAAAAATAAACACTGCCAGTTATTTACTTTTCAATAACGTTTAGATAAGGTTTATTTTCTGCAAAAAACAGGAAAATCTTTGTCACCAAAAAATAATTCGTCTGTAAAGGAGTCAATGACAAAATATTTTGGGAAAACTAAAAAGTGTATTAAAACGCTAAGAAGTTATTGTCCGTTCACAATTTTTGCTAGGAAAGGTTTTTTTGGATAAATTGTTTTTTGCTAAAATCGTAAAACTGTACGAATTGTTCGCCGAAAATAAATCGTTTTAAAACAAGATAAAATAATGAAACAAACACACTGTGTAACGATGTATCTTTAATTTTTTTTTTTGTAAATACGAGTAGGTACATATTAGAAAGTAGTACATAAAATACAAAAATCGAAAGCCTCCTTATTGTTTTTACATCCCAAATCAAAATACTTTGAAACTTTAACTCATTTATTCTTACTTTCCATGTTGTATTCTTTTTACAACGAATTCAGAGCATAACTAGAACCTCTTCATCTGATTCTGTTATCAATAAATTCGAGTATTAGGAAGTAAATACAATTTTTTTTTGTTCCTTGCAGACAGAAATAAAGATATTTGAAATATGATAGCTCAACACTCTTTTTTCTTAATTCAAATTTAAATTTATAATTATCAGTTATAACTGATTATAACATTTAATATCGTCGGATGTCATAAATAGTAAATTTTCAGTCTTGACTATTCTTGGCAAGAATTTTAGCGTTGAAGCACTGTATTCGTTGAATTTTCATCGATTCGGTGTTTTACGAGATGATACACTTATCAGAGAAATTTTCAGAATGGTAACTAATAAGGATAAGAATAACGTCATTGTTGATGGTGCTATTGACAAAGCTAAAAACAATTAGCTAATTACTTGAATCCTTTTTTCTTGCCTTAAAAGAACACGAAAACACAGAAAACCTAAGATTATAGAAAAACACAACGCAATAGTTGATTGTGATATTTATTTATTCACTAATTCAGCCATTAGCTAAACCTATTTGGTTTACAAGTAAATTAATAAATAAAAAGAATAAGCGCTGCAATATTTACAGAAACAGAAACAGTCGTTAATTCCATTTAGACTTGGCTAACACAAGATATCAGACGTGAAACCCGTGAGGAAAATTTACAGTTTATCAGAGGATCCGAATAGTTATTTACTTTGTGATAACGTTTATTAAAATAAGTTGTGCTTTATGCAGAATTAATTCGATTAAAACGAGACAGTGATAAAACAATAAAACATGCACTGTTATTTTAGTAAATAAGTACATACATACAAGAAAGTAGTACAATGCTTTAGTAATGATAAAATATGAAAATCGAAAGCCCCCTTACTGTCTTTACATCCCAAATCAAAATACTGTGTTGACGCAAATTTATCAGTTCATTCTACAGGGTGTCTCAAAATTTCGAGTTTAGAAATTTAGAAAGTACTTTAAAACTAAAAGTAAAACCATACGAAGCAAAACCATTGCCAGAAAAAAGAAAGCATTCTTTAAAATAAAAGATGAAAAGCAAAAATTAAACAGAAAAATAAATTGTATTTGTTACCAACAGTCAGCTATTCGGCTGTGCAAAGTTAATTATTAAAAAGCAAATTCTTACTTTTACTAGGACGTAAATGACTAATAAAGCTGCGTTCATTTTTCTAAATAAATGCTGACATGAGTTATACTGAATCAACAATCAACAATCATTCATCAACAGCAAAAAAATCTAAGGCAATAGAGAAGTAAAATGACTAAAAGTTGTGTCCTTTTTTTTCAGAAATGCTAACTTGCGTTACCTATGTCTGAAGAAGTAGAGCTTATAGAAAACATCAGCTGGCAGTTTTGAAACCAACGTCTAACAATAATAAATTATTACATTATTACTTAACAACAGCAAAAAAAATTGAGTGTTATCAAATATAACTGATGACTGATGAGATACGGATAACAGTCCATAACGTCAGTTGTTATAAATGGTAACTTTCAAGTCCTGAATTTTAGCGTTGTGGCACTGTTGCATCGATTCGGTGTTTTGCTAGATGATACACTTATCAGAGGAATTTCCAGCCAGACTGATAAAACTGATTATTAAATCATTGTTGTAGTGATGGTGCTACTGAATAAAATAAACAAACAGCTAATTACTTAAATCCTTTTTTCCTACTTTAAAAGAACATGAAAAGACAGAAAACCTAAAATCACAAAAAGACACAACGCTATAGTGGCTAGCGATATTTGTTTATTTCTTCACTAATACAGTCAATAAGCTTAATCTATACCGTAACAGCTTTGTTACCAACACTTGCCAAAATAATTTTATTTTGTTTCCTGATAATTTTTTTCACAACGAACTGACTCCAGGCCATAACTAGAACCTCTTCTTCGTCTTCTATGTATGAATAAGGCTCAATCCCGACCGTAGTTTTGGGTTGCACTGGTGGTTGAATTTCAAACAAAGTCCCACTGTTTCCCATAAACCTCCTTGCCGCACCTTTCGATGCCGAAAATGAGGCAAACTGTCCAAAGGAAATTTTCTGGTTCACTTGACAGGGAAAAACAAAGTTCAACCCTCTATAAAGTTTGATTCTTGTTGTTCTCGCATTCGGAACACTCCTCACATATTTAACCGCTTGGGCCAGCAAACAGTAGAGACTCTTGTACGGGAATGCGTTCCAAGAAGTTAAATTCTTCATTTGGCGGCTTTCTGCGTTGAAATCGACGTAGATTTGGAGGCCTTGATACTCAAAAGAGTAAGCAATTATGGCTATGTAAAATTCCGAAGGTGCTTTGGTGTTGTACCTTCTTTCTTCCACATCATCTGCGTGTATTTCTTTGGAGGCTTCCCAAACAGCAAAAAATGTTGTGTTTGCAGCAAGTTCTTGAGCCAAGTAACTGCGGATGTCGTTGATGTTGACTTTCAGGGCGAAACTTGCAATTTGGAAGTCTTGGGTGTTGATGAAGGGCGCTTGAGTGCCAACATAACGCAGTTGGGTTCTTTGATTTGAATTTTGGCGTTGAGGCGGCATTGTAAAAGGCGTGTAAACACACTGGTTGTTAAATTTTTATTGATTCGATTTTCCTCAACTAAAGTGATAAGAGTCATATCGTGGTAACACTGATAAGGCAATTGCATTTTTTATAGTGTGATAAGTAATTTAGCAACCAAATTTTGATTGACTCATACAAGAGGCATACAAGAGAATTGAACTTATTATTTACTATACAGAGTGTTCCGTCTAAACCCCACATTAGAAGTGTTGAAAGTTCTAATAAAGATATTTATCTGAGAGTTGGTAATCAGGCATAATCCGTTGAGTTATGCTCAATGAAAATATTATCAAGATGGCAGCATTCCGGTTATACCGGAAGTCGCTATTAACTTTCGTATTTTAAATGGAAAGCTATATTTTTCACTGCGTTTTTGGATTAGTTAAGTTATTTTAAGGGAGTTTTTATTAGCTTTCCCTATACCCAAGTTTAACCGTTTTCGAGATATTTAGGATTTTTGAAAATTTTTGAATTTGCAAAATCGGTAACTCGCTTAGTTTTAGAGATTTCGAAATCATGTTTGGAGAATTGAAAGAGAAAGCCTATATCTGTTGTTCAGTGTGATCAAAATTGGAATTGAAGTTAATAAACCCAAAAATTTTAAGGTTAAGTTTGGACAACTTCAAGTATCCAAAACTTAATTTTTTCAAATGGGATGTCCCAATTTTTATTCTACTAGTTGGAGGAGAATTTTTTTCTGCATCTATCTGTATTAGCATTCCCTATACCTATCTGTGATAATTTTCAAGTTATGTTGGTTTTTTTGTTATTGTAGGAAATTTCTTACTAACCACAGCTATTTTTGCATAGTTTGCCATAAAAACATTTCTGATTAAACTTAAACGACAAACTCTGTTCAAAATTGTGTTAACTGTGAAAACAAAACAAATTCATTGGGTGTTTGTTTGAAAAACTTTAATTTCTCACCTTTTTTTATTCGTTTCCATGGCAACCTATGAGAAAAGGCCTATGGTTAATGAATTTCTCAATCCCAACAAAAAGGTATTGTAACTTGAAAACTATTAAACATAGGTATGTAGAATTGCATTGTCACGCAGATTACGTAAGCATTTCATTGCAACTACAGGAACCCTCTCAAATTTACAAATCGAGAACCCCTTTGTAAACATAACCTAAAACTTCAAAACCCCATTTAACCTCTTTAGGGGGTATTTAACTACATAGGATTGCGTTGTCACGCAGATTAAGTAAGTATGCAAAATTTAAATTCAGTGGGACAACGGGAACCCTTCCAAATTTGGCTCCGAAAAAATAACCGTCAGACAGATAACACTGTGAGTTAAATAAATGCTTTTAAAAATTGTAATTAATCGAAGCTACTAAAACGCAACAGAACCCAGGAGACTGTTCCAGGGACTAAGGAAAATTTACAACTTAGTGATTCGTTAAACAAATAAAAAATAACCAATGCTAAAATATTTTGAGAGAAACAAAAAAAACCTCAGAAGTGACTGTTACAAATTTTTTGCATTCGATTGTATGTGCAAAAATTAGCACACTTGTACGGATTGTTTGCCAAAAAATAAAAACGAGCCGAAACAAGATATTTAAGGAGACCTAACAATTTATTAAAATCTGTTTACAACTTTTTGCAATTAACAAACGAGCCCATGACAAAAGAGTAAAAAATGTACTGTGCAGGGATTGTCATAAGTAGGTACTTGAAAATATCAATAAAACATAAAATCGTGATAAAATACGAAAATCGAAGGTCTCATTACATCTGTCTTTACATCCCTAATTAAACAACTGTCATACTTTAACAGCTTTGTTCTCAATACTTTCCTAAATGACTTTATTCTTGAGCAAATAAAGTTGTATGCAAAGTTGTCACTTATCAGAGCGATTTCCAGAATGATAAGATTAATGTATTGTCTTTTACTGATAAAAATAGTTTAATGTACATAAGGAAAAAGTAAAACAAACTGAAATATATTTACTTATTTGTAGCCGACGTGTGAACAAATAAATTAAATTAAAAAGTGCCCCACTAAGTCCAAGCATTATTTCTGGATCAATGCCACATGTTTTAAAAGAAAAAACAAACTATTGAAAGTCGCAGCTTAAAAATTACAAAGAACAAATAATTTGTTATACTCAGAATGTTACTCCTAAGAGGTAAATTGTTATTTGGTAAAATAACCTTGTGAGGTGGAGAACAAAAAAAACACAAAACTTATATTTAAATGTTTTATTTAATCGTATATTTTTGGTTAATTTCTAACATAAAACTTAAAAATCATATATTTAAAGTTCATCCCTCTTATGTCCATGACTGGAATTCGGAACGCTTTGCAAAATAATTTCTGTATATTTAGGTTGCTTAGTAATGCTTTTCACTATAAATTGGGACCATGGCATAATTAAAACTTCCCCTTCGCCTTCATAGTACGAGTAATTTTGAATGCCCAGCATAGTGTTGGGTCGAAACGGTGGCTCAATTACAAAGAGAATCCCATTGGGACCTTCGGCAAACTCTTCACTTACAGATTTCATTACACTGAACGAAGTGAACTGCTGAAAACAATATTCGGAGTTTACTCTTAGACAACATTCTTGATGGGTTCCTCTATAAATTGCTCGGATGTCAGTTACACGAGGCGTACTTTCAACACGTGTTGCTGCTTGGGCCAGCAAACAGTAAAGGCTTTTATAAGGAAATTTGGTCCAGTCGCTCATGTTTTTCATCTCACGACATGCCTTATTAAACTCCTCGTAGATCTGGAGACGTGGGTCTTCGTCTTCGAAAGTATACGCTAGGATGGCGTGATAAAAATTGTTGGTCTGGTCGTTGGGTATTTGATTAAATTCTACATTGGCTCTTTCCCAAACTTGACGATATGTGGTGCTTGCTCCAAGTTCTTGAGATAGGTAATTTGTAATATCTTCAATAGTCGTTCTTGAGGCAATATTGGCAATTTCATAGTTATTTCGCTGGTGATCAACCACTAACGGTCGTGGACATTCAGAAAATCGGTTGCGTAATCTTGTTTCATTAGTTGGGTGTTGTGGTCGTCTAGCGATAGCAAAATCCCTGCATTCACTCATTCTGTCATATGTAATGACGAAAACTAAGTCAATTTAGTTCTGCAGAAAGCTTTAAATACCTACCACCAAGAGATAAGACAAGAATAAATACTTATTTAATTCTTAGGTACATAAAGTGCCATAAAACACTAAAAGTATTTGATTTTCCACTCATTTTGGAAAAACCACTCATTGTTTATGGCCTATGGAAAAAAAATGTTTTAAGTAACTCGAAAACTAAAAGGAATTTAAAAAAAAATATTCTTGAAAAATGATCACATTTTTAAAGTAGTTGATGATGTACTAATTAGTTTTTTCGTTAGGTACATAGTTTAGGCACAAAACGCTTGGTTCCATAGTTTTGCCCAACCCTGTATATTATACAGGGTGTTCCGTTTTTATTGTTACAAATTTAAACAGGTGGTAGAACATTTAATTTTAAGACAAAAGTTTCCTATAAACATGTATCTAAAAATGCTTCGTGAGGGAGCTGAAAGGGGTGCTTCTTTTAGTGAGTTTTTCTAAATATTTCAGAAACCATTACAGATAAAATTACAAAATTTGGTGCAGTTAATAATCTTTATACGCCAAATCGAATTCGAGGATCGAATGTAGAAATTTTTAATCAGGGGCGTCCCAAACTGGAGGGGAATAGGGTTAAAAATACCCTAACTCTTTTGGATTTCTTTTCGCATTTGATAACAAAAGGTTCGAAGGGTCTTCTAAAATATTCAGAATTGTTAACTGTCAAATTGCAAGGGTACTATGATTTTTTGAAAATGATGATGAAAAAATAATTATAACACAATTTTTTCAATGGCAATCAAAAGAACATCGATTTTTATGGAGACTTTTATCAACATTTTCTATAGGTATCTATCTTACAGTTTTTGAAATAATCGCAAAAAACGGAATTTTAGCTCATTATTTTCATTTTTAATCCAGTAAACTTTCGAAAAATACACTATTAATTAAAAAAAAAATTCGATTTCTCCATCATTTCAGTTCAAAATTCGATGGCAGGCTGACTGAGTTACTTTACATAATTCACTAAGTTATAATAAACCATAATTAAATATTATTGTTTTATTGTTTATTTCATAATAAACTAAATAAAATGTTGAAGTTTGACAATTGTTGACCATTTTGCAAGGCCTACTTGATTAACGATGAAAATTACAAATTAAATCCGTTTTTTGTGATCATTTCAAAAACTGCGAGACATAGGTATAGGACGTGTTGATAAAAGTCACCATAAATGTCGATGTCCTTTCGATTGCCGTTAAGAAAATAGGGTCGTTCCATTTGAAAAAACTGGGTTTTAACCGTTCTTTGATAACCATTTTAAAAAAAATCATGCTAGCCTTGAATTTTGACAGTTGACAATTTTGAAAATTCTAGAAGGATCTTCAAACCCTTAGTTATCGAATGTAAAAAAAATTATTCACTTATTGCAAAGGGTTCAAGAGCTATGATATTTTAAATAAACCCCTTCAAATAAAAATTTTAACAAAAAAATTGACAAATGTCAAAAACTATGACAGATAAGTATTAACAACTTGGGTAAATTTTATTCAGTTTGAGAAGGTGAATTCAAAAATGCAATAAAAATGTGTTGTTACTATTTAAAATTTCAAAGTTGGCGCCAATTTCTCGTAGTTCCGGAAGTTCAACCATTTTGAAAATAATTTAGTTAAACTCAGAATGGTCGATTTGGATTGCATACAAAATTTTAAAGCTCTAGCTATAATATAAGTTAAAAAGATTCTAATGTAGGCCCTAAAAGAATCACCCTGTATACTCACAACGCTGCTCTTGTGTGTATTGAATTTGTTAAATTCTTAGTGATTCAGTGTTTGGCAGGATCTTAGATGTACGTTTTAATTATCAGGGGGGTTCCCAACGTGATAAGAATGACATCATTAGGCTCTGGTGATAACACAATTCAATTTAAAAATAACTTGTAACAATGTGTTGATAGGCACTTAAAAAGGCACTTGTTTGATAGTGCTGGGGACTTTTATTAAGCCCTAACAACTAAATCCTTGGACAAATACATTTGTGTAAGGAAAATGGACATCAAGACGCTGGCATTTTTTTAACAAATCTGTTATATTACACCCCAACAAGTTCAGATACATCCCTGAAGTCATGTAAAGAAGACTAGTCTTTTCATTTATTGTCTTAAAAGGACCAAAATCCAAGTAACATCAAAAATCCTAAAACGCAGCAAAACCTATAGGATTCAAACAAATTACATTGTAAGCATTGTATTTATTTATTCATTTTCATTAATAATGCTTAGATTATAAAGAAACAGCAATTGGGCTAATTAAAAAGCCTCGTCCTTTGTTTCCATATCAAAAGACAAAATACTATGGTATTTTAACGGCTTTGTTCTCAACACCTTCCAAAATGACTTTATTTTCTTCTTTGATAATTTTTTTCACAACAAACTGGCTCCAGACCATAACCAAAACCTCTTCTTCATTGTTTATAAATGAATAAGGAGCAATTCCGAGCGTAGTCTTGGGTTGTACTGGTGGCAGAAGTTCGAATAAGGTCCCACTTTTTCCAATAAACCTTTTAGCCACACTTTCAGAAGTCGAAAAGGATGTAAACTGTCCGAAACAAATTGTTTGTTTTACTTGACACGGAAAAGCCAAATTCAGCAATCTTCAGCAACCTGTATTTTATCAAAAGCTTGTACAAAGCTACTATAGATATAAAGATAAAGGATATTATTAATGTTTCTACAAGTTTTTCTCCCAATTTGAATCAGCTTCCACAAAAAAGTAACTTTCTGTTTAAGCATAATACAGGCTATTCCCACATCTAAACCCACATTAGAAGTATTGGGAGTTCTAATAGTCATCTGAAAATTGGTATACAACCATAATCTGTTAGGTCCTGAACAATGAAATTATTTTCAACAAGACGGTTATACCGAGAGTCGTTATCAACTTTCTTATTTTAAATGGAATGCTATATTTTTTACTGCATTTTTGGATTACACGAGTTATCTTAAGGGAGCTTTTTTCAGCTTTCCCTATTCCTTAATCTATTCGTTTTCAAAATATTTAGGTTTTTTTTAAAATTGTTGGATTTGCATCTTTGACTTCAAAAATCGACATCTCTGCCGTTTTAAGAATTTTGAAATCCTTTTTGGCTTACTTGAATGAGAAGATTTATATCTCTTCTTTGGTGCTTTCAAATTTAAAAGTTACTACCAAACCTCAAATTCTTAAGATTAAGTTTGCACAACTTCAAACACCCATAACTCAAAATTTTCAAATGAAATTCCACAATTTTTATTTCACCAAATGGCACAGAATTTAATTCTGCATCGATCTGTACCTATTAACATTCCCTATACTTAAGTCTTCCAGTTAGTGAACAAAAAATTGGGGCATTTCATTAAAAAAAGACTCATTGCTTGTAGAAGTTGTGCAAAAATAACGTTAAGATTTTGGAGTTTTTTTTCATTTTGAACACACTAAAGGAAAGATATAGGCTCTATTATTTGTTTGTCCAAATACGATTTCTAAAAATTCCAGAGATAGCGATTTTTGAAGTAAAAGGTGCAAATCTTACAATTTTAAAAAAATCCTAAATATTTTAAGCTAAATTTAAGTGTAGAGAAAGCTGAAAGCTTGAAACAACTCAAGAAATACGAAAACGCAGTAAAAAAACATATCTTATTTCCATTTAAAATAAGAAAGTTGATAGCGACTTCCGGTATAGTCGGAAGTGCCGCTATGTTAAAAATATTTTCCTTCAACAGGGCCCAAAGGGTTATGACCAATTTTCCGATAAATATCATTCTTAGAACTTCCATTACCTCTAATGTGGGGTTTAGACGGAACAGCCTGTATATGAACTTGTACAGGGTGTTTCAAGTTTTAGGTCCAGTCAAAAAATAAATACTTCTAGTTGTCAAAAAGAAAAAAAATATATCTCAAACGATAGAGTTTCTAACACGCTTCAATTTGATGCTTTAATGTTATACGAAATTTTCATGGTATGAGCGTGAATTGTGAAAAACTAGATAAAAAATTTTTTGTTTCCAAATTATTGCAATCGTTTTCTCATAATAAAATTCCTCCTATTTTTTAAGTGAGACTTCCGAAACTGAAACAGTAAAAAACCCAAGGCGTATTGAGCAATTGAAATTCCAATTTGCAAAAGATCAAATAAATGTTTTATCTTAGTCACCTTTGAAAAAACAGAGCTCGTGTCTTTGCTTCATTCACAAAAAATTGAAACGTCATTAACTGTCAGACTAAAATTTTACTTGTCAATTAAATAAATGCCCTTTTTTTTGCAAATTGAAATTTCAATTGCTCAATACGCCTTGGGTTTTTTACTGTTTCAGTTTCGGAAGTCTTACTTCAAAAATAGGAGGAATTTTATTATAAAAAAATTATTATAATAATTTGAAAAAAAAATTTTTTTAATGTAGTTTTTTGCGTTTTACGCTTATATCATGAAAATTTGGGATATCAGCAAAGCATCAAATTGAAGCGTGTTAGAAACTCTATCGTTTGCGATATATATTTTTTATTTTGGAATACTAGAAGTATTTATTTTTTGACTGGACCTAAAACTTGAAACACCCTGTATAACTGTGATTGAGATTTTTTCGTTATCTCAGTTTACCACGTATCAGAGGAATTTCCAGAGTGATAAGAAAAGAATGATGTCACTCTGTTTTACTGTTGAAAAGAATTTGAAGTTCCACAATGGTTTTAACGAACCGAATGTAAAAGGAAATGAGGAAAAAATAAAACAACATATTATAATGTTTTGGATAATTGTAATTTTTTCGTTTCGTTAGTTTAAAAACTTAAAAATTACATGCTTTGTAAAATACTTCAATAGTATACATGGGTTTATTTAGACAAAGATCGGACGAAATGCGAAAAGGTTTGTTAGCTAACTTTTGTGTATGAAGGTATTATATAATCTTGTCCCTGCATAACCATCAGACTGTTGTAAGAATTTTGTGTGACATTAGTTTTTTAAATTGTAATTAAATGTCGGAAAGAAATTGACTTTCGGAAATAAAAAATCTGGTTGAAAAGGGTTGAACTGCACGCTATGGTCCCTTGCTTATTACCCATAAACCCTTTAGCTACTTGTTCGGAACTCGTAAACGAAGCGAATTGTGAAAATGAAATAATCTGGTTGACTTGACACGGAAAAACAAAGTTTAAACCTCTATAAAGCGTGATGTTGTTCACTTGAGCATCAGGAATGCTTTTAACACACTTTACCGATTGGGCTAGGAGGCAGTAGAGACTTTTGTAGGGAAATGCGTTCCATGAGCTCATATTTTCCATTTGACGACTCCTTGCATTGAAATCATCGTAGATTTTGTGGCCTTCGAATTCAAAAGAATAGGCAATGATGGCTTGGTAAAATTCAGGAATTGTTTGGATTACATACTTGATTTTAACTACATCATTAGCATACATCGCTTTGGCTACGTTCCAAATCAAAGCATATTTACTACTGGCAAGTTCTTGATGTAAATAAAGTTTGATGTTGTCCATACTTGTGTTAAGCGCCAGGTTGTCAAGTTGGACTGTTATTGATTAAATGCTTTTGCCTAGTGGTAACTTACTTACAATATATATCAAAAGATAAAATAAGATAAGATAAAATCATTTCTAATTCTTGCTACCTAAACAACTGTTCTTACGTGAAATCAAAATGTGACTCCATATACATTTTTTTTTAAATAATGGAGTAAAAAATCTTGGGGTAACACAAATTATTCATTCTGAAAGTTGGCTCCTTTGGCTGTTTTTAAGTGTTCCCTTTGGCACTTTTAATTTTCTTAAAAAAAGTGAACATACGGAAAAATAAAAGCGAGGGAAACAAACTGGATTCAAAGTTGGATTCTGTGACAAAACAACAATAGAACAACAGAAATCATATATTTTTTATTTATTCACTTAATGAGAAATACAGCTAAGGGTCAGTTTCACCAATGATAAAGAAATTCTCAGTTAGTTATTTGACCAATAATTGGTATTTATTTGTTTATCCAAACTATTGCTAGTTATTGTCAATAAGTTACTTGAGTAAAAACAGTGTTTACCTAAGCCAAAATGTCCTCTTGTAGTAGGAAACATTATTTTATGATTATGAGATATAATTATAAAATAATAATGTGAAAAAAAAACAATTAAAGGCGGTTAATACAACATATAATAGGATCTTAGTTGAGAAAACAGTAAAAGGGCCATAGATTAAATGGACCCATCTTTTTTATTGTATTCGAAAAATTTTTTTGTGGAATTACAACTTCAAAGTTGCCCAAAAATTACAGATTACATTTTTTATCTCTAATCATACCCAATTTTTATAAAATTTGGCATACAGTCGTTGTTTTAGACATTCATTTAACAGTGCAAATTGTAAGGTTGTAGGACATTGTTGAAGGAGGTTAGAAGGGCCCCCTTGACAAAAATTCTTTCATAACTTTGTAGCACAAATTAGTTTAGCTTTGGTGCTACTAGAATTTAAAAACCTATTCCATTTAGAAACTTTTTGGTCACTTGCACATTTTTTGTAAAATGTACCATTTTCGAGTAAAATAACAAAATGTGAAAAGATGTAGTGGGACGTTTCTATAAAACTAAACTGACCTGACCAGTGCCATATTTAATTAAAAGTGAACAGTTATTTTATTTAGCTGGGTTTGGTGGAATATCTCCGATGAAAATTAAAATAGGTCTTAAATAATTATGCATTCAGACTACCAAAAAACAAAACACCCTTTATTGTAAAAAACAAAATTTTGTCGTTTTTAGTGATATCAAGCTTTTGTTACCATTTCTGGGTTACTCCACGTTAACAAACGTAATTGTATTTCAGAAATGTGTTCGTTGTATAAAGGTTTAAGTTACATTGTCAAAAAAGCAGAAAATACTGAATATTTAAGGAAACTAAATGTGGAAATTTGGTTGCTCCCAGTTCACCGGAAACGGCGAATGAAACTTTAAATCTGAGTTAAAAATAGAACCATTTTTTTATCTTTTCAATATGGTAAATGATAATTGATAACAATATTCAAACTAGCTGTAGTCATAGATAACACTGGTCTGCAAAAAATAACTTTTTTTTCCTCCTTATTAGGTATTATCCGCAATTATTATAAATTTAGTGCTTGGTAATCAAACTATAATAACAAAATTATGTGTCACATATAATCTTTTTTGCAATAGATTTTTTAAATTAATCGTTGATTTTACTTAAAACTAATAAAGTAAATTTAATTATTGTAACAATAATTTATAACAAATGTTATAATTCGTTTCAAAACTATAAAAATTATTAAGAAGGTGTAATTACTTGTAGTTTTTTCCTTTTCATATTTTCCATTAGGTAAGAACGATGTATTAAAAAATAGGAGCAGCTAATTAAAATTTAACTGTAAAAAAATGGGTTAGTAGAAGCCAGTGGGTATGTTGACCACAATACTGTTAAAAATAATAATTATAAATAAATAAGTAATTTTCTGTTGATTCTAGAAGTTTGGTACGTATAATTAATTACACGTTTTCCCTTAATTTTTTATAAATCCAAATGAACATGTTCTTCAATAAATAAATGAAAAATTTTTGAGAACAATATCTTCTTGTACTCGTGCCAATTTCTCCACGGGGCGAAAAAAACAACCCTATGACAAATCTGAAATTTCTCTTTGCGTGGGTGTTGGTACCGCCCATCCAGACAAGACCAACATGTATCAGTTGCCTCGGCCGCATTGTTCTCGAACAAAGAATTAGCATTTAATTTGACACTTTTGTCTGCTCTCAGACGACTATATTTTATTATATTTATTCCGCCGCAGAAAGTTTTTCTGGATCAAATCGGTTTCCATTTACGCAATATAAACCCAAGTAGCACACACAGTTTTTATTTGGTCACTAAAACGTTTTCGCAGCAAAATGAGCAGCCACAGCTATCCACAGAAGCGCTTTGGTAAGGTTTCTGTGACGTTGTACTGACCGATTTGGCGCACCATTTTTTTGCATTTACAGCTTTAAAACAGCCATCAATATTTGCTGAAATGCAGCCGTTTGGCTGTGAGAATTGCAAAGTAGCAGCTTTTAAGCTTTTAAAGCTAACAAGCTAAATTATAGGAAAAAAGCTAAGTAGCCATAAAAACATATTTTCAACCTAATTTGCTCTTATGGCCAAATGGTCAAAATATTTGCTTATGGGGAGAAAAGGGTTATATTGTAGATAAAGAAGAGCAAAAACCTGTAAATGCTGCCATCCATCCAGAAAACTAAATAACTATAACATGGCTACACCAGATGTAAGACTTTGTTATAGCAATGGCGGATGATGTTACTTTTTTGGTGTTCTTGATAAATAATATTAGGCTTGATATTCAGTCCCAGTAATATAAAAGTTTGTGCGAACTGAGGTTTATTGACAAATACGCATAAAAAAGATCCGAAAAAGTAATGCGCCTTCAAAATAACAGAAAATAAATCTTTCACTGTTGCAATTTTTTAATACATCTTTAAAACATTTAATTTAAAAAAAATTACCTCTTTAGTAACGTTACGGTTGTATATTGCGACGGTAAATTGAATAAATCTGCTAGAAATTTATTATTTGCTATTTTTTTAAATTTTAAAACAACATGGAGGATCTTTCGCTTTCATCCAACATGTCCTCCTGCTCCCTTGTGCCGCCATTTAAAACTATAATGGAATAATATGTTAGTTTTCAGCTTAATTTTCCCTAAAATGTATTTTACAGCTATTTGGCTGAAATCTGGCCGGCAGATTAAGAATGGTACCTGCAGTTATCTCTTTCTAACTTTCTAATGTCTTACACTATCTCTTTTTGTCTGTGAGGGGTTTGCGCCTTTGGTTTTAAATTCCTCTAAAATAGCAGGAAAGATCGGTGACAATGAGATAAGGCAGATGGCGCAAAAATTTAGGTACCGAAAGTACCGCATTGTACCGTTGTGTTAGAAAGAGATAACAATAAAACCACCCCAATGGGGCTGAATGACATGAAAAGTTACCAGATTTTATTGGCTTTTTTACTAACTCGATTTTGTTCTAATCCGCATTTATTTTTTTTTGTCCTTTGCCTTCCAATGAACCACGAAACGATACAAATCAAATTTTCCACTTTCTTACTGCCCAAAATAGCGGACGATAGCCGTGGTTTCCAAATTTAGTAACTTTAAGCTTTAAGGGCGCGTGTTGAAGTATGACTGAAATTATGTAAAACTCGAAATAAAAGAGAAGTCTTCTTACTTCACCCAATAAACAATTATCAGAAAAGCATCAATGTTGAAATTTTTTTGTATATCTTCAAAGAACTCTTCTTTGATATGAGACATCTTTAAAGACAGTGAATTATATTTTGATATTTGATAAAAAAAATTGGTACTAAAGTGTGCTTAATAATCTTATTATGCTGTAACCTACTTTGAGTTTCAACAAATTCCACAACATCGATTATGTCTATTGGCCACAAATTTTTTTGTACCTAATTTTTGTTAGGTAGCTACTATAAAATGTAGCAGTTAAATCGGACATATTAGAGTACATAATTTATCAATAGCTAAAATGTTTCCACAGATCCGTAACGGTATATCACAGCGTATTGGCTTTTATTGCTTACTAACAGCTAACATAACGAAAATAAGGTTGTAATAAGACTAAGCAATATTTTGGTCAACAGACTTTTTAGCTAAAATTAAGTATAAACAGCCATTTTGTTTACTAATTCCAAAATTTGGCTAAATGCTGCAACACTGATAATGCAGCGTATTGGCTTTCATGACTTATTAACACCCAAAAAATTTTCACAGCTATAGAACTGTAATATGGTTGCAATAAAGTTTAGGAAAGCTAAGCAAATGTCTCAAAATCAGCTATTTGGCTGTACCTGTATATTGGCATTTTTTTGCTGGAAGCCAGAATATTTTCTGGCTTTACTGAATGGATCATTAGGCTTTTGCTGTTAACTGGCTTTTAACATATTCCTTCGATGACACTACTCAACTTAAAAATGGAAGATAATGCTGTGGCTGTATTTTGTCTTAGACATTAGTTGAAATTGTATGATATAAAGGTGACTGAAAAGCAATAAGGTAATTCGCAGCAAAGAAAGACATTTGATTCGGTTTTGATGACGTTTTTATGACTATCTTTTGGCTGCAATTGCCAAATGGTTGAAGCTGTGCTACTTGGGAACCCATCTCAATCTATTTTACTAACGCTCTAAACCCAATTTGTGGTGACCTCATCCGCTTATTCTTATCGCCAAAATATTGACCTGTGATAAGTCAAATGGTAAAATCCCTAAGGCGATCGCAACCTTGAAAGTAAAAGCGACCAAAAGTGGCACAAATCTAAGCGTAACTCTTGCATAACAAGAGTTTAATTATGTAAAGCGAGATTTTCATGCACCTTCTTGCAATTTTGTGATGCTGGCGGAATGTTAATCAGTCGAGAGGCCCATTTGTGGAAGATGTTGACTTGCTACAATGATAATCAATTTTGAAGCAATTTGTTACAAGACACGACTACACGCTCAAATCAAATGATTCGCTTTCTTGAGATAATGGCCATGATGAGAGCTGCAATTTCTCTTGACCAGACTGCGACTCACATTACCCAATTAATTTAATATCCAACTTTATTGTTCTTAGAAGAATTATCAACATTAACGCCTTATCATTTATTTGTTTTATTCGCCGTTTGAAATAACGAGCTACTTAGACTAAACACTTGAACAAAGATAATTCACAAATTTATTGTTCTCGGATCTAATTTTAAGTCAGATAATTTTTTTGGCAACTTAATCTCAGTATTAAAAATGATTCCCATGCAGTATTTCTTTGTCTTATGCCTCGTGTCCAGTGTTGTGAACACAGAAATGTCCAAAAAAGGGCCATTTGACCATTTGAAGCGTTTCGTCGGAACGGAAGCTCCAGTTGTTTTCCGGTCAGATTCCGACACTCCTGACAGTGCTGACGATTTCCCGATTGCCCAAATCGCTCTCAACTTAAGTTTGGAAGAAATCAGACTGTTTTTAAGTCGCGAACTGGCCCAAAACCCCACATATTACACCGTATGGCAGGAAGCTACAAAAATCTTCCAAGAGGATGTTGCCACCGGAAAATACGAAATCATTGCTCCCAACGAGTTTTATCAAGCAATTATCTCGTACACTTACGTGAACGGATCGCTCTACGTGTATTCGGATTTCAATGCCAAATCGAGGCAATTAACTGATATCGATTCCTGGAAGCAATTTCCGTACAAGAGTCTCTACAGTTTGTTGGCCCAGTCGGTCAACTATGTGATCAGTATGCCCAATGCAGTCAGGGACAAGATACAGATCTACAGAGGACTGGATTTTCATTTTCCGTGTGAAGTGAACCAGGTCGTTAATTTCGTGCAGTTTTCATCGTTTAGTTGTTCGAAGGAAATTGCAGAGGAGTTTTCCGGGAACGGGACTGTTTTTCAGTTAAGGCCACCCTTGAAATTCGGGACTGCGATCGGTATTCAGGAATATTCCGTTTTTTACGAACAGGAAGAGGTTTTGGTTATGCCATGGAGTGTGTTTGTTGTTAAAGAGGTGGCACAAGTTGACAATCGATTGGAAGTGGTTTTGGAAAATGTCTAATTGTGATAATTACTTTAGTTTCACCAAATAAAAAGCATAATCTTGTTATTGTTGTGTCTTATCAGTCAGGGTTTAATTATCCATGACTACAACTAGTTTGAATGTTGTTGACATTTACTTCTTTGAAAAGATAAAAAAGTGAGTTCTACAGGCTGTTTTGTCTAAACCCCACATTAGAAGTATTGGGAGTTTTAATAATCATAGTCATCTGAAAATTTGTGTACAGCCATAATCTTTTAGGTCCTGCTCAATGAAAATATTCTCAAGATAGCAGCACTTCCGGTTATACATTATTTTAAATGGAATGCTATATTTTTTAATGCGTTTTTGAATTACTAGAGTTATTTTAAGGTAGTTTTCATAAGCTGTTCCTATATCTAAATTTAGCCGTTTACGAAATATTTATTGTTTTTAATTTTTTTTGGATTTGCACCTTCCAGTTCAAAAATCGCTAACTCTGCGATTTTTAAAAATTTGGAAATATTTTTGAGCTCATTTGAAAGAGGAAGCCTAGATCTTTCCTTTGGTGTTTTCAAATTTCTAAAAAAGAATAACAAACTCCAAATTTTTTAAATTAAGTTTGCAAAATTTATAGCACCCATAACTAATTTTTTTCAAATGAAATGACAAAAGTTTTATTTCACTAGATGGTAGAGAATTTAATTCTGCTTCGATCTGTGTTAACATTCCCTATACTTATGTTTAATAGTTTTCAAGTTACAATACCTTTTTGTTGGGATTGAGAAATTCATTAGCCATAGGCCTTTTCTCATAGGTTGTCATGAAAACGAATGAAAAAAGGTGAGAAATTAAAGTTTTTCAAACCAACACCCAATGAATTTATTTTGTTTTCACAGTCTGATAACACAATTTTGAACAGAGTTTGTCGTTTAAGTTTAATCAGAAATGTTTTTATGGCAAACTATGCAAAAATAGCTGTGGTTAGTAAGAAATTTCCTACAATAACAAAAAAACTAACATAACTTGAAAATTATCACAGATAGGTATAGGGAATGCTAATACAGATAGATGCAGAAAACAATTCTCCTCCATCTAGTAGAATAAAAATTGGGACATCCCATTTGAAAAAATTAAGTTTTGGGTACTTGAAGTTGTCCAAACTTAACCTTAAAATTTTTGGGTTTATTAACTTCAATTCCAATTTTGATCACACTGAACAACAGATATAGGCTTTCTCTTTCACTTCTCCAAACATGATTTCGAAATCTCTAAAACTAAGCGAGTTACCGATTTTTTAAGGGACAGGTGCAAATTCAAAAATTTTCAAAAATCCTAAATTTCTCGAAAACGGTTAAACTTGGGTATAGGAAAGGCTAATAAAAACTCCCTTAAAATAACTCAACAAATCCAAAAACGCAGTGAAAAACATAGCTTTCCATTTAAAATAAGAAAGTTAATAGCGACTTCCGGTATAACCGGAAGTGCTGCCATCTTGAAAATATTTTCATTGAGCATAACTCAACGGATTATGCCTGAGTACCAACTCTCAGATAAATATCTTTATTAGAACTTTCAATACTTCTAATGTGGGGTTTAGACGGAACACGCTGTATTTTTAATTCAGATTTAAAGTTTCATTCGACATTTTTTGTTTATTTTATTAGGTTGTTACATTTACTTTGAACTGGGAGTAACCAAATTTCCAATAGTACCACGTATGAATATTCTGTATTTTCTGTTTTTTTTTTTGTAACCTTTACATTTCTGAAATGATATCACGTTTGTCAATGTGAAGTAACCCAGGAATGCTAATAAAAGCTTCCTGAACTTTAAAAACGCCAATTTTTTTCGATAATAAGGAGTTTTCTATTTTTTTAAATTTGAATTCATAATTGGGCCAATCCCTCACGAAATCAACTTTTAACAGCGCGTTAATTTTTTTTGAGTTTTCTAAGTTAGAGTTTATTAATCAGATTAACTAAGGTATGAAAAATTAACCACTTTTACACATCTATGCCTAACTGGTTAAGTTTTATTTGGTTGTCTTTTTTATTTTATAATTACAAAAATGCCTTTACTTATGATTCCAAAAAAAGTTAGACACCTCTTGCTTTTTTATCGTTTCTTTTTTTGCAAGTCTTTGAAAGGGTCCTGGTTATCCGAATACACACACTGTATAATCTCCGTGATAATGTAATAACATTTAGGACTGGCTTATAGAAAGCTCAATTAAAGTTAATTGCGCTGTTAAAAGTTAACAACGTTAATGGACCAACCAAATTGCTTCAATTTGGTCACGTGATCGGTTAATCACGCATTTAATTGCGGATTAAATTAATGACGCTTCTTTGAACCGGCCCTTAGTTTAAATAATAATTTATTAAAAATTACAAAAAATTATCAACTCGGCTCCTAATCGAAATACAAAGGCAAAAAGTTAAATATAGTTTTATTTAAAAAATGTAAGTACCTTCTAAAAAGTGAAAAATAAAAAAATTCCTATCACAGGAGAACATTTCTTTTAAGATTTTTATAGGTTTTAATTCTTTTGCGGTTGTAGCCCAGTTTAACTTTCAAAATAAACATATTCAAGTATTGGTAATAACTAGCAAAACTTTGGATAAACAAATCAATAATAATAATTATTATTGGTCAAAAATCTAAGAATTTCTAAGAATAGGTATTCATCCTCCAAAGCTAGAATAAAAAAATTGGAATTCCAGATAGAATCAGATAATTATAGAATTGTAGAAATTCTTCTAGACAAGATCACACAATGTTTTTACTTTTAAGAAGTGCAAAATTAAAGTAAAAACTCGGTATTTATGTACTTACGAGAATATTTATAAATACCTAAAATTATAAATAAAATATAATAAAACTATAAAATACAAAAAAGTCAGTGTTCGTACCATGTCATCTCCAAGCAGCCTGATGAAGATTTAATAAAAATCGAAACGTCGCTAAAAATATAAATTTTACTCCTTGCCCTAAATAACCAAAAACAATTTCTTCCGGTCATAAAATTATTTTAGAAAATAGAATTCAACAACTTTAGAAATCGAAACAATCGAAGAATTCGAGATTCAATTTCAAAATCCAACAATAATTTTACACAAGTGTATCAAAAAATTGGGGTTGCTTTTGACCACATGCACCTGTATCTTTCAGTTTCAGTAATTTTTTAATTTTTTTGAAATCATACAAAGTGGTAAATCGGGCACCAGATTTCCTCAAGATTTTTCCATGATTTCCTCTAAATTATCCCCAATTTTTTTAAATGACTTATCGTCATTTTTTCAGAATTTCTTCTGATTTTCGCGATTTCCTTGCAAATAATACTTAGTATTATATCAAAGCTATTAAATTCAACTTGTTTCATTTTTTACGAACTTATCTGATAATTAGATCATTGATACGACCATTCGAATTGGCTTTTTGTCGAGTCATCAAAAATTAGTTTCCTCTAACCTTTTGTTCTCTTTGCTTAGATAACTGTTATTACTCCGACTGATAATTTGCTCTTTCTCTGTCCGCTTTTCATCGATAATTCCCCGCAGATGTTCCGCATGCTCTTATATGGTAGCTAGAAACCGGACAATTACCGATAATAACACACATGATCGATGATCTGTTTTGGGAAGATCCCACGTTTCACTTTTTCGGTTTCTAATCTTGATTCAAGTCAAGTTGACGGTTTTTTTCTCAGTTACACCACACTTACTTCACGTAAATACTACAAATTTCGTCATTTACGGTAAACCTGAATTATTTTTATCGAGATGGAAGCACTTTCATGTTTGGTTTAATTACAGACATAAATATCACACCTTTCAGTTGCGTCGTCGTTTGCCATCAATCAATCGGACTCAATTTATGCCATTTTTTCGTGCACTCATTTGTGTTTCTAAATTATTAATTGCTGTAATTTTGTTTGGAGAATTGATTTAAAGCCTCGAACGATTGATTGAGAGTTTCGGTGTTAGATGACTGAGAGCATGTTTCGGATAAAAAATTAAACACACCTTCAGGGTGGAATTTGACAGGTTGAAAAGTTATTACTGAAATTAGTATGTAAACTGGAGAGAAAAGGTGAGCCGCTTTGTAAAAAACTATAACACAGAGTAGACTTATTAAAAGTTGTGGGAACTTTTCCCTTGACATTTGGCAACGATCCTGAAACTCTGAACGTTCTGAAACTGAAACTTCGTTGTTGGAACAATATTATGACAATTTTAATAGCTTATTAGCACTATTATGTCAACAATGCTGTTACATGACGTAACGATGTTAATTATTTATTGGCAAGCTATTATTATAGTTGTGTCGCTTGACTGGAAATTTATTCAGACTTAATTGCAAAATTAATAGAAATTTGGCCCGATTTCAGAAAAATCTCCTGAAAAACCTGAAAAAGAATGCAAGTGAAAGTAGCACTTCTTTGTCATTGTCGGTTTAACTGCCGATTTCAGCGACCTGAAGCTTTGATTATTATTATTATTATTATTATTATTATTATTATTATTATTATTATTATTATTATTATTATTATTATTATTATTATTATCAACTCAGATTACTTGCTGAGGTTAACACCTTTATAGCAAAATAATATTTTGCGCCTTACTCAAACGTCCGTTGTCATAAATTGTGAATTTGCTTGCGTATAACAAGAAATAATAATAATAATAATCTTTATTTAATATTGGGTATTTGATATTCGTCAAAATTACAATCAGAACATAAACATAATGTAAGTATATACAGGGTGTTTCAAGTTTTAGGTCCAGTCAAAAAATAAATACTTCCAGTTGTCCAAAAGAAAAAATATATATCTCAAACGATAGAGTTTCTAACACGCTTCAATTTGATGCTTTAATGTTATACGAAATTTTCATGGTATGAGCGTGAATTGTGAAAAACTAGATAAAAAATTTTTTGTTTCCAAATTATTGCAATCGTTTTCTCATAATAAAATTCCTCCTATTTTTTAAGTGAGACTTCCGAAACTGAAACAGTAAAAAACCCAAGGCGTATTGAGCAATTGAAATTCCAATTTGCAAAAGATCAAATAAATGTTTTATCTTAGTCACCTTTGAAAAAACAGAGCTCGTGTCTTTGCTTGATTCACAAAAAATTGAAACGTCATTAACTGTCAGACTAAAATTTTACTTGATTTATTTATTTTTTATTTACATTTATTTGATTTTTTGCAAATTGAAATTTCAATTGCTCAATACGCCTTGGGTTTTTTACTGTTCCAGTTTCGGAAGTCTTACTTAAAAAATAGGAGGAATTTTATTATAAAAAAATTATTGGAATAATTTGAAAAAAAAATTTGTTTAATGTAGTTTTTTGCATTTTACGCTTATATCATAAAAATTTGGGATATCAGCAAAGCATCAAATTGAAGCGTGTTAGAAACTCTATCGTTTGCGATATATATATATTTTATTTTGGAATACTAGAAGTATTTATTTTTTGACTGGACCTAAAACTTGGAACACCCTGTATATTCGAAATAAATTGATACATAGCTGCAATAGATGACATTTTTTTCCTAAATCCATGTTGAGTTGAATTTATAACATTTTTAGAATCAAAAAAAGATAATATTTCATTGAGCATTATAGTTTCAAATTTTTTTGAAAAACATGGTATCAAGCTGATGGGCCTATAGTTGTTTAATTGCTTGGAATAATTTTTTTTAAACCGTGGTTTAATAACTGTGATTTTGAGACTTCACTAAACAATGAATTTATAACATGACATAAAAAGAGACATTTTTTTGATCAAAATATTTGATATATTATCATACCCTGAAGAATGTTTTGGTTTTAATATTGTCATTGCATTATGTAAACCGATCTGAAGATGTCGTCTCCACAAAACGAAACCCTGATATTGCCGTAAACAATATTAAAACTTAATTAATTGAAATTTTATTAATTCTTTTTGAATCGACGGTATATAATGCTTTAAGTAAAAAATATTTAATAAAATTTTTTTTCGGAATTTTTGCACAAAACATTTAAACATTAGGTGTTCTAGAATGACAATAAGAAATAATAATTTTGCAGGGCCTCAATATTAATTAATTTGATTGCGATTTTATGTAATTAATGAATTACTAATTGTTAAAAGAAAACTATCAATAAACTGTCATGGAAGTATTATTGATGTTAACAAAAGTGTTTAATAAAGTGTTCAAAAAAATATTTAAATTCAACTGATCAAATATAAACTTTTAATATTAATAAAATAAGAATTACTAATTATTTAATCGAAATTTTATTAAGACTACAGTCTCTATACTTTAAGCAAAAAATCCTTAAGTAATAACAATTTTTTACGGACTTTTTGCACAAAACAACATTTAAGCAGCGCCTGTCCTAAAATTTTTGCAGCAACTTAATATTAATAATTTTTAAATTAATTAATTAATTTTAATTAACAAATAAATACGATATAATTCTTACATTTTTTCGTAGCAGTTCACAGTAACATACCCTCTCTGTATAAAATTCATTAGTATTAAGTTGTTGCAAAATTACTATTTATGTCATTTTAAACAAGCGAGGCTTAAATGTTGTTTTGTGCAAAAGTCCGTAAAAATGGCATAAAAATTAATTAAGTAAAAATTAAAAATTTTACTTGAATTATTTGCCATTCTAAGAAAATACAGTGTTCGGCATTCTTTGTTTATTAATTATGGGCAAGTTTTATAATCAAATTTAAAGGAGCATTAAATTAATTGTTGTTTAGAATGTGAAATGTTTGTCAACAAATCCTAGTAACCAGCACATTATAAACAACATTTAACTTAATGCTCCTTTAAATTTGATTCTAAGATTGGCCCATAGAGTTTTTTACAAAAATTTAACCATTTTTTGAACATTTTATTAAATATTTTCCTCAACATCAATAATACTTCCTTGTCAGTTTATTGATTGTTTTTTTTAACTTTACTAATTCATTAATTACATACAATCGCAATCAAATATTTGTGATTACAAGACTCGCCAAATTTTTCCGAGAGTATTTTCAAGTTTACGAAGCGATAATGATTATGGAGACGACATTTTCAGATCAGTTTACTGTACTTCTACAGTGGTTACAAAAAATAGTACAAATGAATCTGGAATTATTTTGGATGTAAGATTAATATTTTTTGATAAAGGTGTTGCGCAATTGTCAAAAGAACTAGCTGAAAGAAAGAAATCATTGAAAATTTCGGTAGCTACTTGAGGATCTTCTATAACAATATTGTTGTGAATAATTTTTTTAAAATCATTCTTATTTTGCTTTTTGCTTAAGTTTATAATTTCCAACATGGTTTTTCGTTTATTACTAGCATTTTGAATAATGTGATCATTATATGTTTTTCTCTTTTTGAAAGCTTTTATTTAACTCACAATGTTATCTGTCTGTCGGTTATTTTTTCGGAGCCAAATTTGAAAGGGTTCCCGTTGTCCCACTGAATTGAAATTTTGCATACTTACTTAATCTGCGTGACAATGCAATCCTATGTAGTTAAATACTCCTTAAAGGGGTTAAATGGGGTTTTGAAGTATTAGGTTATGTTTACAAAGGGGTTCTCGATTTGTAAATTTGAGAGGGTTCCTGTAGTCGCAATGAAATGAAATTTAACATACTTACGTAATCTGCGTGACAATGCAATTCTATATAGTTAATTACCCCCTAAAGGTGTTAAATGGGGTTTTAAAATTTTAGGTTATGTTTACAAAGGGGTTCTCGATTTGTACATATCGTAACTTATACCGACATAGACGGTATGTTGGTCATTTGGACGTCACGGTAGATGCAGAGTGTAATAACAATAAATCTATGCAATAGATAAAGACTAAAAAGCAAAAAATAAAAATATATAAAAAAATGTTTTTTAAAAAAGGTTTTATTTAAAAGATGCACTAAAAAGTAAAAAATAATGTATTTCAATCACAGGAGAATATTTTTTCTTACAGATTAAAATTCTAAAATTTATAAAATCTTTGGGAGTTATAAAATTACTTTGTTCAGTTAACAACTCCCAAAGCTTTTATAAATTTTAGAATTTTAACCTGTAAGAAAAGATATTCGCCTGTGATTGAAATACATTATTTTTTACTTTTTAGTGCATCTTTTAAATAAAAGCTTTTTTTAAAAAACATTTTGTTATATATTTTTTTAATAATAAATAGAATAGCTTGTGCAATTCTTCATCCTTCCAATCATGTTTGATTGGAATCATGAAATTGGTGGTCATAATTGAATCGTATTTGTGTAATGAGTGGCAATAAAACGCCCGAAAATTGACGTCCGCAAAAATTAATTCATTCAATTCACCTCAAGCGATTTATGAACGGCCATAAATCCGGCTCGTACTTTCTATTATGTCTAATGCCTACACGGTGCTTAATGAGCAAGTGTATGGGCAATAAAAATCTATACAGCCACTTTCAGATAGGAAATTTATCGATTTTCTCCGAAACCCAACTGTGATTTTTCGTCGAGCGTCTTTTCGGAAATAATTGGTTCCTTGTCCGAAATTTCTAACTAGTTTGCCAATAAAATGGTGAATTTATTCCGCGCCGAAAAATGGCAGTGTTCAAGCCAATTCAATTTGTATTCCGTTTTTCAATTTATTATAAAAGCAAATAAGGAAATCGAAACGTTTAAATAACGACTTGTGGATTTTATGCGAGCATTATTCGAATAAATAAATATATTTGCATCCTAATTTGCAGGAATTATTATTAATGGACTCATCATATCATATTACAAGTACAAATGCGTGAGCTTTCAGCCAGTGTTTTCTTTTATTTAGACACTTGTACAAAAAAACTTGTCAAAACTTATCTGATTCAATTATTTTTTGCACGTTATGATTAAGTAACTAATCTCAAATTTCTCTTTGTGTTTTAATAATCGACTCGCTCGTGACTAAGTCATATTTGATTTGGGCTACTTTTCCGGTTAATTAATCGAGAAACTGTTTAAAGTATAACCTGACTAAACAATTAACGAAAAGTATTGCTAGAATTTCTGAAAACGGAATTGAATATCAAGCGAATTAGGTTTGTAACAATTTAAAAAACCAGTCTGGACTCCTTTATGTTTTTTTTTCTAGTTCTATTTACATGATTTTACACAAGATTCCGTATTGCTTTGTTGTTTCTGGTGATGTTTTATGATACACTTTTTCTTAATAGATTAGAAAACTTTGCAGTCAATTTTTAATGATGAATTTTTGAAAACAGAAATTTAATTTGTAATAATTTCTTGAGTATATCTTGTTTTTTCTTGATTTTCAACACTGTTTCTAGTTTTTATATTTTTTCAAATTTTTTTTTATACTTATTTAAAGTAAAGACAAAAACTTGAAACAGTATTTTATCACTCGCTGAAAATATAAACAGAATCATCTTGAACGAATTTTCCTAAACTATGTAGGTATGAACTTAATTATGTTGATTGTTAATTTTTTAAAATGTCGGAAACAATATTTAATATATGAAGAATCAAATTCTTGACAATTTCAATAAAAACAGAGCTTGTTGTGACAATTTTCTATTTTCTTTTTTTTATTTAGAGTTTTATTCTATTTTTGAATTAAAAAAGTTCAAGGTCCAATATGAATTTTAATATTTATTGGTAAGTGATAATAAATAATAGATAAATAATAATCAAGACCTTTCTACAGTCTCCTTTATATTTTTTTATATTTTTATTTGCATCACTATGTAACATCTCTTTTTAATTTGTTTTAAATAAAAAATTACTTCAAATAAATTCTCTTGATGAAGAACGGTTTAAAAAATTATTTTTGAATTTAGTTTTCCTATATTTTTTATATTGACAATTTACCAAAATTTGAAGTGAATTGTGTCATATATCTAATTTAAAAATGTTTTTTGTGTTCTTTATGTTTTCTCCGTTTTACTTGTAAGTCTTCCAGCTGTTTAGAAAAATAGATATTTTTGCAGCTTTGTTGTAAAAAGCTTAATTTTGAGTAGAGGTTTTATATAAATTTCAGTATTTAATAATAAATGATAATAAAAAAAAATCATAATAAAAATAAATGTGTAACAGTTTCAAGAAAAACAATGCTGTTCTATAGTCTCCTTAATTTTTTTTATATTTTTGTTGGCATCACTATTTAACGTCTTTTTTTAACGTATTTTAACATTAAAAATCACTTCAAATCAGTTCTCTTATTTTATCTGAAGAACTGTTTTGAAAATTATTTTTGAATTTAGTTTTCATATGTTTTTTAACTGACAAGTTACCAACATTTGAACTAAATTGTTTCGTACATCTTATCCAAAAATGTTTTTTATATTCTTTATGTTTTCTGCATTTTACTTGTAAATCATCCACCTATTTAGAAAAATAGATATTTTTGCAGCATTTTTGTAAAAAACTTAAGCTTAAGTTAAGGTTCAATATAAATTTCAGTATTTAATGATAAATGATAATAAATAATAGAACAATATAAATATGAATGTGTAACAATTTCAAGAAAATCAAAACTTTTCTACAGTCTCCTTTATATTATTTTTTTTGTATTGTTATTTGCATCACTATGTAACATCTCTTTTTAACCTATTATAAATAAAAAATCACTTCAAATAAATTCTCTTGATGAAGAACTGTTTAAAAAATTATTTTTGAATTTAGGTTTCCTATATTTTTTATACTGACAAGTTACCAAAATTTGAACTGAATTGTTTTATATATCTAATCTAAAAATGTTTTTTGTGTTCTTTATGTTTTCTCCGTTTTACTTGTAAGTCTTCCAGCTGTTTCGAAAAATAGATATTTTTGCAGCTCTGTTGTAAAAAGCTTAATTTTGAGTAAAGGTTCTATATAAATAAAAAATGATAATAAACAAAAATCATAATAAAAATAAATACGAACCGGTTTCAAGAAAAACAATGCTGTTCTATAGTCTCCTTAATTTTTTTGTATTTTTATTTGCATCACTATTTAACATTTTATTAACCTATTTTAACATTAAAAATCACTTCAAATCAGTTCTCTTATTTTGTCTGAAGAACTGTTTTGAAAATTATTATTGAATTTAGTTTAATATTTTGACAATTGAACCGAATTGTTTTTATATCTTATCCAAAAATGTGTTTTGTGTTCTTTTTGTTTAAGTTGTAAATCTTCTAACCGATATTTTTGCAGCTCAATTTTCGAATGTTAATTTACATTTTCTCCTTCATTTCTTAATTACTCGAACATCCATGTTAGAAGCAGTTTCACTCTCAACCAACTCTCAATAAAAATAACCTCTTAATTTCTACACTCAGGTAAAAGTAAAAAAAAACTCTTCGTATTAGCATGTGAAATGAAAAAACATCCACAACACCCAGCTTGTGGCTTGTATGTGGAATGTTAATAATTTTTTAATTGCTGTAAAAGTAACAGTAAACCGTGCATCACTTAATTTCACTTCAAATTTCAAATAATTTTTTAGAAAATCGATTGACCCCAAATAGTGTTGTTGTATGGGAATCATTGTGGGCGGAAGCGATTGTATCGAAATGTCAACATTTAAAACAATCAACAGTAGTAAGAGATGACAATCTGAGAAAATGCTAGTTAGAACTGAAAATGATGTAACAACCTGTAGCTTGTCACTCCTCATCTGTTTATTATTTATTACAAAGTTTGTTGAGATATCTTACACATGTATTTTGTAATTAACTTGGGCGGAAGTGAAGCTTAATTAGCAAGGTGTGCTGTGATTACTGAAATGTCGTTAGGATGCTTCAGTTGAAAAAACTAATAATACTGAAATAGCAGGAGTAGGTGTATCTTTATTTATAACACTTATTAGAGAGAAAAAACTTGTAATTGGCCGCCTGATGGGCGATAAATCCCAAACCAAATCGGAGAAATGCGAGACACTTTATCTGAAACTGAAAGTCCGCAAAAAATATGTAATTGAAAAATTCCTTCTTTACTCAATCGCCTTGAAAAATAGATAAAATAATAATTAAGTATTTATTCTCGTTTCAGTTAATTTATCTATATACAGGGTGATTCTTTTAGGGCCTACATTAGAAACTTTTTAAGTTCTAGTATAGCTAGAGATTTAAAATTTTGTGTACGATCCAAATCGACCATTCTGAGTTCAACTATATTATTTACAAAATGGCTGAACTTCCGAAACTGCGAGAAATTGGCGCCAACTTTGAAATTTTAAATAGTAACCACACATTTTTATTGCATTTTTGAATTCACCTTTTTAAACTGAGTAAACTTTATTCAAGTTGTTGGTACTTATCTGTCATAGTTTTCGACATATGTCAATTTTTTTGTTAAAATTTTCATTTGCAGGGGTTTATTTAAAATAACACAGCCCTTGAACCCTTTGCGATAAATGAATATTTTTTTTGCATTCGATAACCAAAGCCTTCTAGACTTTTCAAAGTTGTCAACTGTCAAAATTCAAGGGTAGTGTGATTTCACTTTCAGTTTTTTCAAATGGAACGACCATATTTTCTTAACGGCAATCGAAAGAACATCGATATTTATGGTGACGTTTATCAACATGTTCTATACCTATCTCTTATAGTTTTTGGAATAATTACAAAAAACGGATTGTACTTTGTAATTTTCATCGTTAATCAAGTAGGCCTTGCAAAATGATCAACAATTGTCAAACTTCAACATTTTATTTAGTTTTTAACTATCTTATTGTGGAACAAACAGTAAAACAGTAATATTTAATTATGATTTATTATAACTTAGTGAATTATGTAAAATAACTCAGACAGTCTGCCATCTAATTTTGAACTTATTCAGTGAAAATGGTAGACAAATCGAATACTTCTTTTGATTAATAGCACAACTTTATCGTATTTTTCGAAAGTTTACTCGATTAAAAAGAAAATAATGAGCTAAAAGTTCGTTTTTTGCGATTATTTCAAAAACTGTAAGAGATAGTTATAGAAAATGTTGATAAAAGTCTCCATAAAAATCGATGTTCTTTTGATTGCCATTGAAAAAATAGGTTTATTCCATTTGAAAAAATTGTGTTATAATCATTTTTTGATCATCATTTTCAAAAAATCATAGTAGCCTTGCAATTTTACAGTACAAAATTCTAAAGATTTTAGGAAACCCTTCGAACCTTTGGTTATCAAATGCAAAAAGAATTATTCACTTACTTTAAAGGATTCAAGAGCTGTGATATTTTAAATAAAACCCTGCAAATAAAAATTTGCACAAAAAAATGGACATACTTCAAAAACTATGACGGATAAGTATTAACAAATAGGATATATTTTAATCAGTTTCAAAAGGCGAATCCAAAAATGCAATAAAAATAGGTGGTTACTATTTAAAATTTCAAAGTTGGCGCCAATTTCCCATCGTTCCGGAAGTTCAGCCATTTTGAAAATAATTTTAAATCTCTAGCTATACTAGAACTTAAAACGTTTCTAATGTAGGCCCTAAAAGAATCAGCCTGTATATAAAATTGTTTGGCCTGACTGACAAATCAACGCACAGCCTAGACGGCTAAGGATAGATACTTGAAATTTTTACAGTAGAGAGCTTTTGTAACGTAGGGGTGTACTAAGAAAGGATTTTTGGAAAATCACCCCCTAAGAGGGTTAAATAGGGTGTTAAAATTTGAATAAAAATCCGTCATTTTTTAAGTTATATCTTTGAAAATTAGTATTTGGGCTTTCGGTTAAAATTAAAGAAAGCCGTGTTTCAGGATTTTTGAAAAATCAACCCCTAAAGGGGTTAAATGGAAAGTTGAATTTAGAATTAGAGTTTAGAAAATCTGTCATTTTTAAAGTTACATTGAACTTACATCCTTGAAAATTAGTATTTGGGCTTTTGGTTAAAAATGAAGAAACACGTGTTTCCGGATTTTCGAAAAATCAACCCCTAAGAGGGTTAAATGGCGTAATAAAATTTGTATAAATATTCGTAACTTTTGAATTTACATTAATTGAAGCTGGTATTTGGGCTTTCAGTGAAAAGTGAAGAAACACGTGTTTTAGTTGGACATACCAACCCCAAGGGGGTTGAACACGGGTTAGAATTTGTATAAAAATCCGTAATTTTTAATTTGTATCCATGCAAATGGTACTTGAGCTTTCGGTTAAAGATGAAAAACGTGTGTTTAAGAACATTTGGAATTTCCACCCCTAAGGGGGTTAAATATAAAAATCTGTAATTTTTGAACTTATATTTATAAAAATTGGTATTTGGGCATTCGGTAAAAAATAAAGAAACAGGTATTTCATTATTTTTAGAAATTCCACCCTCAAAGAGGGTTAAACATAAAAAATCGTCATTTTTGAAGCTATATTAATGAAAAATGGTATTTGATTTTTCGGTTAAAAATGAAAAAAGACGTGTTTCTGGATTTTGAAAGTTCCACCCCCAAGAGGGTTGAATATAAAAATATGTCATTTTCGAAGTTATAACCAAGAGAATTGGTATTTGGGCATTCGTCTAAATATAAAAAACGCGTGTTTCAGATTTGTTGAAAACTCCACTCCAAGGGGGTTAAACAAAAAATCCTTCATTGTTGAAGTTATACATATAAAAAATTCTTTATTGTTGAAGTTATCAATTGATATCTTAGACATTCGGTTAAAAAGGAAGAGGCGTATATTTCAGGATTTTTAGAAATTCCACCCCCAAAAGAGTTCAACGCAAAACTCCTGCATTTTTGAAGCCATATCCCCGAAAATTGGCATTTGGACTTCCGGTTAAAAATAAAGAAAATGTGTTTCAGGATTTTTGAAAATTACATCCACAAGAGGGTTAAAAGGGAATGAGTTGAGAACAAGCATTGGGTCACGGTTTTAAAGTTCGCAATAAAATTTTGTGTTTCTACTTTTTGTTATACTAAGTTTTGCATTGTTTTTCTGTGTTTCAAAGTGGTTGTGGACATGTGTGCGAAGCCGTGGGCAACTGCTAGTTTGTCATAATTCGAAAATGTTTTATCACACACAGCCTTCAGCAACTGTGTAAATAATCCGATCAAATATTTATCTGTAATATGTCACTTTCAGCTAACTGTAAACACCAACCGGAAACAACTGCAGCAATTAGTCTGAATACAAAACAATTTTTTCAATTACAAATTCCGGATTTATCGCCTTGATCAAGCGAGAGCAAAAACAAACACAATCACCGACCATTCCACAATCACAAACCCGTAAAGCCTTAGAAATTTCAGCTCAATTACACTTAAGTGTAATGTTTTAATTAGCAAATGGCTCATAAAACTCCCGATGGATGTCTTTAAAGCGTTAAGCTTGCAATTATAGCACTCAAATCACCTTTAACGCATTTTCCTGCCGAACTTGTGATTTCAACGTTAGGTGAGACATCCTGTAAATAACTTCGAGTCAAATTTACGCGACATTCCTGCTGCTCAAACACAAAAGAGCCATAAAATGCAAGCGAAAGCCTGATTTGCCGTATTTGGCGAGTTCGGTTTTTTTTTTGTTCCTGCTGTGTCCATCCTGCAGGAGCTGTTTTGTGTCATTCGAAAGACTGAATTACTGCTGCACCTGTGACGGGCAATAAAAGTTTTATGGACGGAAAATTCCGACCACACCATAAAATATTAATTAGAACATTTGAAAAAGTCCATTATTGACCTTTAAAAATGTACTACAATACAAACTTATGTTTTTTTTAATGCTAGGTTTTAATACTGATGATTTTGTAAACTTGTATTGGTCGATTTTGCTTAGTTTTTGAAATAATTTGATTATTTTGGCCAAAAGGCAAAAACTTTTTTACATAAAAACTAAATATCCTAGAAAAGTAGGACTTCTACTTCACCACTTTAAAGGGCAAAGCAGTTCAAACTTAAATCTGTACCTACCACATGTTTAGGGCATTTCAATTAGGAACGTAAAAAATGTAAGAAGTTTGTTGCAAGCTGAATAACTTGAAAAAGTTAAATAAAACACCCTATTTTTTGTTTTTGCTTCTCAAAGATTATTAAATTGTCTATCTAAAAACATCAACTAAAAGGATATTTAACTTTAAAAGTTAATTCCAGTAACAATGCACATTATTTATGAGCACTGTTAAAAGTTTTAAACTGTTAATTAACTTAACTGTTAATGTTTTTAGAGAAACCATTCAAAAAATAGGGCGTTCCATTTAAAAATTTCTCATTTTTTATCTTCTTGATTGCAGTGAGCTAAAAAAATATATCCCGCTTTTTTAATCACTTTAAAGTAACTTTAACTTTTAAAAGTAACTTTAATTTAAAAAAACGCGTTCCATAATAAATTTTAAAATTGAAAATTGGCTTACAATGCCTTTAATTTTAAAGCCTGGATATTTTTAATTCGTTAAAGTAGCTTTAATAAACTTCAATTTGTCAGAGTTATTTAAATTACACAACGTGAAAGTGTTCAGTGTTTCTTCTAGTTCAATTTCTTCGTCTGATGAAGAAGAATGTGTACCGCAAAGACGAAAAAATTATACATAAATATATATAAAAAAATGTTTTTTAAAAAAAGCTTTTATGTAAAAGATGCACTAAAAAGTAAAAAATAACGTATTTCAATCACTAGAGAATATTTTTTCTTACAGGTTAAAATTTTAAAATTTATAAAACCTTTGGGAGTTACAAAACTACGGCATTACAGAATTACTTTGTTCAGTTGACAACTAACAAAGCTTTTATAAATTTTAGAATTTTAACCTGTAAGAAAAAATATTCTGGTGTGATTGAAATGCATTATTTTTTAGTGCATCTTTTAAATAAAACCATTTTTTATAAAACATTTTTTTATATATTTTTATTTTTTGCTTTCTAGTCTTTACTTATTGTTATTGCACTGTGCATCTACCGTGACGTCCAAATGACCAACATACCGTCTATGTCGGTATAAGTTACGGTATGTACAAATCGAGAACCCCTTTGTAAACATAACCTAAAATTTTAAAACCCCATTTAACACCTTTAGGGGGTAATTAACTATATAGAATTGCATTGTCACGCAGATTACGTAAGCATGTCAAATTTCATTTCGTTGCAACTAGAAGAACCCTCTCAAATTTACAAATCGACCCCTTTGTAAACATAACCTAAAAGTTCAAAACCCGATTTAACCCTTTTAGGGGATATTTAACTACATAGGATTGCATTGTCACGCAAATTAAGTAAGTATGCAAAATTTCAATTCAGTGGGACAACGGGAACCCTTTCAAATTAGGCTCCGAAAAAATAACCGACAGACAGATAACATTGTGAGCTAAATAAAACTTTTAAAAAAGAAAAATTATTTTGAAAGTGTTGAAGATGTTATAGATTTCTACAGTTTACGTTCCTTTGGAATGTATTGAACCTCTGAATAGATTACGTTCAAAAATAAAAATATTTTCATTTCAGACATATTTTTTAGTATCATTAAACCACCAATTCAGTTGTTACTTTTAATAAAATTAAAAATTTAAAATTTTAATAACATTTTAAAACATTGTGTTGTAGTTGTTGTACTTCTAATGTATTCGTAATTTATATCATTATTTGTATCTTTTTTTTATGCTTGTCTTGTTCCCTCACTTACCTTTGTTTCCTTAACAGCTTTCCTCTTCAAAGGTTTTTTCCAATAATTTGATCTTTCACTTATAAAAGTTTTCTTTGGTTTTGTATCTTTGTTTCAACGATCGAGATGTTTGTATTTGAATAACGTATTTTTTAAACAAAAAACTCTACCATCTTTACTTAAAGCCACTTGAACTAAAGTTAGATATATTTTTCTTTGACGAAATGGAACTTTAAAGTCGCTTTAAAGGAACTTTAATTTTTAAATATCCTTTAACTAAAGGGACTTTAAAGTAAACAGGACCTTAGTTTTTAAAATCATTGCAAAAACTAAGCAAAATCCGCCAATAAATAGTCTAAAAACATCATTGTTAAAATATACAAATGCAATCAAATATTGAGTGTTCCATTTAGAAAAACATAAGTTTGTATTGTAGCTTGTAGCTAATTTCAGAAACTCCCTGTATGAATGAAAAAATATTTATAATCGGACGTAGTCGCGGGTAACCGCTAGTTATTAATAATTATTGTAAGTTTCAGCGAAAAATCGCAATAACTTACAAGTTTCGAAGCAATTACAAGCCCGGATCTGTCCAATAAATAAGCGAGCAGACACAAATCACGCAAATTACATTCCCTTTAATTAGAATTTATAAGTTTGTCCGTGTTTGTATTTTTTCAGCGATTAAGGCGACGCATATTCAAGTTATGTTCTAGAAATGTGTTAATTAATTTCAGTTTCCATTTATGAGGAAATGATCAATCACGCATTTTTCACGAAAAATTTCAAACGTTTAAAGCTATTTTATTAAAAGCTTTTATTTAGCTCACAATGTTATCTTTCTGTCTGCTATTTTTTCGGAGCCAAATTTGAAAGGGTTCCTGTTGTCCCACTGAAGTAAAATTTGGCATACTTACATAATCTGCGTGACAATGCAATCTCATGTAGTTAAATACCCCCTAAAGGGGTTAAATGGGGTTTTGAAATTTTAGGTTATGTTTACAAAAAGGTTCTCAATTTGTAAATTTGAGAGGGTTCCTGTAGTCGCAATGAAATAAAATTTAACATGCTTACGTAATCTGCGTGACAATGCAATTCTATATAGTTAATTACCCTCTAAAGGAGTTAAATGGGGTTTTAAAATTTTAGGTTATGTTCATAAAGGGGTTCTCGATTTGTACATACCGTAACTTATACCGACATAGACGGTATGTTGGTCATTTGGCCGATGCACAGTGTAATAACAATAAATCTATGCAATTAATAAAGACTAAAAAGTAAAAAATAAAAATATATAAAAAAATGTTTTTTAAAAAAAGCTTTTATTTAAAACATGCACTAAAAAGTAAAAAATAATGTATTTCAATCACACCAGAATATTTTTTCCTACAGGTTAAAATTATAAAATTTATAAAAGCTTTGCGAGTTATACAGGCTGTTTTGTCTAAACCCCACATTAGAAGTATTGGGAGTTCTAATAATCATAGTCATCTGAAAATTTGTGTACAACCATAATCTTTTAGGTCCTGCTCAATGAAAATATTTTCAAGATAGCAGCACTTCCGGTTATACCGGAAGTCGCTATCAACTTCCTTATTTTAAATGGAATGCTATATTTTTTAATGCGTTTTTGAATTACCAAAATTATTTTAAGGTAGTTTTCATAAGCTGTTCCTATACCTAAATTTAGCCGTTTACGAAATATTTATGGTTTTTAAATTTTTTTTGGATTTGCACCTTCCAGTTCAAAAATCGATAACTCTGCGATTTTTAAAAATTTGGAAATATTTTTGAGCTCATTTGAAAGAGGAAGCCTAGATCTTTCATTTGGTGTTTTCAAATTTTTAAAAAAGAATAACAAACTCCAAATTTTTAAAATTAAGTTTGCAAAACTTTAAGCACCCATAACTCATTTTTTTCAAATAAAATGACAAAAGTTTTATTTCATTAGATGGTAGAGAATTTAATTCTGCTTCGATCTGTGTTAACATTCTTTATACTTATGTTTAATAGTTTTCAAGTTACAATACCTTTTTGTTGGGATTGAGAAATTCATTAGCCATAGGCCTTTTGTCATAGGTTGCCATGAAAACGAATGAAAAAAGGTGAAAAATTAAAGTTTTTCAAACCAACACCCAATGAATTTATTTTGTTTTCACAGTCTGATAACATATAGGGAATGCTAATACAGATAGATGCAGAAAAAAATTCTCCTCCATCTAGTAGAAACAAAATTGGGACATCCCATTTGAAAAAATTAAGTTTTGGGTACTTGAAGTTGTCCAAACTTAACCTTAAAATTTTTGGGTTTATTAACTTCAATTCCAATTTTGATCACACTGAACAACAGACATAGGCTTTCTCTTTCAATTCTCCAAACATGATTTCGAAATCTCTAAAACTAAGCGAGTTACCGATTTTTTAAGGGACAGGTGCAAATTCAAAAATTTTCAAAAATCGTAAATATCTCGAAAACGGTTAAACTTGGGTATAGGGAAAGCTAATAAAAACTCAACTCAAGCATAGCTCAACGGATTATGCCTGGGTACCAACTCTCAGATAAATATCTTTATTAGAACTTTCAATACTTCTAATGTGGGGTTTAGACGGAACAGCCTGTAAAACTATGGTATTACAGAATTACTTTGTTCAGTTGACAACTCCCAAAGCTTTTATAAATTTTAGAATTTTAACCTGTAAGAAAAAAATATTCTCTTTTTACTTTTTAGTGCATCTTTTAAATAAAAGCTTTTTTAAAAAACATTTTTTTATTTATTCAATAATTTCACTAATTATGCAGCTAAAATATTAAATTAGATGTTTCGAACAAGAAGCAATTTGGCCCCTCGTTCCAATAAATCTAACTGACTAAACCATTTACTAACAGGCCACAAATCACCTCAACAGCAGTTCATGGGCGTTGGTATTTTCTCCACAAGCGGTGTAAATCTCGTTTATTACGCAAGCAATTTTGTAAAACATTCATATTTCTGTCGGATACATTTCTTTATAGATTCCGCTGAAAAATCGCACAATTCTTGCATTATTACGTAATGTCTCGTGTTACGAGGAGAGCTAGTTTTCCACTTCTAACGTACTTCTGAAGGCCGTATTGTATGCAAATCGCCTCTCAATGACTCATTTCTTTGACTTTTCTTCCGCGAAAAAACGAAAATTTTGGTCCAAAAACTGCAAAAACGCCTGGGTTTGGCTTTGCCACTCCCAGAAATTCAATAATCGAACGACCTTGCCCTTTTTCGGACGCGATTTTGTCACAAACACCGGAAAAAATTAGCATTCGAAGCACGCGAGTCGATGAAAGTTTTTCAATCCCTAATAACATCTCTATAGTTTCTCTGGTCGGACTTTCTATGGTCCATGTATGTATATAGGGAGTGCGGCTTCCCTGTGCAAGTCTTTTTCTGTTAACTAATTCAGTGATTTTCTCTCAAGAGGTCAAGCTTTTTGACACACCCATCAAAACATGCTACGTTTTGACAAAACACACGTCTTTATTATTAGCAGGAGTGGCCTTGTGTTTGTTATCGAACGATTGATCTCTTTATTGTGCACAAGTTTCCTCTTGAGTTGTAATCGTGAAAAGAATAAATTGGCAGCTAACAATAGAAACACTTTCGTCGCCTCATCTCCAGTTGAAGCCACCGAGTTAAATAAAAGCCCATTATTGTCTCTAAGTGTTAAAAAAATTTTTTTTTTTTCAAAAGCTGTACAATTATTTTTATCTATAGGGTGTTCCGTCTAAACCCCACATTAGAAGTATTGAAAGTTCTAATGAGAGTTGGTACTCAGGCATAATCCGTTGAGTTATGCTCAATGAAAATATTTTCAAGATGGCAGCACTTCCGGTTATACCGGAAGTCGCTATTAACTTTCTTAATTTAAATGGAAAGCTATATTTTTCACTGCATTTTTGGATTAGTTGAGTTATTTTAAGGGAGTTTTTATCAGCTTTCCCTATACCCAAGTTTAACCGTTTTCGAGATATTTAGGATTTTTGAAAATTTTTGAATTTGCACCTGTCCCTTAAAAAATCGGTAACTGGCTTAGTTTTAGAGATTTCGAAATCATGTTTGGAGAATTGAAAGAGAAAGCCTATATCTGTTGTTCAGTGTGATCAAAATTGGAACTGAAGTTAATAAACCCAAAAATTTTAAGGTTAAGTTTGGACAACTTCAAGTATCCAAAACTTAATTTTTTCAAATGGGATGTCTCAATTTTTATTCTACTAGATGGAGGAGAATTTTTTTCTGCATCAATCTGTATTAGAATTCCCTATACCTATCTGTGATAATTTTCAAGTTATGTTGTTTTTTTTTGTTATTGTAGGAAATTTCTTACTAACCACAGCTATTTTTGCATAGTTTGCCATAAAAACATTTCTGATTAAACTTAAACGACAAACTCTGTTCAAAATTGTGTTATCAGACTGTGAAAACAAAATAAATTCATTGGGTGTTGGTTTGAAAAACTTTAATTTCTCACCTTTTTTCATTCGTTTTCATGGCAACCGATGAGGAAAGGCCTATGGCTAATGAATTTCTCAATCCCAACAAAAAGGTATTGTAACTTGAAAACTATTAAACATAAGTATAGGGAATGTTAACACAGATCGAAGCAGAATTAAATTCTCTACCATCTAGTGAAATAAAACTTTTGTCATTTCATTTGAAAAAAATAAGTTATGGGTGCTTAAAGTTTTGCAAACTTAATTTTGAAAATTTGGAGTTTGTTATTCATTTTTAGAAATTTGAAAACACCAAAGGAAAGATCTAGGCTTCCTCTTTCAAATGAGCTCAAAAATATTTCCAATTTTTTAAAAATCGCAGAGTTATCGATTTTTGAACTGGAAGGTGCAAATCCAAATAAATTTTAAAAACCATAAATATTTCGTAAACGGCTAAATTTAGGTATAGGAACAGCTTATGAAAACTACCTTAAAATAACTCTAGTAATTACTTCTAATCAATACTTCTAATGTTGGTGTTTAGACAAAACAGCCTGTAGTTGACGATGGAATTCCTTCCAGTTTCAGAATGTTGTAATTAATAATGAAACCTTTTTCTCATTTTTAAAAGCTTTTATTTAGCTCACAATGTTATCTTTCTGTCTGCTATTTTTTCGGAGCCAAATTTGAAAGGGTTCCTGTTGTCCCACTGAAGTGAAATTTGGCATACTTAAATAATCTGCGTGACAATGCAATCCCATGTAGTTAAATACCCCCTAAAGGGGTTAAATGGGGTTTTAAAGTTTTAGGTTATGTTTACAAAGGGCTTCTCAATTTGTACATACCGTAACTTATACCGACATAGACGGTATGTTGGTCATTTGGACGTCACGGTAAATGCACAGTGTAATAACAATAAATAAAGACTAAAAAGCAAAAAATAAAGATATATAAAAAAATGTTTTTTAAAAAAAACTTTCTTTTAAAAGATGCACTAAAAAATAAAAAATAATGTGTTTCAATCACAGTAGAATATTTTTTCTTACAGGTTAAAATTCTAAAATTTATAAAAGCTTTGGGAGTTGTCAACTGAACAAAGTAATTCTGTAATGCCGTAGTTTTATAACTCCCAAAGCTTTTATAAATATTAGAATTTTAACCTGTAAGAGAAAATATTCTCCTGTGATTGAAATACATTATTTTTTACTTTTTAGTGCACCTTTTAAATAAAAGCTTTGTTTAAAAAACATTTTTTTATATATTTTTATTTTTTGCTTTTTGGTCATTATTTATTGCATAGATTTATTGTTATTACACTGTGCATCTACCGTGACGTCCAAATGACTAACATACCGTCTATGTCGGTATAGGTTATGGTATGTACAAATCGAGAACCCCTTTGTAAACATAACCTAAAATTTTAAAACCCCATTTAACACCTTTAGGGAGTATTTAACTACATGGAATTGCATTGTCACGCAGATTATGTAAGTATGCCAAATTTCACTTCAGTAGGACAACAGGAACCCTTTCAAATTTGGCTCCGAAAAAATAGCAGACAGAAAGATAACATTGTGAGCTAAATAAAAACTTTAAAAAAAATAATACCGACTCAGGGCCGCCACAAGAGGTGTTTTCGCCTGCGTGCAGGTTTAAAATTGCCGCCCCTTGTTAGCTAGTTAACAAAGGATGCGTGTATTTGTATCTATTGTTCTTTTATTTATTATCTGTTCATAAAGCGTAAATACCCACTAAGTTTTTTAAAATTAAAAAGTAGTAGAGATTTTGGGGTAAATGTAATTAACTGATTACTGACAAGTTCCAATAAATAAAGCAACAAATATTTTAAATTTCTCACAGAATTTATATATCAAAATGACAAAGTAAGCATGCTCGTATATCTAAAAACAGAGTTCTTAAAAAACTATATACTTTTCTCACTTTCAAATTTGCAAATTTAAAATCTAATAGTTCATATTCTATTCGATAATAGATAAATTGATTAAACTAGACCGTTGAACTATCGTAGATTTCAAATAATTTTTAATTTTGAAAATTATTGCTCGCCATATGGATAATGTAAATACGTAAGTAAGTATGGGTAATGTAAGTAAAATTCTTAATGTTACGCCGCTGTTTTTGGGAAAATAGAAATTAAATTATTTACAATAAGATATTCTAAAATATCAAAATATTTTCTGAAAAATGAATTTTTAAAGCTGTAATCTCGTTAAATAAATCAAATCCATCAATGTTTGCTTCATGCGGAAATCATTAAGTTTTATGTCTTTATAATTTTTTAATAAATCTAAAAATTTGAAGGTATTCACAAATTTTTTATAAAAAAAGTAATTTTGTAATTATTATTGGCATCTAGCACAACTTCATTACGATAAACATAAGGTATTGGTTCGTAGTCAAAAAATCTTGTTTCCTTTCTTCGTCTCACCTACAGTCTGCATCCTTGAAAAATTTGGTTCTACGTTATCTTGACGGTCAATACGAGAATAATCCAGAAAAAAATATAAGTATAGGTATAATACTAAAAAAATTTGTCTCATTCATTTTTTGTTTCATAGTTGTGTATACCTACGATTTCTTACTGAATTGTGTACACATGTAACTCAATCCAGGGTACTAGGACATACCTAGAGAGTACGGCTTGTAGGTTTTTCTGATAATATATTTGAATTTTGTTTGTTTTAATGTTTTTGCAGTTTTTTTTGTTGCTTAAACAATCCATGCCGTTTTTATCTAAATTTGTTGCACGCCTGTTTAAACTGTTTAAACTTCTTTGGGCCACATCACCCATTGCGTGGCACTATGGTACAGATGGCCCAACTCCTGAATTTTTTGTAATTTTTTTTTTAAGAAAAGTTTTTGATATTTTATTATTTACCTGTGCTCAATAGAACTGTAGTTATGTCTTTGTTCTCAATAAAAAATATCGCCTCTGTAGTGTCAAAAAGAAATTTTTTGTTAATTTTTAAAAAAGGTGTGCCATCTCTCCCTGAATTACCCTATGTATGGATTTTTCAGGCAATTTGTTTGAAATCGCGCAATTTATGCGTCTTTACGGCCCGATTAAGATCGTTGTGACCCCTTAAGGCAATGGCATGTCGACATGACCCCTGGTGCCCATCACTTCACAGACAATTTGTTCAGCCAGCTGTCGCAACCGTTCTTTAATTGGAAATCGAGTCAAGAAGTATAAAAATCGTGACCGATTTGCATAATTTCACAATTAAAAAACTCATCTCGAGTAAGCTTCCCACGGAATGACTGTCGGAAATGCATCGGAAAAGTCCCTAAAGTAAAAAACGCATCAGGAATTTCTAATTTATGCAAACCTGCGTTCAGTATTTGACTATTTCCGAGTTTCTATAAAAGCAAAAAACCCTTCGATTGTTGATTATTGTTGCAAAATGACGCTTTTCAGCGACAAAAAAGTGCTGAAACATCGTGGGGTCAGGAGATGTGACCCTCAGATGCACCTGCCCTGAAAGCTTTCTACTTAGTCTCAATTTCAGATTGCTATCGCTGAAAAGTGATCGGTGCATTTTTCTCGAAAATGTTGGTGTTATGCAAGGTGTGCAATAGAGCGGGCAAACAATCGCATTTTTTTCTTGGGAATTTGTAAAATATGGTTATGAATATACAATGAGGAACATCCTGATGTTTCATCAACGGTTATGAGTTAGGAGAAGTGTCAGTTTTTATTGTGAGAGGATGGATCGGTTAATGAATTTGTTTGTTGTTTTGAATTGTTTAAATTAATTGGGAGGCTTACATAAGCGAGTCAAAGGTCAAAAGAACGTCCCAATAAATTGAATATTTATAGATTTTAGAACATTTTAGAAAATACATAAAGTTTTGTTTATTTTGTGATTTTACGCATTGTTAAACGCTTAAACATGATAATAAAGTTATTCAACAAAGAACTATCTTCCGTTATTTATTTCCATATACCTAGTCCAAATTTTCTTCATATATAGCCAATACCGAAGTAATATGTGAAGTAGAGATGCATCAATAATTGTTGGTTTATTATTTTTTGAAATTAAAATAAAACTAAATTAAATTCCTCTTCAACTGTATTTAAGTACCATATTAAAAAAAATCATAAAAAAATCCTAGCCTAATTCTTCTTATGTTTTTTTCTTCACACGACACAAAAACTAAGCTTTTTTACTTTTCTTAAAAAAAAAGAAAACCGGCTTAGGAGTAAGAAGAAGAGATGAAACAAATTTAAAGATTAGAAAACTTAAAAAATCACTCTTTTACGCTTCCATTTTTTCACAAATAGTAAACACAAACATTGAAAACAACTCGTACAACAATTAAGAAGAAATTAATAAAGGAAGAAAAAGATAATAACAACAAGAAATTACGACTATTTCCACCGTAACTGTTGTGTAATTGACTAAAATTTTCCAGACAACCACTGCTATAAAAAAATTAAAGTTCCTAACAGTTTTAATGTTTTTTTTATTCTGTCTGCCAAAAATTAAGAGATACCTAAATAGACTTAGATAAGCAAATTATTGACAAGAAAAGCTTGTCCTTGAGAAGAATAAGAAACAATAAAAAATGAATGAATAAACAAGAATATACAGGATCAGTTACAATGTTTAATTTCAATAAATATTTAAAAAATAAATAATTTAAGGTTTGTAATTTTAAGAATTGTTGTTTAAAAAAATTGTGCTGTTTGCCAAAAATTAAGAGTTATCTAATTAGAGTTAGATAAGCAAATTATTGACAAGGAAAGTATTAAAAAAATTATTTGTCTTTGAGAAAAAAAAAACAAAACATGGATAAATACACAAAAGTATAGAAGATGAGTTACAATATTGAATTTCAATAAAGATTTAAAAAATAAATGGAATTTAGATTCTTTAACGTTTTTGTTTAAAAAAATTGTGCTGTTTGCCAAAAATTAAGAGTTATCTAATTAGAGTTAAATAGGTAAATTGTTGACAAGGGAAGCGTTAAAAATTTTATTTGTCCTTGAGAAAAAAAAACAAAACATGGATAAATACACAAAAATATAGAGATTTAAAAAATAAATGGAAAATAGATTCTTTAAGGTTTTTGTTTAAAAAAATTGTGCTGTTTGCTAAAAATTAAGAGTTATCTAATTAGAGTTAGGTAAGCAAATTATTGACAAGGAAAGCATTAAAAAATTTATTTGTCCTTGGGAAAAAAAAAACAAAACGGGTATAAATACACAAAAATATAGAGATTTAAAAAATAAATGGAAAATAGATTCTTTAAGGTTTTTGTTTAAAAAAATTGTGCTGTTTGCCAAAAATTAAGAGTTATCTAATTAGAGTTAGATAAGCAAATTATTGACAAGGAAAGTATTAAAAAAAATTATTTGTCCTTGAGAAAAAAAAACAAAACATGGATAAATACACAAAAATATAGAGATTTAAAAAATAAATGGAAAATAGATTCTTTAAGGTTATGTTTAAAAAAATTGTGCTGTTTGCCAAAAATTAAGAGTTATCTAATTAGAGTTAGATAAGCAAATTATTGACAAGGAAAGTATTAAAAAAATTATTTGTCCTTGAGAAAAAAAACAAAACATGGATAAATACACAAAAATATAGAGATTTAAAAAATAAATGGAAAATAGATTTTTTAAGGTTTTTGTTTAAAAAAATTGTGCTGTTTGCCAAAAATTAAGAGTTATCTAATTAGAGTTAGATAAGTAAATTGTTGACAAGGGAAGCGTTAAAAAATTTATTTGTCCTTGAGAAGAAAAAAAAACATGGATAAATACACAAAAATATAGAGATTTAAAAAATAAATGGAAAATAGATTCTTTAAGGTTTTTGTTTAAAAAAATTGTGCTGTTTGCCAAAAAGTAAGAGTTATCTAATTAGAGTTAGATAAGTAAATTGTTGACAAGGGAAGGGTTAAAAAATTTATTTGTCCTTGAGAGAAAAAAACAAAACATATATAAATACACAAAAATATAGAGATTTAAAAAATAAATGGAAAATAGATTCTTTAAGGTTTTTGTTTAAAAAAATTGTGCTGTTTGCTAAAAATTAAGAGTTATCTAATTAGAGTTAGGTAAGCAAATTATTGACAAGGAAAGCATTAAAAAATTTATTTGTCCTTGAGAAAAAAAAAACAAAACGGGTATAAATACACAAAAATATAGAGATTTAAAAAATAAATAGAAAATAGATTCTTTAAGGTTTTTGTTTAAAAAAATTGTGCTGTTTGCCAAAAATTAAGAGTTATCTAATTAGAGTTAGATAAGCAAATTATTGACAAGGAAAGTATTAAAAAAAAATATTTGTCCTTGAGAAAAAAACACAAAACATGGATAAATACACAAAAATATAGAGATTTAAAAAATAAATGGAAAATAGATTCTTTAAGGTTATGTTTAAAAAAATTGTGCTGTTTGCCAAAAATTAAGAGTTATCTAATTAGAGTTAGATAAGCAAATTATTGACAAGGAAAGTATTAAAAAAATTATTTGTCCTTGAGGAAAAAAAAACAAAACATGGATAAATACACAAAAATATAGAGATTTAAAAAATAAATGGAATATAGATTCTTTAAGGTTTTTGTTTAAAAAAAATTGTGCTGTTTGCTAAAAATTAAGAGTTATCTAATTAGAGTCAGATAAACAAATTACTGACAAGGAAAGCACTAAAAAATTTATTTGTCCTTAAGAAAAAAAACTAAACATGGATAAATACACAAAAATATAGAGGATGAGTTACAATATTGAATTTCAATAAAGATTTAAAAAATAAATGGAATTTAGATTCCTTAAGGTTTTTGTTTAAAAAAATTGTGCTGTTTGACAAAAATTAAGAGTTATCTAATTAGAGTTAGATAAGTAAATTGTTGACAAGGAAAGCATTAAAAAATTTATTTTAACAAATTCAATGCACACAAGAGCAGCGAAAAAATTCTATAGTAAATATTAAGTTCAATTCTCTTGTATGCCTTTTCTAATATTCTGAAATACACCGAGTGAATCAAAATTTGGTTGCTGAATCACTGATCACACTATACGTGTAAAAAATACAATTGCCTTATCAGTTTTACCACAATATGACTCTTATCACTTTGAAAATCCCTCGGTTGAGGAAAGTCGAATCAATAAAAATTTAACAACCACAGTGTTCACACGTCTTTTACAATGCCGCCTCAACGCCAAAATTCAAATCAAAGAACCCAACTACGTTACGTTGGCACTCAAGCGCCCTTCATCAACACCCAAGACTTCCAAATTGCAAGTTTCGCCCTGAAAGTCAACATCAACGACATCCGCAGTTACTTGGCTCAAGAACTTGCTGCAAACAGAACATTTTTTGCTGTTTGGGAAGCCTCCAAAGAAATACACGCAGATGATGTGGAAGAAGAAAGGTACGACACCAACGCACCTTCGGAATTTTACATAGCCATAATTGCTTACTCTTTTGAGTATGAAGGCGTGCAAATCTACGTCGATTTCAACGCAAAAAGCCGCCAAATGAAGAATTTAACTTCTTGGAACGCATTCCCGTACAAGAGTCTTTACTGTTTGCTGGGCCAAGCGGTTAAATACGTGAGAAGTGTTCCAGATGCGAGAGCAACAGGCATGAAGCTTTACAGAGGGTTGAACTTTGTTTTTCCCTGTCAAGTGAACCAGCAAATTTCCTTTGGGCAGTTTGCCTCATTTTCGACTTCGGAAGGTGCGGCAAGGAGGTTTATGGGAAACAATGGGACATTGTTTGAAATTCAACCACCAGTGCAACCTAAAACTACGGTCGGGATTGAGCCTTATTCATACATAGAAGACGAAGAAGAGGTTCTAGTTATGGCCTGGAGTCAGTTCGTTGTGAAAAGAATTATCAGGGAACAAAATAAAATTATTTTGGAAAGTGTTGATAACAAAGCTGTTACGGTATAGATTAAGCTTATTGACTGTATTAGTGAAGAAATAAACAAATATCGCTAGCCACTATAGCGTTGTGTCTTTTTGTGATTTTAGGTTTTCTGTCTTTTCATGTTCTTTTAAAGTAGGAAAAAAGGATTTAAGTAATTAGCTGTTTGTTTTTTTTTATTCACTACAACAATGATTTAATAATCAGTTTTATCAGTCTGGCTGTAAATTCCTCTGATAAGTATATCATCTAGCAAAACACCGAATCGATGCAACAGTGCCACAACGCTAAAATTCAGGACTTGAAAGTTACCATTTATAACAACTGACGTTATGGACTGTTATCCGTATCTCATCAGTCATCAGTTATATTTGATAACACTCAATTTTTTTTGCTGTTGTTAAGTAATAATCTAATAATTTATTATTGTTAGACGTTGGTTTCAAAACTGCCAGCTGATGTTTTCTATAAGCTCTACTTCTTCAGACATAGGTTACGCAAGTTAGCATTTCTGAAAAAAAAGGACACAACTTTTAGTCATTTTACTTCTCTATTGCCTTAGATTTTTTTGCTGTTGATGAATGATTGTTGATTGTTGATTCAGTATAACTCATGTCAGCATTTATTTAGAAAAATGAACGCAGCTTTATTAGTCATTTACGTCCTAGTAAAAGTAAGAATTTGCTTTTTAATAATTAACTTTGCACACCCGAATAGCTGACTGTTGGTAACAAATACAATTTATTTTTCTGTTTAATTTTTGCTTTTCATCTTTTATTTTAAAGAATGCTTTCTTTTTTCTGGCAATGGTTTTGCTTCGTATGGTTTTACTTTTAGTTTTAAAGTACTTTCTAAATTTCTAAACTCGAAATTTTGAGACACCCTGTAGAATGAACTGATAAATTTGCGTCAACAAAGTATTTTGAGTTGGGATGTAAAGACAGTAAGAGCGCTTTCGATTTTCATATTTTATCATTACTAAAGCATTGTACTACTTTCTTGTATGTATGTACTTATTTACTAAAATAACAGTGCATGTTTTATTGTTTTATCACTGTCTCGTTTTAATCGAATTAATTCTGCATAGAGCACAACTTATTTTAATAAACGTTATCACAAAGTAAATAACTATTCGGATCCTCTGATAAACTGAAAATTTTCCTCACGGGTTTCACGTCTGATATCTTGTGTTAGCCAAGTCTAAATGGAATTAACGACTGTTTCTGTTTCTGTAAATATTGCAGCGCTTATTCTTTTTATTTATTAATTTACTTGTAAACCAAATAGGTATAGCTAATGGCTGAATTAGTGAATAAATAAATATCACAATCAACTATTGCGTTGTGTTTTTCTATAATCTTAGGTTTTCTGTGTTTTCGTGTTCTTTTAAGGCAAGAAAAAAGGATTCAAGTAATTAGCTAATTGTTTTTAGCTTTGTCAATAGCACCATCAACAATGACGTTATTCTTATCCTTATTAGTTACCATTCTGAAAATTTCTCTGATAAGTGTATCATCTCGTAAAACACCGAATCGATGAAAATTCAACGAATACAGTGCTTCAACGCTAAAATTCTTGCCAAGAATAGTCAAGACTGAAAATTTACTATTTATGACATCCGACGTTATTAAATGTTATAATCAGTTATAACTGATAATTATAAATTTAAATTTGAATTAAGAAAAAAGAGTGTTGAGCTCTCATATTTACTTCCTAATACTCGAATTTATTGATAACAGAATCAGATGAAGAGGTTCTAGTTATGTTCTGAATTCGTTATAAAAAGAATACAACATAAAGTCAATTTTGAAAGTAAGAATAAATGAGTTAAAGTTTCAAAGTATTTTGATTTGGGATGTAAAAACAATAATAATAACAATATGTCCTTGAGAAAAAAATAACAAAACATGGATAAATATACAAAAATATAGAGATTTAAAAAAATAAATGGAAAATAGATTCTTTAAGGTTTTTGTTTAAAAAATAAAAAAATTGTGCTGTTTGCCAAAAATTAAGAGTTATCTAAGTTAGATAAGCAAATTATTGACAAGGAAAGCTTTAAAAAATTTATTTGCCCTTGAGAAAAAAAAACAAAACATGAATAAATACACAAAAGTATAGAAGATGAGTTACAATATTGAATTTCAATAAAGATTTAAAAAATAAATGGAATATAGATTCTTTAAAGTTTTTGTTTAAAAAAATTGTGCTGTTTGCTAAAAATTTAGAGTTATCTAATTAAAGTTAGATAAGCAAATTATTGACAAGGAAAGCATTAAAAATGTATTTGTCCTTGAGAAAAAAAAACAAAAATGGATAAATACACAAAAATATAGAGGATGAGTTCAATATTCAATTTCAATAAAAATTTAAAAAATAAATGGAATATAGATTCTTTAAAGTTTTTCTTTAAAAAAATTGTGCTGTTTACTTACTTTGAGTTAGATAAGCAAGTTATTGACAAGGAAAACATTAAAAAAACTTATTTCTCCCTGAGAAGAATAAAAAACCAATAAAAAATAGATAAATACTACAAAAAAATATACAGGATGAGTGACAATGTTTAATTTTAATAAAGATTAAAAAATAAATGGAATATAGCTTCAAATTTTAACAAATTCGGTAAATGTATTTGGATGTAACTAATCAACCTGGAAGTCGTACTAACATTAAATTAAAAACATTCATTTTTCATTAAAAAAAAATTGAAAACCAGACGCTTAGGATTAGAAAAACTAGAAATCCATTTGAGGAACACCAAACAATTTTCCAAAAAAGTAATCAAAAGAAAGCTCATTCCGGATTACGAAGAAATCAATAAAGGAAGAAGGAAAACTAATAATTGCATTTAATGTGTCTTATATGTTAAGAAAATCCATTTTGTAAAATAAATGTTTTATAGAAAAATAGTTGATGATGTCATATTTTATGCCGGAACGTCCATAAATGTAATAATTGTTTTGAAAAATAATAAAAGAAAATAAAAATAATTTCCACTAGAACCATGGTAGGTGAATGACCAAGTCATTAAAAGTTAAGAAATAACACTTCTAAATTTTATTTACATTTTAGACTTAGATAAGCCAACTATAAAAAACTTGTTTGGTGTTGAGAACAATAAAAAAGAATAAAATACAAACAACATTTAGAGGGTAAGTCAGTTGTGATTTTTTAACTTTACATTTGCACTTACCACTTAATGAATAATGACGTTTTATTCTGTTTTTAAACTGTTTCATTGTTCTTTAGTGTTTATAGACATGTTTTTCTAAAAAATTCAAATAATACAGGAACAAGTATTTTGCTATTCATCTATTATTATAAAGTGGAATACTTCCTTTTACGTTTTGCATAGCTTACTTCCGCCACTTATCTTTTGTGTCTTTGAGAAAAAAAAACAAAACATAGATAAATACACAAAAATATAGAGATTTAAAAAATAAATGGAAAATAGATTCTTTAAGGTTTTTGTTTAAAAAAATTGTGCTGTTTGCCAAAAATTAGGAGTTATCTAATTAGAGTTAGATAAGCAAATTATTGACAAGGAAAGTATTAAACAAAATTATTTGTCCTTGAGAAAAAAAACAAAACATGGATAAGTACACAAAAATATAAAGAATGAGTTACAATATTCAATTTCAATAAAAATTTAAAAAATAAATGGAATATAGATTCGTTAAAGTTTTTCTTTAAAAAAATTGTGCTGCTTACTCACTTTGAGTTAGATAAGCAAATTATTGACAAGGAAAACATTAAAAAAACTTATTTCTCCCTGAGAAGAATAAAAAACCAATAAAAAATAGATAAATACTACAAAAAAATATACAGGATGAGTGACAATGTTTAGATTAAAAAATAAATGGAATATAGCTTCAAATTTTAACAAATTCGGTAAATGTATTTGGATGTAACTAATCAACCTGGAAGTCGTACTAACATTAAATTAAAAACATTCATTTTTCATTAAAAAAAAATTGAAAACCAAACGCTTAGGATTAGAAAAACTAGAAATCCATTTGAGGAACACTGAACAATTTTCCAAAAAAAGTAATCAAAAGAAAGCTCATTCCGGATTACGAAGAAATCAATAAAGGAAGAAGGAAAACTAATAATTGCATTTAATGTGTCTTATATGTTAAGAAAATCCATTTTGTAAAATAAATGTTTTATAGAAAAATAGTTGATGATGTCATATTTTATGCCGAAACGTCCATAAATGTAATAATTGTTTTGAAAAATAATAAAAGGAAATAACGATAATTTACACTAGAACCATGGTAGGTGAATGACCAAGTCATTAAAAGTTAAGAAATAACACTTCTAAATTTTATTTACATTTTAGACTTAGATAAAAAACTTGTTTGGTGTTGAGAACAATAAAAAAGAATAAAATACAAACAACATTTAGAGGGTAAGTCAGTTGTGATTTTTTAACTTTACATTTACACTTACCATTTAATGAATAATGACGTTTTATTTATTTATTGTTCTTTAGTGTTTATAAACATGTTTTTAAAAAATTCAAATAATACAGGAATATTTTGCTATTCATCTATTATTATAAAGTAGAATACTTCCTTTTAGATTTTGCATAGCTTACTTCCGCCACTTTGCTTTCTCCTACTAAACATTACTGAAAAAATAAGACTGTTTTAACCAAAAATTTAACACGATTTCGGCGTCCCAATTGCGTTTATTTATCGAGTAGCGCAATAAATAACTGTAATAACCCGGCAAACATCTCCAATTTACGAAATTGCTCGGTGCATAAATCCGGCAAAATTACAAGTCCGTCCAATAATTCAGAAACTCTCTAAAAGTCTCGTTTCCGCACTCTTTCCCACCGATAAAATACATAATAACTGGCTTAGATTAGCCAAATTACACAAATTGTTTCTTTCCAGAGAGCAATACCTCTTCAACGTATTCGAAGCCATCATTTCCACCCTCGAGTCCAAACTCCAGCGCATCGAAAACTTGGACAAAGCCGTTGAGCATTTGATGCGAAGAGTTGAGGGTTTGGATAACCGTGTTAACAACAACATTGATAAAACTGAATCAGTGATCGCAAAACTGGCACTTCTCGACTCAAAACTCTTCAATTTCGACTCGAAAAAAACAGAGCCACATGATGGTAACGTGGGGCGAAAATTGGTGGCCCTTGACCAAAAAGTGAGTGATATTGACAATAAACTGAGCGTTTTGAAGAGCCAGCTTGACAACAACTTGCTCCAAGGTGAGGATATCAATGCTGAAGCTAGTGAAAAGAAACCAGTAAGCATGAATGTGGTTGAAATCACTAAAGCACTAAACACTGAAGTGATAAATCACGTAACGAAAGAATTGGGCCAGTTGAGGGAGGCTACTGGAAGTGTTGACCGAAAACTGCAATTTCATATTACTTTAGTGTCGGAAAATTTGGGTAAAGTCTTGACTATGATGACTGATATACATCATGCCATAGTTGAGGATATTACAACCAGTCATTATAATAGAACCACAACTCCGGCCCCCGAACCCAAAAACAACAAAATCGACGCTTTGGTGCAACAAATTCGTCCGATTATTTCCGTTTCGGAGAAAATGGACGAAGTTTGGGACGTTGTTGTTGGCACTAAATCGTCAGTTGATGATTTGGTGCCGAAATCGGACGAACTGTTGACTCAGACACAGCGACAGGAGCGAGCGATTGGCGAAATCCATAACGACTTAAGAACTAAGACTAATAAAATAATTGCGAATTTGGATAAGGTTGAGAAAAGGTTGAAGAAACAGGAGGATGATGTGGCCACATTGGCTCAGAGGCCTGTCCCGGCTGAGTTGTTGCTAGATCCGACTATTGATCGTTTGGTTGAGTATGATCCAAGTCGGTATGTTGATGAGTATTCAACTGATACAACTCTTCCTGCGACTTTTACAACTTTACCACCTCCCACTACTGCCACTCAGTCGTCCACAATGAACCAGAGTAGCACCACACCGATGAGTTCTTCGACTCAGGCCACAACTGAGAAAAGGGCTGAGAAGAGGAAAAGTGGGTTGATTTTCCCCAGTGTGAAAAATAAACCTTCGCCTGCGAATACCACTTTTGCGACCGAGCTTTTGGCCAATGTCAAGGATGTTAAGGTAGGAGGAATGATTTAAATGCTTTGATTTTATTGAATTCATAAAAAATAGGGAGATTTTGAAGCAAGCGCCCTTAAAAAGGACACAACATTGACGAAGTACAGTCACGATCAAAAAAAATGACAACCCTACCAACCGGGCTGGATGTCAAACAGGTTGGTTACACAAAATGTCCAGCTCGTTTACACAATATCCAGTTAGTTGTGGCTGCGGTTTTAGGGGTGTCATTCGTTTTGATCGTGACTGTACCTGTGTCACAAACAAATTCGAGATGTCGAGGTTTCGAGTTATAGAATATTGCTTTTCTATTCTTCTATAGTGTTTTAATTGACAATCTATGTACAGGGTGTTCCGTCTAAACCCCACATTAGAAGTATTGAAAGTTCTAATAAAGATAGTTGGTACTCAGGCATAATCCGTTGAGTTATGATCAATGAAAATATTTTCAAGATGGCAGCACTTCCTGTTATACCGGAAGTCGCTATTAACTTACTTATTTTAAATGGAAAGCTATATTTTTCACTGCGTTTTTGGATTAGTTGAGTTATTTTAAGGGAGTTTTTATCAGCTTTCCCTATACCCAAGTTTAACCGTTTTCGAGATATTTAGGATTTTTGAAAATATTTGAATTTGCGCCTGTCCCTCAAAAAATCGGTAACTCGCTTAGTTTTAGAGATTTCGAAATCATATTTGGAGAATTGTTGTTCAGTGTGATCAAAATTGGAATTGAAGTTAATAAACCCAAAAATTTTAAGGTCAAGTTTGGACAACTTCAAGTATCCAAAACTTAATTTTTTCAAATGGGATGTCCCAATTTTTATTCTACTAGATGGAGGAGAATTTTTTTCTGCATCAATCTGTATTAGCATTCCCTATACCTATCTGTGATAATTTTCAAGTTATGTTGGTTTTTTTGTTATTGTAGGAAATTTCTTACTAACCACAGCTATTTTTGCATAGTTTGCCATAAAAACATTTCTGATTAAACTTAAACGACAAACTCTGTTCAAAATTGTGTTATCAGACTGTGAAAACAAAATAAATTCATTGGGTGTTGGTTTGAAAAACTTTAATTTCTCACCTTTTTTTCATTCGTTTCCATGGCAACCTATGAGAAAAGGCCTATGGCTAATGAATTTCTCAATCCCAACAAAAAGGTATTGTAACTTGAAAACTATTAAACATAAGTATAGGGAATGTTAACACCGATCGAAGCAGAATTAAATTCTCTACCATCTAGTGAAATAAAACTTTTATCATTTCATTTGAAAAAAATGAGTTATGGGTGCTTAAAGTTTTGCAAACTTAATTTAAAAAATTTGGAGTTTGTTATACTTTTTTAGAAATTTGAAAACACCAAAGGAAAGATGTAGGCTTCCTCTTTCAAATGAGCTCAAAAATATTTCCAAATTTTAAAAATCGCAGAGTTATCGATTTTTGAACTGGAAGGTGCAAATCCAAAAAATTTTTAAAAACCATAAATATTTCGTAAACGGCTAAATTTAGGTATAGGAACAGCTTATGAAAACTACCTTAAAATAACTCTAGTAATTCAAAAACGCATTAAAAAATATAGCATTCCATTTAAAATAAGGAAGTTGATAGCGACTTCCGGTATAACCGGAAGTGCTGCTATCTTGAGAATATTTTCATTGAGCAGGACCTAAAAGATTATGGTTGTACACAAATTTTCAGATGACTATGATTATTAGAACTCCCAATACTTCTAATGTGGGGTTTAGACAAAACAGCCTGTATATAAAATTGCTTGGCCTGACTGACAAATCATCGCACAGCCTATACGGCTAAAGATAGAAACTTGAAATTTATTCAGTAGATAGCTTTTGTAACGTAGGGGTGTACTAAGAAAGGATTTTTGGAAAATCACCCCCTAAGAGGGTTAAATAGGGTGTTAAAATTTGAATAAAAATCAGTCCGTTTTTAAGTTATATCTTTGAAAATTAGTATTTGGGCTTTCGGTTAAAAATAAAGAAAGACGTGTTTCAGGATTTTTGGAAAGTCAACCCCTAAAGGGGTTAAATGGAGAGTTGAATTTAGAATTAGAGTTTAGAAAATCTGTCATTTTTAAAGTTACATTGAACTTACATCCTTGAAAATTAGTATTTGGCCTTTTGGTTAAAAATGAAGAAACACGTGTTTCCGGATTTTCGAAAAATCAACCCCTAAGAAGGTTAAATGGCGTAATAAAATTTGTATAAATATTCGTAACTTTTGAATTTACATTAATTGAAGCTGGTATTTGGGCTTTCAGTGAAAAGTGAAGAAACACGTGTTTTAGTTGGAAATACCAACCCCAAGGGGGTTGAACAGGGGTTAGAATTTGTATAAAAATCCGTAATTTTTAATTTGTATCCATGCAAATGGTACTTGAGCTTTTGGTTAAAAATGAAAAACGTGTGTTTAAGAACATTTGGAATTTCCACCCCTAAGGGGGTTAAATATAAAAATTGGTTATTTTTGAACTTATATTTATAAAAATTGGTATTTGGGCATTCGGTGAAAAATAAAGAAACAGGTATTTTATTATTTTTAGAAATTCCACCCCCAAAGAGGGTTAAACATAAAAAATCGTCATTTTTGAAGCTATATTAATGAAAAATGGTATTTGATCTTTCGGTTAAAAATGAAAAAAAACATGTTTCTGGATTTTGAAAGTTCCACCCCCAAGAGGGTTGAATATAAAAATATGTCATTTTCGAAGTTATAACCAAGAGAATTGGTATTTGGGCATTCGTCTAAATATAAAAAACGCGTGTATCAGGTTTGTTGAAAACTCCACTCCAAGGGGGTTAAACAAAAAATCCTTCATTGTTGAAGTTATACATATAAAAAATTCTTTATTGTTGAAGTTATCAATTGATATCTTAGACATTCTGTTAAAAAGGAAGAGGTGTATATTTCAGGATTTTTAGAAATTCCACTCCCAAAAGATTTCAACGCAAAACTCCTGCATTTTTGAAGTCATATCCAAGAAAATTGGCATTTGGACTTCCGGTTAAAAATAAAGAAAATGTGTTTCAGGATTTTTGAAAATTACATCCACAAGAGGGTTAAACAGGGAATGAGTTAAGAACAAGCAAAATTTACTCGGGTTCGCATTGGGTCACGGTTTTAAAGTTCACACTAAAATTTTGTGTTTCTACTTTTTGTTATACTAAGTTTTGCATTGTTTTTCTGTGTTTCAAAGTGGTTGTGGGCAACTGCTAGTCGTTTATATGTAACAAACTTTGAAATGTCTTCTAAATTAATTACCTAATTAATTACCTAACTTTTCAAAATCAGAACTGTCAAAACAAGTTGAAGTGCGCAAGCGTACAGTACTACCAACCGCATAAGTGACAAGTTCAGCGCGGCTTAGCTAAACTTTCCACTGAGCAACACAACTGTGGTTTAAACTTAGTTTAAATTTAAGCCGAGTTTCCGTAAGCCAAAGCTCAAGGGGGCGACTCAGGCCCTCAGTTTTCATTATTCGAACTAAATCGTAGTCATAGAAACGACTAAAATTTTTTCACCAGTAGATGGCATGAGAATGCAGAAATCGAAATTAAATACAAAATTTCAATTTTTGGAAATTTTGGCTTGACAGATTTCCGATGATCGTTCGGGATTTTTTGTTATTTCCGATCAAATTGTGATTCGTGTCACCAATTGTCATTTTTCACATTTCAACAAAAAACTAAGTGCAATTTGATTTGTACGTGCAGATTTTGAAGCTTCTTTGTGAATTTGTGTTGAAAATTGGAAAATACACCTCTAGGTATTTGACAAACAGAAGAATACTTGTGAACCAGATAAATATAAGGTTATAACATGAAAAAAGTTCTGTAGTGGATGCTGTGGTGCTTTCTTTGGAGTACTTTTCCTTTTCAATAATGTTGGAATAAGAAAAAGACTTTTTTTCAATATTCAGTTTCATCACTGTGTACGGTTCAGATTAAATTAACTAAGTACCAAATAAGTGTTTGCTTATTTTTATCGAGAATAAGAAAGACCATCGAATCAGACGGGCTCCTTAATACTGTTGTTACCAAATTCGCCTTGGTGTGTATTACGGGAATCTCCATGTGTTTCAAAAGATTTCAAAGAAGTTCACGCTTTTTATGTTATGTTATATTACTGTTATGTTTCCGCCTAAAAATGTAGAAAATACTGCACTGTTTGTGATTCAACCGTAGTTCTAACGAAAACTTAAAATTTGGTTACATTAACACGACTAACACACAATGTGATGCCTTTTTCACACATTGCCGAAGAACTCGATGATGACAAACTCCTTTCAGGAAAAGATTCACAATTCAACATCGTTTTACTATGGAAAATCCCCAACAAATGAACTTTTTACCACGTTAATTCACATATCAAGACAGTTATTTAACATAATAATTTTATAGGTTAACAATAAATTTCCCAAATTGTCAGCAATTTTCAACCGGAAACTGATGTGGCGCCTCCAAAAATGTCACTGGCACTTTCTTCCAACTAAAGTTTGAAAGCGGTAAATTTGAAAAGACTCATTCTCAAAGAAATTTTTCTAAAGGTTATTTTTTCCTTGTTATTGCGAGTAGCGGGTTCAATTTTTGCATGCATAAATAGTGTATTTTTTTCCACGATCTGTGCAGTATCTTGCGTTTGGCACTCAAGTCTCAACTTTATCACATCAGCAGACAAAAAAAGGGGTTACATTTTAAATAAAAATATCTAGTTTTGAGCGGAGCTTATTTCTAATCAGTTTGCTTTTTGTTTGGTGTTGATCGGTGGACTATTTTTGGAGATTTGTATAAAAGTATGAACACATGAACTGAGCAACCGGCCCCAAGGACCTTATATTTTTTCCCATTCCCGATCTTGTCATCTCATCTACTGTCGACATTTTCACTTCCTGCTAAGGACCGGTTAGGCCACCCGCTCCTTGCTGGTCCTTTTTAGGAACGTGCGCGCTTCCAACCGCTTTTTAAACATGTCTTTTCTACCGCAATCGAAATTAATCTGATGAATTATGCGGCGATTTTAATTAAATCTGACGCCGTCTGAAACAGCAGCCAAATCGTGACGGAATTATTGACTCGGATTAGTGATGCGTGCGTTCGTCTGGGTCACGACAGAGGCACACTTTTTTGCTAAGTAATTGCGTACCCAAGTAGAACACCTATATTTATCCAATATTAGTACAATATTTCTTTGTACAATGTCAGTATTGGTAGTATATTTGATTATAATATATTGCCAATAAATAATGTGGACTTTTGGCAATATTGTTCCAACATATTTTGCCCATCTTGTAAAAATATTGTGTTTTTAAGTAGACCCAATACCAAACATCAATATGTATTCGATATTAATTTATCATGTAGGGCCAATATAAAATGTGGACTTTTGGCAATAATATTCCAACATATTTTTTATATCTTGTAGAAATATTGTTTTTTTTTATTTAGGTACAATATAAAACCACAGAGTATATAGCCAAGGCAGAGCCGTCACTCGGCTATTTATGAATGAAATTACAGATGGCGTCGCAATGACCTCGGTGGTCGAATGTGATTGGCGACTCCAGGCGAAGCCGTATTTATGAATGATTCTGGAGTCGCCTTTCTGGTGAAATTGTTGGTACTAATCAATATTGCCAACCTACTTCCCTAAATTTTTACTACGTGTTTACTATTATAGTAAAATCTATAACATAACCTTAAAATTGTTTATTATTATTATTACAAAGTGTGTTATAAGTGTTTAATTACACTATTAGAATGAGTAAAATTAAATCTGCTGCGTTTAAAACAGTTTCCAGTTCAAATAAGGTAAAACTGCGTCCATCTTAAATTTGATTACAATGTTGTTGGTCGCAACTGTTTTCATTGTATTCGCTACTTTTAATTTGATGGCTTTTCTAAAAAGGAGCAATGATTATGTAAAAATGTCTTACGATTATTCATCTTTAAAGAAGAAGAAGTCTAATATCAAAAATACAATAAATAAATATATTACTTAGTAACTACGTAAACTAATTATCAACAATTAAGTACTAATTACTACTTTACCATGCAAACTAATTCTACTACAGTAAATTAGGTAATGGATATTAATATTAACTAAATAATCTATGTAAATATGTTGTTATTAACTATTGCGGTGGTTAATATAATCTACGGTTAAATAAAAGGTAATTATTATCTCTAACGCCTTTCGAAGAATCACACAAAAAAATCACATGAAACACTTCGGAAGTCTGGATAGAAATTGAGGGAAAAATTGGCGGTTCTTGCCATTTCGCGCTTAAATTTCCCTCCAATGTTTTTAAGTGGGGTTGGTGTGAAGTTAGCGCATTGTAGAAATAACATGGTTTTATGTTTTTAATAAAAAAATAATTTTTGTATAAAAAACTATTAGAAATGAGTTAAATAACGACACTGATTCATATTTTCAAAAAACCTTTATTGTTTCAGCCATAAAAATATTTTTATAGTTGCAGCAAATGTGACTAATATCATTCAATACTTCATTCATGAATACGCATGTCCAAGGTCAACGAGCCTCACAGCGCGCGGGAACAGAGTGACGGCTCTGGCTTGGCTATTTACTCTGTGATAAAACTCCAACATTAATTTTTCATATAAGACCAAAATGTGGCACTTTGGCAATAATATTCCAAACGTCTAATAAATATGAAAAAAGGATGCACAACAGAGACACCACTCTATCAAACCGCAGACCGGTATCGCAGTTTCGTCCTTTTTGGGGCTCATTAGAGCAGTGCCACCTTTTGATGACTGATGTGTGTGTGAAAGAGTTTATAAATCAACTGTGGGCGATTAGCGGAGAGAACAGTACCGCTAAGCGCCACCTATGGGGTTTGTGGGAACAATGCTTTTTTTTAATTTTCTATACATATGAACCCAATGTGAAACAGTATAGCAAAATACCGAATGAGTTTAAAGTAAAGCATAAATTGCATATTGTTGTTATTTTTCAAAAATATCCTCAAACCGGTCGATTTTAGTTATAAAATCACCCGGTATATTTAACCAATATTGGCATAACATTTTGTCAGAACCATTTTTTAACAGCTATCGCAAATATTATTTCAATTTGCTGCCAATGTATGTTCTCCAATTTCAACTCTATTTTGGGTTATTATTCCAATAAATTTAATTTAATGGACATGCAGCTAAGTTTTTTTCAATATTTAAAAATATTTATAAAATTGATTTTAAGGCCTACAGGTTGTTTTATTTATTTAGATTTACATTTCTTTTTCTAAAATTATTTCAACATAAAAATTGTAACTTTACCTCAAAACAGAAAATGCATCCTAGGTAAACTGATTTTAAAAGAAGGATTTTAACTCATTGCACTAACTTTATAAATGCTAATGTCGACAGTTTTTATTTCGTCAGGAACGGTCTTGCTCTTGTTTCATGGATGGAACTAAATAAGCTCCATTTGGTTTTTGACAGTAAAACTAGGAAAAGTTTTTATTCGGCCAGATGGAAGAAGGAGTACAATCCCGATTTATGCTTTGTTACAATGAATAATGAAGTACCGTTACAAGCATCACGAGATGTACTATCTGGTTTTCCTCATAGCCAACATCGACCAGTAATTGTTAAGCTTGGCAATGAGATAAAACGATTTCCTTCTCTTCAAAAACCTAGATGGAATTTTCAAAAAGCAAAATGGAATGAGTTTGCTAAACAAGTGGATAGTGATCTTCGGTGGATTCCATCAACTGCAATGAATTACCACAGATTTGTTGGAGTCATCAAGAATGCTGCTAAAAAATTCATTCCCCGTGGATTCCGAAAAAATTATGTTCCCTGTTGGAGCGATGAAACAAAGAGGTTTTACAATTCATACGTCTCTAATCCGAACCCAGAGAATGCCGATGCTGTATTAAATTCGTTGAATAAGGCGAGGAAAGAAAAATGGAACAGCTTAATGGAAGATCTGAATTTCACACACAGCAGTCGCAGTAGTTGGAAACTTTTGCAAAAACTTGGATCTTCGAACATTACACCACCTAAATCAGAGTCTGCTATTAGTCCGAATGCTGTAGCTAGCCGGCTGGTAAACATTTCAAATTCCGTTAAGCTAGAGAAAAGAGCAAAGAAGGAGATGAAACGACGGGTTCAAAAGCAAAGAAAGAGGATGAACGTTTCAGGAGAACTGTCGAGATGTTTCAACGTAGATGAGTTGAAAGCAGCCATATCATCGACTAAAAGCAAGAAATCGGCTGGTTTTGATGGAATTTATCCGGAATTCATCAAAAATCTCGGAAGTTTTGCACTGAAATGGCTTACTTCTCTTTTTAATGATATTTTTATTTCAACCCGTCTGCCCCCGGAGTTTAAAAAGACCAAGGTGATCGCGATTCTCAAAAAGGGAAAACCTCCACAAGAAGCATCCAGTTATCGGCCCATTTCTTTGTTGAGTGTTTGTTACAAGATTTTGGAGAAGATGATTTATCAGCGCATTTCTCCTCTTGTTGAAGATGTTCTTCCCTCTGAACAAGCTGGATTTCGACCACAAAGGAGTTGCTGTGACCAAGTCTTAGCTTTAACGACTCACATTGAAACTGGTTTCGAGAAACATTTAAAAACTGGTGTTGTTCTTTTGGATCTCACTGCTGCTTATGATACAGTTTGGAAGGATGGTTTAATACACAAACTTTATAAAGTTGTACCTTGCAAGCGTATTGTCAGTCTTATCGAGAGCATGTTAACAAACAGAAAATTTCGAGTTTTTGTCGGTGAAAAATCAAGCAAAATCAAAACTCTCAACAATGGTCTTCCTCAGGGTGCAGTATTATCTCCTTTACTTTTCAATGTATATACGAGTGACCTCCCTGAAACGCTTTCAAGAAAGTTTGTCTATGCTGACGATATTGCACTGACTTTTCAACATAAAGAATTTCATCGATTAGAGGAACAACTTTCTCAAGATGCTTCTGTTTTGTGTGATTACTTCAAACAGTGGCGTCTATGTGTAAATCCAACAAAAACAGAAGTTTCCTGCTTCCATTTATCAAATTCTCAAAAAGAAAGGAAATTGAACGTCTCTTTAAATGGAACACTACTTAAACACAACTTTCATCCAGTTTACCTTGGTGTCTCTCTTGACTGTTCGCTCACCTACAAGTTTCACCTTGAAAAATTAAGGCAAAAACTGAAAACAAGAAATAACATTCTACTAAAGTTGGCTGGTTCAACTTGGGGTGCTAATGCTAAAACTCTTCGTGTCTCGGCTCTTGCATTAGTCTTTTCAACGGCAGAATATTGCAGTGCTGTTTGGATGAACAGTTCACATACAAGCAAAATTGATGCACAATTAAACACTGCTATGCGAGTCATAACTGGCACTTTGAAATCAACCCCCACTGAATGGCTTCCAGTATTGTCTAATATTGCTCCACCGATACTAAGAAGAAAACTTTCAGTCAAGAAACTGTGGATCAAATATAGCAGACATCCCCAAGATTATCCAATATGGTCTGATCTAATTGCCCCCGAAAATCGATTAAAATCCAGAAAACCTTTTTGGGTTGAAACTTCTGACATCGAAAACTTTTTCATTATTAATGAGTGGCGCAATATGTGGTCAAATGTCCAACTTTTCAATAAAGATTTAATAGAAGATCCAACAAAAAGTGTATCTGGAATGGATCAACCAAGGTGGGTCTGGGTGAAATTGAACAGACTAAGAACTGGCCATGCGAGATGTAATTCAATGTTATTTAAATGGAATGCTATCGAAAATCCATATTGCCAATGTGGTCAAGTGGAAGAAACTGTCCAACATCTTGTCGAAGAATGTCGACTTACGAGTTTTCAAGGAGGCTTCACCGAAATTCATGAGTTGTCGCCAGAAGTGAAAACTTGGTTGTCCACTATCAAAGTTTTGTAATTTCTTCTATGTACAAGTATTATTGTCCTTTTTGTTGTCATACGAATATATATATATATATATATTTCGTTAGGTTTTTTTTTTCAAGAATATATTGTGAGGACGTTCATCCATATTAATTAATTTAAAGAAGATATAAGAAAGTTAGGTACTCCAAATGAAAAAAAAATGTATATTGCGTAAGCAAAGCTGTTTTTTTTTGAGCTCTCGAATGTATTTTTTCTCTCGACCCAACGGTCTCGACTAAAAAATGAAAAGACACTTATATTGAATTTAAACCTGTAAACAAATGTTGGTTGAATATGAAAGTCGCAATAAATATTTTGAAACATTAAATCAACATTGGGTTAAAATTGGAGAAAATATATTGGCTGCAAATTTTAAATCAATTATATCTTACATCGACATTGAGTAGATACGGAATTATGATTTCGTATTAAGTAAAAGAAAAATGGTAAAACATCAAAAAATTATATTGGACCAAGCCTTTAAAATAGTAAACAATCTTACATTCTTACATTTAAACCTGTAAAACAATATTGGTTGAATATGAAAGTAACAATAAATATTTTGGAACATTAAACCAACATTAAGATAAAATTGGAAAACATATATTGGCTGCAGATTTTAAATCAATTATAGGTAAATGTAAAAAAAACAATATTCTTTACAGAATCTTACAACAACATTGGGTAGATATACCGAATTATGATTTCGTATTAAGTAAAAGAAAAATGGTAAAACATCAAAAAATTATATTGGACCAATCTTTGAAATAGTGAACAAACTTATATTGGATTTAAACCTGTAAAAAGATATTGGTTGAATATGAAAGTAACAATAAATATTTTGGAACATTAAGCCAACATTAGATTAGAATTGGGGAACATATATTGGCTGCAAATGTTAAATCATATTTGCGATAAATATAAAAAACAATATTTCTAACAAAATGTTACTCCAATATTGGTTAAATATATGCAATCACTCTTTTGTATAATGTAAAAAAAAGAATGACAAAACATTGTTGGTAATATATTGGTAACAAAAAAAAATTACAACATTTAAAATACTTTTTTACCCAATATTGGCTGTATATAAAAATCTTAGATACAATATATCAACATAGGCCCAATCTCATTACAGGATTTCGCCAATGATACGTTCTACCTGGGCAAGGTCGGTGGAAAAATTGGAAAAGCAAAGCCGAGATCAAATCAATGTCTTAATTGTGTCCATCCAATACAGTCCTCTTCTTTGATGCAACTTTCCCCGAATTAAGACCCCAATTACCGACAAGCAGTGAATGCAACTAATTTACCTCTTTGAGGTTCCATTATTGGCCGAGGCGGTGCCTTTGTTTAATTTAAGCGCATTTATTTAAGCCGAAATGAAAGCGATTGATCGTATGGCAGTTGGCATCCAAGTTTGTATTTTAATCATTTCCAAACATTTTTTTGTGCATTAAATTGTTGCTGTCAAAGTATTTTGAAATAATAGTTATTCTATAAAATATTAAAACAGATATACAGGCTGTCCGTTTTTCAAGCTCCACCATGGGGATCTCAGTTATTATAAGATATACGAGGTCGGTTAAATTAGGGCAAAGTTTGATGTGTCATTTTTAGTTTTTGAATAATTGTAAAAAAACGGAAATTTTGAATTTTTGTTTTTATTTTTTCACGCGAAAGCCAAAAGAACTTGACGTTTTTAACTAGGACGTTCTTCAGGGACTTTTTTGCAAGGAATCTAAATCTGTCATCGTATTTTCCAAGGCGTTCTTGATGTCAGAGTTACAACACTCATTTTTAGTTTTTCTTATGGACGCCATATTCGATTTTGTATTTTTGCAAAGTGTTTTTATTTCTGATTACAACGATGTATCACATGATATAATCGAATCTTACATACTGATCAAAATGGATTTGCGAAGAGTGCTTTGGAAAAAACGTCAACAATTTTGTTTTTAAACAAACTAGATTTTGGAAGTTTAATTGAATTTGGATCTGGAAGGTTCACATTTCCACCAAGCTTACTTACTTAAAAACTAAACGACATGATAAGCTAGAAGTTTATTTTTTGTAAAACAAAACAAGACAAAGTTATAAAAATTCTGCTCACATATTTAATAGAACTGTCAAAAGTTAGTATGTTAAACAAAATTATTGGCGTTTTTTTCCAAAGCACTCCTTGCAAAAACGCTTTTTTCTTAATTTTATCAGCATGTAATCAGGAACAAAAAGACTTTTCAAAAATACAAGTATTAAATATGGCGTCCATAACAAAACCAAAGTTGAATGTTGTAACTCCGACATCAATAACGCCTTGGAAAAGGCGATGACAGATTTAGATTTCTTGTAAAAAAGTGCCTGAAGAATGTCTCACTTAAAAACGTCTAGTTCTCTTAGTTTTCGCTTAAAAAAATATAAACAAAAATTACAAATTTTTGATTTTTTCAATAATTCAAAAACTAAAAATGACACATCAAATTTTCTTTCAGGTAATTGTTCAACATAAAAATGCGCAACTTTGCCCTAATTTAACCGACCTCGTATCTCTTACAGTAACTGAGATCCCCATGGTGGAGCTCTAAAAACGAACACCTTGTATACATACTGAACCAAAAGTTACGCACAAAATTCATATCTTTGTTAATGGTCACTTTTCAAAAAATTCTCGAACAACTCGATTTTATTTTTTTTTTGGTATGTTTTGACATCATAGTGACATTTGTAATGTCATGTGTTTTTGAGTTGTAACGTCATTTTTTATTTTTTTAAATGACAATTGACATTTTTGTTTACTGTTTTAAATACTACACATCTGTATCTTTCTGATAATAAGAAAAAAAAAATAAAATAAAAAAAAATATTGACAATTAAAAACAAAGTTCTTTATCTTTTTGTTCTTGCCTTATTTCATAAAAGGCTATTGTTTTTTATGTATATCTTTATAATTAGCAAGAAAACACTTAATATGAAACCTAAACACAAAAAAAATAAACAAAAAACAAACACCTCTTATAAAATACAGCAAGAACAAAAAGATAAGGCTCTTTGTATAAGTTTAAAACGTTCAATGACTTATTTAACTTATTTATTTTATTTTTTTCTTTTTTTGAATTTTTTTTTGGTTCATTTTTTGAAATTTTTTAATACTTTCCAGAAAGATAACGATGTGTACTATCTAAAACGGTATTCAAAAATGTCGGTTGCCATTTAAACTCAAAAACAAATAATATCATCAATGTCAGTATGTCGACCTGTTCGAGAATTTTTTTGACAAATGCCTAATAACAAAAGTATGAATTTTGTGCGTAACTTTTGGTTCAGACTGTACATAAAACCTGACCTAACCCGACCTGACCTGACCTGATTCAATTTAGTATTTTTCATTTCCAATTTCGCAAAATGAGTGAGTTTCTGAGTGAAAAATGCACTGAAACCTCAAAAAAGTACAATGCTGAGCTTAATTTAGTAGTTTTTGTGCGAAAATGCTTGAACAAAGGCGTAAATTTCAGGACCGTTTTATTATTTTTGACTAAAAAATACATAAATTTTTGGTGATTTTATAGGAGATCTATGATGAAATTCGGCAATAAATTTCCATTTTCGGAGTCAAAAACGTGCAGAAAGTCATAAAAAGGGTAAAAACAATTTCATTTTAAAATTGAGGTTTACTGATTCAGAATTTCTCAGAATATAATATTTTCGAATTGAAAAGCCAACTTAGTGTCAAATTGAATCGACATAATTTGCGTTAACCGTAAGATAATTTTCTTGAATTATGTCATTCCGAGAAAAAACTGATTTGAACTGAAAAAAAGAAAATTGATTTTTTAGACGGTAGCAATACAATAAGATATTGGCAAATTTCTGTCTTTTTACAATATTTTACAAAATTTTCAAGAAACGTTAGAAACTTAACATATACTATACACAGCAAATTTATGTTTATTTACGTATTTTGCGAATTTAATCGATTTTCTTTAGTTTGTTAATTTTAGAATAAATTGTCAAAAAAAAACACTATAAAAGTATAGAAAAGCAATGTTCTATATCTTAAAACCTCGATATCTCGAATTTGTTTGTGGAAACAGGTACAGTCACGATCACAAAGAATGACCCCTCAAAACACAGCCACAAATCTTTTCGATATGATATACGTTTGGTTGGTTTATTAATTAGCTGGATATTGTGTAAACTAGTTTGTTAACCAACCTTTTTGTAGTAAAAGATTTTAGTCGGACTTTTACTATCCGACCCGGTTGGTAGGGGTGTTTCTTTTTGATCGTGACTGTACTTCAACTGTAATTCAGACCTAATTAGTTAATTTTGTGGCCTATTCTCAGAAGCGCTTGCTTCAAAATCTCCCTACTTTCAAAAGCTTTTATTTAACTCACAATGTTATCTTTCTGTCTCCTATTTTTCCGGAGCCAAATTTGAAAGGGTTCCTGTTGTCCCACTAAAGTGAAATTTGGCATAGTTACATAATCTTATAAAGAGTTATAAAACTACGGCATTACAGAATTACTTTGTTGAGTTGACAACTCCCAAAGCTTTTATAAATTTTAGAATTTTAACCTGTAAGAAAAAATATTGTCCTGTGATTGAAATACACTATTTTTTACTTTTTAGTGCATCTTTTAAATAAAAGCTTTTTTAAAAAAACATTTTTTTTATATATTTTAATTTCTAAATAACTGGAAGATTTACAAGTAAAATGCAGAAAACATAGAGAATATAAAAAACATTTTTGGATAAGATGTACGAAACAATTTAGTTTAAATGTTGGTAACTTGTCAGTTTAAAAAACATAGAAAAACTAAATTGAAAAATAATTTTCAAAACAGTTCTTCAGACAAAATAAGAAAACTGATTTGAAGTGATTTTTAATGTTAAAATACGTTAAAAAAATGTTAAATAGTGATGCAAATAAAAATACAAAAAAATTAAGAAGACTATAGAACAGCATTGTTTTTCTTGAAACTGTTACACATTTATTTTTATTATGATTTTTGTTTATTATCATTTATTATTAAATACTGAAATTTATATAGAACCTTTACTCAAAATTAAGCTTTTTACAACAGAGCTGCAAAAATATCTATTTTTCTAAACAGCTGGAAGACTTACAAGTAAAACGGAGAAAACATAAAGAACACTAAAAACATTTTTAAATTAGATGTATGAAACAATTCAGTTCAAATTTTGGTAACTTGTCATTATAGGAAAACTAAATTCAAAAACAATTTTTTAAACAGTTCTTCAAATAAAATTCTATCTCTAGCGAGTGCTGAAATGAAAAAGGTCATCAAGAGAATTTATTTGAAGTGATTTTTTATTTAAAACAGGTTAAAAAGAGATGTTACATGGTGATAAAAATAAAAATACAAAAATAATATAAAGGAGACTGTAGAAAAGTCTTGATTTTCTTGAAACTGTTACACATTTATATTGTTCTACTATTTATTTTCATTTATCATTAAATACTGAAATTTATATTGAACCTTAACTTAAACTTAAGTTTTTTACAAAAATGCTGTAAAAATATTTATTTAAAAGCTTTTATTTAGCTCACAATGTTGTCTGTCTGTCGGTTATTTTTTCGGAGCCAAATTTGAAAGGGTTCCCGTTGTCCCACTGAATTGAAATTTTGCATACTTACTTAATCTGCCTGACAATGCAATCCTATGTAGTTAAATACTCCCTAAAGGGGTTAAATGGGGTTTTGAAGTTTTAGCTTATGTTTACAAAGGGGTTCTCGATTTGTAAATTTGAGAGGGTTCCTGTAGTCGCAATGAAATGAAATTTAACATGCTTACGTAATCTGTATGACAATGCAATTCTATATAGTTAATTACCCCCTAAAGGTGTTAAATGGGGTTTTAAAATTTTAGGTTATGTTCACAAAGGGGTTCTCGATTTGTACATACCGTAACTTAAACCGACATAGACGGTATGTTGGTCATTTGGACGTCACGGCAGATGCACAGTGTAATAACAATAAATCTATGCAATAAATAAAGACTAAAAAGCAAAAAATAAAAATATATAAAAAAGTGTTTTTTAAAAAAAGCTTTTATTTAAAAGATGCACTAAAAAGTAAAAAATAATGTATTTCAATCACAAGAGAATATTTTTTCTTACAGGTTAAAATTCTAAAATTTATAAAAGCTTTGGGAGTTATAAAACTACGGCATTACAGAATTACTTTGTTCAGTTGACAACTCCCAAATTTTAACCTGTAAGAAAAAATATTCTCCTGTGATTGAAATACACTATTTTTTACTTTCTAGTGCATCTTTTAAATAAAAGCTTTTAAAAAAACATTTTTTTGTATTATTTTATTTTATAAAAAAGTTTCCAAAAATTTTCAAAAAACATTTGTTCCTGTCCTTATTTCGTCTTGAAATCTTGATTAAGGACATGATGTAATCAGTCGGTTTGTAATTTTAAAAAAATCTTCGTTCGTAGTCATATAATTTTTCCTCCAACTTCCTCATTGCCTGGCCTATTAAAAGCCCAACAACCGAAATCCGATAAATCACGCTTTTAATTTTCGATCGCGTCCACTTATCTCGCAAAAAGCCAACCAGTCCTCTCTCGAAAGTAAACTCAATCGATCGCAATGTATCTTTTAATTAAAGCACGTATTTTTGCGTTTTGACTTTCACGTCAAGACGAGAAATTTATTTGGAATTGCGCAATTCCGGACCAATTTATTCTAATTACTCGAAATTTGCGCCTTTCTGGCAAACCCACACGTTTGTGACCTTTATTAGGTGTTGTAAAAGAAATTGATAATTAGTGTCTGCAATAAATCATGGAGCGAAATTGATCGGAAATTGACATTTAACTTTCGGCAAAAATCGCCATAAATTTCGCTTTATTATTAGTATTATTTATTTATTTACTGGATGTTGTAGGCGTCAAACACCAATCGTGACAGTAATTGATTTTAAAAACTGAATTAATTAAAAAAATCTCTCAAACCGATCACAATTTGTAATTATTGAGACAAGTTAATTTAATTGTGACTGATTCAGTCGCTACACTTGTACTAGAACTGGTTATAAATGAAAGTTAATTAGTAGATCGATCTGTTAGGCAGTGGCTTTACTTAATTAGAATCCTAATAAGTTTTTTCGAATGATGTGTAAGTTTTTTCAAATTTGCACAAAATATTTGTCTAGACTTCTCACTGACATAATAACTTTCTTACTGCTGTCCTACATCTCGGCCAGTTGCTAGATTTATTTACAGCCCATAAAATAATTATGTCTCGTTTTTATATAATTAAATCCGCTGGAAATGTTTAGCTGTTTCTGTTTCTGGACGTGACAGCTCGGACGCTACTTAAGAAATTTAATAAATGATTGAACCTGTTTCGCCTAGTGTTATGTCACATATTAATAATAATTAGCTCATATTTTTATGGGCATAATATCGCGAAAACGTTTCGCAACTTTTCGAGCAATGTTTTGATAAATCAGAGCAATAAATTCCGAATATGCATGCATCAAAGTCAGCGGTTTTGGGCAAAATCGATTTAGTTGATCATTTCTCCGACTTGTACATAAATTGTTTGCTTATTTTTCGTTCAGTTGTGCTTTTATTGGGCTGTCATCGTAAATTTGCCGACATTTGTTTAATTCTTAATCAGGCGAAATCAAGTCGAAGGTCGTGAAAAAATCAAAACAAAAGCGATTTTTTAATGCTTTCAGTTTGTTGTTTTGTGTAAAAATCCTTTACTTATTTTATCCAATTAGGAACTATTTAGCTCGTTTGTGAGGCAGAAACAAATCGGAAACACTTTTTTTTTATTTAGAATTTACTTATTCAGTAGTCTTAGTAACACTAGTCTGTAAACATTTTTTTCCCTTTTTATTATTATGCCTGGTTGTTATAAATTTTATTTCAGATATTAAAAAAATTTATTCATACTAAATTATTAGAGTTCGAACTTTTTAGCACAAAAATGATGGAAATGAGCGCTAAAATAAGCTTAAAAGTCAAGCAAAATCTGTATAAAAAAATGCTCAAAAACTGAAAAATTATTTCAAGAACCACGGTTGGTTTGAAGATGTCTTATGTTTAAAAAAATGTCCAAGTCTAATCTCAGTTTTTAATTATAACTGATACCTTTCTCTTTACAACAAAATATAAAAGAAAATATTTTATCGACGTTTTTCGAGAAAAATTGAGACCTAGATTGATTTAAATTTAAATCGAAAAAAAAATATAAAAAATGTTTTTTTTTTAAAAACTTTTATTTAAAAGATGCACTAAAAAGTAAAAAATAATGTATTTCAATCACAGGAGAATATTTTTTCTTACAGGTTAAAATTCTAAAATTTCTAAAAGCTTGGGAGTTGTCAACTAAACAAAGTAATTCTGTAATGCCGTAGTTTTATAACTCCCAAAGCTTTTATAAATTTTAAAATTTTATTCTGTAAGAAAAAATATTCTCCTGTGATTGAAATACATTATTTTTTACTTTTTAGTTCTTTTAAATAAAAGCTTTTTTTAAAAAAAACATTTTTTATATATTTTTATTTTTTGCTTTTTAGTCTTTATTTATTGTTATTACACTGTGCATCTACCGTGACATCCAAATGACCAACATACTGTCTATGTCGGTATAAGTTACGGTATGTACAAATCGAGAACCCCTTTGTAAACATAACCTTAAATTTTAAAACCCCATTTAACTCCTTTAGGGGGTAATTAACTCTATAAAATTGTATTGTCACGCAGATTACGTAAGCATGTTAAATTTCATTTCATTGCGACTACAGGAACCCTCTCAAATTTACAAATTGAGAACCCCTTTGTAAACATAATCTAAAACTTCATAACCCCATTTAACCCCTTTATGGGGTATTTAACTACATAGAAATGCATTGTCACGCAGATTAAGTAAGTATGCAAAATTTCAATTTAGTGGGACAACGGGAACCCTTTCAAATTTGGCTCCAAAAAAATAACCGACAGACAGATAACATTGTGAGCTAAATAAAAGCTTCTAAAAAAACAACAATTTTAGTAAATTGAATGAGAAAAAACTCAAAAAAAGTTTTTAATGGAACAAAAACAGTTTGGAAATGTGTGCTATTATAAAATTTAGCAGATCAGATACATGTAGATATTCAAATTCTTGGTGGTTGTAGCCTTCTAAACTAAGTAGATAAATTTGCCTTAAACATAACAAACATAAAACATACATGTAAACATACAATATGTTCAATGTTTAAGTAGGTTCAAATCTGTTATCAGGTAAGTTTTGTTTTAATAACAATTTAAATATCAATTTTGAAAAAGCCAATGAACAATTTACGAAAGATTTTCTTCAACTCAAAATAAGCATAACTCCTAAAATTCATGCAGTATTTATCATGTGTGTATCACAATTTTATTAATATGTGAATTCAAGTTTAGGAAAATTTTGCGAACAAGTCTCTAAATCTGTACCTGTCAATTTAAAAAATAATAAATATTATAAATTAGTCGAAACAAATCCAGAATTTTTTCACAAATTCGTACAATAGGTTAAATTTGATTATAGCACACATAATTTGTAAAATATTAATGCCAAAAAAATTTGGCTAAATTTTTGAGATTTGGTTCAGAAATTTTTCATAAATTTACAAAAATTCTGACCGAATTAATTTTGTTGGACTCATGGATAAAAATTTGGTAGACCTCTCAAGACAAAAAATCAAATAAGAAAAAGTGAAGGTTTGTTGATTATAAAATTAATAAATGAATGTTTCGTCTACTACAATTCTATTATATCTACATGACAAAAATAAAAAATCGTAAAGCTCTCTGAAAAACCTGTTTTTTTATTGAAGCACAAAACTAAAATTTGACAAATAATCAAGGAATGATTTATCTAATACGAGTTGAGACAACCAATTTACATTCCTGATATAGCAGCTAGATTTTTTCCTGAAAGAGGCCTGAAAAATCAACTTTTTTAAAGAGACCAGATTTTTCAGTAACTTTGGAATAATTACAGTCTAAATGTGTGGGTAGAAACTTTTTCTATTATGTATTTTGTTTTTTAATTTCTAACTATTATACATTCCCACTAGTTTTGATTGATGTAAATATATACTGTTTTTGTTTTATTAAATACGTTTTTTGGGCGAAAACTTCTATTTTGTCGATTTAAACTTAATTCAAACTAAAACTTCAATTTTTTTCGAAAAAGGTCGATGAAATATTTTCTTTTATATCTTGACGAAAGGTATCAGGTATAATAATTAAAAACTGAGAGAAGACTTGGACATTTTTTTCAAACATAAGACATCTTCAGACCAACCGTGGAACACTTCAGCACTATTCAAAGCAAAATTTATTTATCAAATATTTAACAAAAACAAATCTTTATAAAAAAAAACTAATTAGTACGTCATCAAGGACCTAATTTAAAAAAATCAATAATAATTTTTTTAGAAATTTTATTTATTTTTCGAGTTATTATTAAAACATTTTTTTAATAGCACCTTACTACGGCAATTTTTTAATTAAATTATTAAAGTTGCGTTCCGAGCTCATTAGGTAATAAGATTTTAATTTTAGGAACTTGGCCGAAACGACAAAAGTTCATTAGTTCGAAAAATTATAAATTTTAAAAACCCATCTTAAAGCTAAAAAAATTATCAAAATTAGCATAAAAAATTGGTTTATTAGAAACAGAAACCCTTAATTTGCCCATGTGGACTTCTTTTCGGAATATGTTACATTTTAAAGATAAATCTGAGGTCATTTTTAAATGTGTCTTTGAAGAAAAAATAATAACGTGGGTGCGTGAAATCAATACAAAGGTTAATCATTGTTATATTCATTACAGGAAAACCGTTAATAAATGACAATAACATTTATTATATTTATAAATCATTGCCCACCGTATTGCTATTTTTATAATTTTCAAGACCAACTTATTGTTTTAGGATAGAGCGCCTTTCTATTTTGTAAAATATGTTTGTATTTTTCATATTATTATAATTTCACGTCAGTTGAACACTTTCCTGCTGAAATTACCACAATTAACTCAAATCACCCTTTATTTTCAGGGGTATTCTTGCGTGGACCTGCTGAACGCTGGAATGCGTGATTCCGGTGTTTACTATTTGCAAATCCGGGGAACCACCTACTGGTTCTTGAAGGTGTTCTGCGAGCAAGAAATCGCCGATGGTGGATGGACGGTAAGGAATTTCATGTTTTACCATTTTTTGCTTTCAATTACAGCGCAACAAACTAGTTAATAGGAAAATTATCTCGCATCTATAAATTAGATTGTAATTAGATTTCATGCTGGAGTAAACCCCAAGTTTACGAGGAGATATTTGACAGATAATAAGACTCTGAATATAATAATGATAATAATAACGGGCGATTCTGACATTCCTGAGACGCGAAAAACCTTTAATTTAATTGAAATTGGAAAATTGGGCAATTTAGTGTAATTTTGAATTATTGTTGAATAAAAAGTTAAAACTGAAGGCATAAGTGGCTTGCGGCTGTCTTGGATACGAAAATATTCATAAAAAACGCAATGAATTTGTTTTTGGATTTTTTAAGACTTTGCAAAGCAAGTCATTTAATTTAATTTAATGACTGATTTTTTGTTTTGCGTCAGACACTCACTTAATAAAAAAGACTTTCCTGATCCTCTACGGGAAATCGTTTTTCATTGAGTTTAGTCGATTCAGAGTGATTTAGCTCAGTCAGAAGCCCATTTAATTAAAAAAAATATTTTTGAAAAAATCCTCGCTTTAGTTGTGAATCACAGATTCTTAAGCCATTTTGAACGATTTAATAAACCCAAAAATTGTTGTGATACGTCAGAATTGACTTATGTGAACTAATTTAGCTCGTTTAGAGTAAAAAATTTACTTCATTCGTTATTGAAGAGATTTATGAGAAATAAAGAAAAACGTCATTTTCAGACAAAAATTAATGATGTTTCAGGAAACTGTAAACAATTTAGCTCGTTTTAGCATTTCAGATCAGAATAATTTTGATATTTCGTGCAATTTCAGGTGATTTGGGTGATGGACACTTCATTTTAATGTTAGTAGCCGAATATACTCCAAATCGTCATTTCAGATTTAATTTTGCTATTTTAGCCGATTTCAAACACTTTAAACTAGTCACACAACTGACGTTTCAGGTCGGGAATTAAGCTGTTTTAGCCATTTTCAGGAGTTATAAATAATTTTTCAGCTTTACTTTTAGAGATTGTACCGAGACAACTCATAAAACCTAAATTTCTGAATTTCGCTATTTTTTCAGTAGAAATTTTCAGCCAATTTTAAGCGGCTCAATATATTTTTCAGCCAACGGTTTACTCGATTTTAGATTATTTTGAATTTCGCAAATTCACCAAATTCGAAACATTTTTTCCTTTTTTCCGTCATAAGTAGATGAATTAAATTTAAGAAATTTTGCCCAAAGTAGTCAGAAAATTGTTTCGTTTTAAATTAGAATTACAATTTTTCAGCCATTGGCAATCGATTTAGCACATTTATGAACCAGAAACTCACTTAATTCAACAGGTTTTGCTGAAATAATAAATGTTTTAGACTAGATTACACAAGTTCCGAAAATTCAACTTCTCTTTCAACCAAAAAATCACATAATATGAGATTTCGCCAAAAAATTGTCGTCGTTTTAGATTTAAAAATTTTTTTTTCAAGCATTTCTTCACTTCACTTAAAACAAGCCAAAAATTACCACATTTGTTCTATGTATTTGAACTACCCAGGTTTTTTTTCGCAAAATTGGGTAAAAAAAGTACATATTATATTGAAATTGATATTATTTAAGCTTGTTTTGCTATAACCAGAAGATACATTTATTTTACAAAATTTTGTCAGAAATACGTTTAAAACACAAAGATAAATCGAAATTGAAAATATTTTATTTGTCTCACTCGATGATTTACCTAACAAAAGTATTGTCACAAATAAGCCGAATAACTCCTCCAAAAATCATGTTATTTTATACCTGTTCCAAATTTTTTGATCTCAATTCTCATTTTTTTCAACAAAATTTCGGCAAAAGAAACCAAGACACCAAATGAAAATTTCGTTAAAAATGAGCTAAACAACACATTTGGCCGCAACTCGTATGAAATTTTTACCTTTTTTAAACTTTAAGCACATTCTTGAACTAGATTTTCAAGTTTTTGTGAGATTATGCTAAAATCAGCAAATTGAGTAAAAAATTACATAATTTTTGCTTCATTAAACCGAACCTTCACCAAATTATTTCAAACAAAAATTGTGGAATCTTTTCCATTGTTTTGTGGTTTTCTTCGTTAAATCTATTACCCGTTTCAAAACTATAAAAACGCCAACGTCGCATTTTACCAAATTATTAAGGTTCATAAAAATGTAGAAAAGTTATTAATGATTAGATCTGTTATTGAAACTATAAATTATTTCAGCTATTAATTTTTTGAAGTGCATAAATAATTTATAATAATTAATTTTGAGAGAAAATGCGACGTTGGCGTTTTTATAGTTTTGAAACAGCTAATATACAGGCTGATTTTTTTAGGGCCTACATTAGAAACTTTTTAACTTATAGTATAGCTAGAGATTTAGAATTTTGTATACTATCCAAATCGACCATTCTGAGTTCAACTAAATTATTTTCAAAATGGCTGAACTTCCGGAACGATGAGAAATTGGCGCCAACTTTGAAATTTTAAATAGTAACCACCTATTTTTATTGCATTTTTGAATTCACCTTTTGAAACTGACTAAAATATACCCTAGTTGTTAATACTTATCTGTCATAGTTTTTGAAGTATGTCAATTTTTTTATGCAAATTTTTATTTGCGAAGGTTTATTTAAAATAGCACAGCTTTTGAACCCTTTACAGTAACTGAATAATACTGAATAGCTACAGATTTAAAATTTTGTATACGATCCAAATCGACCATTCTGAGTTCAACTAAATTATTTTCAAAATGGCTGAACTTCCGGAACAATGAGAAATTGGCGCCAACTTTGAAATTTTATATAGTAACCACCTATTTTTATTGCATTTTTGAATTCGCCTTTTGAAACTCATTAAAATTTACTCAGTTGTTAATACTTATCTGTCATAGTTTTTGATGTATGTCATTTTTTTATGCAAAGTTTCATTTACAGGGGTTCATTTAAAATATCACAGCTCTTGAAACCTTTACAGTAAGTGAATAATTCTTTTCGCATTTGATAGACAAAAGTTCGAAGGGTCTTCTAAAATCTTCAGAATTTTGAACTGTCAAATTACAACGCTACTATGATTTTTTAAAAATGATAATCAATAAATGATTACAACACAATTTTTTCAAATGGAATGACCCTATTTTTTCAATGGCAATCAAAATAACATCGATTTTTATGGAGACTTATATCAACAATTTCTATACCTATCTCTTACAGTTTTTGAAATAATCGCAAAAAACGAAATTTTAGCTCATTATTTTCATTTTTAATCGAGTAAACTTTTGAAAAATACGATAAAGTTGTGCTATTACCCAAAAGAAATGTTCGATTTGTCCACCATTTTCATTTAAAAAGTTCAAAATTAGATGGCAGACTGATTGAGTTATTTTACATAATTCACTAAGTTATAATAAACCATAATTAAATATTATTGTTTTACTGTTTATTCCCCAATCAACCAGCTAAAAACTAAATAAAATGTTAAAGTTTGACAATTGTTGAACAATTTGCAAGGCCTACTTGATAAACGATGAAAATTACAAAGTAAAATCCGTTTTTTGTGATTATTTCAAAAACTGCGAGAGATAGGTATAGGACATGTTCATAAAAGTGACCATAAATGTCGATGTTCTTTCGATTGCCGTTAAGAAAATAGGGTCGTTCCATTTGAAAAAACTGAGTTATAACCGTTTCTTGATAACAATTTAAAAAAAATCATACTAGCCTTGAATTTTGACAGTTAATAATTTTGAAAATTCCGGAAGGCTCTTCAACTCTTTGGTTATCGAATGCAAAAAAAATTATTTACTTATCGCAAAGGGTTCAAGGGCTGTGATATTTTAAATAAACTCCTGCAAATGAAAATTTTAGCAAAAAAATTGACATATGTCAAAAACTATGACAGATAAGTACCAACAACTTATGTAAATTTTACTCAGTATGAGAAGGTGAATTCAAAAATGCAATAAAAATGTGAGGTTACTATTTAAAATTTCAAACTTGGCGCCAATTTCTTGTAGTTCCGGAAGTTCAGCCATTTTGAAAATAATTTAGTTAAACTCAGAATGGTCGATTTGGATCGTATGCAAAATTTTAAAGCTCTAGATATATTAGAAGTTAAAAAGTTTCTAATGTAGGCCCTAAAAGAATCACCCTGTATATATAAAATATTGCTTGGCCTGACTGACAAATCAACGCACAGCCTAGACGGCTAAAGATAGAAACTTGAAATTTTTGCAGTAGATAGCTTTTGTAACGTAGGGGTGTACTAAGAAAGGATTTTTCGAAAATCACCCCCTAAGAGGGTTAAATAGGGTGTTAAAATTTGAATAAAAATCCGTCATTTTTTTATTCATATCTTTGAAAATTAGTATTTGGGCTTTCGGTTAAAAATAAAGAAAGACGTGTTTCAGGATTTTTGAAAAGTCAACCCCTAAAGGGGTTAAATGGAAAGTTGAATTTAGAATTAGAGTTTAGAAAATCTGTCATTTTTAAAGTTGCATTGAACTTACATCCTTGAAAATTAGTATTTGGGCTTTTGGTTAAAAATGAAGAAACACGTGTTTCCGGATTTTCGAAAAATCAACCCCTAAGAGGGTTAAATGGCGTAATAAAATTTGTATAAATATTCGTAACTTTTGAATTTACATTAATTGAAGCTGGTATTTGGGCTTTCAGTGAAAAGTGAAGAAACACGTGTTTTAGTTGGAAATACCAACCCCAAGGAGGTTGAACACGGGTTAGAATTTGTATAAAAATCCGTAATTTTTAATTTATATCCATGCAAATGGTACTTGAGCTTTCGGTTAAAGATGAAAAACGTGTGTTTAAGAACATTTGGAATTTCCACCCCTAAGGGGGTTAAATATAAAAATCCGTAATTTTTGAATTTATATTTATAAAAATTGGTATTTGGGCATTTGGTGAAAAATAAAGGAACAGGTATTTTATTATTTTTAGAAATTCCACCCCCAAAGAGGGTTAAACATAAAAAATCGTTATTTTTGAAGCTATATTAATGATAAATGGTATTTGATCTTTCGGTTAAAAATGAAAAAAGACGTGTTTCTGGATTTTGAAAGTTCCACCCCCAAGAGGGTTGAATATAAAAATATGTCATTTTCGAAGTTATAACCAAGAGAATTGGTATTTGGGCATTCGTCTAAATATAAAAAACGCGTGTTTCAGGTTTGTTGAAAACTCCACTCCAAGGGGGTTAAACAAAAAATCCTTCATTGTTGAAGTTATACATATAAAAAATTCTTTATTGTTGAAGTTATCAATTGATATCTTAGACATTCGGTTAAAAAGGAAGAGGCGTATATTTCAGGACTTTTAGAAATTCCACCCCCAAAAGTGTTCAACGCAAAACTCTTGTATTTTTGAAGTCATATCCAAGAGAAATGGCATTTGGACTTCCGGTTAAAAATAAAGAAAATGTGTTTCAGGATTTTTGAAAATTACATCCACAAGAGGGTTAAACAGGGAATGAGTTGAGAACAAGCAAAATTTACTCGGGTTCGCATTGGGTCACGGTTTTAAAGTTCACAATAAAATTTTGTGTTTCTACTTTTTGTTATACTAAGTTTTGCATTGTTTTTCTGTGTTTCAAAGTGGTTGTGGACATGCGTTCGAAGCCGTGGGCAACTGCTAGTAGCGCAAAAACTGACTGAAAAGTCAGTCAATTAGATAAAATTTCGCGAGACCTAGTTTGTTTTTGAACACATTTATTTTAGATCTTATCAGAAATGCGTCTAAAAAACACAAAAATAAAAGAATTGCGGCATAACTAATTCAAAAAACAAAAAAATGTGGACAAAAATTGTGTTATTTATTTATGCCTATTTAAAGTTTTTAAACACGTTTATTTACAAAATTGTGCTAAAATAAACTAAGAAATTAAATTTTGATCAAAAATTGGTTAAAATCTGCCGAAAAACCACAAAATTTGATCGATAATTATGTTATTGTGAACACTTTCAAGCCTTTAAGAACGAAATTTTCATTTTTGCGGGACTTTACTATTATTTTTTTTTGCTTTTTTCATACGTTTATGCACGTTGCGAGATTTCGCTAAACCGGAAAAAGTATTTGTACACGATCAGCATTCAGTTTGTTATTAAAAAATCCGTAAACTTTTTACACTTTTGAAAACATTTAATATATCGCATCTGGTGAAAATAGGTAGAAACTTTTTCAGTTCGGATTTGATGAATTTAGCTGACTGTGTCCTGATCACATTTCTTTGATTTATTCACCAGCTGTAGGATGATGATGTAAATGCTTTTTAGTTTCCAAATTAGACGTTTTTAAATATTGCACCAAAATGTCGATTGCAATTTCACTTAAATGTCACATTTGGTTCAATGAAATCAGTCTTGAAACCTTGACGAAGAAATAGTATTGTAAATTATAATAGAGTTTTCTTTTGAGCATGCAATGGTTATGCAAAGCATGATATAATCCTTCATTTCCGTTAGTTGTGAACATTCTGTTTCCTGTGAAATCTCAATCGAAAGCCTCAGTCCGGCCTTTTCGGTCCATATTAAGCAGTACAAGTTTAAAGAACAAAATACTGGTCTCGTTCTCCATGTAAAAATTTCACAACGAACCGTATCACACACGTTGTCGCATATCTGCGATCTGTAACAGTTTCAGGTTTCAGTTTCCTTTACATAAGAGTGCAATTAGGAAAAGGAGGCGATTTCGATCGGCTCCAAAAACCGGAAAATTTATGTGACAACGATATCGCAGGTACAAATTTCGGCTCTGTTGAACACGGCCAAGACATGGAGATAAAAATGTTGGGAATGAAGAAAATAAGGTTATTTCCTCGATGAACGGAAGCAGAGCAATGTGTCATTGCAAGGCGACATGTGACCTTTCTTGGAGTGAAACCGATTCTGCTGGATTCTGGTGGTGTGTTATGAAAGACGCGTTTTGTAACGTGGATGGAATTCAAAACTAACCGAAACTGAAATAAATCACATCCAGAAATTGGAATTATTACTATACAGGGTGTTCCGTCTAAACCCCACATTAGAAGTATTGAAAGTTTTAATAAAGATATTTATCTGAGAGTTGGTACTCAGGCATAATCCGTTGAGTTATGTTCAATGAAAATATTTTCAAGATGGCAGCACTTCCCGTTATACCGGAAGTCGCTATTAACTTTCTTATTTTAAATGGAAAGCTATGTTTTTCACTGCGTTTTTGGATTAGTTGAGTCATTTTAAGGGAGTTTTTATCAGCTTTCCCTATACCCAAGTTAAACCGTTTTCGAGATATTTAGGATTTTTGAAAATTTTTGAATTTGCACCTGTCCCTTAAAAAATCGGTAACTCGCTTAGTTTTAGAGATTTCGAAATCATGTTTGGAGAATTGAAAGAGAAAGCCTAAATCTGTTGTTCATTGTGATCAAAATTGAAATTGAAGTTAATAAGCCCAAAAATTTTAAGGTTAAGTTTGGACAACTTCAAGTACCCAAAACTTAATTTTTTCAAATGGGATGTCCCAATTTTTATTCTACTAGATGGAGGAGATTTTTTTTTTGCATCTATCTGTATTAGCATTCTCTATACCTATCTGTGATAATTTTCAAGTTATGTTGGTTTTTTGTTATTGTAGGAAATTTCTTACTAACCACAGCTATTTTTGCATAGTTTGCCATAAAAACATTTCTGATTAAACTTAAACGACAACTTCTGTTCAAAATTGTGTTATCAGACTGTGAAAACAAAATAAATTCATTGGGTGTTGGTTTGAAAAACTTTAATTTCTCACCTTTTTTCATTCGTTTCCATGGCAACCTATGAGAAAAAGCCTATGGCTAATGAATTTCTCAATCCCAATAAAAAGTTATTGTAACTTGAAAACTATTAAACATAAGTACAGGGAATGTTAACACAGATCGAAGCAGAATTAAATTCTCTACCATCTAGTGAAATAAATCTTTTGTCATTTCATTTGAAAAAAATTAGTTATGGGTGCTTAAAGTTTTGCAAATTTAATTTTAAAAATTTTGAGTTTGTTATTGTTTTTTAGAAATTTGAAAACACCAAAGGAAAGATCTAGGCTTCCTCTTTCAAATGAGCTCAAAAATATTTCCAAATTTTTAAAAATCGCAGAGTTATCGATTTTTGAACTGGAAGGTGCAAATCCAAAAAAATTTTAAAAACCATAAATATTTCGTAAACGGCTAAATTTAGGTATAGGAACAGCTTATGGAAACTACCTTAAAATAACTCTAGTAATTCAAAAACGCATTAAACAATATAGCATTCCATTTAAAATAAGGAAGTTGATAGCGACTTCCGGTATAACCGGAAGTGCTGCTATCTTGAGAATATTTTCATTGAGCAGGACCTAAAAGATTATGGTTGTACCCAAATTGTCATATGACTATGATTACTAGAACTCCCAATACTTCTAATGTGGGGTTTAGACAAAACAGCCTGTATTTGAGTGCTTTCAACACGCGAAAAAAATCGTGATGTGTTATTATCCGCATCGCAAATTGCTTTGTTGATTAGTTCTTTCAAAAAAAGGAAAGGAACAGCCCCAGGACACACATAATTAACAAAATGATTAATTGAATTAACAATCAGCGAAAATTCGATGACTTCATTAGAAATCATTTCTTGTTGCTACATTTTTGCGACATGACAATTATTTTTTGCGCCTTGACACAGTAACGATTCAATTTATTTGTTTTTAAATTATATGGCATTCCTGTGGTAATAGGGACTCTAGCCTTGTGGCTTCCGGTGATTTAATTAAAAGAGGAGGAATTAAAACAAGTTTTTGTGGACATAATTTAGACGAAATTAAATTAATCCAGATAAGTGGTTTAGTACCGTGTAATTGATGGGCGGAAACGGTTACTAAGACGTAAAAAGTTATAAAAAGCACAGAATTTTTTAAGCTATACAGGGTGTCCATTTTTTGAGCTCCACCATGGGGATCTCAGTTATTATAAGAAATACGAGGTCGGTTAAATTAGGGCAAAGTTGTGCATTTTTAAGACGAACAATTATTTGAAAGAAAATTTGATGTGTCATTTTTAGTTTTTGAATTATTGAGAAAAATCAAAAATTTGTAATTTTCGTTTTTATTTTTTTAAGCGAAAACTAAGAAAACTAGACGTTTTAAAGTAAGACATTTTTCAGGCACTTTTTTACAAGAAATCTAAATCTGTCATCGCCTTTTCCAAAGCGTTCTTCATGTCATAGTTACAACACTCAACTTTGGTTTTTCTTACAGACGCCATATTTAATACTTGTATTTTTGAAAAGTCTTTTTGTTCCGGATTACAACGATGATATGATCGAATCTTACATGCTGATAAAATTAAGAAAAAGGCGTTATTGCAAAGAGTGCTTTGGAAAAAAACACGCCAAAAATTGTGTTTAACAAACTAACTTTTGACAGTTCTATTAAATTAAATATGGGAGCAGAATTTTTACAACTTTGTCTTGGTTTGTTTTACAAGAAATTAACTTCTAGATTATCATGTTGTTTAGTTTTTAAATAAGTAAGCTTGGCGGAAATGTGGACCTTCCAGATCCAAATTCAATTAAACTTCCAAAATCTAGCTTGTTTAAAAACAAAATTGTTGACATTTTTTCCAAAGCATTCTTTGCAAAAGTGCTTTTTTGACGAGTTTTGTGCTATGTTTGTATGATAATAATAGTGGACAATATAATAATAAATGGACGAGTAGTCCTTACAAATATAACAATATAATATATAAAAAGAAATACTAAAGAACAAAATTGACAAAATTGAGACAATCAAAATATACAAAACATTATAAATTACGAAGAAAAATATTCTAGTAGTTTGACCTTTACAGTTTTAGTTTGGAAATTATTGAAGAAAATATCTAAATCTATTGTAATATTATTGTATAATTTAAAACATTTAAAAAGTGGAGAATTCAGATGATGAAAGGTATTAGGGGTGGAAAAATAAAATGTAAGAGGATTTCGGTTGTTAGCTCTATAATGTTCACTTGATCCAGAAGATCAGAGCTGATAATCTCACCACATAAAAGTTTTTGTAGAAAGAACATTTCTCCTACTTAATAAAATATGATGTAACACAAGATCTTGTAAAATAAAGTGTTTCTTTAAATAAGTCTATAGGGAAATAAGTGAAAATGACTTGATAATAATTCAAATAATTGTGTGCTTTTTCAGCCAGTCTAGCGAAGTTTTACGAAATATGAAAAAGCAACACAATTTTTGGCAAAGTTTGGTAAATCTTCATCTTATTTGAAACGACAATTTGCGAAATAATTACGTTTCTGGTTGTCAAACGCACTAAAAAGCAAAAAAATATGTAATTTTTATTATCTTGTCTGGTGATTTTAGTAAAATCTCACAAAAAACCCTGACAATTTAGTACAAAAACGTGTTCAATGGTTTGAGAAATAATGTAAGATTTTCGACCAAATTTTGTTTTTTGTTTCATTTTTAAAGAATTTTTGATAAAAATCTGGTATTGGTTACTTTGAGCGAAATCTAAGAATTTAACAACTTTTCGACAAATTGTCCGTTTTTCGATTTATTTTTAGCAAAATTTTAAGTATATTTTAAACATTTTGCAAAAAAAACTTGGAGGCAAAATTAACATAAAGAATATCTACTTATAATCTCTGGTCAAATTTAGTAAATTTTTGGTAAACGATGTCATGTGAGAAAATTGTGTTACCTCCTGAAATGTGCAAAAAAGAACAAAAATGATGAAATTTTGTGCTTAGTTTGGTGAAAAAAATATTCTGAAAATTTTGGTCAAAATCTGCTTAAAAGGTTTAAGAAATAATAATAATAATAATATAATTTATTTTCCAACAGAATTTTATAATCTATAGTGGACAAAATTACCTAAATCGATAAGTTGTCCTTTCAATATAGAAACAATACAGATAAAATATATACACCATGAGATCGAAATTGTTCTAAAGTTGTGCCTGCGAAACTTTAGCCACATTTTAACCGTTTATTTACGGCCGCACTTTTGAGGTTATGTTATCTTATGCTTGTTTTACATAGCATAAGATGTGGCTAAAGTTACACTTCACTTTCAAGGCTTGCTCTAATTGAGTACATTTTCGATCACATGGTATACAAAAACATCAAAAAAGAAAATACCCTGACATAATTAACACATAACACTTACACAACACATTATAAATTACGCGGAAAAATACTTGACTTTTACAGATTTTGATTTGAAATTATGAAAAAAAATATGTATCTAAATCTATTGTAATACAATTATTACGTAATTTAAAACATTTAAAAAGTGGAGAATGTACAAATAATAAGTAAGTAGATAATTACGATTTTACAAATAAATTCTAAAGTCGATTTTTGATTTTTTTATTTTTGACTAAACTTTGTAGCTTTTCTGCCTATATTTTGACACCATTGCATTCAAAAGCAGGCTAAATCAAGTGAAACAAACAAAATACTAAACGTGACATCGGTTTTAATTGTTTTTTGGAGGAAATTGTACGAAATGCTCAAAAATGCCAATAATATTTGACCTAATAATTTATTAGTATGTGTTGATTACCACACAAACTGTGTTATCATGAGTAAGGGGAAAAAAGAATTTTGTTTACTACTACTAAATAGTAAATACTTAAATTTTTACAAAGTAGTTTCAAAATGTGTTTAGCTGGCAATGCTTTAACTCATTTCCTGCAAAAGCTCCTTCTCTGTCCTAGACCCAATCCGCTCAGACCCTCCCTGTTTCCCTCGACCATAAATCCACAACGTGTCCATAAAATCAGCTTAATAAGAACGACACTAAACAACTCTTAACTCGCAGGTGCACCGCAAATAACGTCAATTAAATAATATCTATAGACTTAAAATAAGACACACTTTCCTGGCCTCTTAATTATCAGCAATAAATCTGGGAGAAACTCAAACACAAAGCCTTTGATTTTTAGGTGATTCAGCGCCGGGACGATTTCGGAGACCCTCGAGAGAACTTCAACAGGGATTGGAACGACTACAAGAACGGCTTCGGAGACCCAGCCAAGGAGTTCTGGCTAGGCAACGAAAATATCTACATGCTGACCAACAACGAGGAGTACATTCTGCGAGTGGAACTCGAAGACTTCGAAGGAAATAAAAGGTTACAAATTTGAGATGATTACACTACACAACAAATTCGAAATTTTTCTTTGTCCTCTACAGAGTGTTCCGTTTAAACCCCACATTGGAAGTATTGAAAGTTCTAATAAAGATATTTATCTGAGAGTTGGTACTCAGGCATAATCCGTTGAGTTATGCTCAATGAAAATATTATCAAGATGGCAGCACTTCCGATTATACCGGAAGTCGCTATTAACTTTCTTATTTTAAATGGAAAGCTATATTTTTCACTGCGTTTTTGGATTAGTTGAGTTATTTTAAGGGAGTTTTTATTAGCTTTCCCTATACCCAAGTTTAACCGTTTTCGAGATATTTAGGATTTTTGAAAATTTTTGAATTTGCACCTGTCCCTTAAAAAATCGGTAACTCGCTTAGTTTTAGAGATTTCGAAATCATGTTTGGAGAATTGAAAGAGAAAGCCTATATCTGTTGTTCAGTGTGATCAAAATTGGAATTGAAGTTAATAAACCCAAAAATTTTAAGGTTAAGTTTGGACAACTTCAAGTACCCAAAACTTAATTTTTTCAAATGGGATGTCCCAATTTTTATTCTACTAGATGGAGGAGAATTTTTTTCTGCATCTATCTGTATTAGCATTCCCTATACCTATCTGTGATAATTTTCAATTTATGTTGGTTTTTTTGTTATTGTAGGAAATTTCTTACTAACCACAGCTATTTTTGCATAATTTGCCATAAAAACATTTCTGATTAAACTTATGTTCAAAATTGTGTTATCAGACTGTGAAAACAAAATAAATTCATTGGGTGTTGGTTTGAAAAACTTTAATTTCTCACCTTTTTTCATTCGTTTCCATGGCAACCTATGAGAAAAGGCCTATGGCTAATGAATTTCTCAATCCCAACAAAAAGGTATTGTAACTTGAAAACTATTAAACATAAGTATAGGGAATGTTAAGACAGATCGAAGCAGAATTAAATTCTCTACCATCTAGTAAAATAAAACTTTTATCATTTCATTTGAAAAAAATGAGTTATTTGGAGTTTGTTATTCTTTTTTAGAAATTTGAAAACACCAAAGGAAAGATCTAGGCTTCCTCTTTTAAATGAGCTCAAAAATATTTCCAAATTTTTAAAAATCGCAGAGTTATCGATTTTTGAACTGGAAGGTGTAAATCCAAAAAAAATTTAAAAACCATAAATATTTCGTAAACGGCTAAATTTAGGTATAGGAACAGCTTATAAAAACTACCTTAAAATAACTCTAGTAATTCAAAAACGCATTAAAAAATATAGCATTTCATTTAAAATAAGGAAGTTGATAGCGACTTCCGGTATAACCGGAAGTGCTGCTATTTTGAGAATATTTTCATTGAGCAGGACCTAAAAGATTATAGTTGTACACAAATTTTCAAATGATTATGATTATTAGAACTCCCAATACTTCTAATGTGGGGTTTAGACAAAACAGCCTGTATATAAGTGAAACAAACATAAATTAGTGATTTCTGATTTCAAATCATCACGTTATTTGTCATTTGGTTTGTTAGTAATGTCAACAGAAATTTTAAAAATTTAGTTTAATAAAGTAACAAAACATAAACGTTTAAAAAAAGTTATACAGGGTGGTCCAGCCCAGCTCCCGTCTTCTGTAGCTCAGTTATTATTAAAGTTGGAGTTTTGATATTTTCTAGATGTTATTTATACTCTAGGACACATTTCAGGAAAATATTTTTGATTATACAGAGTGTCTCAAAAAAGGTATGATGTCATAATAATACATTTTTTGAACGGCATGCTATTATTTTTTTGTGCTCATTATGATACCTTTTTAGCTTCTTACATGTTCCTAAAGTTTTTTTTAAATCGGTTCAAGGATTATTGTTAAAAAAAATAAAAACCAAAAAAAAGTCGGTTTCACATCTTCAGTTTTAAAAATTAATAAAAAATAGAAACAGTGTCTTTGTGACGACACTAATACTAGGTGAATTTGATTGATTTGAATTAGGGTGTTTACAATTTATTTCCAAACTTTTAAAATTTTGGAGCCTTTTATTTTGATTATTTTAAATGGCAACCCTTATTTATTTTTATACCGTTCGATGCAAAATTAAAAAATGAACATTTTTTTTATTACAACCCTAACGTAAATCCTAACACGTTCGGAGTTATTTGCCAAAAACTTGTTTTGTCAGCAATTTTATTGACAAATTTAATGAATAAAAGTCGCAGATGGCTCCAACCCTGTTTATTTTTAGATCATTCGATGCGGAATTAAAAAAGCAACATTTTTTGTTATCACAACCCTATTACAAATTCTAACACATTCGGAGTTATTTGCCAAAAACATCAACCATGTTCTAGTCATTTGTCATTGACAGAATCATTTTTTAGCAAATAACTCCGAATGTGTTAGGATTTGCAATAGGGATGTAATAACAAAAAAAAATGTTTTTTAATTCTGCATCGATTGACATAAAAAGGATCGGTCTTCAAATCATCTTCGATATGTATTCATTAAAATTGTCATTAAAATACTTCACCAAACAAGTTTTCAGCAAATAACTCCGAATGTATTAAGATTTGTTGTGATAACAAAAAATGTTGCTTTTTTAATTTCGCATCGAATGATCTAAAAATAAACAGGATTGGAGCCATATTCGACTTTTATTCATTAAATTTGTCATTAAAATACTTGACAAAACAAGTTTTTATCAAATAACTCCGAATGTATTAGGATTTACGTTAGGGTTGTAATACAAAAAGTTGTTCGTTTTTTAATTCTGCATCGAATGATATAAAAATAAATAGGGGTTGCCATTTAAAATAAGCAAAATAAAGGGTTCTAAACTTTTAAAAGTTTGGAAATAAATTCTAAACACCCTGTAGTAATTTAAATCAATGAAGCTTAATTAATAAGTCTGCTAGACCTTGTTCAACACGCACCTAGTATTAGTGTCGTCACAAAGACACTGTTTCTATTTTTTATTAATTTTTAAAACTGAAGATGTGAAACCAATTTTTTTTTGGTTTTTATTTTTTTAACAATAATCCGTGAACCGATTTGAAAAAAACTTTAGGAACATGTAAGAAGCTAAATAGGTATCATAATGAGCACAAAAAAATAATAGCATGCCGTTCAAAAAATTTATTATTATGACGTCATACCTTTTTTGAGACACTCTGTATAATCAAAAATATTTTCCTGAAATGTGTCCTAGACTATAAACAGCATCTAGAAAATATCAAAACTCCAACTTTAATAATAACTGAGCTACAGAAGACGGGAGCTGGGCTGGACCACCCTGTAGAAATAAAAATATCGTAACTTCATGAGTGATAAAACGGTAACAGAAAATTTATTTAAAAAAATGTGAAGTGATGTGACCACATTTTTGAAGAAGTACAGATAAATCTCCCTTAAGCGGACACCGACGGTGACATGATTTTTGTCCGGTTAATGGAGGTGTCCTCTTAAGAGAAATAATAATTTATACATACAAACAAACTAAAAAGAATTGATAAAAGCATTACTATAATAAGTATTGTTACCCTTGTCAAAACATCTAATTGTGAGGGTTGATTATCATAAAAAGTATTAACTGCTGTAAAACTTTATAGTGTACAAAGAAAACGTGGCTACAATAGACACCACACTTGTGCAGTAATACAAATAACTTTAACCTCTTCTGAGGTCTAAATTTGAATTAGTTTAATACTAAAATAAAATATACTCGCTTATGTGGTTCCCCAAATTTTCTGACAGATTATCATAATAATAACTACTTAATAACACAGGCGCTTATGACATGATGTCCGCTTAAAGGAGAGATTTTGTTTGCAAGGAACCCAATTGCATTGTCCGCGTCCGTTTATTGGAGAGTCCGCTTAAAAGTGCTTCAAAAATGAAAAAATCCTCCACTTCTGGTTTCGGTCAGAAGTCGAGTGAAATAAAGCTTCCCTGAGTGAAATAAAGCCCTGCTTAAAATTGTCGGATGGTTACTTTTAAAATTATGTTCTATAAAAGTTACTTCAAAAAAATAAACCCCTAATATTGCAGAAAACTTAATGTAAGTACATAAATACATCAAAAAATTTATTAATTTATTATAAACAAAATGAAACTGTGAATTTTATGAATGAGAACTAAATCTGACTGCTGTTATACGAAACAACAGCTTGAAACAATTTTTGAGGAAAAATAATAAAAACCAAGTCCTCTCTGCACAGTTCCACAAAACTCCTTTACATGAAAAAAAACTGCGTATTTTCGGAGTTACACTAATAGTCAAATATGCGGTTTTAAAATTTGCCAGTATTTCTTCAAAATCTTTTAATAACGAAATTTTGAAAACAATTTCAACGACATCATTTAAAGATTTCGGGCAGTCAACGTAAATGAGCAAAGACAAAGGTACACTTTCTTTTTTAGATCTTGGCAAACTTCTGGAGGTATTTTCGAGAGGTTTTCGTAAATTGTGTTAACGCTACTTGAAATTGTGCCATTGAGAATATCAAAATTTTTATTACTATAGCATTATACCAATCAATAAATGCAATTCTGGTGGTGGAATTCGCTCTAATATTTTTACTTCACTTCTGTTTGGTATAGGATTGTGGACACAGTTGAAAAACTGTTTTGCAAGATTTTGTTGGCCCCCTTTTAACATCCATTTTGTAAAATTAGTACTGATATTTTCAAATGTTTTGGTTTTTTTGCTTTTTTGCTTCACACCACGTACAGGGTGTTTCAAGTTTTAGGTCCAGTCAAAAAATAAATACTTCTAGTTGTCCAAAAGAAAAAAAAATATATCTCAAACGATAGAGTTTCTAACACGCTTCAATTTGATGCTTTAATGTTATACGAAATTTTCATGGTATGAGCGTGAATTGTGAAAAACTAGATAAAAAATTTTTTGTTTACAAATTATTGCAATCGCTTTCTCATAATAAAATTCCTCCTATTTTTTAAGTGAGACTTCCGAAACTGAAACAGTAAAAAACCCAAGGCGTATTGAGCAATTGAAATTCCAATTTGCAAAAGATCAAATAAATGTTTTATCTTAGTCACCTTTGAAAAAACAGAGCTCGTGTCTTTGCTTGATTCACAAAAAATTGAAACGTCATTAACTGTCAGACTAAAATTTTACTTGTCATTTTTTTTGCAAATTGAAATTTCAATTGCTCAATACGCCTTGGGTTTTTTACTGTTTCAGTTTCGGAAGTCTTACTTAAAAAATAGGAGGAATTTTATTATAAAAAAATTATTGGAATAACTTGAAAAAAAAATTTTTTTAATGTATTTTTTTGCGTTTTACGCTTATATCATGAAAATTTGGGATATCAGCAAAGCATCAAATTGAAGCGTTTTAGAAACTCTATCGTTTGCGATATATATTTTTTATTTTGGAATACTAGAAGTATTTATTTTTTGACTGGACCTAAAACTTGAAACACCCTGTACATGGATAACAAGAACTGTGTAACATTAGACCCATTATGACATTGGCTAGTTTTAAGTCGGTAGCAATTTTGTATATTCCAAGATCGTCAATTTACGTTGGAGTAGTTTTCTTTTATACTTTTTATTAGGCACAAAAGAAACGTTTTTTTTTCAAGGTGTTTTTTGTATAACTTTTATTAGACTGAATGTTTAAACACATCTTGAAAAATCCACCGCCGCCGTCATTCCAACTTTAAGCCGTTCTACAGTTTCAAAAGTCAAAAAATATTTTTTTTTGGAATTATCATAAAAGTAACCATCGCACAATTTTGAAAAACGTTTTGTTTTGCTTAGAAAATCGTAGAGAATAATTTCTGACCAAAATCAGAAGTGGAGGATTTTTTTAGTTAGTTTTCATTTTTGGAGCACCGTGCATAGCTCAAAAAAATGTCCGTTTATCAGAGGGGTCCGCTTATAAGAGAGATTTCACTGTATATCAAATTTTACTTAAATTGTTCAAAGGACAGAACTTGTGTGAACAGTGTTATTTGTGGAAATTGAAGGCGAACCGCCTCATCTTCACTTTCACTGCCTTTAATTGCAAAGAGGTGGAAAAATTAGTGGATTCGGTTATGCGAAGGCGTAATGAATGTTGTTACGAAACGGTGATAGATGGACCAATTGTTTGAATGTCGTGATAGGGGATTTGTAATTGGGGAAGTCATTAAGGCTATGATCTTTCCCAGTTATGATTTAAGTGGGCGATTGACATTTTGCACATTTTTCCACCCTCTTTAACCACTTCTTGACAAATTAAATTATTACATGGTCGTGACAATTTGCAAATCATTGCTTCTAACACCTTATTAGTAATCGATAAACAAACACTCAGGTTCTAGTTGTGCAATTGGTTGTTTTCTTGCAGATTTGCCCAATACTCGCACTTCAAGATATTCTCAGAAGGTGAATACTACAAGTTGGAGATTGATGGCTATGAAGGCAATGCTGGAGATTCGCTCAATGATCCGTGGTATGGAAGCAACAACAGTCCGTTCTCAACATATAACAGGTATTTTTTTCAATAAATCAATTAATAGCAGAAGCAGGATGTGGCCATTCAAATGGTTATTGCACGTATAAATGTTAGATGAGATAAAAATCGTAATCCGACGATTTATACAATTTTTTTTTCTTTGATGGTCAAGTTACAATATTTATTATGTTTATAACCAGCTTCCAACTGCTATAAAACGTTAATAAAAGTAGCTGTAATTAAATTAAGCTGCGTCTAAATTATTATATGACTTAAATGTCAGGTAATAATTTTCTTTTTGCAAATGGCAAACTTAATTGTAATTACTTAATTTATCAGGCAAGAACATAAAATGGCTATAAAGGTTGGTTTCAATAATAGAAAAAATAGTGTGAGTTTAATCGTATCAAGGCTATTTTTCTTGTTTATTTTTAAAAAACAATTAACAATAATCAGGTTAATACTAAATTATTACTTACTTTAAAAATTTTGTTTAGATTTATTGAAAATTAATAATTAATGAATAATAAATCTGATCCGTCTTACAACAAGGCGGAAAATGTGATAGTCCAAGGTTTTTTCGTTTCAAATTTTTAATAAAAGAAAAACTAATAGTATTTTTTTGGTATTTTTTTAGAAATACCAAGACTTTAGAAACAATTCTCAAAACTTGATGTTTGAAGAGACACTGTAGAAATATTTCGGCGAATTTCAGAATAAAAAACTGATTTGATTAAAAAATCACCAAAGTAAACATTTCAGTTATTAATAAAAAAAATCTTTATATGAGTAATGCCACAGCGTTTAAATAACTAAAAACAACACTATTTTCAAACAAATTCGTAAATGTTGGAATAATTTTTGATAAAATTTCTCACAGTAATTGCGTTTCTTCGTAAAAAAAACATGCAAAAATGCTCGAAAAAGGAAAAATTTTTGACCAAATTTTACAATTTCTCGGTGCATTTTAACTTGTTTAAGCGCTTGAAAAAGTAAAAATAATTTGACAATTTTCAACTTATTTTTAAGGAAACAAGTGCGTTTATTGTATTAATTTTCTATAGGTACGCGTCTGCTTGAAAAAATTGAAAAAAATTTCGTTTATCTCAAAAATATGCTTCAACGATTGATAAATTGCAAAAATTGCTATAGTCTTATATTATAGTTTGAAAAGTTTTGTAACGGGATAAAATAATGCTCGAATTTTTTTTATACAATCCCACAAAGAATTTAATTTTTGACTGAATAACTTTCTTCAAGTTTTCGATAAAGACCAATTCGGCAATTTTTTGGGTAATTTTTAATGAAATTTCGTGAAATAATTGAGTTTTTGGATAAAAAAAATAGCTAATATAACGCAAAACAGAATTAATTAATTAATTAATTATATTTAATAATTGATAATTAATAATTAATAATTAATAATTAATAATTAATAATTAATAATTAATAATTAATAATTAATAATTAATAATTAATAATTAATAATTAATAATTAATAATTAATAATTAATAATTAATAATTAATAATTAATAATTAATAATTAATAATTAATAATTAATAATTAATAATTAATAATTAATAATTAATAATTAATAATTAATAATTAATAATTAATAATTAATAATTAATAATTCATAATTCATAATTAATAATTTTTTTTCAAAAAAAGTGTTAAAAAATACTCAATAAAATCCATAAATTGCTCCGTTTTCGAACTAATTTGATAAGTTTTTGCGTTTCTATCCGAAAAATAAGCTAGAACGTTCGAGAAAAAAAGATTTTTGGAATGAGTATGCGTAATCCTGAAAAAACTAAATTTTACATTATTTAAAAATTTATTAAACAACCGAAAAAAGCAAAAACAACTTATTTTAGACTTAATTTTTGACAAAATTTCGCAAAATAATGGTAAGCTTGGCTAACAAAAAAAGGCAAAAGAATAAATAACTTCTGGCGAAATTATGAATTGTTAGTATTATAATGCAAAAATGAAACAAATTGTGTTTTCCGTTCAGTTTAGTGATTTTTCAGCCCTGTTCAGCAAAATTTCGCAAAAATTGGATTTTATCTCAAAACGTTCGGTAAAATAAAAACTTGCTCAATTTTCGAAATAGAATAAACAAAAACTAAATTGAAAGCTTATCGGTATTTTTTTTATTTTTTCATTTGTGTATCTCATATTTACAACGGAATATAAGTTGAAATAGTCTGTATATGTTAACACAAAGAATTCATCTTATGATCATTTCTCAAAATATTTAAACAACACTTTCTAACCTAGCTTAACATTTACCGTTTACTCGATTATAATGCTTTTCGAGAACAGCTATTATTAGTTAATTACATAGAACAAATTGCTTATTTAGACAGCTGTAATTGTAAACCAAAAGGTATTAATGTGTGATATTTGCTCTCTCATAAAAACGATATAAAAACCGGTAAGAACAAAAGAATTTTAATCGAAAATAAAGCCGTCTTGGGCTGAATTCACAAGATTTCTATTTTTGTGATTTTACGCAAATTTTATTTAAACGTTAATTGTCATCAGCAACACGAGTAAAAAATGCACTTAATGAGCAATTCCCTATTTAGTTGTGGAAAAATCTGTAAACAATAAAAAGTTAACAACAATCCGTGATTTTCCATTTTAGCGAAGAGAAATCAAGACAATACGCAAAAACCTTAAACAAATTCTTCAAATAATTGCAAGCAAAATAATAGAAATGTTTTTGCCTTTACTTTCTCCACAATCAATCGAAGCTTTTGTCGGTGTGAAAAGAAAAAATATCGCGTGAATAAATGACCATTATTAAAATTAATCATATTCATACCAACAGCAAGGAAATTACATGCATATACATGAACAGTGTCAATTATGTATTATCTAAGCCCGGAAATAAATCTGTCACTTGAATGAAATATTCACCGACAAGATCATTGATCTGCGAGTAAATATTTAACACAAATCTTTACGCTTTAGTGCTTTTTAACGACTTATAAATTATAAAATAAATAAATCACCTGTAGTTTCACACTAAATCGTAAATGTTTGAAATAGTACTTTTTTTCTAGCGAAAACTTTCTTCTTCTTTTGTTCTGAGGATACAAGGCTAACTTGATTTTTTTTTAATGGCAAGAAGGGTGTAATTTAATATTTTTAAAAATAGCATTTTTTTCTCAATTCTATGGTGTAACACATGCATGCCTTATTTTAATCGAAACTTAAAAAAAATTATCGAAAAATGTAAAATGTTATTAGCATTGGAAATGTTGACTTTATCTATCGTCAGCTCTTTGCCGCTTGAACTTTGACCAAAAAATAAGTAAAAGTTAATAATAATTGTTAAAATAACACTTTTAACTGAAAAAGAACACATTTTAATAAAAAAATCAAAACACGAAATACATGTTTTTTATGCTTCAAAATGATTTCCATTGACTTCTTGGCTTTCTGTGGCCATAACCAACCATCATGAGAATTTCTGTACTCTCAGTTTCACTTAAATGTACCATTTTTACACTAATTATTGCACACACGTTTAATTTTTGGCTAATATACAAGTGACAGATGGCTAATGACAGTATTTTCAAAACTAACTTAGTTTTACTTTTGCAGAAATCCAGAATGAAATTTTATAATTTTTATTTTTTTTTGTCTTTTAACGAAAATAAAGATGGGAATATGTTACATTACTAAATTCAGAAAAAAATGCTCTTTTAAAAATTATTAGTTTTTAACCTTCATGTCATTTAAAAAAAATCAAGTTAGCTTCGTATTTTCAAAACAAATGACGGTAGAAAATTGAAAAAAATCTCAGATTATAGAATTTAAACGCTTTTAACTGTACCCCAAATTTCAACGTGCTCTGTTAAACCGTTCTGAAAATATTTAGCTGTATCCATACTTTTTAGCGACCCTGTATAGAAAAATCGGGAAAACTTACCAAAAAAAAAAGTTAAAAAAGGTAAGTCTTCTGCGATTAAAGTTGTGCAATTGATTTTGAATTTTATTTTCGGTGATCCCAGCGAACTTAGAATTGAAGAATTTACAAGAAATTAAGTATGAAATTACGCTCTTGTCCCTAGAACTACGTTGCTCCAATATTTTTTCATGCAATTTATTAATTTGTTTTTTTTTATCATAAAATACTTGAGAATAGTGTAATCTGTTTCAAAACTATGAAAACGCCAACGTAATTTTACAGAATTATTTTTTTAAATAAGATTGATAAAACTGTAAAATTTATCAATGATTAGATCTCCCATTGAAAGTATAAATTATGTACATTAGCTATTACTTTTCTGAAGTGCATGAATAAGTTATAACAGCTAATTTTGAGAGAAAATGCAACTTTGGCGTTTTTATAGTTTTGAAACAGCTAATATATGTTTTTTTTCTTTTTTCAAAATTGACATTCATTAATTTTGTGACAATCACATTCAGTGTGTCCATAATTTGCGTGTTTATTTTACTTATATAGTACTAGCAGTTGCCCACGGCTTCGAACGCATGTCCACAACCACTTTGAAACACTTTGCAAAACTTAGTATAACAAAAAGTAGAAACACAAAATTTTATTGTGAACTTTAAAACCGTGACCCAATGCGAACTGTTTAACCCTCTTGTGGATGTAATTTTCAAAAATCCTGAAACACATTTTCTTTATTTTTAACCGGAAGTCCAAATGCCAATTTTTTTGGATATGACTTCAAAAATGCAGGAATTTTGCGTTGAACTCTTTTGGGGGTGGAATTTCTAAAAATCCTGAAATATACGCCTGTTCCGTTTTAACCGAATGTCTAAGATATCAATTGATAACTTCAACAATAAAGAATTTTTTATATGTATAACTTCAACAATGAAGGATTTTTTGTTTAACCCCCTTGGAGTGGAGTTTTCAACAAACCTGAAACACGCGTTTTTTATATTTAGACGAATGCCCAAATACCAATTCTCTTGGTTATAACTTCGAAAATGACATATTTTTATATTCAACCCTCTTGGGGGTGGAACTTTCAAAATCCAGAAACACGTCTTTTTTCATTTTTAACCGAAAGATCAAATACCATTTTTTATTAATATAGCTTCAAAAATGACGATTTTTTATGTTTAACCCTATTTGGGGGTGGAATTTCTAAAAATAATAAAATACCTGTTTCTTTATTTTTTACCGAATGCCCAAATACCAATTTTTATAAATATAAGTTCAAAAATTACAGATTTTTATATTTAACCCCCTTAGTGGTGGAAATTCCAAATGTTCTTAAACACACGTTTTTCATCTTTAACCGAAAGCTCAAGTACCATTTGCATTGATACAAATTAAAAATTACGGATTTTTACACAAATTCTAACCCGTGTTCAACCCCCTTGGGGTTGGTATTTCCAACTAAAACACGTGTTTCTTCACTTTTCACTTAAAGCCCAAATACCAGCTTCAATTAATGTAAATTCAAAAGTTACGAATATTTATACAAATTTTATTACGCCATTTAACCCTCTTAGGGGTTGATTTTTCGAAAGTCCGGAAACACGTTTTCTTCATTTTTAACCAAAAGCCCAAATACTGATTTTCAAGGATGTAAGTTCAATGTAACTTTAAAAATGACAGATTTTCTAAACTCTAATTCTAAATTCAACTCTCCATTTAACCCCTTTAGGGGTTGATTTTCCAAAAATCCTGAAAATCCTGAAACACGTCTTTCTTTATTTTTAACCGAAAGCCCAAATACTAATTTTCAAAGATATAACTTAAAAAATGACGGATTTTTATTCAAATTTTAACACCCTATTTAACCCTCTTAGGGGGTAATTTTCCAAAAATCCTTTCTTAGTACACCCCTACGTTACAAAAGCTATCTACTGTAAAAATTTCAAGTTTCTATCCTTAGCCGTCTAGGCTGTGCGATGATTTGTCAGTCAGGCCAAGCAATTTTATATACAGGGTGATTCATATAACTTTACGACCCTGACGAACTTTAAATGCAACCCATTTTACATTGGAGGTTGAATTACGCCTAAATTGACCAAAACTACAACGCCAGAGACTGCAATAAGAACCTAATTTTGTAAGGTTTGCAAGGAATATCCAAATCACAAACAAATTTATAATTATTAATGTTTTAGAATCAAATTGTAATTGAGTAGTGTATTACTGGTTGCATTTAAAATTCGTCAGGGTCGTAAAGTTATGTGAATCACCCTGTATATATAGAGAACTTTTAAACTATTTGACAAAAATTAAAGGCTTACGATGCTTTCATGTCGTGAAAACCCCATTCAAAAATTTTGAAGCGTTTGTGAGTAATCTCTTATAAACTTTTACATTGATTTTGCCCTATCTCCGAATCTTAGGACTGAATCTGTCGTTATATTAGCAACATTTTTTGATTTATTTTTTTGAATTTTCAGAGACAACGACAGATCGAGCTTAAACTGCGCCTCCATGTTGAAAGGCGGCTGGTGGTGGAAGTCCTGTGGACGGGGCCTTAATGGCCTCTACCTCAACGATCCGCAAGATCTTACAGCACGACAAGGTATGAGCTACATCCGTTGTTTTTTCTACTTCCGTTAGTTTTTCGGCTAATAGAGCGATTAGATCGAAATCGATTTCACCACAAACGATTTCTTAGATTAAATTAAGCGTTACGATTCGTATTTCACCGGATAGTCATGTCTGAGTGGTCACTGGGCCCCAATAAAACATCACAAATTGCGTTACGTAATGCAGGATTAATTCGATTTATGCAATGTGCTGCGTGACTGTCGTTAGGAGAATAATAAGACTATAATTTTAAAAAATTCATACCTTCCGTGTTATAAAAGATACACATTTGAAAGAAAAACGCAAAGGCACTTTTACGAATAATTTAATAATGAAGTCAACGATTTTTAACCATTCGGTAAAATATGGGTCTTACAAAAAATAAGGTGTTTATTAAAAAAATTACCGATTATAGATAATTTTTTTTGTTTTTGTTTTATTGTTTACATAGTTAACTTTTGTTTCTGGTATTACTTTTATTTTATGCAAGATGTTTAAGATAAGCAGGACGCTATTGCACACATCCAATAAACTTTAGACGAAAAAATTCCTTCTAAATAAATTATTTTCAAGTACGAACTAATATGGAATTTTTTTTTCGTAAAATATTTAAGTCGGTTATACAGGCTGTCCGTTTTTTGAGCTTCACTATGGTTGATCTCGGTTATTATAAGAGATACGAGGTCGGTTAAATTAGGGCGAAGTAGGGCATTTTTACGCTGAACAATTATTTGAAAGAAAATTTTATGTGTCATTTTTAGTTTTTGAATAATCGTAAAAAAACGGAAATTTGTAATTTTTGTTTTTATTTTTTATTTATTTATTTACTTTCAAGCGAAAACCAAAAGAACTACACCTTTTTCACTAGAACCTTCTTCTGGCACTTTTTTACAAGGAATCTAATTCTGTCATCGTATTTTTCAAGGCGTTCTTGATGTCAGAGTTACAACACTCAACTTTGGTTTTTCTTATAGACGCCAAATTTTAATCAGCATGTAAGATTTGATCATATCATGTGATACATCGTTGTAATCAGGACCAAAAAGGCTTTTCAAAAATACAAGAAGTATCAAATATGGAGTCCATAAGAAAAACCAATGTTGAGTGTTCTAACTCTGACATTAAGAAAGCCTTGGAAAAGACGATGACAGATTTAGATTTCTTGTAAAAAAGTACCTGAAGATTGTCTCTCTTAAAAACGTCTAGTTCTGTTAGTTTTCGCTAAAAAAAAATAAAAACGAAAATTACAAATTTCTGAGCTGAAAAATGTACTTAAACCCTTGAAAAAGGCCACACTGAGTTTGTAGCAATTCCAAAAAAAATCCATCGAAATTACAGTAATTCCAAATTTCAATATAATTCCAAATTAATTTTCGTAATTCTAAAATAATTCCTGTTTCCAAATCAATTCCCAATACTTCTAGGAAATTCAACGTAATTTCCATTCCAACCATTTAAAAAAATTCTAGTAAGTCACAAATGAGTTGTTCACAATGTAATTCCTGTAACTCCCAAAAAATCCACAAAAATTCCAGTAATTCCGATAATCCACAGTAAAACCAGAGATTAGTTCCTTTAATTCCAACTAAGTTTCGTAATTCCAAATTTGTTCCGATAGTTCTAAGAAATTCAATGTAGTTTCCATTCCAACCATTCCAAAAAAAATTCCAGTAAGTCACAAATGAGTTGTTCACAATGTAATTCCTGTAACTCCCAAAAAATCCACAAAACTTCCAGTAATTCCGATAATCCACAGTAAAACCAGATTAGTTCCTTTAATTCCAACTTAAGTTTCGTAATTCCAAATTTGTTCCGATAGTTCTAAGAAATTCAATGTAGTTTCCATTCCAACCATTCCAAAAAAAATTCCAGTAAGTCACAAATGAGTTGTTCACAATGTAATTCCTGTAACTCCCAAAAAATCCACAAAAATTCCAGTAATTCCGATAATCCACAGTAAAACCAGATTAGTTCCTTTAATTCCAACTTAAGTTTCGTAATTCCAAATTTGTTCCGATAGTTCTAAGAAATTCAATGTAGTTTCCATTCCAACCATTCCAAAAAAAATTCCAGTAAGTCACAAATGAGTTGTTCACAATGTAATTCCTGTAACTCCCAAAAAATCCACAAAAATTCCAGTAATTCCGATAATCCACAGTAAAACCAGATTAGTTCCTTTAATTCCAACTTAAGTTGCGTAATTTCAAATTTGTTCCGATAGTTCTAAGAAATTCAATGTAGTTTCCATTCCAACCATTCCAAAAAAAATTCCAGGAAGTCACAAATGAGTTGTTCACAATGTAATTCCTGTAACTCCCAAAAAATCCACAAAAATTCCAGTAATTCCGATAATCCACAGTAAAACCAGAGATTAGTTCCTTTAATTCCAACTAAGTTTCGTAATTCCAAATTTGTTCCGATAGTTCTAAGAAATTCAATGTATTTTTCCATTCCAAGTAATGCCAGGCAATTCCAAAAAGAATTCTAGTAATTCCAAAATGATTTACAGTAATTCCAGAAAAATTCTAGTCACTCCAAAAAAAATAATATTTACAACAGCCCCTATCTAATTCCAAATACTTCAAAAAATTGTAATTAGATTCCAAAAATTTGTACAACTACAGGGTGTTTCAAAAAAACGTTGTTAAACTTCTACAATTTACCTATGTAACGGCCAAATTTATGTACAACTGTTATTTTATGACTTGACTTAAAAGCCAAAAATTGCAGGTATAGTCTGGTTCCGGTGGAGAGGTTGGGACTACACGCTGAAGAAGGCCATGATGATGATCAAACCGAAAGGACCAGTTACAACAACATAAAAAGTGGAAGAGAGCTAGCCAATTTATAATCACCGGTCCATTTAATCATAAAATTCATCGAATCATAAATCAATATTTATTTCGACACATCTGACACTTACCTATTTTAAATTACCTCATAGTATAGTATTGAAAATGATTTTTCACGGAAATATTGCCTAGAACAGTTCTATCGACCGACAATGAATTCTCCCCCAGTTGTATTGTGTAAATATTTTTTGATAGAATTGTTCCTAATGTAGGTTAAGATTGTACATTTGCGCTCCCATCTTAGTTTTGTAAGGAGGTGTATTTGCATTTAGTTACACTAATACATACACACAGACGCACACACATTTCCTGCACGATTTTTGCAAAAACTAACATTTACTAATCCGAGGCAAAATGTGTTTAAAATTTCCGCTGATTATAAATTGAAAAAGCACGAAAATTTTGAGGAAATTTAAGACTGTGTCGCTTATCGGAGGAAAGTTTCGTCGATAAGTTTGTATTAATGTAAGGTATTTTGTTATGAGGCTAATGGGACATGAAATGCAATGTTCGTATTAGGCAGGTTAAAAGCAAATCTTACCATAGGTGATGTACCTTAAGCGTTTATATGGTTGTTGTAAATATTCTATTTCAGAGTTGTATAAATTAAATATATTTTAATATAATAAATTATGTTAAGTATTAACCAATCGGAGTTTTATTTCCCACCATTCCTGTTATTCTCTGGAATACTGGGAATTGGCCCTTTATAGGCCACCGCTGCACGTGTTACGAGATGTTTAATTCGCCGATTTTTGCCTGCTCTTATTATTCTTGATTTCCAAGAAAATTCTTTCAGTTCGTGTCTCCAAATCAAACGTTAAAAAAGGCTTTAGTCGAACTCAAGCAGTCGAAGGATAAAGTGTGTTCGATTAAAATATAAAATAGTAAAGTTGTCTGAGTGCAAGTGCTTCTTGGTACGGAAGAGAAAATACTTATGTGAGTTGAGATTCAAAGTCAAATTTTATTCAAGACCTTGAAAAATTAAATAGACGTTACATTCAAATCAAATATTATTCTTTGAAAATAACTGGGTTCCACTTTCCATTCCTAATGAAAATCGACTAAAATCTCTACAAAAAAATCACTCAAAAATTCAGACTAGTGAGATTAACCGCTTCAATTGTAGACAAGAGATTCAAAAAATTAAGTATTTAAAAAAAAGCTGGTCTAATACGTAGAATAAACCATAGAATTTGCCTGCGTAAATCGTTTTGCTCTATGATTTTTAGTTTCCGAGTTACAATTTTTTTATTGAAAAACTAAACTGACCGAATTACCACCTTAATTTTAGGCAAAAAATTTCAAAAATTATTAAACTAGTTACCACCTTAATTTTAGGCAAAAAATTTCAAAAATTATTAAACTAGTTTAATACGTAAAATGAACCGTAGAATTCGCTGAAATAAACCGTTTTGTTCTAAGACTTGTAGTTTTTAAGTTGTGATTTTTGGCAAGACTATTCTATTTTGATGTAAACATCAATATTTTAGCGGTTTTTGATTTTGTGAGCAATTTTGTCGAAAACTATTAATCAGAGAACAATGATCTTTTTAAGAAAAGATAGATAATTAAGAGAGCAATGGGGTTACGATTATTAATTCCGCACTCATTGGCAAATAGAATCGATAAAATCTAGACAAAAATTGGAAAAATCAAATTTTTTAAAATCGAATCAGTTGCCGATTTGAGACAGAAAACTGCATTTTATTCTATTTTTTGAAGTCCCTTTTCACGTTAGATCTATTGGACCACAAAAAAATTTGGTAGGGCGGAAATTTGATTAATTTTACGATTTTAAATCTAAACTTTTGTTGAGACTTCAGTTATTTTTTCATAGGGTAAAATTAGTTGGTCGTTAGTTTCCGAGATATTAAAATGATTCAATTCAATTTTTTTGTGGGCTTTATTGCTATTTATTTTTTAAAGTTGGTGACACTTATAATACACGCGTGTTTATATGGTTGCATAAGTTTGGGTGGATGAGGGTTGCGGTTTTTTGCAAAAAATGCTCGAGGAAATTTATTCTTTGAAGAGATAAGGAGACAACTCAATTCTAAATAATGTGGTATTGGTATCAGGTAACGCTCAAAGACCTTGTACTGGAGAAAAGGAATCAAAGCAGGATTAGGTAACAGGAGGCGGTGGAATCGGGCCAAATCGTCCTTATTGAGTGTCTTTACTGTCTTTGCACTTTTGGGCACTAATTTACTCGCATAATTTGTATTACAATTTTTGGTGTAACACAGCCACAAATTTAGGAGGACACAAAATGAGATAAACTAAAAAATATACAAAAACGAAGCCACCCTTGGCTTGGTGGCTACTCAGTGTTTTTCCAGCACTGCCAACCCTGTCACGCAAAGTTCCTAAATTTTTGATTTGTAATATAACATTTTTATTCCAACGATATAATAGTATTACTGTTCTGTTCCATGTTTAAAGTTCTAAGTTGAGAACCAACTAACAACAAACTTGAAAATACTCTCGGAAAAATTTGCCGAGCCTTGTAATCACAAATATTTAATTGCGATCATATGTAATTAATGAATTAGTGAATGTTAAAAAAAAACAATCAATAAACTGACAAGGAAGTATTATTGATGTTAAGGAAAATATTTATTAAAATGTTCAAAAAATGGTTTAATTTTTGTAAAAAAAATCTATGAGCCAATCTTAGAATCAAATTTAAAGGAGCATTAAGTTAAATGTTGTTTATACATGCTGGTTACTACGGATTTGTTGACAAAGATTTCACATTCTAAACAACATTTAATTTAATGCTTCTTTAAATGTGATTATGAAACTTGCCATTCATTAATAAACAAAGAATTCCGAAAACTGTATTTTCTTAGAATGGCAAATAATTCGAGTAGAATTTTTAATTTTTACTTAATTAATTTTTATGCCATTTTTACGGACTTTTGCACAAAACAACATTTAAGCCTCGCTTGTTTAAAATGACATAAATAATAATTTTGCTACAACTTAATACTAATGAATTTTATACAGAGAGGGTATGTTACTGTGAACTGTAACGAAAGAATGTAAGAATTATATCGTATTTATTTTTTAATTAAAATTAATTAATTAATTTAAAAAATTATTAATATTAAGTCGCTGCAAAAATTTTAGGACAGGCGGTGCTTAAATGTTATTTTGTGCAAAAAGTCCGTAAAAAATTGTTATTACTTAAGGATTTTTTGTTTGAAACATAGAAAATGTAGTATTAATAAAATTTCGATTAAATAATTAGTAATTCTTATTTTATTAATATTAAAAAGTTAATATTTGATCAGTAGAATTAAAATATTTTTTTGAACACTTTGAACATTTGTATTAACATCAATAATACTTCCATGACAGTTTATTGATAGTTTTCTTTTTCTTTTAATAATTAGTAATTAATTAATTACATAAAATCGCAATCAAATTAATTAATATTAAGACGCTGCAAAATTATTATTTCTTATGTCATTCTAGAACACCTAATGTTTAAATGTTTGGTGCAAAAGGTCCGAAAAAATTTGTATTAAGAATTTTTTACTTAAAGCATTATATACCGTCGATTCAAAAAGACACTGCAGAATTAATAAAATTTCAATTAATTAAGTTTTAATATTTTTTATTTTATAAATACTTATTTTTTAATAATTAATACTTATTTTCCAGAAGAATTAAAAAAACACTGTTTTGAACACTTTATTAAATTGTATAAAACAATTAAAAAACTTGCAAATTCGACAATAAATTAAATTCGACATCATAGGAAACAAAAGAGCAAAAATCGATACCGTTGCTAAGGAAAACAAATTAATATCAAAATTAAGTAGCTTGAAAAAAATCTGACTTCATTTTTGTGCTTAATTGACACCACACTAGAGTTGGCCCGTCACTTTTGAATTACCCTGTAGTTTCGCCAAAACAAAAATTACATACTATTTAATTACTATGCTTATTTTCAAAATCACAAAAACACGGAAGCTTAAGATTCGTGTTCATTACTTTAATTAGTCGTCTTTTTTAATTTTTTTAAGGGGGCGCTTTAAATTTTGTAAAAAACAAAGAAACCATTATTTTACTTCTTAAATCATTTATTTAATATAACATAAATAACAAAAAATATAATACTTGTTTAATTACTCCTCAAAACATGGGTACTTGAGATTCAAACTCTAGAAACCGGTGCACATCGTGCTAAGTTACAATCATTCCTTAAATGCAACACAATCTAATAATAATAATAATAATTAATAATAATAAAATGTAATACCATGTTTTCAGTTAAATATCTGGTCAAAGTAGCCTACGACTGAAATTATAAGTTGTCACTTTGACTATTATATTCAAACGTCATAATTTTATAGTCAAAGTTGCCAACTTAATATCTTTGTCATAGGTTACTCTGTCTAATTGATTTAATTATACTGCTGCCGTCTTCTAGCCCTCTGTTTGTCAAACCTTAACTCCATCTCCTCCAACACTTTGGGGGTGTATCTCACCACTAACTTGACAGACCCATGAGCCTGCTTTAGCAACTCCACTGCCTTTTCATGATTTTCCCCTTCAACAGACTGCCCCCACAATTAGCAATAACCCCCTTGTCCACTACTTATAAACCACTCACCACTCCATTAACACTCAACAACTGGTCCCCTCGCTTCAGCCCCCCATGTCGATCGGCCACACCCCCCGGAATGATCCTAGAAATGTAAATGGGGGAGTTCTGCTCTTTGCCCCCCATCACATTAAACCCTAAACCCTCCTCAGTCTTTGGCAGTTCCACCACTCTGGGGTGTGCGTGTCCCTCACTGGCTGCGAAAGCTGCAACTGTGGCCTTAGCTGTGGCAGAGGCTCGCACGTCTTGAGACCCTTGGATGTCCACGGTTTCGTAGACGTGCTCGTAGACCTCGCGCACTGCGTTCAGAAAGTCGCTCTGGAGGACTTTCTGAAGGGCTGCCAGCTTGGTAGCCGGGACTTCGCCACTTTTCTGGAGCTTCTCCAAAAGCTCAACCGAGCGCTTAATGTCTATCACAAAACAATCAAAAATACGCAAAAATTTAATAAAACCATGATTACCTCGGTGAAGGGTCAAGGGTTCGCCGATTTGGGCCATTTTTGCGAAATTGGGGCCAATCCTTTTGTTTGACAATTCAATGACAGTTAGGTTGGTACTAAACGGTTTACGTCAGTGTTGCCAGGTAATTTTTTTGTAATCCCTAGATGTTATGGTCAAAAATCCCTAGAAATTCCTAGACATTGCACTTTCCACTGTCGGTATACAATATATACAGGCATGTTTTTTTATTAGTATACATTGCCCTATGTACAGTGTTCCGTCTAAACCCCACATTAGAAGTATTGAAAGTTCTAATAAAGATGTTTATCTGAAAGTTGTTATTCAGGTATAATCCGTTGAGTTCTGCTCAATGAAAATATGTCTAAGATGGCAGCACTTCCGGTTATACCGGAAGTCGCTATTAACTTTCTTATTTTAAAAGGAAAGCTATATTTTTCACTGCGTTTTTGGATTAGTTGAGTTATTTTAAGGGAGTTTTTATTAGCTTTCCCTATACCCAAGTTTAACCGTTTTCGAGATGTTTAGGATTTTTGAAAATTTTTGAATTTGCACCTGTCCCTTAAAAAATCGGTAACTCGCTTAGTTTTAGAGATTTCGAAATCATGTTTGGAGAATTGAAAGAGAAAGCCTATATCTGTTGTTCAGTGTGATCAAAATTGGAATTGAAGTTAATAAACTCAAAAATTTTATGGTTAAGTTTGGACAACTTCAAGTACCCAAAACTTAATTTTTTCAAATAGGATGTCCCAATTTTTACTCTACTAGATGGAGGAAAATTTTTTTCTGCATCTATCTGTATTAGCATTCCCTATACCTATCTGTGATAATTTTCAAATTATGTTGGTTTTTTTGTCATTGTAGGAAATTTCTTACTAACCACAGCTATTTTTGCATAGTTTGCTATAAAAACATTTCTGATTAAACTTAAACGACAAACTCAGTTCAAAATTATGTTATCAGACCGTGAAAACAAAATAAATTCATTAGGTGTTGGTTTGAAAAACTTTAATTTCTCACCTTTTTTCATTCGTTTCCATGGCAACCTATGAGAAAAGGCCTATGGCTAATGAATTTCTCAATCCCAACAAAAAGGTATTGTAACTTGAAAACTATTAAACATAAGTATAGGGAATGTTAGTACAGATCGAAGCAGAATTAATTTCTCTACCATCTAGTGAAATAAAACTTTCGGCATTTCATTTGAAAGAAATGAGATATGGATGCTTAAAGTTCTGCAAACTTAACTTTAAAAATTTGGAGTTTGTTATTCTTTTTCAGAAATCTGAAAACACCAAAGGAAAGATCTAGGCTTCTTCTTTCAAATGAGCTCAAAAATATTTCCAAATTTTTAAAAATGGCAGAGTTATCGATTTTTGAACTGGAAGGTGCAAATCCAAAGAAATTTTAAAATCCCTAAATATTTCCTAAACGGCTAAATTTAGGTATAGGGACAGCTTATGAAAACTACCTTAAAATAACTCTAGTAATTCAAAAACGAATTAAAAAATATAGCATTCCATTTAAAATAAGGAAGTTGATAGCGACTTCCGGTATAACCGGAAGTGCTGCCATCTGGAGAATATTTTCATTGAGCACGACGTAACAGATTATGGTTGTATACAAATTTTCAGATGACTATGATTATTAAAACTCCCAATACTTCTAATGTGGGGTTTAGACGGAACAGCCTGTGTACAGTTAAAAAACCGAGTCAATTTCATTGTTACTATGACTAAGGATTGGGTCGTAGGTCTAGGTTAGCCTAGGTGCAGGCAACCAAAATTACAATTCACATAGGGCAAAAAGGTCTTAGGCAAATAACACCCCTAAGGTCAAATTTTTGCCTGGAATAGACCCAAATTATTAGCTTCAAATGCCATACACCAGTGCAGCTCAAGATCTAACAAATTTAAAAAGCACATCGTTGAAATAATAATTAAGGACCGATGTAAAAATTTTATGGTGGCTAGAAATTTCGTAAATAAACTTATACTAGATAGTACCCAGATGTTACAAAAAGTTAAAAGTATTATTCGTGCCATACTGGTCAAAGTATCAGACTAGAGTTATTGTTTGGAAGTGCAAGGGGGGCCTTTTTAGCACTTTCTCGGATTATTTAATATTTTCCTTGGTTTGATGCATCATTTAATTATTGTTTTGCAAAGTTTCTTCTTTATTTTTGGATATTAAAGTTTTTGTAATATTGGTTGCCTGCACCTAGACCTACGGCCTAATCGTAATCGTCATAGTAACATTGAAATTGACTCGGTTTTTTTAACTGTATACATAGGGCAATGTATACTAATAAAAAAACATCCTTGTATATCTATAATCTATGGTTTTAAAATTGGTGAATTTCGAGTTCAGAGCATTGTAAATTACTTCAGTGGTCCAAATATAAAAAGAAAAAAAGAATTTGGGCTTCCCCACGAAAATACAGTGGTTTGAAGGTGCATTAAATTAACTTAATTTGGGAGTAAAAAAAAACCTTTGTAATTTTCCATTTCATTAAGAAAACTTCCAATGATTTAAGATATTTTTACTCCAAAATAAAGCAAATTTTTCAAGAAATTGTTTTACCAGACACTCTGTAACATAGGGTTTCATAAAAAATTTACATTTCGAAAAGAAGTTTATCTAACCACTTTTGCTTAACCATTTAAATTAATTACACAATATTTAATAAAAAAAAGTGTTGGAAAACGCCTAAAAGTATCCTCTGAGATTTACTTGTGATAATTAAATTTTGGTAATCCCCTCTCGAAATGCATACTACAATAGGTCAGAAGGTAATAAGTAATCTGCATAATTCCTTTCCTATGATAAGTTTGTTTAACTTTTCATCGCTAGAAAGATTAATTGTTTTGTTGAAAACATGTGAATTATTAAGTTGTTCTCTAATGACTTTGAACACCAAAACACCCAAAAATCCCTGGATTATGCCGAAAAAACTGAAAAATCCCTTTGTCTTGCAGTAGTTTAAAAATCCCTAGATTCGGGATAAATCCTTAGACCTGGCAACCCTGGTTTACGTAAAAGCCCTACATTTGGGCTTTTAAGCACTAGAAATTGATGATTTATTAAATTCTTTTCCCATTTTGAACACATTGAAGAACAGATATAGGCTTTCTCTTTTCTCTAAATATGATTTGGAAGTCTCTAAAACCAAGAAAGTTAAAAGTAAAAATTTTCAAAAAAAATATTAAATATCTCGAAAACGGTTAAACTAGGTATAGGGAAAGCTGATAAAAACTCCATTAAAAAAAACTAATCCAAAAACGCAATGAAAAACATAGCTTTCCATTTAAAATAAGAAAGTTAATAGCGACTTCTGGTATAAACGGAAGTACCGCCATCTTGAAAATATTTTAATTGAGCAGAACTTAACGGGTTAATTTAACTTTCAGTACTTCTAATGTGGGGTTTAGAGGAAAGGCTTTAACAATTTACAAAACCAACCCTTGGCAGTTCCAACCCTTGGCAGTTACTAGTCGCTCTAACAGAGCAACAATAAAGTCCCTAGATAAATTTAAAACAATTCTTTGGAACGCTTGTTTTCATTGAAAAAGTGGGTCGCAGTGACAAAAACTCGAGTGATTACGAGTGTCTTTATTGCCGAATTTACACAGACCAAGCTCATTTACAAGACAACTTTTTTACATTGTTTTGCGGTCAACGAAATGCTTCGACAACTGAATAAAACCACGTGACCTCAACTATATTAACAACTTTATTACGTCTCACTACCAACAATAACGAAAAAAAAACAATAATAAAGTAACTTATCACAACTGTTTATTGGTAAACGGCTGTTAAAATATACAGGATTTAAAATACAGGGCTATCAATACTTCAGCTTACAATGCCATTATTAAAACCGTGTGTAACAAAAAAAAAATTGGTGGAATGTAAATTCCAGCGCCTGATAATTGTTAAAAAAGGAATGTCGGCCTAAAATGCATCAACCACGGAATGAAACAAATAAATTATGAGACAATTAATAATTTAAACCGTAATAATTCTACTATTTCTGTTTAGAGCAAAGCTTTAAGCTCGTCGTATAGTACAAGAACCAAAGCTCCGCCAGTACCACGGAGGACGTTAGAGAACGCTCCTTTGAAGAAGGCAGTTGGACCTTCGGTTTTTCCAATCTTGATCCAGCAATCCAACGTATTCTTGTACATAATATCAGCTTTAGCACGTCCTGACTGCATCATCATACGCCTTCTGACGGTGTCAAATGGATATGACGTAATTCCAGAAACTGTCGTTACACACTGGCAAGGAAAACATCATCAATACAATCATCACACAAACCACCAACAACTGACAGTCAATCAATGACATCAGTTAATGGGTAGTGGTAAACTAGAGTCATCAAAATAGGCTCAGTTTTGTGAACACATCATGTGTAATAACTTCAAGGACAAAGTCATTCAATCCTTAAGGAACAGACGATCTAATCTTATCACAACGTTTATGGTGCAAAAAAACTGTTACAATATAGTTCTGAACTCTATTACACAAAGGTCAATTGTGATAAGAGTTATCTCGCAGATAAGAGAGGAATGTTACGACACTATTTCGTAACAAGGGATACCTTACTAGTCAGGATATAGGTCTTCGGATCAATTGCTTTCACTTTTTCAGCTTCAGCAACTGGAAATAACAACAAATCAAAGGTTAGGTGTGTGTCTTTTGCCCATCAGTTGGCCGATTCGAGTCAAATTACCTGTGCAATGAGGAATGAGATGAGGAACGGTGTGTTCTTGGGATCGGGCAACATTCCCTTGGCAGTATCGAAGAAGCCGAAATATGAGGCACGGTAGATGATGATACCTTGCACTGAGACAACGAAACCTCGGTACATACCGATCACTCCGTCGGACTTCACTGTCTTCTTAAGGCAGTCCAGAAGGCCGGTGTACTGCCTTTCGCCCTTGCCTTTTCCGACATCGGCGCCCAAACTGTACAAACATTAACATACACTTAAAGGACATAACAATTTTGCTGGAACCTACCGAGTACGAGCGTAATCTAGAGGATAGACGAAGCAAAGTGATGTCGCACCAGCGGCACCACCTGATGCCAGATTACCGGCGAAATACCTCCAAAATTGGGTGTTTTTGTCAACACCGCCCAAGAAAATCTGTTTGTAGACATCCTTGAAGGCGAAGTTCAATGCCTGAGTGGGGAAATAACGGATGACGTTGGCGAGATTACCACGCCAGAAACTGAAAAATCCCTGTTCTTTGGGGATACGGACCAGGCAATCGATGATCCCTAAATGGAAAATTGCGCACTTAATGCATTATTCAAAGAGAAAAAACAAGGTCGTGACTAATGCAAGACCACTATTTGACCCAAGCTAATCAAACAATGAGTACAAAGAGATAAAATACCAATGAATGCAGTATGCGTTCAAAAAGGGACAGCTCCGCATCAGATTGTTCAGTTAGCTATAAGCTAACAATAATGTCTCATAAGAACAATAATTTACCTTCTATAGTCTCGAAAACGGAGCAATTAGAGAGTTATAGTGGTTACAGACTCTAGTGACATATGATTGCTCAGTTCTTGTCAACTCAACTGAACAACCATATTATGTCACTTTTTTACAATACAGTACACAGATTCTGAACTGAAAATATTTGCTAAATATTTGCTGAATATGGGCTCGAGTGGCTATTGCTAGAGCTCCTATATTGGATTTCAGCTAATTCCTAAGCGATTTGACTCGTTTCTGGGCCGAAAATGATTGAAAATAATGCATTTCAACATAACAAGTGGAAGAAATGACGTTCTAAATAAAATAAAGTGACTCAAGCTATTTCCCGTTGATTTAGTTGATTTGTAAACAAGGAATGGTAAAAATACCAATTTATTTCAACGTAACAAGTATGATAAATAAACACCTGATTTGGCCGATTTCAAGCAAGAAGTCGAGATATTTCAAAAAAGTGTTGATTTTGTCCAAAATGTGGCGATTAGACAATTAACGCATTCTGTCGTTTGGTATTCCAATATTATGTTATCATTCGATATCGCTGATTCATAAATAAATTGGACAAGGATAACAGTAATCAATCATTTCAGAATACAATGCTGCAATCATTCAAATTCAAGGTTATAAGCCGAGAAAATTAAGAAAACACAAAAAAAAACAAAAAAGTTCATTGCTAATGGGGCGATGTATTGCAGATAAAAAAAAAATTAAAATCACCAGAAATGGCCAAAAAAATCAGCTCTTTTAATGTCTGAACCAATACGGCTATGCAAATTGATAACAAGATCACTGAAAAGATAATAGAAGACAAGAAAGTCTAATTCACTTAAACTAGCGTAAAGATAGGCTATGATAGTATATATAGACGGTATGTCCATGATCACAATACATTTTTGTTTAATAAGCATAAACCATTTTGTATACATAGGGTGTATCAGAAAAACGTGTGCTAATTCTACCATGTAATAAAACTCAACAACTTTTCTGTATCACATTTTGCAAAATTCTTATTTATTATTTTCATTGTTGTCTTAAATTGTATTAATTTTTGGACCCATAGGCGGGTTTCAATATGTTTTATTTGTTGGGCTCTGTTACCTATTACAATTAACACACATATTTCTGATACATCCTGTATAAGCGAAAATATAAGTTTGTACCCGTTCACAGACCTGAGCTTGGAAAAAAAGTGGTAATTATCAAACTGTTTAAACAATGGGCCGTATGAATAAAGCTACATAAATCCTTTTACTTGTAACTTATATTTTATCAGAAACAAAGAGATAATAGTTATTTATTTAACGAGTTTGAGTGTAAATCGGGTTTTTATTTCACGAGTGAATTTTTGAACGTCGAGTGTTAACGAGACTTTTAACATCCACGAAGTGAAATAAATGAACCGATTTACACGAAAACGAGTTGGATACAATATTTTATTCTTCGAATTAGACTCAACAAGGCTTAAAATTGCTTTAAATTTGTTAAAAATAATCTGACGTTTCGTATTGACAGTTGCTTACACAGGAGGAAAACTGTAATTTTTGACAGTGTCGAAGAATAAAACTAATAAAAGCTTTTGCTATATTTCTTTCACTACCTATTGAATTTTATAGAGATTTAAAAAAACAACATATAAACTCAACTCTGTCAACACAAATTTAAATTTTCACCGCCAATGAATTACGATTTTAGTGACATTGCTAATACAGGGTGATTCTTGAATGTTAATAAAAGACGCTTGTTACATCATAATACATTAATTGGTGATTTGTTCAACAGGTAATCTGAGCTGTTGTTTCTGATAACTGAAGTCAAAAAATATGATCTGAAGCACCAAAAAATTAACTTTGAAGAGCTATATTCCGTGAAAAACTTTTCCTCATAAGAACTTTTAATTCAGTTTGATGTTCCTGATCACCATCCGAGAGATTGTCCAACACATTTGAATCATCCTGTATACTAAAGCACTTGACATTGACAGTGGTATTTGGCTTCGTTTGGACTTGAAATTTATTGCTTCTCAAAATTAATAATTAAATTTTTCTAAAATATAACCATATATACAGACTGTTTATAAAAGAGTGTAGAATCTCAGGTGGTTCTGGAATTTGAATTTGCTGCATTTAATGATTCTATATCTATGACATTTCTGAAAAGAAACTACTAAAATCAATTTTTTCAAGTACACCTCATTTTTTTTTAAATCAACTGTCAGTGTCAAAAATTTTGAAATTATGTTGGAACCCTGCCATATTGCCTTAGGAACGAAGCTTGGACCACTAATTTTAAATGGAGTTGCCAACGTTGAAACAATTTGACAATTGATTTAAAAAAAAAACGATTATACGATTGTTAGCGTTGTTTGTTGAAAGAAGCGGCAAACTTTTAATACCTACAATGATCTACATTCATTGATAGAGACTTTGTATAAAAATCGTCAGATCTTGTAATTTTTGGTATTTTCTCGTAGTTTAACAAAAAATTTTTCAGTCAGTGCATTGGTAAGAGCAGGTGTACCAATGAAAAAAAATGACAATAAGAAAATTATCAATTTGACATCGAACAAAAGTGACAGTTAATTGATAGTTTTCCTCATTTCAGTAGTTAGGAAAAATCAATTTGCTAACTTTCTCCGATCATTATCTACGGTTTTGTACTGCTGATTATAAAGTTTGTAAATTTTTAATCATTATAAGCATGAAATACGTAACATGATTACCTAAATTATGGTTAATTGTCGTCAACGTACTTGAAATTGTATAATTGTGTCACTAATCCCATCTCTAAAAATCCCTGCAACTATCTCGCTCCCACCCACTGCGACGCCATAAAACTGTCCCTTTCTAACCACGATTTCCTTAGCAACGGCCCTCGCAACGGTAACAAACCCCGAAATGGCCACCTTGGGCCTCCATCTTGTCATTTTACCATTTCGCATTTAAATAACGTCACCGCTACCACGTGTTCAGGCCCGTCCCCGAGCGCCGCCACTGAACGCCCGGTTACGTAACCGCACCTTTTGGGTTAACCGCCACCGGGAGGTTCAAGGTGAGGTCGGGAACTGGGTTATCGATCTTGGTGGCGGCTCGCGTCTGACCCGCAATCCGCCAATTGGCCCCCATTAAAAATGGCGATGCTCACCTTTATACTGTTTGTCGGCGGCAATTTGCTTGCTGGCGGCTTGCACCTGCAGGAGGAGCTTCACGCGCTCGATGGGGGCCACTGCAGTCTTGGAGACAGCCGCTGAGATGCCCCCAGCGAGGAAATCCTTGGCGAAACTCATGGGATCAGTGGGCATTTTGAAGGTTTTCACACTCGTACACGTTTACACCGGATGGTTGTTCGGGAACGAAAGAGGCAGTTTTGACAGAACGAGCCCTGATATCCGGCGCGGTGACGTCAAAGTCACGCTTGGCCAATCAGGAGGCGACACTTGAGCGACCTCTACGATGGGTTTCACGTGACTGCGAAGCGCCAAAGTTTGAATCGGGCGATTCGGTTACGTAACGGTTCAAAAGTGCTAACTCGTTAAGTAAATGGGTTATTAACGAGATGTTATTGATGGAATAGATAAATAGCCGGGCTTATGGGTTCATTATGACGCATATAAATGGACAAATTGGTTGCAAATAGGAGAAAAAAATGCTTAGTCACACGACTTGATAACTGTATCATGGGATTCCTTTCACTCGTACGAAGATGTGTGGTAAGGTCTTTGGGTTATCTCGAAGAGTGAACAATCAACTATTTATGGGAGGATTTTTTGTCCGTTCGATCTGGGACTAAAAAACCAGAATTATCTGTTACACTCAGGACTCCTCGCTTGACCTTTATCAGCCCGATCATTGATTAAGAAGAGGGCAGAGACTAAAAATGACTAGCACCAAACGTTATCAATATCACTTTAAGTGCATTTCAAGCTTCCTAATCTCTGGTTTGGATTGTGTTAAAAAACTAAAGTTCATGTAAAATGCACATGAATGGTGTAAGCATTTGCACAAATTTTTCTTTGATCCGGGTTTCTTCATCTTCTGCGAAATAGGGAAGATAATCGTGGCAGATAAATTCATTGATAAGATTCCAAAGGTAAATGTACCAATATCTTTTTGCGTAATGCTACAATATCTAAAAATGAGTATCTCGCACTTGCAACAGAAAGTGTGTTTTTTATTGATGTAAGATGTATAAAAAATACAAATATATTTGTACAACTGTATAATAAATATTAGAGCTCAACACTTATTTATGATGGAAGGAAAAAAAAACAAAAATTATGAAGTATTATTGATACCAAATAAATCATACTTTCATAAAGTGAAAAAGTGAAAAGCGCTAAGTTACAAAGTTGTTGGAGATCTGAATTACCTTTCTTTATTATGTTATAAAAGTATATTAGTATTTTTATTCCTCTTTGATTCAAATATGCAAAATGTTATGGAGTGGCTATGCAACCAACATTACACGTGTGCACTCCACATTTATCGCTAGCGCTAGATTTAGACTTTAAATATATCCTAAAACGACTAAAAACATTAAAATCACTACGATGTACCTATTAGAAACCTTGGTTATTTAGTGCGCATTGTTAGATTGGCAGTTTTCCAAATTCCCATTTCAGTTCATAGTAGAATTTTGCAGCACATTTCGAATTTCTCGGAGTGAAATAAAACACAAATTGAGAGTTTCTGTATAAGAGAAGAATTTTGTGTTAAACTTAATACCAGCGGCACATAAAGCGTTTTCTCCTAGCTCGTTTAGTTCCGCCACAATCAGCGTTTAAAAATTGAAAAAATTAAAATTGTAATATTTTTTATTTTGCTCGGAAACTATAAGACCTAGAGCAAAAGTCGAAAAAGCATCTGATAGAGCTTGAAATAATCTATTTCTCGTCAAAACCCGGAGCCGCTCCGGGCACCGGTTCCGGATACAGAGGCATTTAAAGTTTTACTCTAAAAAAATTCGTAACTCAAAAACTAGAAGTCGTGAGTAAAACGGTTTGTCCCAGTGAATTCTATGGCTCATTTTACATATTATATCGGTTTTTTACAAGATTTAAAAATTTGAAATTTTTTGCTTAAAATGTTCTGGTCAAGGAAAAAATAAAAAAAAATTTTTTTTAACTTACTCTAGCAAAGTTTTATGTACTTTTCTATGCCTTTACAAGCCTCTGGATTTGTTAGAAGTAGAAAAAAAGTCAATAGGTTCGTTTTTTAAAATTTTTATTTTTCCAATTTTTGTCAAGAGTTTGGTCGATTCCGGGTACCCGGAACATTTATCGAGCAATAACTCCAGAACTGTTAGAGATATAACCCCATGAAGTTTATTATCGTTGGAAAGCTCTTTTAATTATCTATCTTTTTCAAAAAAGATTATTGTTCTCGGACTTATAGTTTTCGAGAAAATTTATAAAAAAAATGAAAACTAGGTCAAATAAAAAAAAATTCAAAACTAAAAAACAATTGGGAGTTGGGCGTTTTCTCCTAGCTCGTTTAGTTCCGCCGTAATCAGCGTTTAAAAATTGAAAAAATTAAAATTGTAATATTTTTTATTTTGCTGGGAAACTATAAGACCTAGAGCAAAAGTCGAAAAAGCATCTGATAGAGCTTGAAATAATCTATTTTCTCGTCAAAACCCAGAGCCGCTCCGGGCACCGGTTCCGGGTACAGAGGCATTTAAAATTTTACAATAAAAAAAATCGTAACTCAAAAACTAAAAGTCGTAGATCAAAACGGTTTGTTCCATAGAATTCTATAGCTCATGTTTCGTATCACACCATCTTTGTTACAACACTAGCTTACTCGAGAACTTTAAAAAAAATTATTTGAAATTGACAAATGGTGGAGGTGCCGGGTTTTTTTTTATTAAAAAAATATAACTTGAAAACTAAAAGTCGTAGCGCAAAACGGTTTGTTCCAGTAAATTCTGCGGCTCATTTTACGTAGTATACCAGCCTTTTTACAACATTACAATGTATTTGTTAGAAACTTTAGTAAGAAAACTATCTAGTGCGTATTGTAAGATTCATAGTTCTCCTACATTTGTTATTAAATTTGAAATCAAAAGGTCTTTTAATTTGTGGCAATTTTTATTTAACGCCGTTTTAAAAGTGACAATCGTTTATTGTTTGCCTATTTATCAAGTTAACGAACGTTTTAAAGAATTCTCAGTTTTCCGGTAAATGCCTAGTTCTTATTTTATTCTTTTAATTATTTATTAATGGCGACTTAAACCTGAACAGTTTAACTTTTCAAAATTTAAAGTATTTTAAAGGTAAAAGCATTAATCTGACGAACATTTTAATTTTTAAAGAATTTTGAGTATTTCTTAAATGCTAAATTCTCTTTTAAATTCTATAGTTAATTAATAATGGCGGTATAAACCTAAACACTTTGACCCTCAAAAACAAAATATTTCAAAAGAAAAAGTAAAATTTGGTGCGGACTATTTTTAGTGCAGAGTTTGGGATTACTTTTCAATGGCATGATTATGCCATGTGATCATTTGAATTTATAATTAGAGTAGGCTGTTATAGTTTTTTAACTTGTGTGAAAACGCTGATAATAATAATTACGCAAGTTGAAGAGTTAAATAATATGTCGAAAGCTAATATATAATTAGGAAACATTTTATCCCTCAGTTTTTACTAGTTTACCAATCACAAAGACAAAAAATTGCCTACTCTACTAATAATAAATTCAAATGATCGCATAGTACAATGTGTTTTAAATTTTAAATGATTCTCATCTAGTTAACTTTGAAAATTTTTAACATGTAAAAAAATTTGTGCCGCTCTGCTCAATTGAGTTCTCTGTCAATAAATGTCAAAACTGTCATTTGTGAAATTCACAAATTGTCAATTAATTAATTTTAAAAATTCGTTAAAATGCAACTATTAGCTGTTTCAAAACTATAAAAACGCCAACGTCGCATTTTCTCTCAAGATTAGCTGTTATAGATTATTCATGCACTTCAAAAAAATAATAGCCAATGTAATTTATACTTTCAATGAGGGATCTAATCATTAATAATTATTTTACAATTTTATCAATCTTTTTAAAAAAATAATTCGGTAAAATGCGACGTTGGCATTTTTATAGTTATGAAACAGCTAATAAGTTGTTATACTGTGCAAGAAAACACTTTTATTATCTAAGCTTATTTCCGAATTGGAGACTTAATAAATGGAGAATGGTAATATTCGGTGCCTAAATGCATGTCATTAGTTCTACAAAGCGGCATTTCTGATTTTACATGAGAAGTTCACAGACGACTAGATGAGAATCATTTAAAAATACATTGTATAATCAGTTGTGAGTTGACCGGAAATTTTTAAAAAGTAGAAAATCGACATTTTTTTCTACTTACGTACCCAGGATGTAAAAAATTAAAAAACATAAGATTGGTAAACAATATATTTATCACAATAAGTATACAGAAAATACTAGTTTAAATTTATGAGACTCAAACATAATATGAAAAATTTATGTACAATCAAACAAAAAAATGATTTACACAAAACATGGTTTATGTACAGAGTGTTTATAAAAGCACTGTGAAAATTTGACAGACAAGTGACAGTTGCCACTATCCAAGACATACTTTCACAGCACTCTTGATACAGTTACATCTTAGTAAAAATACCTAAATATTGTAAACAAAATCATTAACAACGTTTGGAAGGACTAAATATATTTTTCAATTTAGCATAGTGTGTCTATCGTAGATGTTACGTCTCTGTTCCTTCACCTGTTTCTTCCACTTATCCTGCTGATGTCCCACTCTATTTAAGACATTTCCCCTCAGACTCATATTGTGATACATGGGGCCAGCAGCACTTGCTTCATCCTGCAAACAAATGTCATAATTCCCCTCCCAGCCTCCTTGATGGAGACGGCCGGTCACTTTGAGGCCAATCCATCAAGGAGGCTGTGTTACACAAATACAAACATCTTCATTTGTGTGTTCCTGGTAACTGCCTTTGATCCTCTTGTTAAGCAACGGATCCAAAATGATCAAAAATGCCATATAGATAACCAGGATTGAAATCACCCAAATGACTATAATCACTACCACTTTTATTATTCCTGTGTTTCTGTTCTCGTATTTGCATTCGCAGCGAGGGCAGAATTCCTGCTCCTTGCCTTGCAGTTCTCTGCCAATTCGCGGCAAAATAACTCCGTCACAATTGCTGCAAAAATTATTATTTGAAGAGACAATTTTCTGTATTTACCATTTTTTAGGAGGGACGTTTGTGATGTACATAATGCGCGCCATATGCGACGTTTCGGTGCTGTTGGTCACCGAAGAAATACTTGGGCAGATACATTTGCATCTTTTATCATCGTAAGACTGTGCCTGAGGACAGATTTTTGTTGCATTTGTCAGTGAATAAGGCTAGAGGGTAATCACCTGTGAGACAAGCACGCAACAGGAAATGCACAAAAGTGCCAAAATTTCCCTCATTTTCGCTTAAACAACACACAGAAATTTTATTTCAAGATTTAGAAAACACTGACATTAACTGTTAATTGTCAACATGACAGTTGTCATTCTTTGAAGAGTTTTTTGGCGTGCGACCGTCTCTCACTCATTGTGTACGGAATTACAAAAAACTGTGCCTACAGTTCTAATGGCAAGGTCGTTTTCTGATAACAAAACAATCACTTCTCCAAAATAACATGAATTAAAACATTGGCATGTAAAAGTTTTGTGTCAATACCATCGGTCGCGACCAACGCAATCGCTAATAACCGCCTGTTTTTATCACCACAGGAACCTGTAATCCGTTAAACCAAAATAATCTCGATTGTGGGCTTGCCTGTAGATAAATAAGTAAATCTGCTAGTTCAAATACAATTCGGGTGCTAATTGCAGCAATAAACCTTACTTTTGTGTAACAAGGCACGTGTCATGGCAAATGGTGAGGATCGTAAAGTGGCCTTATTGACCGGAATTACGGGTCAGGTAAAGTAAATTTATTATTCGAACCCCCCAGTAAAATATTATTAAAAATCGGCCCATGTTTTGTTCAAAATTATCAATTTTTCCAATCTGGTTTGTTTATGATGTGTCAAACGCCAAGACAGCGTTCTTCCATACCGGCATTAACCAGGCGCGGAATTTAAAATTTCAGGATGGTTCGTATCTGACTGAGTTTTTGTTGGGGAAAGGATACGAAGTTCATGGGATTATTCGCAGAGCTAGTACTTTTAATACGAGCAGAATCGAGCATTTGCACACAAATGTATACCAGCACAAGGGCGGAAAAATGCATTTACATTATGGGGACATGACTGATTCTAGCTCGCTTGTGAAGCTTATAAATAAAATAAAACCAGTGGAAATTTATAATTTGGCGGCTCAAAGCCACGTTAAGGTGTCCTTTGATTTGAGCGAGTACACGGCAGAGGTGGATGCTGTGGGAACTTTGCGCCTTTTGGATGCTATAAGGACTTGTGGTTTGGAGAAAAAAGTCAAGTTTTATCAAGCTTCCACGTCGGAGTTGTACGGAAAAGTCGCCGAGATTCCACAAAGTGAAAAAACGCCGTTTTATCCCAGGTCTCCATACGGTAGGTGACAAAATAATTTTCCTATTTTTCTGTTTGCTTTATTAATAAAAAAAAACGGTGCTAGAAAGTACACCTTTGTAGTACTGTTTTTGGTAGTTAATATAATGCAATAACAATAAGTCAATTGCTTCGATTTTTTTTATGTTGAATTTTTCCAATTTTCTCGAGATTTTAGTCGATTTCCGGTACCCGGAATATTTATCGCGCAATAACTCCGGAACTATGAGAGATAACCCCATGAAGTTTATTATCGTTGGAAAGCTCTTTTAATTATCTATCTTTTTCAAAAAAGATTATTGTTCTCGGACTTATAGTTTTCGAGAAAATTTATAAAATAAGGAAAACTAGGTCAAATTTAAAAAAAATCATAACTAAAAAACAATTGGGAATTTGGCGATTTTCTCGGCACCAATCAATTCCCCGGATCATTTTACATAGGCTTAGACCAAAATAGTCCCACATTTTCGAATAGTTTTCACGTAATTGAGAAAATAAAAAAAATGAAAAATTTGTTAACACCCCCCCCCCCCTACAAAATGGTCAATTTTTAAAGTGTCTCAAAATCAATTAAAACCCATTTTATCTGATAGATTTTGATGTGCTCTTTACGATGGAATAAAGCGTTTTTTTCTAGCTCTTTTAGTTTCGCCGCAATCGACGTTTAAAAATTGAAATTTTTTTGCGAGATATTGCCTTGAAACCTATGCCATTTTGTAGTGCTTTTTATTCCGGTTCTAATCGCTTTTACCGTTTTTCGCTAACTCTAATAGTTTCGCCGTAATCGCCGTTTAAAAATTAAAAAAAAGTGAAAATGGCAACCTTTTTTTGCGTTTTTCTCGAAAACTATAAGACTTATAGCAAAAATCAATAAAGCATCGGATAGAGCTTGAAATTCTCTATTTTCTCGTCAAAACCCGGAGCCGCTCCGGGCAACGGTTCCGGGTACAGAGGCATTTAAAGTTTTACGCTAAAAAAAATCGTAACTGAAAAACTAAAAGTCGTAGAGCAAAATGGTTTATTCCAGTGAATTCTACGGCTCATTATACATATTATATCGGTTTTTACAAGATTTAAAAATTTGAAATTTTTTGCTCGAAATTAGGGTGGTCTAGTGAGTATAGTGGTACTTTATTCTTCAACAAAAAAATTCGTAACTCAAAAACTAAAAGTCGTAGAGCAAAACGGTTTGTTCCAGTAAATTCTGCGGCTCATTTTTCGTATTATACCAGCTTTTCACGAGATTTAAAATTTTGAATTTTTTTGGTTAAAATTATAATCGTCAAGGAAAAAATGAAAAAAAAATATTTTTTTAACTTACTCTAGCAAAGTTTTATGTACTTTTCTATGCCTTTACAAGTCTCTGGAGTTGTTAGAAGTAGAAAAAAGTCGATAGGTTCGTTTTTTAAAATTTTTATTTTTCCAATTTTTGTCAAGATTTTGGTCCGGAACTATTAGAGATAACCCTCTGAAGTTTATTAACGTTGGAAAGCTCTTTTAATTATCTATCTAAAAAAATTTGTAACTTTCTGAGGGCCTTAACAACGATATACATAAATTTGAAAAAAATTGTGTCGTTTAAAAATAAAATGAAAAAAAGCTCATTTTTTAGTCATTTAATTTTTTTATTAAAAAATGGCACCTAATTTTTTGATATTTTTTGTCTTGTATGTGACTTACTTGTGATACTGTATTTTTTCATGCCATTTCAACTAGGGGCGGATCCAGAAATTAATTTTGGTGGGGGCTCTTCCAAAAATTTTTAGAACGGTGAAGATATTAAATGAAACTTTTGTTATGTTAAAATTCATATTTAAATAAATTTGCACATTTAAGCCCAAAAAACTTTTTTCCAAAAAATTTTACAATGTAAATTTATATTTTCTCAAATAAAAACACCCTATATGTTGTGCATTTTTTGTATATTCATAGGTTGTTGTTGATCATAACGTTTTTTTACTAGTCGGTTTCGCTGAGTTTTTGAAATAATTAGTTCTCATTGACAAAAACAATACACTCTTGTTAATTATTAAAAAAAACTACAACATAAAATACAACAGGCAATGTTAGTTTGCATACAGTTGTTTAAGTAAGTTTAAGTAATAAAAAATTCTGGACGTAAAAAAATTTCTAAGCAACTTCCTTGTTTTACTTTTCGAGAATCTTCGCATAATATTTTATTAAGTGGTAATAATTTATTTTCATTGTAAGGAAAGGTATTTGGTATTTTTTGGCTATCATCTAAAAAAATACAACTTTCTAGAAACGTTTCGATGTTAATTTAATTTTCTTTAGGCCGTCAATCGTTTTTTATAAACGAATTGAAGAAGATTAAATTAAGACGAAACGTTGTCAGAAAATTGTGATTTTTTAAGTGATAGTCTAAAAAACACCAAAGAGGTACCTTTCCTTATAGTGAAACTAAACAAGATGGACACAAACACATTAGAAATTAATAATTTATGTATTTATTTATTAAAAAATGTGCATTAAAAAGACTTTTTTAGGCGTTTTCTTTTCGTTTTTTGTATTCATCTGTCAAATTTTTGGACCGATCTGTCAACGCTTTATTTCTGTTGTGATCACGGTCTTAGAATTGGCAGGTCTGGAAACTCATGTCTCAAAAATGAGGTTTTTTTCCTGGATCGTGGGTGGCTGTTTGGGCCACTATACCCGTAGCGCCTCTGGCGGATACTACGATGAAACTGGGTTTTTATGAATGAAAAAACGAGAAATTTGCGTAATATTTGACAAATGTCAAATTATTTTGACGGATATGAATGGTAATCAGAAATGCCCAAAATGGGATTCAAATTGTGCTTAACGGTGGTAATGAATGTGGTAGACAGGTTTTCATTGGGTTTATTTACGTTCCTGAGCCATTTGCGTACTGAAACATTTAGGTAGGAACATAATCTTATTTGTGCAATAGTCGGTCCTTTGGCCTTTATTTTACTCTAAATATGATAGCCAAACTCAACAAAAGCAAATTTTTGAGGTAGATGATTGGAGAAACTAGAATATTACGTCTAGAATTGGTGCTATATAACGAAAGTCTCTATCAAAAGAAACTGATTTTTACAACTGCAAGGAGGGCTCCGTGAGACGTTCGAAAAGGTGCATTTGCATTTTCCTTTCAAAAATGCTTTCCGTGCAGTAATGTAGATATTAATAACTTACCTTTTTTAATATAAAATAACAGTTTAAAAGAGGTAATCAAGTCCCAGAGGTTACCACGTAAAATAGACAAAAAGCGGGATAAATATCCAAAAGCAAGTGAGTAACACAGAAATAAAGGTCACAAGAACACAATGACAGAGTTTTGTGATAAGAATTATCCAAAAAACTATTGGAATAATAAAGAATTTGATTCCAAATTGGAGACTTATATAAATTAATGTGTGAGGGCGCCACGGGTATAGTTGCCCTCCATAGCTATTGTGATCCAGGAAAAATGCTTCATTTTCGTAACGTACTTATGAATGGAGTTTCCAGACCTGCCATTTTATGATCGTGGTTGTGATCATCGCCTAAAAAACGTTGTGTGCTAACGGCTCGGCCACAAACAACAGATTCGGCCAAAAAAGATCACCTTTACGACCTTGATACACAAATAGCTATTAATGTGATTATTTAGAAAACATTTTTTCAATAAGCTTTTATATTTATTATTAAAAAATTAAAATTGGTGTTTGGGGGGGCTATGGCCACCTGCCCCCCCCCCCCCCTGGATCCGCCCTTGATTTCAACGTTAGGATTTTTTATAAAAATTGTTACGCTGTTTAACCCGTTATAACCTGGTTACAAATATTTAAATTATTAGCTTGTGCAAAGCTCTACGCTTACTGGATCGTGGTGAACTACCGTGAGGCTTACGGCATGTTCGCCTGCAACGGCATCCTCTTCAACCACGAAAGCCCCCGACGTGGTGAAACCTTCGTCACTCGGAAAATCACCCGAGAAGTGGCCAAAATCCACCTGGGGCTCTCGCAATGCCTTGAGTTAGGCAACCTGGACTCGAAGCGCGACTGGGGCCATGCCAAGGACTACGTGGAGGCCATGTGGCTCATGCTGCAGCAGCCCCAACCGGACGACTTCGTCATAGCCTCCGGGGAGACGCACAGTGTCCGGGAGTTCGTTGTGGCGGCTTTCAGGCACGTGGGGAAGGAGATTGTGTGGGAAGGGAGCGGAGTGGACGAGGTCGGGAAGGAGAAGGACACCGGAGTTGTCCGGGTTAAGATCAACCCCAGGTATTTCCGGCCCACGGAAGTGGTAAGTTGTTGGTCCTGGAGGTTTGAGTTTTTTGGGTTGATTGGGGTTTTAGGATTTGCTGTTGGGAGATGCGTCCAAGGCCAGGAGCAAGTTTAATTGGGCGCCGAAAGTGACGTTTCCTGAGCTGGTGAAGGATATGATGGAGGCGGATATTGAACTAATGAAGAGGAATCCTTTGGCTTAGTTTTACAATTTTTAGCACAACATTCCGTTTTCTATTTTTTTACTAGTCTTCCCAACTGCATATTGATTGTTTTATTCTTTGACACATAACTTATGTAAGTTGTTACGTGCTCGCATTGTAATTTATATGCAAATGGAAGTATTTTTATAAAGTATGTCCAAAGGAAATTGCTCGATTTAATCGTTGTAATGACTGAAATGTATGTGAATTTGTCTAAATAAAATTAACTTTGAAATTGTTTCTTTTTATTTTCTTCTAGTTTACCTGTCACAAAAATAAATAATAAAGTTGGACTTTGGAATTGTTGTTTTATTAAATCCTTTTCTTTCCAGATTTCTGTCCGAGAATATCGCAGTTAAAGTAGACTGTTATATTACTTACATGAATTAAACTAAAGAAAATGTAAGCTTAGAGAAAAAATAATGAACAGCAAAACAGCAGAAAATTAACAAAAACAGCAAAAAATTTCTAGTTATGCGCTTATGCATAACGTCATCTAATAACAAAATTTATAAGCTGTTTGAATTCGAAGAATAATACGAAGAAGACATGACAATGATTAACCGAACTATTAAAATAACTACACTCACATTATAAATTGAACAACAAATCCTTAAAGCTCTGTTAAAATTTATCAACGCGAATGGACCAATCAAATTACCTCAATTTGGTCACGTGATCAACTAATCACGCATTTAATTGCGGATTAAATTATAATGACGCTTTTATGAGTTGGTCGAAAAAAATCAGAAAGTGTTTCTATTTTTTATGTTAATGTAAGAAATACTCCCCAAAATCTGTTAACGTTTTTTCAGATATCTTGTATTGTTCATTGTTTAAAATTATATTTGTTTGACTAATGAACTAAGGATCTAAAAAAATTTGCGTACTTGCAAAACCTAAAAAAATACTTACATTTCACGTGAAGCGGACAACTCAAAAAAATGCGACAACCTGAAATTCGGTTAAAATTGTTCTCCTAAAAGGTATGAATGTAAATACGTGATGATTTTTTTGTGATCGACTTATTTAAAAAGTTATTGACTTCTAAAAGTTGACCAAATATTAAGCAGAACGTTCTTGTAAACTGTATTTCTAATTAAACAGTAAATAGTAAAAAATTTAAAATGGTGCTTTATACAGAAAATTCACTGTTCTTTTTAAATCTAAAATCAAATTTGAAATTTGAATTTTTTTTCGTGTAGAAAACCGGAAGTGAAGTTTCGAATCCGAATTTTAGTAACTTGGACCATTTTTTTTTAATTATTTTTATTTCAAAAAATAGCTTAAAGTAAATAGAATTTACACTGTAAGTCGCAAAATGGGATCTCTACTCGTTTAGGAGATACAGTACTTAATGTACGTGATAGGCCGGTTTAAGCAAGAAATTACGCGCTTTTGTGTACAGGGTGCTGCATTTTGGATGTCCGAATAGGGGAGCTCCGAAACTAAGAGATTTAGAGAAAAACGAGTGGTACCTTCTCCAGTCCGTTTTTTGAGAAAATAACTTTGGTCGAAACCGCATCCCGCTATCATCTTTTGTTTTTGACTTATAAACAAAAGTTGACATTTCAGCGAAATCTTTAAAAAATCATATCTTCCTTATTATAAAATATACACATTTGAAACAAAAACATTATACAGGCACTTTTTTACAGATAATTTGATAATGTTATCAACGATTTTTTTTAATCATTAATTTAGCTGCAATAACATAAAGTAGTATTTTTTTAAATAGGAATCACAGGCGGCTGTGATATTTTTGAAAAGCTTATTTTTTTCTGATTTGATATGTCTATTTGTGTAATACATTATTTTTAAATATTTAAAAAACAACAACATTTCGCTTTTTCTTTATAGTAGGCCATGAAAAAATTTTGGATTTTCAATTAAAACTATGAAAAATATATTACCCAACAAGTATTTATAATTTAATAATTTTTTAAAAACTAATTAATTCAAAAATAGCATAATAAATTATTATTAGATCAAATTTTTGAAATTAATAAAAATTATTTGTTTTTAGATTTAAAATGGCAAGCTTACTTATTGCTATTCTATTTTCTAATTAAACATGCAATGTCGGAAAAAGAAAAATCTTATTAATTGTGTGACTGCTTGTCAATGAAATTTTATTTTACAAAAAAATGTCAATCCAAACACCAATATCAAATCCCATCTGCTGTAAAAAAAATACATAACATTATCAACGTCACCTCCATTGCACTTCACTAAATCGTAAAAAGTGTTATCAAATGGTAGTGACACATCGTTTTCAATTTTCTGCACATTTCTTATGTAATTAAAATCTGCGATGATCGTATATTTGTTCAATTGAAAATATTTTTAACATAGCTATTTTTATATTTTCACATTTTTTACTTTAATAACCGTTCACAAAATTTCTAGATTATTCACACCTTTTATGTGAAATAATTTTTCCATGGCCAACTACTTTCAAATATTTTAAATATATTTTTTATCAAAAGTATATAATATCAAACTGTATTTATATTGTTTTTAGTTCAAAAAAAAAATAAGCTTTTCGAAAATGTCATAGCCAACTATGATTCCTATTTAAAAAAATACAACTTTATGTTATTACAGCTAAATGAATGATTAAAAAAAAATCGCTGATAATATTATTAAATTCTCTGTAAAAAAGTGCCTGTATAATGTCTTTATTTCAAATGTGTATGTTTTATAATAAGGAAGATATAATTTTTTTAAGATTTCGCTAACATGTCAACTTTTGTTTATAAGTCGAAAACAAAAGACGATAGCGAGATGCGGTTTTGACCAAAATTATTTTCTCAAAAAACGGACCCGAAAATGTGTCACTTGTTTTTCTCCAAACCTCTTAGTTTCGGAGATCCCCTATTCGGACATCCAAAGTGCAGCACCCTGTATTATCTCCTAAGCAAATAGAGATCCCATTTTGAGACTTATAGTGTAAAATCTATATATTATAAGCTATTATTTGAAATAAAAATAAATGAAAAAAAAAAACGGTCCAAGTTACTAAAATTCGGATTTGAAACTTCACTTCCGGTTTCCTACACAAAAAAAATTTCAAATTATAAATCGGATTTCAGAATCAAAAAGAACAAAGAATTTTCTATATAAAGCACTATTTTAATTATTTTGGTATGCATTAGTTTTTTGAATAAAAGCTTCCAAAAACTCTGTGACTCATATTTCGTCAATTTTTTAGAAGTCAATATCTTCACAAATAAGCCTCACACAAAAAAATCATTATGTACTTACAATTATGCTTTCTAGGAGAACAATTATCCTGAATATGACCGAATTTCAGGTTGTCAAATTTTTTTCGTTGTCCGCTTCACGTGAAATGCCCCTTATACTAGTTTTTTTACTGCATTTTTTGACCAGCACAGCATCTTCAAAAAAATACTGACCTAGTCAAAAGCCTCCAAAATGTAAAAATGTAAATCAATATGGATCCATATTTTAGTTTTCTTCTCAAGTTGTTCCAGTGTTTGCTGTTTTTTTATATTACTGTATCTGTATTTACTTTTTTATTTATCATAAGTAATTCATAATTGTAACTCAAAACTATAATGAGACATTATTTTACTTTTTAATTTACATGCATTACATGTAAATACAAAAAAATTAAAAAGTATCTCTACATCTGTTCGATTATTCATCGCACGCCAATAAAACCGCAACCTCGCTGTCATCTTTTTATCGTCAATAAACCTCTCGGAGTTTATTTATGGCAGTTGTAATATTCGCTAGAGGCGTGGCTACGACCGCCACGTGACTCAATCAGCGAATCAAACCTGAGCAACGTGTTTTGTGGGCGTTTCCAGCGCCAACTCGCAAGGTGTCGTCTTAAAATCGCTCGCGAGACCACCCGCGTCGCAGCTCACTCGATTGGCCCATCACAGAAATAGAAAACATTCGACAGTCGAAGCAATAATCCATCCACCAGTGGCGGCGCGCCAAAAATATTCCATTTTTAACCCCAAAATTAAATCACATATTTTCACACTCAAAATGATCTTAATTTAATCCAAAAACGCACTTTTCTCATAAAATTTCGTCAAAAAATGACCACATAAGATAGAAATTCTCTTGATAAAGCTTACATAAATCGAAGCAATTGACTGTTTTGTACTTTTAAGAACTCGTAAGGGTTGTAAAGGCATAAAACTAGCAAGAGCGAGTTTCAACAAATTATTTCTTTGTGAAAGTAAGTGACTTTTTTTAGGCAAAAAGGCAAAATTTTAAATCTTGTAAAGGGCTAGTATAATACGTAGAATGAGCCGCAGAATTCACTGGAATAAACCGTTTTGCTCTACAATTTTAAGTTTTTGAGTTACAATAATTTTTATAAATAACCCGGCGCATCCACCATTTTTCACAATAAAATATTATATAGAATGGGTTCTCGAGTAAGCTAGTGTTGCAAAAAGCTGGTATTATACGTAAAATGAGCCGCAGAATTCAATGGAACAAACCGTTTTGATCGACGGTTTTTAGTTTTAGAGTTACAAATTTTTTAGTAAAAAAAATTAAAATGCCTCTGTAGCCGAAACCGTTGTCCGGAGCGGCTCCGGGTTTTGCCGAGAAGATAGATAATTTCAAGCGCAAACTGATGTCTTTTTTAGTATTGCTCTTATAATTTTTATAACTTATAACTTTTCAAGCGGCAGTTACGGTGAAACTATGAGAGTTAGCAAAAAATTACAAAAACCATTAGAACTGGTTTAAAAAGCTCTACAAAGTGACAGGTTTTTTTCTCAGTGATAAAGCCAAAATTTTCATTGGCGATTAGTCGATAACAAATAATAATAATAATAATCATAATAATAATAATAATAATAATAATAATAATAATAATAATAATAATAATAATAATAATAATAATAATAATAATAATAATAATAATAATAATAATAATAATAAAGTTGTTTAAAAACATTCCGGCACGTTTCTCTTGATCTTTTACCTGTTATCGCCTTCACAGCCCTTATTTGTAAAATGCAGTTTTCTTCTACAGGCTGTTTTGTCTAAACCCCACATTAGAAGTATTGGGAGTTCTAATAATCATAGTCATCTGAAAATTTGTGTACAACCATAATCTTTTAGGTCCTGCTCAATGAAAATATTCTCAAAATAGCAGCACTTCCGGTTATACCGGAAGTCGTTATCAACTTTCTTATTTTAAATGGAATGCTATATTTTTTAATGCGTTTTTGAATTACTAGAGTTATTTTAAGGTAGTCTTTATAAGCTGTTCCTATACCTAAATTTAGCCGTTTACGAAATATTTATGGTTTTTAAATTTTTTTTGTATTTGCACCTTCCAGTTCAAAAATCGATAACTCTGCGATTTTTAAAAATTTGGAAATATTTTTGAGCTCATTTGAAAGAGGAAGCCTAGATCTTTCCTTTGGTGTTTTCAAATTTCTAAAAAAGAATAACAAACTCCAAATTTTTAAAATTAAGTTTGCAAAACTTTAAGCACCCATAACTCATTTTTTTCAAATGAAATGACAAAAGTTTTATTTCACTAGATGGTAGAGAATTTAATTCTGCTTCGATCTGTGTTTACATTCCCTATACTTATGTTTAATAGTTTTCAAGTTACAATACCTTTTTGTTGGGATTGAGAAATTCATTAGCCATAGGCCTTTTCTCATAGGTTGCCATGGAAACGAATGAGAAAATGTGAGAAATTAAAGTTTTTCAAACCAACACCCAATGAATTTATTTTGTTTTCACAGTCTGATAACACAATTTTGAACAGAATTTGTCGTTTAGGTTTAATCAGAAATGTTTTTATGGCAAACTATGCAAAAATAGCTGTGGTTAGTAAGAAATTTCCTAGAATAACAAAAAAACCAACATAACTTGAAAATTATCACAGATAGGTATAGGGAATGCTAATACAGATTGATGCAGAAAAAATTCTCCTATATCTAGTAGAATAAAAATCGGGACATCCCATTTGAAAAAATTAAGTTTTGGGTACTTGAAGTTGTCCAAACTTAACCTTAAAATTTTTTGGGTTTATTAACTTCAATTCCAATTTTGATCACACTGAACAACAGATATAGGCTTTCTCTTTCAATTCTCCAAACATGATTTCGAAATCTCTAAAACTAAGCGAGTTACCGATTTTTTAAGGGACAGGTGCAAATTCAAAAATTTTCAAAAATCCTAAATATCTAGAAAACGGTTAAACTTGGGTATAGGGAAAGCTAATAAAAACTCCCTTAAAATAACTCAACTAATCCAAAAACGCAGTGAAAAATTATAGCTTTCCATTTAAAGTAAGAAAGTTAATAGCGACTTCCGGTATAACCGGAAGTGCTGCCATCTTGAAAATATTTTCATTGAGCATAACTCAACGGATTATGCCCGAGTACCAACTCTCAGATAAATATCTTTATTAGTACTTTCAATACTTCTAATGTGGGGTTTAGACGGAACACCCTGTATTTGTGGTTTACCCCAAAAAAAAACGATTCCATATTTAACAATTGAATAAAAGTAGCCATGTTAAACATCTAGCAAGGTCTCTTGATTTAAATCATTGAGTCGATTTGAAGTAAAATACAGTTAGTTTTTTCCAAATTTAATTTTAGCGAGTAGTTTTTAGTCCATGATTGAATGTCTGTATAATTGTTCTCAGCTTCTGTAAGAATATCTGTAAGATTATTGACTGTAATAAGTAAACTCGTATCATCGGCATAAGTAATAATGTTGACAAAGCGATTATCAAATGTCGTTAATGTAAATAAGGAATAGCAGTGGTCCAAGTATGCTGCCCTGTGGAACACCTGATTTAATTTGTAGACCAGGTGAAACATATTTTATCTGGTCCTTTATAATAACGACTTTCTGAATTCTATCAGTGAGATAAGAATGTATCCAATTATATGCAACCCCTCTAATACCGCAGTTTTTGATTTTATTTAGCAAATTATCATGATTTACACAATCAAAAGCTTCTGATAAGTCTAAGAACATACCTAAAGAAATGTTTCCTTTGTCAATGTTATCATATATTTCCGAAACATACTTAAAAACAGCAGTAGATGTAGAGTGACTTGCGCTGAAACCATGCTGCTGTTTTGAAAAAAATCTTATTAACATCCAGAAAAGAAATTACTTTTTTATAGAAAACTTTTTTATTAAAAACTTGATAATTATTGGGTGATATTCATAAAAAGTAGTACATGCTTATACTTATATTTTTTTAAGTAGATGCTTACATCCATATTCATAGAATTATAAGTATTTACTTTTGTAGTAATAAGGAAATGCTAATACTTATGTAGTATTAGCATATACTTATAAAATCATAGAAACATAAGTATCTACTGCTGTCCATATTCATAAAACATAGTAGTTACTAACAGAAATTAGTATGTACTTATGAAATGACTATTAGACTTATGTTTCTGCAGAAAAATCAATTTACTAAAAGACGCTAAATTTGCCGTATCAAGAACTTCAAGAAACTTTAAAATTAGCCAAGAAAATGCGGTCGATCATAATTTCATATAAATGTAGCGGTTTTCAGCAGAAGTGTGCAATATTTAATGATCACGATGGACACACAAAAGCCGGTTTACCATTTTAAAAATTGTATTACGTTAATAGTCGGAAAACTGTCGGCTGTAAATAACAGAGCTCGGTAGGTTCAGATTTTTCAGATGATTTTTCGTCAATTTTAGTTCGTTTTGGCTGACTCCGGGCTCATCATAATCGAATAACGATATTTGGAAAACTTTTTTTAGAACTATGAAAAACCCGAGTGAATACGTAGTTAGAATTACAGATTTACCTGCAGATACAAACATTTTTTGTTAGAATATTTTATTAGAAAAAACGATTCTGTTTAGAATTCCTGGGGATTTTAGGCTATTTCCAAAATTCCGCCCATGAGCGCTAAACAAACTTTTTGAAGATGTTAACTCGAAAACAGTCGGTGTTAGTTAATAATACTAAGCTTGTTCGAATTTTTTAGGCGATTATTGGCCGATTTCGGCGTCAAAAAGTCGAAATAAAATTTGTAAAATTTTGGCCGGAAACTCTTAGAAAATCATAAAATGGTTATGTTTCATATTTCCAAGCTGGGCGACCTGGCACTCCAAAAATCTAGCTAAGAACTCCACAATGAGGCTGATTTACATTTTGAACATCAAAGTAAAAATAATTGTCGATATTTGACAAATCTGGCGGTAATCAAGCAGGCATATTAGTGGATACTTATATGATGTAAGTATTTGCTCATAAGAATAAGCATTTTTTTATGAATATGGATGCAAATATTTACTTTTAGGTTCAACTGATACTTGTAAGTATTTGCTTTCAAGTAGATACTAATTTTTACGAATATGACCCAATATACTAATTGGTCGATAGTTAGTCATTATAGTTATAGTTAGTCAAATAAACTCGAACGACTTCAACTAAGAGAATATTTTTTCTTGTCATTAAGTTTGAACAGTTTTATTGTTAATTGATTTATAAATATTAGTTGTAATTGGAAAAAGGTTGAGCCGCCCCTGAGTTGCAGATAAATAAGTAAATAGTAATGTTCTAGAAAATCGAGTGTTTATTTGTGAATGTGTGTGAACATTAAACGTTACACAAACACGGTCGCCGTTGCACAAAGCAGGCTGTGTCGGTCGGTGGTGTTTTACGAGCCGCCTTGTATACAAAAGCCAGCGGCGGAACACTGCTAGGGAATCCATCAAAAGGACGGATTGAAGTGACAGTCATTATGTTATTACAGGCGCGTTACATTTGATCTACGGACCGAATTATTACGATTCTTCGAAATAGAGACGGCCGTTTTTATCTGGTAGCGTTCCGACGCGGACCAGAAACAACAAACATCGACAGCTTTAAACATCATTACGGTGCTACCACATGTAGTTTATGTCTTTACGGTGCTTTGAATGCGAGATGCGGTCCGCTAGGACAAAACGTAAATCATCACTTTACAAACAAACTTATACACCAACTACTGTTTGGAGATAATATGAACAACTGCACATTAAACACTACTGCCTCACACACTTGCACAGTTGCAATCAAACGAGAATTTTAAATACGAAAATAACACTACATTCAATTGAAACGCAACAGCAAATGCTTGACAAATCAATTAATTTATCATCTCAATTTTTTCGTTTTGCTATAAATTAAATCAGTTTGGATACGGGGCTCTACGTTCACACTTTTCTGTGCAAAAATCTCAGGAATGTTTCTATTCTTCATTTTTTAGACGATTCAGACACTTTGTACAATTCCGATAAAATTTTAAAGTCGTTAGGTGCTGAATTTTAAAAACGTTCCCTAGTAGCACACTTATACAGGCTGTTTTGTCTAAACACCACATTAAAAGTATTGGGAGTTCTAATAATTATAGTCATCTGAAAATTTGTGTACAACTATAATCTTTTACGTCCTGCTCAATGAAAATATTCTCAAGATAGCAACACTTCCGGTTATACCGGAAGTCGCTATCAACTTCCTTATTTTAAATGGAATGCTATATTTTTTAATGCGTTTTTGAATTACTAGAGTTATTTTAAGGTAGTTTTCATAAGCTGTTCCTATACCTAAATTTAGCCGTTTACGAAATATTTATGGTTTTTTAAATTTTTTTGGATTTGCACTTTCCAGTTCAAAAATCGATAACTGCGATTTTTGAAAGAGGAAGCTTAGATCTTTCCTTTGGTGTTTTCAAATTTCTAAAAAAGAATAACAAACTCCAAATTTTTAAAATTAAGTTTGCAAAACTTTAAGCACCCATAACTCATTTTTTTCAAATGAAATGACTAAAGTTTTATTTCACTAGATGGTAGAGAATTTCATTCTGCTTCGATCTGTGTTAATATTCCCTATACTTATGTTTAATAGTTTTCAAGTTACAATACCTTTTTGTTGGGATTGAGAAATTCATTAGCCATAGGCCTTTTGTCATAGGTTGCCATGGAAACGAATGAAAAAAGGTGAGAAATTAAAGTTTTTCAAACCAACACCCAATGAATTTATTTTGTTTTCACAGTCTGATAACACAATTTTGAACAGAGTTTGTCGTTTAAGTTTAATCAGAAATGTTTTTATGGGAAACTATGCAAAAATAGCTGTGGTTAGTAAGAAATTTCCTACAATAACAAAAAAACCAACATAACTTGACAATTATCACAGATAGGTACAGGGAATGCTAATACAGATTGATGCAGAAAAAATTTTTCCTCCATCTAGTAGAATAAAAATTGGGACATCCCATTTGAAAAAATTAAGTTTTGGGTACTTGAAGTTGTCCAAACTTAACCTTAAAATTTTTGGGTTTATTAACTTCAATTCCAATTTTGATCACACTGAACAACAGATATAGCCTTTCTCTTTCAATTCTCCAAACATGATTTCGAAATCTCTAAAACTAAGCGAGTTACCGATTTTTTAAGGGACAGGTGCAAATTCAAAAATCCTAAATATCTCGAAAACGGTTAAACTTGGGTATAGGGAAAGCTAATAAAAACTCCCTTAAAATAACTCAACTAATCCAAAAACGCAGTGAAAAACATAGCTTTCCATTTAAAATAAGAAAGGTAATAGCGACTTCCGGTATAACCGGAAGTGCTGCCATCTTGAAAATATTTTCATTGAGCATAACTCAACGGATTATGCCTGAGTACCAACTCTCAGATAAATATCTTTATTAGAACTTTCAATACTTCTAATGTGGGGTTTAGACGGAACACCCTGTATAACCGAGATATAACCTTCCAATATAACCGCGCGCTCCCAAATATGACGCTTTTATAAGCTAACTGTTAGTTAACCACCTTATCCACCCGTTATCTACGCGCGGTTATGTTGCTGTTATATAACTCTTCTTATATTTCGGTTATATTGCGATTATGTGTCGTTATCTAACGTTTATCTACGCGTGGTTATATTTCGGTTATATAATAACCCTTACATCGCACTTATATTGCGGTTATGTTTCGTTAGCTAACCATTATATACGCGTGGTTATATTGGGGTTAAATAACTGCTTTTACATCTCGCTTATATTTCGGTTATGTTTCGTGATCTAAACTTTATATTGCGCTTATGTAACCATTCTTATATTTTTCTTCTATAACTTTTGCCTAATAAGATTTATTAAAAAAAATCAAAAGTTCATAGAACTAATGCAAATTTCAAATTAAAATATTAAATGTTTAGGATAAAAAATGTGTGCTTTTATCTAGTGTTGGGCGATTATGAATGATATAATCGAAATATTTCGATTATGTCTGAATAATCGATCATTCGATTATACTTTACAAAACATTCATAATCGAAATTCGCTTCATTCGTTTCGTTCCGAACACTTGTTTTTCGATTCGATGATATTTCGTTTATCAAATGATCGAATGAACAAGCTAACAACAATTAATCGTGATGGTAAACTGGGGAATAATCGAACTTGATAGTGATTTTTTTGTTATTATGTTGGTGGTCCATCGATTGTTTGAAGTTTGTGAAGTGACACATATGACAGTGAGAGCAAGAAATTTTTTAAAACAAAATTTATAAAAATTTTCGAGCGTTTAATTAAGGGGATAAAATAAGTGTAAGACCCAAATGCAATACAACGTTTTATCCACACCACAGTCAGACAATAAAGGCTAAATCAATATTTTTGAAAAATTTTATTTGACGTTTTGAAGTGACTTTTGTCGAATTAATTTTTATTCGGCCAATCACGAGACGATTTTTTCGTAAGACCTATAGGTTTTATTGGTATCATTAAACGTTTCCTAGTAGTGATATTATGACCTAATAAAAGATTAGTTGTGGATAAATAATACTTTTTTATTTAACACATTTTGTGTAATGTTGGAAAATAAAACTATTTATAATTTTTAAATTTATTTATTTATTTACAATGAGTCTTTTTTCAATATTTTCATTCCACTTATTCAAATTTATATTCCAATACTTATTTGTTGACCGCCTTAATTAATAATTTTATATTTCGTGAAGACACGCATGCGCACTGGACAATAATCGATCATTCGATTATTTTAAACGATTATTTCGATTCATTCGATTATTAAAATATATCGATTATGCCCAACACTACTTTTATCCAGCCTGTTTGGGGTGGACGACATCACTAATGCACAATAAATATTGTCCAGTGTTTTGTTGAGTTCTTGTTGAATGAAGATTTCCAAAAGAACTTATGCAAGAAAATGTTCGATGGCCAGAATAAATGAAACTACTTATACTAAGACCGAACATGCTGTAGGTGTAATAAGAAAGATAAGATGCCATCTTGCGGCAAAGCTTCTAACGTAGCTAACCCCTATTTGGTAGAAGTAATTATTGATTAATGATTACCAATTATACATCAGTTTAATGCAATGTTAGAAAACGCTGGTTTTCTGGAAATTTTCCTGGAAAAATTAGCCGGGTATTTCGTCAGTATTTTTGTGTTAACTTTTTGCTCCAAGGAACAAAAGTTGGTCAAATTGTAAACAAATTACAGTTATCAGAAACTAAAGTATTTCTTTCTTCAAAAATCTAATTTTTACTGTTGTCTTCATTTTAAAAATGTGATTCTAAATGCACAAAGTGTTCAAATGTCGCCATTGCTACTTGACTACCATTGTTAGCTGAATTTGTTTTCGTAAGACCTATAGGTTTTATTGGTATCATTAAACGTTTCCTAGTAGTGATATTATGACCTAATAAAAGATTAGTTGTGGATAAATAATACTTTTTTATTTAACACATTTTGTGTAATGTTGGAAAATAAAACTATTTATAATTTTTAAATTTATTTATTTATTTACAATGAGTCTTTTTTCAATATTTTCATTCCACTTATTCAAATTTATATTCCAATACTTATTTGTTGACCGCCTTAATTAATAATTTTATATTTCGTGAAGACACGCATGCGCACTGGACAATAATCGATCATTCGATTATTTTAAACGATTATTTCGATTCATTCGATTATTAAAATATATCGATTATGCCCAACACTACTTTTATCCAGCCTGTTTGGGGTGGACGACATCACTAATGCACAATAAATATTGTCCAGTGTTTTGTTGAGTTCTTGTTGAATGAAGATTTCCAAAAGAACTTATGCAAGAAAATGTTCGATGGCCAGAATAAATGAAACTACTTATACTAAGACCGAACATGCTGTAGGTGTAATAAGAAAGATAAGATGCCATCTTGCGGCAAAGCTTCTAACGTAGCTAACCCCTATTTGGTAGAAGTAATTATTGATTAATGATTACCAATTATACATCAGTTTAATGCAATGTTAGAAAACGCTGGTTTTCTGGAAATTTTCCTGGAAAAATTAGCCGGGTATTTCGTCAGTATTTTTGTGTTAACTTTTTGCTCCAAGGAACAAAAGTTGGTCAAATTGTAAACAAATTACAGTTATCAGAAACTAAAGTATTTCTTTCTTCAAAAATCTAATTTTTACTGTTGTCTTCATTTTAAAAATGTGATTCTAAATGCACAAAGTGTTCAAATGTCGCCATTGCTACTTGACTACCATTGTTAGCTGAATTTGTTTTCGGTTCGGCAAAAGTTTAATATAGATGCATTTGCAAAATTGAATTCTGTTTGTATTGGTTTGGATTATCTACACTTAATAATTTTTTCCTTTTCCTGCTACAATACCTTCTAAAATTTTAGCTTAACATTGTAGGATTAAAGGGTCGACAGGTAGAAAGTGAGAACATACTTACGAGTAAATAGAGTAAATAGAATTTATTCTTGGAAAAATTTGCTTTAGTTTTGACAAATTCATTAGCTTTTTCAGTTTTCAATTAAGTATAAATTAAATTTGTACTCTACTTCCATGTTAAACAATAAAATATGGATGACACGATTCACGTGGTTGTAGAAGTAATGAATAAAGAAAAGGCAATGATCACTGTTGAATGCACGTTATCACCAACAAACTAGAGAATTTTCAACCATATAACCAAAAACTTCTTAGATCACTTATTTTGTTTTGTTATTATTATTATAAAAAGCCGGCGACATATTAAATATAACTGTAACATAACCATGCTCAGATCACCGATATGTGAACTAAATCTAGCCTACGCTATGTTGTATCACATACATAACAGTTATATAACCGTCACATAACCTTTGTTGTATACGCCTGACATAATCATGGTTAGATAACTGATGTATATACTGTATCTAGCATGGGCCATATTGCTTAAGAAACATAACGGTTATCTAACCGTAATATAACCATGGTTATATAAGCTAAACATAACCATGGTTAGATGACCGTTATTTAAGCTGAGTCTAACATAACCCATGGTTAGATTTGTGTATTGCGGTTACATAACGTTATATAACCGAAAGATAACTCAGTAAAATTGTGAGACTAGGGTTGAAAAAACTACTAGGGTAGTACAAAAAAAAAGTACGCAGTCGTGGTGTTTATTATAAAAGTAGTTATGAATAAAAAAATTAGGTTTACCTTATTATTAGAATTTTTACACATATTTTTACACTAATAATAATTAGAGTCTAAAAAGTTCATAGTGATTGGCTTTTCACCATCCAATGACGGACTTTAACAGACCAATCATACCCAAAAATAAAATTTTTCGGTGAATCAAGAATCAAAAATGGCTGGTTTTCTCCACAAAAATTACAATTAGAATAAAATTTCACAATTAATATTGTACATAAATCGGACTACAAACTCGTTAATACAATAAAAAATTACATCCATTTGTTTATTTCGAGTTATCAGTACACTTTTAGCCAAAAACGCCATAGTTTAACGAGATTTTGAAAAATTACTACAATATTAGGTTCTTAAGATGCAAAACACCTCGAAAAAAAGTTTTTCGGTAATGTTTTTTGCAAATTATCAACATTGGGTGAAAACTCAAACTATTTTGCCACTTTTTTCACCCAGAAACGCCATTATTGCGCAAAAATTTGTGAAAAATATTTGAAAAATTGTGATCAGAACCAATTTTTCATCTACATAGACTCAATTATTTGGCACCATTTTGTCAGAAATTACCAAAAATTACCGAATTCACGTTCTGAGCTAAAAACTAAAATAAAACATTTTTATTAATTCAAACTTTGAAAATGAAAATTTTGAGCAAAAGTCGCTTAAAAAATGAAAATTATGACAAAACGACCAAGTGTGTAAAAGAAGTGCTTTCTCAGTGTCTAGACATTTTTTTCCAATGTCGTTTCCTCAGTTTTGCGTTTTATGCACAAATTCCCTTTTTGACAGAAGTAGATTTTAGGAAAGAATTGTGAATGTAAATGTAAGACAAGAAGATTGAACAAAACAGAAAGAAGAGAGAAGGAAGAGGAAAGAAGGTAGGAAATAGAAGACAAAGGGTAAAAAAGACAATAATGATAGAGGATATTGATAATTCCTTGCCAGTAGAGAATCAATTGAGAAGGTAGATAAAGGATTGAAAATAGTTATTTATTTAACGAGTTTGAGTGTAAATCGGGTTTTTATTTCACGGTGGATTTTTAAACGTCTAGTGTTTATTTCACCACGAGGTGAATTAAATGAACCGATTTACATGAAAACGAGTTGGATACAACATTTTATTCTTCGAATTAGCTCAACAAGGCTTAAAATTGCTTTAAATTTACTAAAAATAATCTGACATTTCGTATTGACAGTTGTCAAAATTTCCTTACACAGGAGAAAAACCGTAAATTTTGACAATGACGAAGAATAAAAATAAATAGGGGTTGTCATTTAAAATAAGCAAAATAAAAAGCTCTAAAGTTTTAAAAGTTTGGAAATAAATTGTAAACACCCTGTAGTAAATCAAATCAATCAAACTTAATTAATAAGTCTGTTGGACTTTGTTTACCACTTACATACTAATAATGTCATCAAAAAAGCACTGTTTCTATTTTTTATTAATTTTTAAAACTGAAGATGTAAAACCGATTTTTTTTTTTATTTTTTTTAACAGTAATCCCTGAACCAATTTGAAAAAAATTTAGGGACATGTAAGAAGCTAAGAAGGTATCACAATGATCACAAAACAATAATGGCATGCCATTAAAAACATTTATTTTTATGACGTCATACTTTTTGGGACCCTCTGTATAATCAAAAATATTTTCTTAAAATGTGTCCTAGAGTATCAATAACATCTACAAAATATCAAAAGATTAACTTTAATAATAACTGAGCTACAGAAGACGGGAGCTGGGCTGGACCACCCTGTAGAATATAGAATAGAAGATAAAAAATAAAGATAATAAAGAAGAGAAAGAATAAAAGCTAAACTGAAAAGGAGGAACAGGAAACTGTGACTGAAAATAGAGCAAATGAGAAAAAAAATCCGGACGTAGGAACTTTTATTCTTATTTTTAATTAAATTCTATAGTATTTTTTAGTTGATTGTATTGTATTTCGTTTTTGTTTGATTGAAATAAATATCATTTTCTTTTGTGTATTACTCTTTATTAATATTTAAAACTGGAATACCTGTTTATTATCTGTGGTACATAATAATTATTTTGGTTTTCTTTTTATTCTTGGTAAGTTCTATCCCAAAAATTGCTTTTCCAAATCTCAAACATCTCGAATAAGGACTCAGGATTTTCAGGAAATTTTATAGTGATGCAAAATGTCTTTAAAGAAAATATGCAAATATATTTGGTAACATTTTTTTACGGAATAATTAACAGGCAGGCCCTAATGAGTTTTAAGTTGTTGAATTATTGGAAAACAATATCACAAAGGGCATTAATCCAGTCATTATGTGTGTTTTTTTACAATTACGAGCACTTTTATTAAAACTAATTGTGCTTTCTTTATCGAAAAACATTTCTGCAAGTCCTTTCCACTCGTTTCACAATCCACTGACCGCCATAAACCGTTGTTTGAAGTTTCCGTGTTTTATTTAGAACACACCCCCACAAATCTTTTTATATTATTTACAGTAATTTACCTCGTTTCGTATTTGTGTAAATAGCAGTATTTCTTGAGCTGACATTTATTCGTGGTTCATAAAACGGTATTAATACATTCCCGCTCGTTCCTGGATATTTAAAAAAAACATTTTTTTTCTTCGTTCCGGCCTCCATAAACATATGTTGCGTTCCTGTTAACAACCGTAAAATATAAATTCACAAAATTTATTTGTGTCTCTTTGACGCTCAAAACAGCACAAATAATTCATCGAGATGTTATTATTTTCTTCATGGACCACACACGCACGCAGTTACTCGACTTTGTTGACAACTGTAATGTGGTATTTTGCTGCTTGCCGTTAACGTCGACCGTAAAAATGTAAGAGGTGAGAAATGGATGCGAAATCTGCGATTTCCTGCTACATCACAGACTTGAGCGAGTTTAAGCTCAATTTTACATAAATAGCTTCCCAACAAAACAATTTAGCGATTTATCGAAACAAGTTATCAAAACTTGACAAACTTTCGATCGTTGTGTTGTTAATAAAGAGCAGAGCTGCTTAAATTTTCGCAGTTTCATGAGCCTGATTGATTTAGTTGGATTTAATGCTTGTTCAAAATGCAGTTATGTACACGGATTGTAAATTTAAATAATTCGAACTGAATACGACTTTTGCAAAAATCTTTTTTTTATGAAAATATTTGTTGTAATCTTATTTCTCAACTTATATTAACAATTTAACAAAAAAATTTTTTTTCATTTATGGCAACTTACTGTGAAAACATGTTATTTCATATTTTTGTTCTCTCACTCTGTTTAGATGAGCCAGGTCAGGTTAGGTCAGATGAGGTCATGTTAGAGCATGTTTTTGCTTAACAAGATGTAACTTAAAAAAAATATATAATAAATGTTTTTTAAAAAAACTTTTATTTCAAAGATGCACTAAAAAGTAAAAAATAATGTATTTCAATCACAGGAGAATATTTTTTCTTACAAGTTAAAATTCTAAAATTTATAAAAGCTTTGGGAGTTGTCAACTGAACAAAGTAATTCTGTAATGACGTAGTTTTATATAATAAAACCTTTTTTTAAAAAACACTTTTTTATATATTTTTATTTTTTGCTTTTTAGTCTTTATTTATTGCATAGATTTATTGTTACTACACTGTGCATCTACCGTGACGTCCAAATGACCAACATACCGTCTACCATTCCTACGGTATGTCCAAATCGAGAACCCCTTTGTGAACATAACCTAAAATTTTAAAACCCCATTTAACACCTTTAGGGGGTAATTAACTATATAGAACTGCATTGTCACGCAGATTACGTAAGCATGTTAAATTTCATTTCATTGCGACTACAGGAACCCTCTCAAATTTACAAATCGAGAACCCCTTTGTAAATATAACCTAAAACTTCAAAACCCCATTTAACCCCTTTAGGGGGTATTTAACTACATGGGATTGCATTGTCACGCAGATTAAGTAAGTATGCAAAATTTCAATTCAGTGGGACAACGGGAACCCTATCAAATTTGGCTCTGAAAAAATAACCGACAGACAGATAACATTGTGAGTTAAATAACAGATTTTAATAATAAAATAGCTTAATTTTTGCTGTTTTTGGAATTCTCTAGTCAGAAACGCAATTATTCTACGTATTTTCATTAAAATAAGCTGAAAAATCATTAAAATATGTCGAAATTTGTGTACTTTTTGCACTTTATTACAAAGTTTTGGGCTAAAAATTCAGTCTTTTTCCGAGAGAGTATCCAAAAATCTGCCGAAAAATCACCAAATTGACACTAAAATTGTTAAAAGCTCACTTCTTTTCAAAATAGAACCGAAATCTAGTCGAACTTTGATAAGTCTACATTTAATAGCACGAAAGCTGTTGGGTGTCGCTGTCGCTTAACTTGTGGGTCTCGGAGGGAAAAGAATAACCTCAGTTTTGCAGAGTTGTAGACAATGATTTAATATTTTAATATTATTAATATTATTTAATAATAAAAGAATTGAATGGAATGGAGCAGAATCTGATATTAGTAATTATGTCCTGGTTTTTGATTTTCTTTGCTTGGTGACCTTATTAGAGTGTACAGGATTTTCTTTGATAAGTTCTATCCTACAAATCGCTTTTCAAAAACGCAAACATTTCGAATAAGAACTCAAAAATCCTTGAAACATAAAGAGGTTAACATAGAGTTATGTTCGGAACTGTTTTCTGATTTCTTTTGACTGAGAAAACAGAAAAGAAAGGGAAAGTACAGGAAACAGAAAGAAGTTAGTAAATAAAGAAAAACAGGGATGACAGAAGTAATTTAAGAAGGAATTGTGAATGTAAGACAAGCAGACTGAACAAAAAAGTAAGAAGAGAGAAGGAAGAGAAAATAAGATAGGATAGAGAACAGCGATTCGCAAAAGCAAGAACAGGAAAGAAAGTGAAAAAAGAAAAAAGAAAATAAGAAAAATGATAAAAGATATTGTAAACACCTTGACAGTGGAGAATAAAAGGTAGATAAATAATAGAGAAATCTATTTGCCAATACCAACCCAATTTCCGATAGAGAATAGAACGTAGAAGAGAGAATAGAATATAGAAAATAAAGATATTATGGAAGAGAAAAGATAAAAGCTAAACTGCAAAAGAGGAACAGGAAATAGAAAGAAAGTTGGAAATAGACTATACAAGACAGAGAAGACTGAAAATAGACCAATGAGAAAAAAAATCCGGACGTAGAAAATTTAACTATTTTTATTTGTAATTAAACTTGTATTGAAGTATTCTTTAGTTGATATTTATTGCATTTTGTTTTGTTTAATTGAAATAAATATCATTTTGTTTTTCTTTCTTTTAATATTTAAAACTGGGACACTGGTAAATATACTTATTTGCTATCTGATTTCTTTTGACCTGACCTGACCTGACCTGACCTGACCTGACCTGACCTGAAACACGCGTTTTTTATATTTAGACGAATGCCCAAATACCATTTCTCTTGGTTATAACTTCGAAAATGACATTTTTATATTCAACCCTCTTGGGGGTGGAACTTTCAAAATCCAGAAACACGTCTTTTTTCATTTTTAACCGAAAGATCAAATAGCATTTTTCATTAATATAGCATCAAAAATGACGATTTTTTATGTTTAACCTTCTTTTGGGGGTGGAATTTCTAACAATAATAAAATACCTAATTCTTTATTTTTTACCGGATGCCCAAATACCAATTTTTATAAATATAAGTTCAAAAATTACGGATTTTTATATTTAACCCCCTTAGGGGTGGAAATTCCAAACGTTCTTAAACACACGTTTTCCATCTTTAACCGAAAGCTCAAGTACCATTTGCATGGATACAATTTAAAAATTACGGATTTTTATAGAAATTCTAACCCGTGTTCAACCCCCTTGGGGTTGGTATTTCCAACTAAAACACGTGTTTCTTCACTTTTCACTGAAAGCCCAAATACCAGCTTCAATTAATGTAAATTCAAAAGTTACGAATATTTATACAAATTTTATTACGCCATTTAATCCTCTTAGGGGTTGAGTTTCCAAAAATCCTGAAACACGTCTTTCTTTATTTTTAACCGAAAGCCCAAATACTAATTTTCAAAGATATAACTTAAAAAATGACGGATTTTAACACCCTATTTAACCCTCTTAGGGGGTGATTTTCCAAAAATCCTTTCTTAGTACACCCCTACGTTACAAAAGCCGTCTAGGCTGTGCGTTGATTTGTCAGTCAGGCCAAGCAATTTTATATACAGTGTTTTCATTTCAAAAGAAACCAATCTCAATAACTTTTGACATTGAGCAAATCAATTTTTAAGCAAAAAGAGGTCGATTAGGATTGCGAGGGGGAAGTTCAAAACCAACATTAATTACATTTTAGGTTTCATCCCTTAATCGCTAGCTACCCCTACTTTAAAATTTTAAATGGCACCCCCTACTTTTTCAAACATTTTCGGAAAGGGAAAAAATTTGCGGATCGAACTGTCAAAGAAAGAAATTTTGTTGTCTATTCGTTTCTTAGTTAAGGGTGGTTTTATTTTTGAAATTTTTAATCCTAGTAGCCATTGATTGAAGGCCAATTTAATTTAAATAAAAAATTTATCGATTAGAGATGCAATGAGAGAGTTTAAATCCAACATTAGTTACATTTTAGGTTTCATCCCTTAGTCGCTAGCCACCCCTAATTTAAAATTTTAAATGGCACCTCCTACTTTTTGGAACATTTTCGGAAAGGGAACAAATTAGCGTATCTAACTATCAAAAAAATATTTTTCTATTCGTTTTTTAGTTAGGGGTGGTTTTATATTTAAAATTTTTAGTTATAGTGGCTTTTCATTTGAAGCAATTTTATTTAAATAAAAAGTCGGTATGTTGTTTTGGATTGCACTGGGAGAGCTCTAAACCAACATAAAATACGTTTTAAGTTCCATCCCTTAGTCGCTAACCACCATTACTTTAAAATTTGTAACAGCACCCCCAACATTTTGAAACATTTTATGTTGGTTTTGAACTCAAAAACGAATCGAAAAAATTTCTGCTTTTACAGTTAGATAAGCTTTTTATCCCCATTCCAAAAATATTTAAATAGTTGGGGGTGCTATTTCAAATTCTAAAGTAAGGATGATTTGAAATTTGGGGATGAAATGTAAAATGTACTTTATCTTGAATTTGAACTATTTCATTGTACCTCTTATTGACAAATTTCTTATTTAAATTAAATTGGCTTCAAATCAAAGGCTACTAGGACTATAAATTTCAAAAATAAAACCGCCCCTAACTAAAAAACGAATCAATAAAAATTTTTTTTTGCCTGTTAGAAACAATCATTTGTTCCCTTTCCGAAAATGTTTAAAAAAAATAAGGGGTGCTATTTAAAATTTTAAAGTAGGGGTGGCTAGCGAATAGGGGATGAAACCTAAAATGTAAGTAATGTTAGTATTAACTCTCTCATCGCATCTATAACCGACAATTTTTTATTTAAATTAAATTGGCTTCAAATCAAAGGCTACTAGGATTAAAAATTTCAAAAATAAATCCACCCTTAACTAAAAAACGAATCAACAAAAAAATTTTTTTCTTTGACAGTTATCCTAATCGACCTGTTTTTGCTTAAAAATAGATTTGATCAATGTCAAAAGTTATTGAGACTGGCTCCTTTTGAAATGAAAGCACTGTATATAGATTTTTAAGATAATTCTCTGTATTATTTCGTAATTTATAAAAATAACATTTGTAGGAACATCCGTGTTTGTTAAAGCCTCATTACACGGAAGTGTCCAGATTTTTTAAATGTTTACCCACTTCCACCCTCCAATCAAAATATAATAAGGCAACGCGCTCCATTTAGCAAAGTATAAAACAACAAACGAATAAGCTCTTAATGATGACACATTACTTATTTACTCAGTGTTTAACGACAAACTAAGCCTATTTATTGCGCCGATGTTTACAAATTGTCACAGATATTATATCGGATAGACCAATGTTTAGTCAGGCTGCAGTAGACTGGAGGGCGTCTCCTAGTGGTGGGGATTCACCCGACTTAAGCCAAGATGTATTAGCCGAAATTTAGTCCAATGTCCTTCCACTCACTCACTCAATAAACGCGATGTACTCCCTACAACAGTTCGATTCTTGCTACTGTGACCAGTTCAACCCCTTAGTGGCCCAGCGCCTTTTCAACCCCTATTTTCCCCACTTGTGGTTCCCGCTACCGGTCAAGTTGCAACAACCCCGTCCAGAGAAACCACCCTATTCGTATATCGCCCTCATAGCCATGGCTATCAGCTCAGCGCCCAAGGAGAGGCTCACGTTGAGTGGGATCTACAGGTTCATCATGGATAATTTTCCATACTACAGAGAGAATAAGCAAGGATGGCAGAATTCAATTCGGCATAATTTGAGTTTGAATGACTGTTTTGTTAAAGTGCCAAGGGATAAAGTGTCACCTGGGGGGCCCGAGCAAGCGGGGGGGAAAGGGAGTTATTGGATGTTGGACCCGAAAGCTGCAAATATGTTCGAAAAAGGGAACTACAGGAGGAGGAAGACAAGGAGGCAGAGGGTTGCTGATTGTACGGCGAATTTGTACCAGGTAATTGTTCAAAAACACAAGAAAAAATTGTTGCTGTTTCAGATGTGTTTCTAAAATATTTTGCAGTTTCTTTTCAATTTTTTTCTCAAATTAATAAAAAAGTATTCATATACTTAATGATTTTTCCAACTTGACATTAAATTACCCAGTTTATTAAAATTAATACACGGTCTCGGATGTCTCGATATCTTTCTGTGCCGCTGTACTTCTAAAAAACAGTTACACAAGGCCATTAAAAAATTAAAACGTTTTCTTTATTAGTATACAGGGTTCGCAAAAATAGAAAACTAAGCATGGAACCGCCTATTTTACGAATAAAAAAAATATATAAAAAAATGTTTTTTAAAAAAAGCTTTTATTTAAAAGATGCACTAAAAAGTAAAAAATAATATATTTCAATCATAGGAGAATATTTTTGCTTACAGGTTAAAATTCTAAAATTTATAAAATCTTTAGGAGTTATAAAACTACGGCATTACAGAAATACTTTGTTTAGTTGACAACTCCCAAAGCTTTTATAAATTTTAGAATTTTAACCTGTAAGAAAAAATATTCTCCTGTGATTGAAATACATTATTTTTTACTTTTTAGTGCATCTTTTAATAAAAGCTTTTTTTTAAAAACATTTTTTTATATATTTTTATTTTTTGCTTTTTAGTCTTTATTTATTGTTATTACACTGTGCATCTACAGTGACGTCTAAATGGCCAACATATATATAAGTTACGGTATGTACAAATCGAGAACCCTTTTGTAAACATAACCTAAAATTTTAAATCCCCATTTAACACCTTTAGGGGGTAATTAGGTAACATACCTTGTATGTATTTATGTTAATACATTGATATATTACTTAAGTTTGAAAAATTTTTTTTCGACTTTCATCAATTTTTGTAAAAAAAATCTGACCTTTGCTTATAATTCTTAGTTTCTCTTTAAATAATAAAACTTAATCATGATTTTGTAACGGTTAATTAGAATTGTAAAGTAAATACACTGAAAAATAGTGAATTTTTAGAACATAGTCTTTTGCTTCTATCTGTTATATCGCTTGGAAGTCATTTATGTTTTACTTATTTTTTTGAATTTTTGAAAGAAAATGAAAGAAATAATTAAATTGGCAACTATGAATGTAGGTATAGGCAAAAAATATACTCAACAGTGACATACCTTGTATGTATTTATGAGAAAGTGTTTATACATTGATATATTACTTAAGTTTCAAAAATTTTTTTCGACTTTCATCAATTTTTGTAAAAAAATCTGACCTTTGCTTATAATTCTTAGTTTCTCTTTAAATAATAAAACTTAATCATGATTTTGTAACGGTTAACTAGAATTGTAAAGTAAGTACACTGAAAAATAGTGAATTTTTAGAACATAGTCTTTTGCTTCTATCTGTTATATCGCTTGGAAGTCATTTATGTTTTACTTATTTTTTTGAATTTTTGAAAGAAAATGAAAGAAATAACTAAATTGGCAACTATGAATGTAGATATAGACAAAAAATATACTCATCAGTGACATACCTTGTATGTATTTATGAGAAAGTGTTAATACATTGATATATTACTTAAGTTTCAAAAATTTTTTTCGACTTTCATCAATTTTTGTAAAAAAATCTGACCTTTGCTTATAATTCTTAGTTTCTCTTTAAATAATAAAACTTAATCATGATGTTGTAACGGTTAACTAGAATTGTAAAGTAAATACACTGAAAAATAGTGAATTTTTAGAACATAGTCTTTTGCTTCTATCTGTTATATCGCTTGGAAGTCATTTATGTTTTACTTATTTTTTTGAATTTTTGAAAGAAAATGAAAGAAATAATTAAATTGGCAACTATGAATGTAGATATAGACAAAAAATATACTCATCAGTGACATACCTTGTATGTATTTATGAGAAAGTGTTAATACATTGATATATTACTTAAGTTTCAAAAATTTTTTTCGACTTTCATCAATTTTTGTAAAAAAATCTGACCTTTGCTTATAATTCTTAGTTTCTCTTTAAATAATAAAACTTAATCATGATTTTGTAACGGTTAACTAGAATTGTAAAGTAAATACACTGAAAAATAGTGAATTTTTAGAACATAGTTTTTTGCTTCTATCTGTTATATCGCTTGGAAGTCATTTATGTTTTACTTATTTTTTTGAATTTTTGAAAGAAAATGAAAGAAATAATTAAATTGGCAACTATGAATGTAGGTATAGACAAAAAATATACTCATCAGTGACATACCTTGTATGTATTTATGAGAAAGTGTTAATACATTGATATATTACTTAAGTTTCAAAAATTTTTTTCGACTTTCATCAATTTTTGTAAAAAAATCTGACCTTTGCTTATAATTCTTAGTTTCTCTTTAAATAATAAAACTTAATCATGATTTTGTAACGGTTAACTAGAATTGTAAAGTAAATACACTGAAAAATAGTGAATTTTTAGAACATAGTTTTTTGCTTCTATCTGTTATATCGCTTGGAAGTCATTTATGTTTTACTTATTTTTTTGAATTTTTGAAAGAAAATGAAAGAAATAATTAAATTGGCAACTATGAATGTAGGTATAGACAAGAAATATACTCAACAGTGACATACCTTGTATGTATTTATGAGAAAGTGTTAATACATTGATATATTACTTAAGTTTCAAAAAATTTTTTTCGACTTTCATCAATTTTTGTAAAAAAATCTGACCTTTGCTTATAATTCTTAGTTTCTCTTTAAATAATAAAACTTAATCATGATTTTGTAACGGTTAACTAGAATTGTAAAGTAAATACACTGAAAAATAGTGAATTTTTAGAACATAGTGTTTTGTTTCTATCTGTTATATCGCTTGGAAGTCATTTATGTTTTACTTATTTTTTTGAATTTTTGAAAGAAAATGAAAGAAATAATTAAATTGGCAACTATGAATGTAGGTATAGATAAAAAATATACTCATCAGTGACATACCTTGTATGTATTTATGAGAAAGTGTTAATACATTGATATATTATTTAAGTTTCAAAAATTTTTTTTCGACTTTCATCAATTTTTGTAAAAAAATCTGACCTTTGCTTATAATTCTTAGTTTCTCTTTAAATAATAAAACTTAATCATGATTTTGTAACGGTTAACTAGAATTGTAAAGTAAATACACTGAAAAATAGTGAATTTTTAGAACATAGTCTTTTGCTTCTATCTGTTATATCGCTTGGAAGTCATTTATGTTTTACTTATTTTTTTGAATTTTTGAAAGAAAATGAAAGAAATAATTAAATTGGCAACTATGAATGTAGGTATAGACAAAAAATATACTCATCAGTGACATACCTTGTATGTATTTATGAGAAAGTGTTAATACATTGATATATTACTTAAGTTTCAAAAATTTTTTTCGACTTTCATCAATTTTTGTAAAAAAATCTGACCTTTGCTTATAATTCTTAGTTTCTCTTTAAATAATAAAACTTAATCATGATTTTGTAACGGTTAACTAGAATTGTAAAGTAAATACACTGAAAAATAGTGAATTTTTAGAACATAGTTTTTTGCTTCTATCTGTTATATCGCTTGGAAGTCATTTATGTTTTACTTATTTTTTTGAATTTTTGAAAGAAAATGAAAGAAATAATTAAATTGGCAACTATGAATGTAGGTATAGACAAAAAATATACTCAACAGTGACATACCTTGTATGTATTTATGAGAAAGTGTTAATACATTGATATATTACTTAAGTTTCAAAAAATTTTTTTCGACTTTCATCAATTTTTGTAAAAAAATCTGACCTTTGCTTATAATTCTTAGTTTCTCTTTAAATAATAAAACTTAATCATGATTTTGTAACGGTTAACTAGAATTGTAAAGTAAATACACTGAAAAATAGTGAATTTTTAGAACATAGTGTTTTGTTTCTATCTGTTATATCGCTTGGAAGTCATTTATGTTTTACTTATTTTTTTGAATTTTTGAAAGAAAATGAAAGAAATAATTAAATTGGCAACTATGAATGTAGGTATAGATAAAAAATATACTCATCAGTGACATACCTTGTATGTATTTATGAGAAAGTGTTAATACATTGATATATTATTTAAGTTTCAAAAATTTTTTTTCGACTTTCATCAATTTTTGTAAAAAAATCTGACCTTTGCTTATAATTCTTAGTTTCTCTTTAAATAATAAAACTTAATCATGATTTTGTAACGGTTAATTAGAATTGTAAAGTAAATACACTGAAAAATAGTGAATTTTTAGAACATAGTCTTTTGCTTCTATCTGTTATATCGCTTGGAAGTCATTTATGTTTTACTTATTTTTTTGAATTTTTGAAAGAAAATGAAAGAAATAATTAAATTGGCAACTATGAATGTAGGTATAGACAAAAAATATACTCATCAGTGACATACCTTGTATGTATTTATGAGAAAGTGTTAATACATTGATATATTATTTAAGTTTCAAAAATTTTTTTTCGACTTTCATCAATTTTTGTAAAAAAATCTGACCTTTGCTTATAATTCTTAGTTTCTCTTTAAATAATAAAACTTAATCATGATTTTGTAACGGTTAATTAGAATTGTAAAGTAAATACACTGAAAAATAGTGAATTTTTAGAACATAGTCTTTTGCTTCTATCTGTTATATCGCTTGGAAGTCATTTATGTTTTACTTATTTTTTTGAATTTTTGAAAGAAAATGAAAGAAATAATTAAATTGGCAACTATGAATGTAGGTATAGACAAAAAATATACTCATCAGTGACATACCTTGTATGTATTTATGAGAAAGTGTTAATACATTGATATATTATTTAAGTTTCAAAAATTTTTTTTCGACTTTCATCAATTTTTGTAAAAAAATCTGACCTTTGCTTATAATTCTTAGTTTCTCTTTAAATAATAAAACTTAATCATGATTTTGTAACGGTTAATTAGAATTGTAAAGTAAATACACTGAAAAATAGTGAATTTTTAGAACATAGTCTTTTGCTTCTATCTGTTATATCGCTTGGAAGTCATTTATGTTTTACTTATTTTTTTGAATTTTTGAAAGAAAATGAAAGAAATAATTAAATTGGCAACTATGAATGTAGGTATAGACAAAAAATATACTCATCAGTGACATACCTTGTATGTATTTATGAGAAAGTGTTAATACATTGATATATTACTTAAGTTTCAAAAATTTTTTTCGACTTTCATCAATTTTTGTAAAAAAATCTGACCTTTGCTTATAATTCTTAGTTTCTCTTTAAATAATAAAACTCAATCATGATTTTGTAACGGTTAACTAGAATTGTAAAGTAAATACACTGAAAAATAGTGAATTTTTAGAACATAGTCTTTTGCTTCTATCTGTTATATCGCTTGGAAGTCATTTATGTTTTACTTATTTTTTTGAATTTTTGAAAGAAAATGAAAGAAATAATTAAATTGGAAACTATGAATGTAGGTATAGACAGAAAATATACTCATCAGTGACTTAAATTCTGGGAAAAAAGAGTAGAAATATTATTACTTTATTGTGTGCTTATAGTTTTCAGCAATTTAGGATTTGCAAAATTACATCTCTAGAAAGTGTGAATACGTTTTTTTAATTAAATCTGCGCTCGGATTTACAAGACTATATTTTTTAATATAAAATTTATAAGAAAGTTAAGATTCGTTAACAAATTCTGGGAAAAAAGAGTAGAAATATTATTACTTTATTGTGTGCTTATAGTTTTCAGCAATTTAGGATTTGCAAAATTACATCTCTAGAAAGTGTGAATACGTTTTTTTAATTAAATCTGCGCTCGGATTTACAAGACTATATTTTTTAATATAAAATTTATAAGAAAGTTAAGATTCGTTAACAAATCAATAAAATTAATATGTGTGAGTTTATTTTTTAAATTTCTAAACACAAACTATAAATTGTTGTTTTTTGTAATTTGAACTAATTTCATGAATTTCCAAGTAACTTTACTAGGCATAGGAAACTTATGCTTTAAAAAAATAAATTGTTTTTGAGGCAGAGTAATTTTCATAAAAACTAAATGCCACAAAATTTCAGTTCAATTTAATTAAAAAACGTGTCTTAAATGACAAAAAAAAAACTTAACTTAATTAATGCAATAACGCAAAATTTGGAAACTGTATTTTTTCATAATAAAAAAACATTAATTAATAACATTAAATAAACAAAATAAAAATAATTCGAAAGAAAAACAAATAAGAATTCATACACTTGACTCTGTTGTTTTATTCTATGATGCATTGTCAATTTCTGTCTTGTTTATCTTATCTTATTTTATTGTGCATTCTCCTTTTCTATCGTTCGGAAATCTTTGATTGGTCATTGATTTGAATATTTTTGTTGTGAATAACATAGTTATTGTGAATTTCGACTATTTTATGTGTTAAAAACCTATTTTGTCGTCCAATGATTAATGTAGAGACTAAGGGCCGGTTTACAGAATTACAGAACTTTTTAATTGCAATCAAATTTTAATTCGAGACTGACTTGATTATTTTGGAAAACTATTAAAGCTATAACATGAGATCGAAAATATACTCAATTAGAGCAAGCGTTGAAAGTGAAGTGTAACTTTAGCCACATCATATGTTGTGTAAAACCAACATAAAACAGCACAACTTCAAAAGTGCGACCGTAAATAAACGGCTAAAATGTGGCTAAAGTTCTGCAGGCACAGCTTGCTCTAATCTATATATATATGAAATTGCTTGGCCTGACTGACTGACTGACTAAAGTGGGGTTTAGACAAAACAGCCTCTATTTGAAAACACCTTTTAGTTTTCGAGCAAATTTTTTTTTTTAAATGCATGATGATTCTTTTGGAAAAAAATTGTGTTCTAAAGACTACACTTCTAATTCAATAACACTAAGAACCGGTTTATAGAAGCGTCATTAATTTAATCCGCAATTAAATGCGTGCCCACATGACCAAATTGAACCAATTTGATTGGTCTATTCGTCTTGTTAACTTTTAACAACGAATTAAAATTTAATGAAGCTTTTTATAAACTGGCCCTAAGTCGATTCTTTTTTATAATCAATTGTCAAAGAACCGTCAGGTTGGCATTACCGTAAATAGTAATTTTTTTGAATGAGGAGTGGTACTAATTTGTACTTGGTAAATTTAATTTAATAGTCCGAGAGCCGGTTTACAGAAAGTGTAATTAAAATTTAATTCAGGATTAAACTAATGCGAATTAAGTTGCCATTTACTTTACATTGACAAACCTCAAGTTAATCACGAATTAAATTTTAATTGCGATTAATTTAACATTTGTCAATTTTAAGGGCCGGTTTACAGAAAGCTCTGTTAAAATTTAATTCATTGTTAAAAGTTAACAATGCAAATGGACTAATCAAATTGCTTGAATTTGGTCACGTGATCTGTTAATCATTTAATTGCGAATTAAAGTAATGACGCTTCTATAAACCGGTCCTAAATGGCAACTTAATTCGAATTAGTTTAATTCTGAATTAAATTTAATTTCGCTTTCTGTAAACCGGCCCTTAGAGTGATACAGTCTGGTCTTTATCAGAATTTTGGCACTGAGTCTGTACATATGTTTTTTAAATCAGTGTTTTTTTGATAAATTATTAATTTATTATTAAAAACTTGACCAAAGAAATCGTCATAGTAAGGTTCCAATTAAAAAATGATAATAAAATTTTTGAAAGTATTTGATGATGAGTTAGTTATTAATTAAATTCCAAAAACGTTTTTTCTATTTTTACCCTAAAATGAATGTTTTAACACATAATTACCTGCTTAAATAATGAAACTCATTCATGTTTTTCTAACAAATAAACTGAGAAAAGTAAAAATGTTGAGAAAACTTTTTCTTATGTCACTTGGAAGTCATTACGTTTTACTTATTTTTATGGAAAAAAATGTGTAAGTATTTACGAAAATCTTAGTGCCCTGAGATTCCGAATTTAAATTGGCCACTATAAATAACCCTTTGCACATAATTCGTATTTTCTATTTAAATAATGAAACTCGATCATGTTTTTACAACGGTAAACTGAAATTATAAAGTAAAGAAACTGAAAACTTTTTTTAGAAAATAGACTTTAGTTTCAATCAGTTCTAGCGGTTTTTTTGGAAAGAAAATATTTACAATAACAAGTGAGTTTTGACTAATAACTGAGATATTAAGCTCGAAAGTCTTGGGTGAGACACGCTGTATGATGAAATCAGGAAATTAGGAAAATTAAAACTTGTCAGAATTCGTTATGTGAAAGTTTATTTTTTGAATTTCTAAACACAAACAACTTTATAAATTATTTCAGACAATTATTCAATGTATAGTATTTAGCTAAGTTTACAGTAACTTATGCAAGTTAGCCAAGGTTTTATTGCTAAAACTTCCAGGATCATCAGAGAAAATCAAATTTTTAAGTTTTTATACCATGTGATCATTTGAATTTATAACCGGAGTAGGATTTATCCGTTTTTTAACTTGGATGAAAACGCCGATTCTGATAATAATTAATTAAGCTGAAGGGTCAAGTTAGAATATTGTAAGCGGTAATATTCAATTTTTCCCCTCAGTTTGTACTAGTTTTTCAATCACAAAGTCACAAAACCGCCCACTCTAATTATAAATTCAAATGATCACATGGTATAGATATAAAGAGTAATTTCTATTGGACAAATCGTAACTTATTATAATTAAATAATTACCAAAGGCCGGGTATAGCTAGGGTTACTAAATACTAAAATTGCAACTGCACAAAAATTTGCACAATTTTTTATGAATCTTACTCTCGGATTTACTCAAATATTTTTTTTAATACGAAATTTGGAAGAAAACGAGTTGTACAAATTCGTTAAAAACATGAATAAAATTAAAATGATATGTAAAAGTTTTTTTTTGTAATTATAACGATTTCATGGATTTCAACGAAGCTTCAGCTGAGTAATGTCTGTTTCAAAACTATAAAAACAAATGTCACATTTCACAGTTGCTTTTCTCTTTTATTAGTGACTAGAGTCCAACACATAATCACACGAAAACAGAAAATTTTAATTTGTGTTCTATTTGTCGCCAAAAAATGTAAATGCGCTCTTGTCATTTTTTTTATAGTTTTGAAATAATTACCAAAGGCCGGGTATAGCTAGGGTTACTAAATGCTAAAATTGCAACTGCACAAAAATTTGCACAATTTTTTATGAATCTTACTCTCGGATTTACTCAAATATTTTTTTTTAATATGAAATTTGGAAGAAAACGATTTGTACAAATTCGTTAAAAACATGAATAAAATTAAAATGATATGTAAAAGTTTTTTTTTGTAATTATAACGATTTCATGGATTTCAACGAAGCTTCAGCTGAGTAATGTCTGTTTCAAAACTATAAAAACAAATGTCACATTTCACAGTTGCTTTTCTCTTTTATTAGTGACTAGAGTCCAACACATAATCACACGAAAACAGAAAATTTTAATTTGTGTTCTATTTGTCGCCAAAAAATGTAAATGCGCTCTTGTCATTTTTTTTATAGTTTTGAAATAATTACCAAAGGCCGGGTATAGCTAGGGTTACTAAATACTAAAATTGCAACTGCACAAAAATTTGCACAATTTTTTATGAATCTTACTCTCGGATTTACTCAAATATTTTTTTTTAATATGAAATTTGGAAGAAAACGATTTGTACAAATTCGTTAAAAACATGAATAAAATTAAAATGATATGTAAAAGTTTTTTTTTTTGTAATTATAACGATTTCATGGATTTCAACGAAGCTTCAGCTGAGTAATGTCTGTTTCAAAACTATAAAAACAAATGTCACATTTCACAGTTGCTTTTCTCTTTTATTAGTGACTAGAGTCCAACACATAATCACACGAAAACAGAAAATTTTAATTTGTGTTCTATTTGTCGCCAAAAAATGTAAATGCGCTCTTGTCATTTTTTTTATAGTTTTGAAATAATTACCAAAGGCCGGGTATAGCTAGGGTTACTAAATGCTAAAATTGCAACTGCACAAAAATTTGCACAATTTTTTATGAATCTTACTCTCGGATTTACTCAAATATTTTTTTTTAATATGAAATTTGGAAGAAAACGATTTGTACAAATTCGTTAAAAACATGAATAAAATTAAAATGATATGTAAAAGTTTTTTTTTGTAATTATAACGATTTCATGGATTTCAACGAAGCTTCAGCTGAGTAATGTCTGTTTCAAAACTATAAAAACAAATGTCACATTTCACAGTTGCTTTTCTCTTTTATTAGTGACTAGAGTCCAACACATAATCACACGAAAACAGAAAATTTTAATTTGTGTTCTATTTGTCGCCAAAAAATGTAAATGCGCTCTTGTCATTTTTTTTATAGTTTTGAAATAATTACCAAAGGCCGGGTATAGCTAGGGTTACTAAATACTAAAATTGCAACTGCACAAAAATTTGCACAATTTTTTATGAATCTTACTCTCGGATTTACTCAAATATTTTTTTAATATGAAATTTGGAAGAAAACGATTTGTACAAATTCGTTAAAAACATGAATAAAATTAACATGATATGTAAAAGTTTTTTTTTTGTAATTATAACGATTTCATGGATTTCAACGAAGCTTCAGCTGAGTAATGTCTGTTTCAAAACTATAAAAACAAATGTCACATTTCACAGTTGCTTTTCTCTTTTATTAGTGACTAGAGTCCAACACATAATCACACGAAAACAGAAAATTTTAATTTGTGTTCTATTTGTCGCCAAAAAATGTAAATGCGCTCTTGTCATTTTTTTTATAGTTTTGAAATAATTACCAAAGGCCGGGTATAGCTAGGGTTACTAAATACTAAAATTGCAACTGCACAAAAATTTGCACAATTTTTTATGAATCTTACTCTCGGATTTACTCAAATATTTTTTTTTAATATGAAATTTGGAAGAAAACGATTTGTACAAATTCGTTAAAAACATGAATAAAATTAACATGATATGTAAAAGTTTTTTTTTGTAATTATAACGATTTCATGGATTTCAACGAAGCTTCAGCTGAGTAATGTCTGTTTCAAAACTATAAAAACAAATGTCACATTTGACAGTTGCTTTTCTCTTTTATTAGTGACTAGAGTCCAACACATAATCACACAAAAACAGAAAATTTTAATTTGTGTTCTATTTGTCGCCAAAAAATGTAAATGCGCTCTTGTCATTTTTTTTATAGTTTTGAAATAGCTAGTAATCGAATTTTTAACATTTTTGAATAAGTAAATTGTTTTTGATGTAGAGTAGAGTAATTTAAATTGATTTTGAAATTCTGTTGGCAACATTAGTGTTCCACTTGGTTGGAATTCTTGGCTTCTTGGATCAGAAATTTGCTTTCTTTAGCTTTGCAGATAATTTATTTAATAAACAGTTCAAAGTATTGAATGTTTACGCTATTTTTCCACCAAATGAGGCTTTTATGCTTGTTTGAAGAAAGAATGCTGCATTTTTAGTGCACAGGAAATGCCAGTAATATTAAAAACTCTGAAAGCACAATGTCATTCGCGTTACCCGTCCAAGAACTCGGCAATTAACAGTGAGTAAAGTGCATTTTATTGCATCTTAAACATTCGAGATCTCTGCTGAAGGCCGTCAAAGCCAAACACAAAACCATTGTGTGTTGGAAAAAGCGCTTGAACGGTAATTCGAGGGCAGTTTGTTTAGTAATTTTTCAAAGTTCCTCGTTATCCTGGTGCAGTCGAAAGTTTTTTCGCTGACTTTCGCCGCTGAAATAATGAGGTGCAAATATAAAACAAATTAGCCGGTTCCGTGTAACTCCGTTTTATTCGAGCAGCTTGTTAAATGTGCTTTTTCAAACTTATTATGCCAGAGCGGAGTTTCCTGAAAAACGCTCTATATTTCGCAATTAGGGCGGTTTTTCGAGAGAACATCTGTGCAAGAAGGCGTGATTTAGTGTTGCTCATAAGCAATTACTGGTTTATGTTCGTATAAACGAGCGCAAATAAACAAATACTGGGAATTATTGAAATTTATGCTGAAAATGAACAAAACCGGGTCGTAAATAAATATATGGCAGCGGTGTGATGTGGCCAGATATGACGGGAGTGCTGCGATTTGTTTAAGAATTTTTACACTTTTCAAACAAAAAACATGTGCGGGTTGTAAAATAAAATCGCCGTAAAGTGTCAACAACTTAATTTTATGACATTTTTAATATATACACAGATCCCATATGGCGAAAGTTGTTTGTTTTTGACGGTTTGAACATTTCACCTTATTTGGGTGAAATTTATTGGGAACTTGCCGAATGGCACTTATACACAATGGACAAATAAATATTTTTTACAAGATGTGAAAAAGTCCATTATTGACCTTTAAATGTTAGAAAATTAATCTTTTTTTCGCATTTTTGGATGTAGCTTTTAACACTGATGATTTAAGCTGTTAAGCTTGTTTTTGAAATAATTTAATTTTTTTACCAAAAACACGATTTTTTAAATTATTACATAAAAACTAAGAATTTTAAAAAAGTAGGACTCTCACCAATTTAAAAAAACGTTTAAACTTAAAAGATATATTTTTTTAAGCTTACTGTAGTTAAGAAGATAAAAAAATGAAGAGGTTTGCTGCAAATTGAATAACTTAAAAATGTTAATGGAACACCCAATTTTTTATTTTTACATCTAAAAGACCTTTAAGTTGTCTCTCTAAAAACATTAACAGTTAAGTGTCTCTTGCTGATTACTTAAAATATATCTAACTTTAAACATTAAAAAAATTATTAACTATTGTTTCAGTAGTCGAAAAGTGAAATTTTTAGCTAATAATAACTACAATTTTAATATTTTTGCTGAATTTTTAAATGGTATGCTTTACTTTGGTAACAACAATGCTCATGGATAATGTGCATTGTTGCCAGGGGCGGATCCAGAAATTAATTTGGGGGGGGGCTTCCAAAATTTTTTAAAATGGTGAAGCTATTGAATGAAACTTTTGTTATGTTAAAATACATATTTAAATAAATTTGCACAAAATTTAGGCCCAAAAAACTTTTTTCCAAAAAAATTTTACAATGCAAATTTATATTTTCTCAAATAAAACATCCTACATGTTGTGCATTTTTTGGATATTCATAGGTAGTTGTTGATCATAACGTTTTTTTACTAATCGGTTTCGCTTGAAATAATTAGTTCTCATTGACAAAAACAACACACCCTTTTTAATTATTAAAAAAAACTACAACATAAAATACAACAGGCAATGTTAATTTCCATACAGTTGTTTAAGTAAGTTTAAGTAATAAAAAATTCTGGACGTAAAAAAATTTCTAAGCAACTTCCTTGTTTTACTTTTCGGGAATCTTCGCATAATATTTTATTAAGTGGTAATAATTTATTTTCATTGTAAGGAAAGGTATTTGGTATTTTTTGGCTATCATCTAAAAAAATACAAGTTTCTAGAAACGTTTCGATGTTAATTTAATTTTCTTTAGTCCGTCAATTGTTTTTTATAAACGGATTGAAGAAGATTAAATTAAGACGAAACGTTGCCAGAAAATTGTGATTTTTTAAGTGATAGTCTAAAAAACACCAAAGAGATACCTTTCCTTATATTGAAACTAAACAAAATGGACACAAACACATTAGAAATTAATAATTTATGTATTTATTTATTAAAAAATGTGCATTAAATAGACTTTTAATGTGATTATTTAAAAAACATTTGTTTATTAAGCTTTTAAATTATTTGTTAAAAAAATTAAATTGGTGTTGGAGGGGGAGCATGGCCCCCTTGGATCCGCCCTTGATTGTTGCTGAAATCAACTTTCAAAGTCAAATATCTTTTTAGTCATTAACCTTATTCATTTAAAATTTTATGTTTTTAGATAGACAATTTAATAATCTTTGAGAATCAAGAACAAAAAATAGGGTGTTTTATTTAACTTTTTCAAGTTATTCAACTTTTAACAAAACTTCTTAACTTTTCTACGTTTCTAACTGCAATGTGCTAGACAATTAGAACTGATATAAGTTTGAACTTTTCCCTTTAAAATGGTGACAGTTCTACTTTTCTACGATTCTTCGTTTTTGTGTAATAAATTTTTAAATAAAACGTGTTTTCGTCAAAAAATCAAATTAATTCAAAAACTAAGCAGAATCGACCAATACAAGTTTAAATCAAAATCATCAGTCCAAAAATGCAATAAAATTTAGGGTGTTCCACTTAAAAAAACATAATTTTAGTGTTATTTTAATATTGGGAGACCTGTATATATACCGAAATATTTTAAAAATATGCAGCAGAAACAAAAAAAGGAAAATGTTAATATTTCTAATAATAAACAAGTTTTGGAGCTTGTTTAGATCGTTGGGACAGCCCGTATGCTCTGAAATTTTTGTATGGATTTTTCAATATTTTTTTTCTATAAAAAATGTAGAACTCAATAATTGAAAGAAATTTTCCAGAATTTTATTTTTTATTGTTCTACAATTTGTATTAATTTTTTTTTGTTAATTACAAACTTTTCTGCACCTTACTAAACCCCTTTTGTTCATATTGCCTGTATTAGTTTTATTTTTGTTTTATTTATTTTATGACTTGTTTAAACTACAAATGTAAATTCCTCACGTTTTTACAACTAATTTTTTGTTAAATACAGGTAGAGAAATTATGAGTACAGTACGTATTTTTTCGTTGCAAACGCTCTTGTGAATAAAACTTTTAGTTATCCTGAATTTAGACTATTTTATTTGTAATTTCCTGTTGTGCAAAAGACTTATTTTGTCGTGCTACTGATTAATGCAGAAGCGTCATTAATTTAATCCACAATTAAATGCGTGATTAACTGATCACATTACCAGTCGATTTTTTTTATAATCAACTGTCAAAGAGCCGTCAGGTTGGCATTACCATAAATAGCAATTTTTTTGAATTAAGGGTGGTACTAATTTTTACCTAGTAAAGTTACAAACACATCGAGTTATTATTTTAAAGTCTAACGAATTCAAATTTCAATGGCTGCATTATCTGTGTCCAAAATGTCAAATAAGAATATAGCTAGTTTTGAAAGTGATTAGACATGAACTTTTAGGCTGATACAATCTAGTCTTTATCAGAATTTTGGCACTGACTGTTGATTATAAAAAAGAATGAACTGTATGTATGTAATCAGTGTTTTTTTGATAAGTTATTAATTTATTATTAAAAACTTGACCAAATAAATTGTTGTAGTAAGGTGCCAATTAAAAAAAAATAATAAAAATTTTGAAAGTATTTGATGATGTGTTAATTATTTTTTTGTAAAGTAAATAGTTAAAAAAACGTAACATTAAAAAATTGTTGATACACTTATACGTTAGTTATTAATTAAATTCCAAAAATTTTCTTTCTATTTTTACCATAAAATGAACGTTTTAACATAATTCGTAGTTTCTATTTAAATAATGAATCTCGTTCATGTTTTTGTAACGGCAGACTAGAATTATAAAGCAAATAAACTGAGAAAACTGTTTCTTATGTCACTTGGAAGTCATTACGTTTTACTAATTTTTTATAAAGAAAATATGTATTTACGAAATAAAAAAGCAAGTGTTCTTAAAATGCCCTGAGATTCCGAAATCCGAAATTATATTGGCAACTATTAATAAACTTTTGATCATAATTCGTATTTTCTATTTAAATAATGAAACTTGATAAACTGAAATTATAAAGTAAAGAAACTGAAAACTTTTTTTTAGAAAATAGACTTTAGTTTCGATCAGTTCTAGCGGTTGTGTATTTTTTTTGGAAAGAAAATATTTACAAAAGTGTAACAAGTGAGTTCTTAAAATGATCTGCGATTCGGAAATAAACAGAAGTTAGATTTTTTTATTCTAATATTTTCTGACTTTTTATTATTCAGAGTTGCTGACTAAGTTTAGAAATACAGATCATTTTTTTCTGTTTTATCGAAAAATTAGCAATATGTATTAATAATATCTAATTATCAGTTAGATAATTCTGTTTCTAGAAAAAAAGAATAGAATTAGGAATTGTTTAATTTATTGTTTAATGGTTTTCAATAATTTAAAATTTGCAATTTTTTAATGTAATTAAATAATTATTAAGGGCCGGGTGTAGCTACGGGTATAGTGTATCTAAATACTAAAATTGCAACTATAAAAATGGGCATACTTTTTTATGAACTTTACTCGGATTAACACAACTACTTGTTTTAAATATAAAATTTGGAAGAAAACTATTTGTCCAAATTTAAAAACATTAATAAAATTACAATACTATGTAAAAGTTTGTGTTTTAAATTTCCAAACACAAACTGTTTATGAATTTTTTTATGGAATTTTCAATAATTTTTTTATTGTTCTGTTCTATATTTTGTATTTTTTTTTGTTAATTACAAACATTTCTTCACCTTACTAAACCCCTTTTATTTATAAGGTCGGTATTAGTTTTATTTTTCTTTTATTTATTTTATGACTTGTTTAAACTACCAATGAACATAAACTTACAAATGTAAATTCCTCTCGTTTTTTGTTGAATACAGATAGAGAAATTGTGAGTACGTATTTTTTCGTTGCAAACGCTCGTGTGAATAAAATTTATAGTTATCCTGAATTTAGACTATTTTTTTTGTAATTTCCTGTTGTGCAAAAGACTTATTTTGTCGTGCTACTGATTAATCTACCTGCCACTTAATTTCGTAGTTAGAATTTTCTTTGAATTTTTTTAGTGTGGGAGTAATTTTTACTTGAACAAACTTATTTTAAATTAAGAAAATTGGTTAAAAAAATGTATACACTTGTTTGTAGTTACTTTATTGTGTTTCAAACTCCATTTTTTCAATAGTTTTATGGAGTTAATATTGGCAATATTTAGAATTGAAAATTGTAGGCTTAGAAATGTTTTGTGTTGTGCAGACAATTCATTTAACGAACAGTTCAAAGTATTATATGTTTACACAATTTTTCCACCAAATGACACCAATATGGGGACACTCTATATATATACCGCAATATTTTAAAAATATGCAGCAGGAACGCAACTATAATCTAAAAAAAAACAATATCTCTAATAATAAACAAGTTATGGAGCTTTTTCGGATCGTTGGGACAGCCTGTATATTTTATTTCTCTGCAATTTTTTATGGATTGATAGAAGCTTCCCAGAATTTTATTCTTTATTTTACTGTTCTACAATTTGTATTATTATTTTTTTGTTAATTACAAACATTTCTTCACCTTACTAAACCCCTTTTATTTATAATGCCGGTATTAGTTTTATTTTTGTTTTATTTATTTTATGACTTGTTTAAACTACAAATGAACATATACTTACAAATGTAAATTCCTCACGTTTTTACAACTAATTTTTTGTTGAATACATAAATTTTTGTTTCAAGTTTGTTGTTCTTTATCCAGAAAGTATTGAAAATTTAAAATATACATCTAGTTCACCAACAATGTTTTTGTTTCAGTGTTGTCTATTTCACGGTTTATTATTGTAGCTTTTGAAGATTATTTCATGACTTTTCTGTGTGTTAAACTTGTGAAAAAATGAATTGTTTTTGATATATCTAGTACAGAATAATTTTCATTAATTTGGAAATTCTGTTTGATGACAAAAGAGGATATCGTGTAGCATAGAAGGTGTAAGAAAAAACTCGACAAAAATGTAAAATACAATATTAAAATAATTTAAGAAAACGAATACAAATTGATACACTGACTTTATTGATTTATTCGCTTGTGGATTGTTTTATTATGTTATGCACTACCTTATTCTATTGTGCATTCTTTTTTTATATTGTTCTGAAACCTTTTATTGGTCGTTGATCTGAGTACGTATTTTTGTCGTTGCAAACGCTCTTGTGAATAAAATTTATAGTAATCCTGAATTTAGAATTTCCTGTTGTGCAAAAGATTTATTTTGTCGTGCAACTGATTAATGTACCTGCCACTTAATTTTGTAGTTAGAAATTTCTTTAAATTTTTTTAGTGTGGGAGTAATTTTTACTTGAATAAACTTATTTTAAATTAAGAAAATTGGTTAAAAAATGTATACACTTGTTTGTAGTTATATTATTGTGTTTCAAACTCCAATGTTTCAATAGTTTTACGGAGTTAATATTAAATTAAGTTGGCAATATTTAGAATTGAAAATTGTAGGCTTAGAAATGTTTTGTGTTGTGCAGATAATTTATTTAACAAACAGTTCAAAGTATTATATATTTACGCTATTTTTCCACCAAATGACCAGTGTTATTTTAATTTGGGGACACTCTGTATATATACCGCAATATTTTAAAAATATGCAGCAGGAACGCAACTATGATCTTAAAAAAAAGAAAAAAATCAATATCTTTAATAATAAACAAGTTATGGAGCTTTTTAGGATTTTTGGGACAGCCTGTATATTTTATTTCTGCTTTGCATTTTTTTATGGATTGAAAGAAGCTTCCCAGAATTTTATTCTTTATTTTTCTGTTATACAATTTGTATTATTATTTTTTTGCTAATTACAAACATTTCTTTACCTTACTAAACCCCTTTTATTTATAATACCGGTATTAGTTTTATTTTTGTTTTATTTATAGTATGACTTGTTTAAACTACAAATGAACATAAACTTACAAATGTAAATTCCTCACGTTTTTACAACTAATTTTTTGTTGAATACATAAATTTTTGTTTCAAGTTTGTTGTTCTTTATCCAGAAAGTATTAAAAATTTAAAATATACATCTAGTTCACCAACAATGTTTTTGTTTCAGTGTTGTCTATTTCACGGTTTATTATTGTAGCTTTTGAAGATTATTTCATGACGTTTCTGTGTATTAAACTTGTGAAAAAAAATTAATTGTTTTTGATATACCTAGTACAGAATAATTTTCATTAATTTGGAAATTCTGTTGGCAACATTATTTGATGACAAAAGAGGTTATCGTGTAGCAGAGAAGGTGTAAGTAAAAACTCGACAAAAATGTAAAATACAATATTAAAATAATTTAAGAAAACGAATACAAATTGATACACTGACTTTATTGTTTTATTCGCTTGCGGATTGTTTTATTATGTTATGCACTATCTTATTCTGTTGTGCATTCTTTTTTTATATTGTTGTTCTGTACGTATTTTTGTCGTTGCAAACGCTCTTGTGAATAAAATTTATAATTATCCTGAATTTAGATTATTTTATTTGTAATTTCCTGTTGTGCAAAAGATTTATTTTGTCGTGCAACTGATTAATGTACCTGCCACTTAATTTTGTAGTTAGAATTTTCTTTAAATTTTTTTAGTGTGGGAGTAATTTTTACTTGAACAAACTTATTTTAAATTAAGAAAATTGGTTAAAAAATGTATACACTTGTTTGTAGTTATATTATTGTGTTTCAAACTCCAATGTTTCAATAGTTTCATGGAGTTAATATTAAATTAAGTTGGCAATATTTAGAATTGAAAATTGTAGGCTTAGAAATGTTTTGTGTTGTGCAGATAATTTATTTAACAAACAGTTCAAATGACTTCAGTGTTTTTTTAATATAGGTTCACTCTGTATATATACCGCAATATTTTTAAAATATGCAGTACGAACGCAACTATAATCTAAAAAAAAAACAATATCTGTAATAATAAACAAGTAATGGTGCTTTTTCGGATCGTTGGGACAGCCTGTATATTTTATTTCTCTGCAATTTTTTATGGATTGAAAGATGCTTCCCAGAATTTTATTCTTTATTTTTCTGTTCTACAATTTGTATTATTATTTTTTTGTTAATTACAAACATTTCTTCACCTTACTAAACCCCTTTTATTTATATTGCCGGTATTAGTTTTATTTTTGTTTTATTTATTGTATGACTTGTTTAAACTACAAATGAACATAAACTTCCAAATGTAAATTCCTCTCGTTTTTTGTTGAATACAGATAGAGAAATTGTGAGCCAAAACGCTGTTTCAAGTTTGTTGTTCTCTACCCAGAAAGTACTAAAAATGTAAAATATACGTCTTGTTCACCAACAATGTTTTTGTTTCAGTGTTGTCTATTTCACGGTTTATTATTGTAGCTTTTGAAGATTATTTCATGACTTTTCTGTGTGTTTTTTTTCTTTAAACACTTGCTAAGTCTGACTAGATATTTATTTTGAAAATTTACAACATTGGACTTCAATAATTGTCGGGACTGAATGTTATTTGCAAATAGTAAATCTTCCCGCCCACGCTGATGCCGTTTTTACGCCATCCAATGTTATTGCAACAAGCTATAAAATCGTATTACAAAATTTAACATCCGATATTAACGACAGACGGCCGTTTCCGTTTCAGCAGTTTCATTGAGCGCCGTTTTGCCATCAGCGATCAATGAATCGATTCATGAAACTTTTTGCGCCATATGCGTCCAACTTTTACGGCTTATTTATTGTTTTCCAAATAATCGTGTTTATTTTACAGGAGCAGGCCCTCAGTTTGGTGACCAGGCCGCCGGAGAAGGCCATGCAATCGGACCAAGAATCGCAGAGAAAAAGCAAGAATTCCACTCTATTTACCATCGAGAATTTAATTAAAAGCAACAGCTCGAGTCATAAAACTGATTAAATAAATACGAGCCATCCGGAGTTCTTTGATGTTACCATGTTTTTTTGTGATTTAAATTATTTGTATTAGTTTTTGAGGATTTCTCAACAAATAAAGGTGTTTATATAAATGCGCTTTTATGACCCCAAATGCTAATATTAGTCATTGCCAATCGCGTCTTCACAGAATGTGGGCTAATGGCGAAAAACAATAATAACAGTGACACAAAATTTTTCAAATTGGATTTTTTTTACAATCCCTACAGTGTCTTTTTAGCAATTGAGGAATGATACAGAATTTCTCACATTGGACTTTTTTCTACAATTCTTACAATTTTTAACAAATTGAGAAATAATACGTATCTCTAAGTTTAGACTTTTTTTACTTTTTACAAATTCAGATTCAAATTTTTAAGGACATTGGGAAACCTATTTCTTTCTAACTAGAGGCCATAATATTTTTTTAAGAAGAAGTAATATGGATTTTTTTTAATGGAGAAACAGTAGGTCTTATAATTGCTTTTAGGAAATTGGTAACTGATTTAGATTTTCTTAGCTCTTTCGAGAAACCTTCCAAGTTTTAGAACCTCCAGTTTTTTAAGGATCTACTTTCAATAAATATTTACAGTTTTCTAAAAGCTTACAACGAAGAACAAAATCTTTTTTCAAGTTTAGACTTTTTTTACTTTTTGCAAATTCAAATTCAAATTTTTAAGGACATTGAGAAGCACTACTAAATCTTTCATTCTAACTAGAGGCCATAATATTTTTTTAAGAAGAAGTAATATAATTTTTTTTAATGGAGAAACAGTAGGTCTTATAATTGCTTTTAGGAAATTGGTAACTGATTTGGATTTTCTTAGCTCTTTCGAGAAACCTTCCAAGTTTTAAAACCTCCAGTTTTTTAAGGATCTGCTTTCAATAAATATTTATAGTTTTCTAAAAGCTTACAACGAAGAACAAAATCTTTTTTCAAGTTTAGACTTTTTTTACTTTTTGCAAATTCAAATTCAAATTTTTAAGGACATTGAGAAGCACTACTAAATCTTTCATTTTAACTAGAGGCCATAATATTTTTTTAAGAAGAAGTAATATAATTTTTTTAATGGAGAAGCAGTAGGTCTTATAATTGCTTTTAGGAAATTGGTAACTGATTTAGATTTTCTTAGCTCTTTCGAGAAAACTCCCAAGTTTTAGAACCTCCAGTTTTTTAAGGATCTGCTTTCAATAAATATTTACAGTTTTCTAAAACCTTACAACGAAGAACAAAATCTTTTTTCAAGTTTAGACTTTTTTTACTTTTTGCAAATTCAAATTCAAATTTTTAAGGACATTGAGAAGCACTACTAAATCTTTCCTTCTAACTAGAGGCAATAATATTTTTTTAAGAAGAAGTAATATAGAATTTTTTTTTAATCGAGAAACAGTAGGTCTTATAATTGCTTTTAGAAAATTGGTAACTGATTTAGATTTTCTTAGCTCTTTCGAGAAACCTTCCAAGGTTTAGAACTTCCAGTTTTTTAAGGATCTGGCTTGCAATAAATATTTACAGTTTTCTAAAAGCTTACAACGAAGAACAAAATCTTTTTTCAAGTTTAGACTTTTTTTACTTTTTGCAAATACAGATTCAAATTTTTAAAGACATTGAGAAGCACTACTAAATCTTTCTTTCTAACTAGAGGCCATCATATTTTACTAAGGAGAAGTAATATAGAATTTTTTTTAATGGAGAAACAGTAGGTCTTATAATTGCTTTTAGGAAATTGGTAACTGATTTAGATTTTCTTAGCTCTTTCGAGAAACCTTCCAAGTTTTAGAACCTCCAGTTTTTTAAGGATCTACTTTCAATAAATATTTACAGTTTTCTAAAAGCTTACAACGAAGAACAAAATCTTTTTTCAAGTTTAGACTTTTTTTACTTTTTGCAAATTCAAATTCAAATTTTTAAGGACATTGAGAAGCACTACTAAATCTTTCATTCTAACTAGAGGCCATAATATTTTTTTAAGAAGAAGTAATATAATTTTTTTTAATGGAGAAACAGTAGGTCTTATAATTGCTTTTAGGAAATTGGTAACTGATTTGGATTTTCTTAGCTCTTTCGAGAAACCTTCCAAGTTTTAAAACCTCCAGTTTTTTAAGGATCTGCTTTCAATAAATATTTATAGTTTTCTAAAAGCTTACAACGAAGAACAAAATCTTTTTTCAAGTTTAGACTTTTTTTACTTTTTGCAAATTCAAATTCAAATTTTTAAGGACATTGAGAAGCACTACTAAATCTTTCATTTTAACTAGAGGCCATAATATTTTTTTAAGAAGAAGTAATATAATTTTTTTAATGGAGAAGCAGTAGGTCTTATAATTGCTTTTAGGAAATTGGTAACTGATTTAGATTTTCTTAGCTCTTTCGAGAAAACTCCCAAGTTTTAGAACCTCCAGTTTTTTAAGGATCTGCTTTCAATAAATATTTACAGTTTTCTAAAACCTTACAACGAAGAACAAAATCTTTTTTCAAGTTTAGACTTTTTTTAATTTTTGCAAGTTCAAATTCAAATTTTTAAGGACATTGAGAAGCACTACTAAATCTTTCATTTTAACTAGAGGCCATAATATTTTTTTAAGAAGAAGTAATATAATTTTTTTTAATGGAGAAACAGTAGGTCTTATAATTGCTTTTAGCAAATTGGTAACTGATTTAGATTTTCTTAGCTCTTTCGAGAAACCTTCCAAGTTTTAGAACCTCCAGTTTTTTAAGGATCTGCTTTCAATAAATATTTACAGTTTTCTAAAAGCTTACAACGAAGAACAAAATCTTTTTTCAAGTTTAGACTTTTTTTACTTTTTGCAAATTCAAATTCAAATTTTTAAGGACATTGAGAAGCACTACTAAATCTTTCATTTTAACTAGAGGCCATAATATTTTTTTAAGAAGAAGTAATATAATTTTTTTTAATGGAGAAACAGTAGGTCTTATAATTGCTTTTAGAAAATTGGTAACTGATTTAGATTTTCTTAGCTCTTTCGAGAAACCTTCCAAGGTTTAGAACTTCCAGTTTTTTAAGGATCTGGCTTGCAATAAATATTTACAGTTTTCTAAAAGCTTACAACGAAGAACAAAATCTTTTTTCAAGTTTAGACTTTTTTTACTTTTTGCAAATACAGATTCAAATTTTTAAAGACATTGAGAAGCACTACTAAATCTTTCTTTCTAACTAGAGGCCATCATATTTTACTAAGGAGAAGTAATATAGAATTTTTTTTAATGGAGAAACAGTAGGTCTTATAATTGCTTTTAGGAAATTGGTAACTGATTTAGATTTTCTTAGCTCTTTCGAGAAACCTTCCAAGTTTTAGAACCTCCAGTTTTTTAAGGATCTACTTTCAATAAATATTTACAGTTTTCTAAAAGCTTACAACGAAGAACAAAATCTTTTTTCAAGTTTAGACTTTTTTTACTCTTTGCAAATTCAAATTCAAATTTTTAAGGACATTGAGAAGCACTACTAAATCTTTCCTTCTAACTAGAGGCCATAATATTTTTTTAAGAAGAAGTAATATAGAATTTTTTTTAATCGAGAAACAATAGGTCTTATAATTGCTTTTAGAAAATTGGTAACTGATTTATATTTTCTTAGCTCTTTCGAGAAACTTTCCAAGTTTTAAAACCTCCAGTTTTTTAAGGATCTACTTTCAATAAATATTTACAGTTTTCTAAAAGCTTACAACGAAGAACAAAATCTTTTTTCAAGTTTAGACTTTTTTTACTTTTTGCAAATTCAAATTCAAATTTTTAAGGACATTGAGAAGCACTACTAAATCTTTCATTTTAACTAGAGGCCATAATATTTTTTTAAGAAGAAGTAATATAATTTTTTTTAATGGAGAAACAGTAGGTCTTATAATTGCTTTTAGGAAATTGGTAACTGATTTGGATTTTCTTAGCTCTTTCGAGAAACCTTCCAAGTTTTAAAACCTCCAGTTTTTTAAGGATCTGCTTTCAATAAATATTTATAGTTTTCTAAAAGCTTACAACGAAGAACAAAATCTTTTTTCAAGTTTAGACTTTTTTTACTTTTTGCAAATTCAAATTCAAATTTTTAAGGACATTGAGAAGCACTACTAAATCTTTCATTTTAACTAGAGGCCATAATATTTTTTTAAGAAGAAGTAATATAATTTTTTTAATGGAGAAGCAGTAGGTCTTATAATTGCTTTTAGGAAATTGGTAACTGATTTAGATTTTCTTAGCTCTTTCGAGAAAACTCCCAAGTTTTAGAACCTCCAGTTTTTTAAGGATCTGCTTTCAATAAATATTTACAGTTTTCTAAAACCTTACAACGAAGAACAAAATCTTTTTTCAAGTTTAGACTTTTTTTACTTTTTGCAAATTCAAATTCAAATTTTTAAGGACATTGAGAAGCACTACTAAATCTTTCCTTCTAACTAGAGGCAATAATATTTTTTTAAGAAGAAGTAATATAGAATTTTTTTTTAATCGAGAAACAGTAGGTCTTATAATTGCTTTTAGAAAATTGGTAACTGATTTAGATTTTCTTAGCTCTTTCGAGAAACCTTCCAAGGTTTAGAACTTCCAGTTTTTTAAGGATCTGGCTTGCAATAAATATTTACAGTTTTCTAAAAGCTTACAACGAAGAACAAAATCTTTTTTCAAGTTTAGACTTTTTTTACTTTTTGCAAATACAGATTCAAATTTTTAAAGACATTGAGAAGCACTACTAAATCTTTCTTTCTAACTAGAGGCCATCATATTTTACTAAGGAGAAGTAATATAGAATTTTTTTTAATGGAGAAACAGTAGGTCTTATAATTGCTTTTAGGAAATTGGTAACTGATTTAGATTTTCTTAGCTCTTTCGAGAAACCTTCCAAGTTTTAGAACCTCCAGTTTTTTAAGGATCTGCTTTCAATAAATATTTACAGTTTTCTAAAAGCTTACAACGAAGAACAAAATCTTTTTTCAAGTTTAGACTTTTTTTACTTTTTGCAAATTCAAATTCAAATTTTTAAGGACATTGAGAAGCACTACTAAATCTTTCATTTTAACTAGAGGCCATAATATTTTTTTAAGAAGAAGTAATATAATTTTTTTTAATGGAGAAACAGTAGGTCTTATAATTGCTTTTAGAAAATTGGTAACTGATTTAGATTTTCTTAGCTCTTTCGAGAAACCTTCCAAGGTTTAGAACTTCCAGTTTTTTAAGGATCTGGCTTGCAATAAATATTTACAGTTTTCTAAAAGCTTACAACGAAGAACAAAATCTTTTTTCAAGTTTAGACTTTTTTTACTTTTTGCAAATACAGATTCAAATTTTTAAAGACATTGAGAAGCACTACTAAATCTTTCTTTCTAACTAGAGGCCATCATATTTTACTAAGGAGAAGTAATATAGAATTTTTTTTAATGGAGAAACAGTAGGTCTTATAATTGCTTTTAGGAAATTGGTAACTGATTTAGATTTTCTTAGCTCTTTCGAGAAACCTTCCAAGTTTTAGAACCTCCAGTTTTTTAAGGATCTACTTTCAATAAATATTTACAGTTTTCTAAAAGCTTACAACGAAGAACAAAATCTTTTTTCAAGTTTAGACTTTTTTTACTCTTTGCAAATTCAAATTCAAATTTTTAAGGACATTGAGAAGCACTACTAAATCTTTCCTTCTAACTAGAGGCCATAATATTTTTTTAAGAAGAAGTAATATAGAATTTTTTTTAATCGAGAAACAATAGGTCTTATAATTGCTTTTAGAAAATTGGTAACTGATTTATATTTTCTTAGCTCTTTCGAGAAACTTTCCAAGTTTTAAAACCTCCAGTTTTTTAAGGATCTGCTTTCAATAAATATTTATAGTTTTCTAAAAGCTTACAACGAAGAACAAAATCTTTTTTCAAGTTTAGACTTTTTTTACTTTTTGCAAATACAAATTCAAATTTTTAAGGACATTGAGAAGCACTACTAAATCTTTCATTCTAACTAGAGGCCATAATATTTTTTTAAGAAGAAGTAATATAATTTTTTTTTAATGGAGAAACAGTAGGTCTTATAATTGCTTTTAGGAAATTGGTAACTGATTTAGATTTTCTTAGCTCTTTCGAGAAACCTTCCAAGTTTTAGAACCTCCAGTTTTTTAAGGATCTGGCTTGCAATAAATATTTACAGTTTTCTAAAAGCTTACAACGAAGAACAAAATCTTTTTTCAAGTTTAGACTTTTTTTACTTTTTGCAAATACAGATTCAAATTTTTAAGGACATTGAGAAGCACTACTAAATCTTTTTTTCTAAATAACTACAGGCCATAATTTTTTTTTAAGAAGCTGTAATATAGATTTTTTTTTAATGGAGAAACAGGAGGTTTTATAATTGCTTTTAGGAAACTGGAAACTGTCTTAGATTTTCTTAGCTTCGAAAGAAATAAAAAGTGATACAAAACATCTCAATTTAGGTCATCTTTCTAGAAACCTTCAAACTGAGGAGCATAAAAACATTTTCTTTCTAAGTAGAAGCCATAACATTTTTTTAAGAAATAAGAAGTAAGAAGCGATATAGAATTTTGTAGCATAAAGTCTAAAAGTCTTTTATAGGAAACTAAAAAGTGATTTAGACTTTTTCAGAGAAATTAGAATAAGCTTTCTAAAGGGTTTACACTTTTTTTTTAAATTGAGAAGTGATACAAAGTATCTCGATTTAGATCTTTTTTCTAGAAGCTTTCTAATTTTTTTAAGAATATGAGAAGCAGAAGCAATATATCTTTTTGTGTAGCTAGAAAATATAATATTTTTTTAAGAAGTAAGAAGTAATATTTTGAATTTTGTTGTTTGGACTTTCTTGTTAAAAACTTCATTTTTTAAAAAACGGAAAGGCAAAATTTAGCTTAGACTTCTATTTTAGAAGTTTTATAATTTTTTACGAATTACTGATTCAGAAAGTTTAGACTTTCTTTCGAGAAACCTTTCAGTTTATTAAGAAATTTAAATGCAATACAGAGTTTTTAAATAAAAGGCTGCTTTCACTTTTTTTTAAGAAACTGAGAAGCAGAAGTTATTAAGAGCCACAATTTTTTTTCCAAAAACTAAAAAATAATAAGTGATATAGTATTTAGTTCAGACTTTCTTTATTTTTTAGTAAGTGCAGAAGCAATATTTAGCCTAGATTTTCTTTCCAGAAGTCTTAATTTTTTTTTTAAGAAACTGGAAACTAATTCAGGTTTTTCCAGCTTAAATTTTTTTCGAGAAATTCCTCATTTTTTTAAAAAAACTGAGATGCAATAGGGTTTATACGTATTCTAAAAGCTTTTTTAAAGAAACTTAGAAGTGATACAAAATATATCAATTTAGATCTACTTTCAAGAAACCCCACGATTGTTTTTGAAAAACTGGGAAGAATAAATCAAAATCTTTCTTTCTAACTAGAAGAGATAACATTTTTTTAAGAAACTAAAAAGTAAGAAGTGATATAGATGTTTGTAGTTTAGAGTTTCTTGCTAAAATAATTATTTTTTTAAGTAAGAGAAAAGCAGTACTTAGCTTAGACTTCCATTCTAGAAGTTTTATATTTTTTTTTTAGGAAACTAACTATGATTGTCTCCTTAGTCTAGGTTCCCTTTCGAAAAACCTTTTAGTTTTTTTTTTAGAATTTAGATACATTTTTCAAAAGGATCACACTTTAAAAAAAACTAAGTAGCAATACAGAATACATCAATTTTGACATTTTTTCTATAAGTTTGCTAGGTTTTTTAAAGAAACTGAGAAGCAGAACAAAGTATTTCTTCCTAACTAAAAGGTAAAATATTTTTTCAAAAAACTGAAAAGTAAGAATTCTTGATAAAAAACTTCATTATTTTAAGAAATGCAGAAGCATTATTTAGCCTAGACTTTTCTTATATAATCTTATATATTTTTTTTGGAAACTGGGAACTTATTCATATTTTCGGAGATTAAATTTTCTTTCGAGAAATCTATTTGTTTTTTAAGAAACTGAAATGTATTCTAAAAGCTTACACTTTTTTTTAAATAAACTAAGAAGTGATACCTCAAGTTAGGTCTTCTTCCAAGGGTTCTCACAATTTTATTTGAAAGACTGAGAGAATATTTATTTATTAAAGAGAACACTTTTTTTTAAAGAAACTAAAAAGTAAAAACAGAATACCTTAGTGTAGATCTTTTCTTAGAAGCTGTCCAATTTTTTGTTTAAAACTGAGAAGCAGTAGAAAATCTTTTTTTCTCTCCATATCATTTTTTTTTAAACTAAAAAGTAAGAAGTTATGTAGAATTTTGCATTTTAAACTTTTGGCTTAAAAGATTTTACTTTTGAAGAAATGGGGAAATAGTATTTATTTTAGACTTTCTTCAAGAAATTTTATTATTTGTTTAGGAGACGAGCTATTGATTGAGACTTTCTCGATTTAGGTTCTCTTTACAGAAACCTGTCCGTTTTTTTAAAGAGCTTCTAGAGAAAGTTTTCTAAATCTCAAATTAAAAAAAAACAAATAAATGATACAGAGTATCTCAGTCTAGATATTTTTAATATCTTCTCGATATCTTTTTTTGTGACTACAATTTAAAAGTAAAATAAAAAGTGATAGACTTTATCAGTTTAGACTTTCGTGCTGTACAAGGTTTTAATCTTTTGGGAAAAATATTTTGTTTTTAGAAGTCTTACAATGTTTTTTCACGAAACTAAAAAAACTTTCAGTCTTTTAGCTTAGATATTGATTTTGGAAGTTTTACTATATATTTTAAATTAAAAAGCAATATTTGAACAAAATCGGAAGAAATAGTAGAGTAAATAATTCTTGGGCAGAAATTCCAGCCAACAACCCCAACTGCTTTAGCCTCGCCTAAAACCCTCTAGATGTCGCCCCTTGTCCATTTTCAGCCAAAATCGCATCCAACCACCACAAACATGATTTTGCCACTTTTGCACCAACCGCAAAATTTATCCTTCAACCTTTTATTTCGAATAAAGCTCGATTTTCCATTTTTCCGAGCTGGCGTTTGATTGAATTACACGTCAGGAGACATCACAGTTGAGTGATGGCATGTTTTGGCAGCTTAATGTTGTGAAAATCGCAAAGGTGCGTCAACCGGGAAAAAAGCCATCGAATCGAAATTACAGCCGTTGATTAATCGTTGTGGTGAAAGGGCGTCGAAATTACGGATTATTGTTCGGCGGCATTGAAGGGTGCGATCGGTGCTTTATAGTCCCTCACCTGTTCGCTCCAAGGGGATGTCTGTGCCATGCCGCCATCTGACACATGTTGCAGCACTTCGATCGAACACATTCATCATTTCGATATTTATTGCACTTATCTGGGCTAATTATCAAAAAGGGGGGCTGAGGGGTGGCTGCGAGAGTTGGGGAGGCTGTAATTGCGTGCACTGATAGAAAAAGTACTGTAGATTTACAGTAAATAACAGCAGTCCCTGGTGACCACTCTTATATAGTGTAAATTTACACTTCTGCTGTTAAGCTTGATTTGTTATGTAATTTTACAGTTTTCATCATTACTTTCACAATGTATGAAAGTATGAATATGATTTCATAAAAAGTAAATTTACAGTATCAAAAGAGCAAGTTTACAATGTAAACTTACTAATTGTATTGTATTATTACAGTATACAAAGTAAATTTGCATTATGCAAATTGTGGTAAATTTACATTCTGAATTGTAGGTTATGCAAAAAAATAAAATAAAAATTTCATATACAAATTATATATTTAGAAAACTTCAAGAACAAAATACAAAAATATAAACAAAACAAAAATAAAATATTTTCTAAAATATAACAAAAGAAATTGTCACATTTGAACACTTTGGTTTAGTACCTATAATACTAAATACTACTACTAAATTTACACTTACAATTTACACTTCTGCTGTTAAGCTTGATTTGTTATGTAATTTTACAGTTTCCATCATTACTTTCACAATGTAAAATTACACTACAATATGATTTCATAAAAAGTAAATTTACAGTATCAAAGAGCAAGTTTACAATGTAAACTTACTAATTGTATTGTATTATTACAGTATACAAAGTAAATTTGCACTATGCAAATTGTGGTAAATTTACACTCTGAATTGTAGGTTATGTAAAAAACTAAAATAAAAATTTCATATAGAAATTATATATTTAGAAAACTTCAAGAACAAAATACAAAAATATAAACAAAACAAAAATAAAATATTTTCTAAAAAATAACAAAAGAAATTGTCACATTTGAACACTTTGGTTTAGTACCTATAATACTAAATACTACTACTAAATTTACACTTACAATTTACACTTCTGCTGTTAAGCTTGATTTGTTATGTAATTTTACAGTTTCCATCATTACTTTCACAATGTAAAATTACACTACAATATGATTTCATAAAAAGTAAATTTACAGTATCAAAGAGCAAGTTTACAATGTAAACTTACTAATTGTATTGTATTATTACAGTATACAAAGTAAGTTTGCACTATGCAAATTGTGGTAAATTTATACTCTGAATTGTAGGTTATGCAAAAAAATAAAATAAAAATTTCATATAGAAATTATATATTTAGAAAACTTCAAGAACAAAATACAAAAATATAAACAAAACAAAAATAAAATATTTTCTAAAAAATAACAAAAGAAATTGTCACATTTGAACACTTTGGTTTAGTACCTATAATACTAAATACTACTACTAAATTTACACTTACAATTTACACTTCTGCTGTTAAGCTTGATTTGTTATGTAATTTTACAGTTTCCATCATTACTTTCACAATGTAAAATTACACTACAATATGATTTCATAAAAAGTAAATTTACAGTATCAAAAGAGCAAGTTTACAATGTAAACTTACTAATTGTATTGTATTATTACAGTATACAAAGTAAATTTGCACTATGCAAATTGTGGTAAATTTACACTCTGAATTGTAGGTTATGCAAAAAAATAAAATAAAAGTTTCATATAGAAATTATATATTTAGAAAACTTCAAGAACAAAATGCAAAAATATAAACAGAACAAAAATAAAATATTTTCTAAAAAATAACAAAAGAAATTGTCACATTTCAACACTTTGGTTTAGTACCTATAATACTAAATACTACTACTAAATTTACACTTACAATTTACACTTCTGCTGTTAAGCTTGATTTGTTATGTAATTTTACAGTTCCCATCATTACTTTCACAATGTAAAATTACACTACAATATGATTTCATAAAAAGTAAATTTACAGTATCAAAGAGCAAGTTTACAATGTAAACTTTCTAATTGTATTGTATTATTACAGTATACAAAGTAAATTTGCACTATGCAAATTGTGGTAAATTTACACTCTGAATTGTAGGTTATGCAAAAAAATAAAATAAAAGTTTCATATAGAAATTATATATTTAGAAAACTTCAAGAACAAAATGCAAAAATATAAACAGAACAAAAATAAAATATTTTCTAAAAAATAACAAAAGAAATTGTCACATTTCAACACTTTGGTTTAGTACCTATAATACTAAATACTACTACTAAATTTACACTTACAATTTACACTTACAATTTACACTTCTGCTGTTAAGCTTGATTTGTTATGTAATTTTACAGTTTCCATCATTACTTTCACAATGTAAAATTACACTACAATATGATTTCATAAAAAGTAAATTTACAGTATCAAAGAGCAAGTTTACAATGTAAACTTACTAATTGTATTGTATTATTACAGTATACAAAGTAAATTTGCACGATGCAAATTGTGGTAAATTTACACTCTGAATTGTAGGTTATGCGAAAAAATAAAATAAAAATTTCTTATAGAAATTATATATTTAGAAAACTTCAAGAACAATATACAAAAATATAAACAGAACAAAAATAAAATATTTTCTAAAAAATAACAAAAGAAATTGTCACATTTGAACATTTTGGTTTAGTACCTATAATACTAAATACTACTACTAAATTTACACTTACAATTTACACTTCTGTTGTTAAGCTTGATTTGTTATGTAATTTTACAGTTTCCATCATTACTTTCACAATGTAAAATTACACTACAATATGATTTCATAAAAAGTAAATTTACAGTATCAAAAGAGCAAGTTTACAATGTAAACTTTCTAATTGTATTGTATTATTACAGTATACAAAGTAAATTTGCACTATGCAAATTGTGGTAAATTTACACTCTGAATTGTAGGTTATGCAAAAAAATAAAATACAAATTTCATATAGAAATTATATATTTAGAAATCTTCAAGAACAAAATACAAAAATATAAACAGAACAAAAATAAAATATTTTCTAAAAAATAGCAAAAGAAATTGTCACATTTCAACACTTTGGTTTAGTACCTATAATACTAAATACTACTACTAAATTTACACTTACAATTTACACTTCTGCTGCTAAGCTTGATTTGTTATGTAATTTTACAGTTTCCATCATTACTTTCACAATGTAAAATTACATTACAATATGGTTTCATAAAAAGTAAATTTACAGTATTAAAAGAGCAAGTTTACAATGTAAACTTACTAATTGTATTGTATTATTACAGTATACAAAGTAAATTTGCACTATGCAAATTGTGGTAAATTTACACTCTGAATTGTAGGTTATGTAAAAAACTAAAATAAAAATTTCATATAGAAATTATATATTTAGAAAACTTCAAGCACAAAATACAAAAATATAAACAAAACAAAAATAAAATATTTTCTAAAAAATAACAAAAGAAATTGTCACATTTGAACACTTTGGTTTAGTACCTATAATACTAAATACTACTACTAAATTTACACTTACAATTTACACTTCTGCTGTTAAGCTTGATTTGTTATGTAATTTTACAGTCTCCATCATTACTTTCACAATGTAAAATTACACTACAATATGATTTCATAAAAAGTAAATTTACAGTATCAAAGAGCAAGTTTACAATGTAAACTTACTAATTGTATTGTATTATTACAGTATACAAAGTAAATTTGCACGATGCAAATTGTGGTAAATTTACACTCTGAATTGTAGGTTATGCAAAAAAATAAAATAAAAATTTCCTATAGAAATTATATATTTAGAAAACTTCAAGAACAAAATACAAAAATATAAACAAAATAAAAATAAAATATTTTCTAAAAAATAACAAAAGAAATTGTCACATTTGAACACTTTGGTTTAGTACCTATAATACTAAATACTACTACTAAATTTACACTTACAATTTACACTTCTGCTGTTAAGCTTGATTTGTTATGTAATTTTACAGTTTCCATCATTGCTTTCACAATGTAAAATTACACTACAATATGATTTCATAAAAAGTAAATTTACAGTATCAAAGAGCAAGTTTACAATGTAAACTTACTAATTGAATTGTATTATTACAGTATACAAAGTAAATTTGCACTATGCAAATTGTGGTAAATTTACACTCTGAACTGTAGGTTATGCAAAAAAATAAAATAAAAATTTCATATAGAAATTATATATTTAGAAAACTTCAAGAACAAAATACAAAAATATAAACAAAATAAAAATAAAATATTTTCTAAAAAATAACAAAAGAAATTGTCACATTTGAACACTTTGGTTTAGTACCTATAATACTAAATACTACTACTAAATTTACACTTACAATTTACACTTCTGCTGTTAAGCTTGATTTGTTATGTAATTTTACAGTTTCCATCATTACTTTCACAATGTAAAATTACACTACAATATTCATATAGAAATTATATATTTAGAAAACTTCAAGAACAAAATACAAAAATATAAACAGAACAAAAATAAAATATTTTCTATAAAATAACAAAAGAAATTGTCACATTTGAACACTTTGGTTTAATACTTATAATACTAAATACTAGGGATGTTAAAACTTAAGAGGTAGAAAAGATGTAAAATGAGACACTAAATAGGATCTAGTAATAAAATACAGGAGGTGCTATTTAAAAAAATCAAGTTATGTTCCTTCAAATTGTCCTAAAATGAATGTGTCACAACAAGGAGATCCTACAATAAAAATGGACGATCTTGCCACCGAAAGATACATCAAACTGTGGTAGTAATTTTAAGTGTATATCAAGTTTACTAACCGGACTGATGATCACTATGGAGAATGTAGTTGTTGATAAAAAAATTAGACATTATTATTCGGAAGTAAAATTACCATTGGGGGCGCCACTGAGCTAGGTCGAAAACAGTAACCATAAATGGCGGGAAAATGTTTATTCGGATATTTTGAGCGTTGTACGAATTTTGAGGCTTCACAATTATTGCATTGCCTATGCGGAATGCCTATTGTACCGTTGGTGTAATAAACGAATGTTGTCAAATTGGAGATAACAAAGAAAACACGAATAACGAATGATTGTTTGGTTCACTTTCTTTATTGGAAAATTATTACAAAGACATTGAAAACCCTACCTTTTGGAACAATTTATGCTTAAATGTATCAGCAGTTGTTAATCTTAATTCTGGTTTTGTAGATTTTTTCAGTGGAAAAATTCTAACATAAAATTCACACACTTCACTAATTTATTGGTTTCTTGAGTTCAACGTGTGTTCGCTGTGATCCATTACTTATAGTCTTTAATTACACAACTGTTTAATAACACTTTGTAATCCAAATTTAAATTTTTTTCACTTCTGATCCATTTTCAAATTCCAACAATCAACACTTTTATAACACGAAAAACCGCAGAACCAAAGTCAAAGCTAGTAATTACCACCATATACTTTTAAAGTGATTCTTTCTAATGTAAGTAATTAGCACTAAACACGCAAAATTGTTAAACAATTCATTAAATGTCAATTAAATGTGGCATTACCAAAATTTCGTTACTGTTTTCGACATAGTTCAAAAGTCATCACCAGAGGGCGTCTAGTTAATTTTATTTCCGAATTGTACAATTTTAAATTTAGAAAATAAAGAAATTAAAGTAATAAACTCTATAATAATCAGGGATGGGCGTGTCAACAATACAAGGTAGACAATTCAATTGTTGACCTGTCAACAATTACGTCGACGTCGACATTTGAAGTGATGTCAACAAAGTCAACTGTGTCAACAATACAGAAATAATAAATTTTGACATTAAAAACTGGTATTTGACTATGAAATTGGTGTATAATTGTTAAAAATAAATCTTAAGGGTATGATGAAAACTTTTATAAAATATAAAATAAAATAAATAAATGAAAATAAATTTCTCGAATAACGCTAACAAGAAAACAAAACAAAACAAAAACAAAAAACAAAATAAAGCAAACAAAACAAAGAATTCTTTCTTCAACAGAAAATGTAATTTAAAACACAACATAACCTTAAATTGTCATTGTCGACCATTGTTGACATTGTTGACATTGTAGACATTGTCGACGCAATTGTTGACACGTCGTGTAGACAATCAAAGTCGACGTCAGGTGTGGGGTAAAGGATTTCATGTGCAGTGGTAAAGAAATTGTGAGCAGTGCCTGAAGAACTTATGTGCGGAACTGAAGAAATTATGTGCCTGGATGTACTATGAAGAACATAGAATGGAGAATCAACAAGTAATCCAAACTGTCACTGTAAATTAATGTGTAACTTTTGATTGAATTTTTGAACTGTTCTAATGTACAAAATTGAAATTAATGGCGAAGAAGCTCCGAAGACAACGAGGATGTCGCTGGACTTGTAGTCCCGGAAAATTCACCCGGAACCCAATCTTGTGATGATTCCGGAAAAAACATTGCGACTACAGCTTTGTGAAAGTGGCCGTAGATGGGGCAAAATGTTAGCGTCTTTATTAATTATTGCAGCTAGATTTTCATAATGTTTGTAAATGCTTATGAATCCTTATGTGAACTAGGTTCAGTTTATGAATATTTATGTCTTATGTGAACTTGGTGGTTCAATATGTGAACATGGTGGTTCAATATGTGAACATGGTGGTTCAGTATGTGAACATGGTGGTTCAATATGTGAACATGGTGGTTCAATATGTGAACATGGTAGTTCCATTTATGTCTTATGTGAACTTGGTGGTTCAATTATGTCTTATGTCTTATGTGAACTTAGTTCAATTTAGGAATGTTGATGGGCATTATGAGAATTTCGTTGTGCTTATGAAAATTGATGTAAACATTGTGCTTTTTATGAATTTTGATCGAGGTCGATCAACAGTCAGGTTGGCCGAATTGTGGTAGTAATTTTAAGTGTATATCAAGTTTACTAACCGGACTGATGATCACTATGGAGAATGTAGTTGTTGATAAAAAAATTAGACATTATAATTGTACAATTTTAAATTTAGAAAATAAAGAAATTAAAGTAATAAACCCTATAAAACATATGGATAAAGTCCCAACTTGATATCCCGAAAACCAACGGTACTGCGATTTTTTAATAATGTGCCTGCAGACGCACTAAATTGTAGAAAAAATTAAATAATTTCTGAACGGTTAAAGTAAATTAAAGAAGCTAAACGGATTTTTAAAGCTTAAAAAGATGCAAATTGAAATATGTACAAATATACAGGGGGTGCAATTTAAAAAAACTATGTTACCTATAGGCTGTATAGAGCAAAATAATTTTAGAAAATGCACTTTGGCCTCCCATTTGCTGTGACATTTGACTCATTTCGATATAATTGACGGTGTAGGTGTAATCGAGCATGCCCATATCAGTGACTCACCCTGTATATTTATGAATAAATTCTCGTAAATCGTTTGTAGAGCAAGTCTGAAGTGCAGTCGTCCGTCGTGTCAAACCCCTCTCAAACGTGCGGCTTCGAAATAAATAATTGCGTTAGAGTCGAGGCAACGGGCCGTGCATGTGAAATTTATGCGCTCCTCCATCCGCAGGCAAATTCAAATTCCCGTCTGAAACTTTCCTCGAATTCCTCTTCCAAGCGCGAAAGTATCCTTCAAAAAGTGTTCCACGTAAACAATTCCTAAATACGGCCCTGATTAAGCACCCAACCGTCTAATTACCAACATTTGAACGGCGTGGTACGAGTTTCTTAGCAACAGTTTTGGCGGTACCATTCGCGGCCTGCTTTGATGCCGCCGCTTATTTAGTGAAATATGCCCCGGACTGACACTTGGTGCATGCGATGCCGCCATAACGTAGACGTAGACGCAGACGACGATTTTGTTATTCAAGAGAATACATTATCTGTGTGGAAGATAAGCCTCGTACACGGGCATTATTTAACGAAATGTGGCGCAATTGAAATTGCAAATCGCTGAATTAAGGGGAAACTCCGGCACCCGCCTATAACCGAATATTTATTAGAAGCGCTGCCGATCTTATCTGCGAGCTGGATGTTTATGTGGACGCGAATTTATTTCAATTAGGGACCGACTAACATTGCTCTAATGAGAACGCTAATCGCTACCACCGACAAAACGGGAGCTTTGAACGCGATAATTGATTAAACTGACTTTTCATAAAGTGATTAGTTGGTGGCGAATTTGGACAGCCCAAGTAGCACACACAGTTTTTATTTGGTCACCAAAACGTTTTCGCAGCAAAATGAACAGCCATTTAACTTTTACAGCTATCCACAGAAGCGCTTTGGTAAGGTTTCTGTGACGTTGTACTGACCGATTTGGCGCACCATTTTTTGGCATTTACAGCTTTAAAACAGCCATCAATGCTGAAATACAGCCGTTTGACTGTGAGAATTGCAAAGTAGCAGCTTTTAAGCTTTTAAAGCTAACAAGCTAAAATGTAGGAAAAAAAGCTAAATAGTCATAAAAACATCTTTTCAATCTAATTTGCTCTTATGGCCAAATGGTCAAAATATTTGCTTTTGGGGAGAAAATGGTTATATTGTAGATAAAGAAGAGCAAAAACCTGTAAATCCTGCTATGCATCCATCCAGGAAACTAAATAACTATAACATGGCTACACCAGATGTAAGACTCTGTTAAAGGAATAGCGGATGATGTTACTTTTTTGTGTTCTTGATAAATAATATTAGGCTTGATATTCAGTCCCAGTAACATACAAGATTGTGCAAAACTGAGGTTTATTGACAAATACGCATAAAAAAGATCCGAAAAAGTAATGCGCCTTCAAAATAACAGAAAATACAACAAATCTTTCATTGTTGCAATTTTTTAATACATCTTTAAAAAAACATTTAATTTGAAAAAAAATTTTTTACATCTTTACTAACGTTACACTTCTATATTGCGACGGTAAATTGAATAAATCTGATGGAAATTTCTTGTTTGTTATTTTTTTGTAAATTTTATAACAACATTGAGAATCTTTCGCTTTCATGCAACATGTCCTCCTGCTCCCTTGTACCGCCTTGTATAAGGCTGTGATGTGGAATAATATGTTAGTTTTCAGCTTAATTTTGGCGGCAGACCATGAATGGTGCCTGCAGTTATCTCTTTCTAACTTTCTAATGTCTTACACTTTCTTTTTCTGTCTGTGAAGGGTTTGCGTCTTTGGTTGTAAATACCTCTAAAATAGCGGGAAAGATCTGTGACAATGAGATGAGCTTTAAGCTGCGAGACTCTTTATCACTTATTATTAGTTTTTGCAAAAAGAGTTGCAGGGATGCTAATTAAAAAAATATATAAAAAAGTGTTTTTTAAAAAAAGCTTTTATTTAAAAGATGCACTAAAAAGTAAAAAATAATGTATTTCAATCACAGGAGAATATTTTCTCTTACAGGTTAAAAGCTTTTATAAATTTTAGAATTTTAACCTGTAAGAGAAAATATTCTCCTGTAATTGAAATACATTATTTTTTACTTTTTAGTGCATCTTCTAAATAAAAGCTTTTTTTAAAAAACATTTTTTTATATATTTTTATTTTTTGCTTTTTAGTCATTATTTATTGCGTAGATTTATTGTTATTACACTGTGTATCTACCGTGACATCCAAATGACCAACATACCGTCTATGTCGGTATAAGTTACGGTATGTACAAATCGAGAACCCTTTTGTAAACATATATACAAACATATTAACTATATAGAATTGCATTGCCACGCAGATTACGTAAGCATGTTAAATTTTATTTCATTGCGACTACAGGAACCCTCTCAAATTTACAAGTCGAGAACCCCTTTGTAAACATAACCTAAAACTTCAAAACCCCATTTAACCTCTTTAGGGGGTATTTAACTACATGGAATTGCATTGTCACGCAGATTATGTAAGTATGCCAAATTTCACTTCAGTGGGACAACAGGAACCCTTTCAAATTTGGCTCCGAAAAATTAGCAGACAGAAAGATAACATTGTTAGCTAAATAAAAGCTTTTAAAAAGAAAATATAATCTAAGAAGCTTTGTATAACCTTACGAGTCTGAAAAACACTTAATCACAGTTTTTTATAGGAACTGGAATGCTTAGAGGCAAAAAGCTCATGCTGACTCATTGTACAGCTTCTTAAAAAATAACTGAAAAACTTAAAAAAAAATCTAAGCTGAAAAACTCTTTTTTTTTAAACACTTGAAAAAGTTTAACCTGCGAGACCATATCACTTTTCAGTTTCTGTAAAATGATTTGCAAAGCTTTTAACTGGAAAGAAATTTTTTTTATTAGTTTTTTTTTGTTAAATGTATAAGCCGCAAGACTTTCTGTCACTTCTTAGAAGAAACATAAAGCTCACTCCTCAGTTTTTGAAAAAAGAGTTGAAGGATTCTAACTAGAATCTAACCAGAGAAGCTTTGTAACATTTCTGAGTTTATAACAAAACTCAGTTTGTAACAAAAGTGTAAAGCTTTTAACTAAATAGAAAGACTAAACTGAAAACCGCTTTATACACTGCAGTTTCTTAAACAAAATGAAATATTTAAAAAAAATCTATGTTGTAAAAATCTATAGCATTTGTAGTTTCTTAAAAAAGTTGTAAAACTAGATAGAAGATTTAAGCTGAGAAACTCTATTATTTTTCAGTTTCTTAAAAAATTAAAGCACATAGAATTTTTTTAACACTTGAGTTATATTGCTTCTAACTAGAAAGAAAATCTAAGTCGAAAAGCTCCGTAACCACTTCTAGCCCAGTCAAATTAAACAAATCGGTGGAAAAAATTCCTAGGAAGTTGGATTTTTTTTTAAACGATTTCTTTACACTTGGGTAAACATATATCAAAAGTCCCCGGTGGTGGGGGGCGAGCTCGAGGAGGGAGAGGGGGTAAAAGCTGTCTTTTTTGGTTTTTTTGCTTATATCTCGGAAACAGTCACTCCTATCAATTTTTATCTTCTTACCAAAATTAAAGCTGATAAAATTTCCTACAAAATAGGACTGTAGGACTAACTATAAGCAAGTTATCGGTCTGGAAAAAAATAATCATTTAAAAAAATGTGATTCAAAACAAAATGTTTTGTGATTTAAAATGCTAACAATAAATTGAATTTATTAGGTCTAACACTTCATTAGAGAAGAAGAGGGGAGGCATGAGGGTTAATGAAGTCTTCAGAGTCGTCCTTATATGTTGCATTTTCGTCTTCAACCCAAAGATTGAAAACTGAATTACAGTCTTGTTCAGTACAATGTTAATAGATATATGATTTAATATGGATGTTTTGAATCAAACTTACAATAAACTGAATGTATTGAGTCCAAAAGTTCATTCTATCATATGTTCTGGGTCATCCCCACATGCTGAATTGTCGTCTTCAACTGGGGAGCCCGAGAAAAGAAAAAAGTATTTTCCTCCCTTATTTCCCTCTCTTAGCTAAGTTGGGGAACGCTTTACACACACTATTTCCCATATAAATACTTATGATATGCTAATGTTTAATAATGGTGTCACGTAGACACCAAACTTTAAAAGCTAGTAGCTCGCTTACGGTTAGTCCTACAACAAAAGTGTTAGGACCGATTTGTAGGAAATTTTATCAGCTTTAATTTTGATAAGAAGATAAAAATTGATAGGAGTGACCGTTTTCGAGATATAAGCAAAAAACCATAAAAAGACAGCTTTAACCCCCTCCCCCTTCTCGAGCTCGCCCCCCACCCTCGGGGACATTTGATATATGTAAGTAAGTAAGTAAGTAAGTTTATTAATGTTAACAATACATAGGTATTTTACACAAGTCAAAAGAAAAAGGCACAAAAGGTAAGTGAAATACAATTTGAAATAAAGAGAAAAAACTTATAGAAATTACTTAACATCACTTAGCATTATGATTGGTAACATAATAACCCTCAAAATCAGTGAAGTCACATTCCAAATATTCCGCAATAGAGTAAAAGCTTTTGAAAACTAAGTAATTTTTGATTTTATGAAGGAAAATATCAGGTGGTAGGTGCTTAATGTGGGATGGTAGAATGTGATAAAATTTAATACAAAAATAATTGATATCATGTCTTGCTTTAGTCAACCGTAAATTATTAAAACAAAGGTCTTCAGTTCTTGTGTTGTAATTATGAAAAGAGTTTAAGATGAAGTACCGATCTTTATTTTTAATTACAAATTCTAAACATTTAAAAATAAACAATGAGGGTAGAGTTAATATATTAAATTTTCTAAAAAAAAAATTTACAATCTTTACGGTAGGGAATACCTGCCATCACTCTTACAGCCCGACGTTGTAGCTTGAAAACCCTTGTTGTTAAACCTGTGTGTCCCCACAAAATAATGTAGTACTCTATGTAACTTTGTATTAAGGCGAAATAAGCAGTTAAGGTTGTTTTTTTTGAAATACAATTCGTCAGATTTCGAAGTAAGTATACGTTTTTGGACAGTTTGTTAGCCAATATGTCGATATGATATTGCCACGTTAATGTTCGATCGACAGTGACTCCCAAGAACATTGTATGTACAACATCCGATAGAAAACAGTCTAATTTTTTTGTGCTAAAAGTCATTTTAACAGTTTTATCGGCATTCAGATGAAGTTTGTTAGATAAAAGCCATTTTTGTACTTGGGTATATTCCTTTGACATATCAATATCATGTAGTGAACTTCCTGCCTTACCAAGAGTGGTATCATCAGCGTATAGAACTGCATTAATTTGAGGCACACACTCAGGCAAATCATTTATATAAATCAAAAATAAAAGTGGTCCCAGGATAGACCCTTGCGGAACGCCGTGGTATATGTTACATTCTCCAGATAGGACACCATCGAATCTAACTTTTTGAACTCTACCTTGCAAATACGAACAAATTAATTTAACACTGTCGGAGTCTATATTATAGTAGGCTAATTTTTTAAGTAATATATCATGCGACACAGTATCAAATGCCTTACTAAGATCTAGGAATAAGGCTCCGTATATTTTTTTCTTTTCAAAGTTTTTAAGTATATCGTCAACAAAAGCCTAAACTGCATGAGATGTAGACATTTTTTTTCTAAATCCAAACTGATTATTAGATAATATGTTATTTTCATTTAGATACTTCAAGATTTGAGACAATAATAACTTTTCAAAAAGTTTAGATAAAATGGGAAGCAAAGATATTGGTCGATAATTCTTTTGGTCGTTGGGATCACCTTTCTTATATATTGGTATAACTTGTGATATTTTTAAGCAATCTGGAAAAATATTTTCAGTTATGCAATAATTAATTAACTTAGTTATAGGCGTTATTATTATATTTTTAATAGACTTTATAATTTCGGTATTTAACCCATATATGTCAACACTTTTGGAGGTTTTTAAACTATTCAGGCAATCCCTAACCTCGATGAAAGTGACGAGCCTAAAAGAGAAATTGTTAGGAGGTTTTGGTTTATTTTTGGATAATAGTTTAATAGGATCAAGGGCGTTGTTAGGAGCCACATTGGCAAAATAACTATTTAATTCATCAGGTGTTGTTTGCGGAATATTTCGTTGTGTCTCTGACCGATATTTGTTAATGATAGTCCACATAGGTTTAGGATTAGTGTTATTATTTTTTAAATATTCTTCATTAGATTTTATTTTGGCGGTTTTTATTGCTAGATTAGTTTATTTTTTAATGATTTTAATTCTAAAGTTTTGTACGTCCTATAAGCGGCAGCCACAAAGCTAAGATTATTACGCATTTGTTGTAACTCGCTGTTGAACCATCTGTTTTTCTTAAAAACTTTAGAATTAGCAGTACAAGTTCCCTGTGGAAAAGCTATGTGGAAGTTGTATATGATGTTATTCAAGAACATTTTGAATTTATTGTTAGGATCGATGTCACTATCAACAAAACTCCAGTCAGCTCTATCTAACAAACTGTAAAAAGTTATTTTACCACAATTCGTTATAGGTCTGAACACTTTTGTAATGTCTTCTTTAGAATTGGTGTTTAATGTCATTTGAACATCTAGTAGCAGTGCAATATGATCAGATAAAGCCAACTGGAGCGGATTTATGTTAACCTCACTTATAGGAATATTACAAAATATATTGTCTAAAGCAGCATTACCTCTTGTTGGACACTTAACTAAACTCGCAAAACCGTAGGAATTAAAGAGGTCAATCAGTGTGTTAGTATGTACATTGAAGGTATTATATATATATATATATATATATATATATATATATATATATATATATATATATATATATATATATATATATATATATATATATATATATATATTCGTATGACAACAAAAAGTACAATAATACTTGTACATAGAAGAAATTACAAAACTTTGATAGTGGACAACCAAGTTTTCACTTCTGGCGACAACTCATGAATTTCGGTGAAGCCTCCTTGAAAACTCGTAAGTCGACATTCTTCGACAAGATGTTGGACAGTTTCTTCCACTTGACAACATTGGCAATATGGATTTTCGATAGCATTCCATTTAAATAACATTGAATTACATCTCGCATGGCCAGTTCTTAGTCTGTTCAATTTCACCCAGACCCACCTTGGTTGATCCATTCCAGGTACACTTTTTGTTGGATCTTCTATTAAATCTTTATTGAAAAGTTGGATATTTGACCACATATTGCGCCACTCATTAATAATGAAAAAGTTTTCGATGTCAGAAGTGTCAACCCAAAAAGGTTTTCTGGATTTTAATCGATTTTCGGGGGCAATTAGATCAGACCATATTGGATAATCTTGGGGATGTCTGCTATATTTGATCCACAGTTTCTTGACTGAAAGTTTTCTTCTTAGTATCGGTGGAGCAATATTAGACAATACTGGAAGCCATTCAGTGGGGGTTGATTTCAAAGTGCCTGTTATGACTCGCATAGCAGTGTTTAACTGTGCATCAATTTTGCTTGTATGTGAACTGTTCATCCAAACAGCACTGCAATATTCTGCCGTTGAAAAGACTAATGCAAGAGCCGAGACACGAAGAGTTTTAGCATTAGCACCCCAAGTCGAACCGGCCAACTTTAGTAGAATGTTATTTCTTGTTTTCAGTTTTTGCCTTAATTTTTCAAGGTGAAACTTGTAGGTGAGCGAACAGTCAAGAGAGACACCAAGGTAAACTGGATGAAAGTTGTGTTTAAGTAGTGTTCCATTTAAAAAGACGTTCAATTTCCTTTCTTTTTGAGAATTTGATAAATGGAAGCAGGAAACTTCTGTTTTTGTTGGATTTACACATAGACGCCACTGTTTGAAGTAATCACACAAAACAGAAGCATCTTGAGAAAGTTGTTCCTCTAATCGATGAAATTCTTTATGTTGAAAAGTCAGTGCAATATCGTCAGCATAGACAAACTTTCTTGAAAGCGTTTCAGGGAGGTCACTCGTATATACATTGAAAAGTAAAGGAGATAATACTGCACCCTGAGGAAGACCATTGTTCAGAGTTTTGATTTTGCTTGATTTTTCACCGACAAAAACTCTAAATTTTCTGTTTGTTAACATGCTCTCGATAAGACTGACAATACGCTTGCAAGGTACAACTTTATAAAGTTTGTGTATTAAACCATCCTTCCAAACTGTATCATAAGCAGCAGTGAGATCCAAAAGAACAACACCAGTTTTTAAACGTTTCTCGAAACCAGTTTCAATGTGAGTCGTTAAAGCTAAGACTTGGTCACAGCAACTCCTTTGTGGTCGAAATCCAGCTTGTTCAGAGGGAAGAACATCTTCAACAAGAGGAGAAATGCGCTGATAAATCATCTTCTCCAAAATCTTGTAACAAACACTCAACAAAGAAATGGGCCGATAACTGGATGCTTCTTGTGGAGGTTTTCCCTTTTTGAGAATCGCGATCACCTTGGTCTTTTTAAACTCCGGGGGTAGACGGGTTGAAATAAAAATATCATTAAAAAGAGAAGTAAGCCATTTCAGTGCAAAACTTCCGAGATTTTTTATGAATTCCGGATAGATTCCATCAAAACCAGCCGATTTCTTGCTTTTAGTCGATGATATGGCCTGCTTTCAACTCATCTACGTTGAAACATCTCGACAGTTCTCCTGAAACGTTCATCCTCTTTCTTTGCTTTTGAACCCGTCGTTTCATCTCCTTCTTTGCTCTTTTCTCTAGCTTAACGGAATTTGAAATGTTTACCAGCCGGCTAGCTACAGCATTCGGACTAATAGCAGACTCTGATTTAGGTGGTGTAATGTTCGAAGATCCAAGTTTTTGCAAAAGTTTCCAACTACTGCGACTGCTGTGTGTGAAATTCAGATCTTCCATTAAGCTGTTCCATTTTTCTTTCCTCGCCTTATTCAACGAATTTAATACAGCATCAGCATTCTTTGGGTTCGGATTAGAGACGTATGCATTGTAAAACCTCTTTGTTTCATCGCTCCAACAGGGAACATAATTTTTTCGGAAGCCACGGGGAATGAATTTTTTAGCAGCATTCTTGATGACTCCAACAAATCTGTGGTAATTCATTGCAGTTGATGGAATCCACCGAAGATCACTATCCACTTGTTTAGCAAACTCATTCCATTTTGCTTTTTGAAAATTCCATCTAGGTTTTTGAAGAGAAGGAAATCGTTTTATCTCATTGCCAAGCTTAACAATTACTGGTCGATGTTGGCTATGAGGAAAACCAGGTAGTACATCTCGTGATGCTTGTAATGGTACTTCATTATTCATTGTAACAAAGCATAAATCGGGATTGTACTCCTTCTTCCATCTGGCCGAATAAAAACTTTTCCTAGCTTTACTGTCAAAAACCAAATGGAACTTATTTAGTTCCATCCATGAAACAAGAGCAAGACCGTTCCTGTCGTTCTCCGCATAACCCCACAAGTTGTGATGACCATTGAAATCGCCGATGTAAATAGCTGGATGATAATTCAGCACCAGATTTTCAGGCCATTGGTCATTAGGTGGTTTGTAAACATTAATAATAAAAATCCCAGCAATTTTGACAGTGAGGAGAAAGATGTTGTTCTCCTGTGTTTTGGCGATGGATTGATAGTCTTCGAAATTTGATTTTACATATGTTGCACAACCGTAAGAAGCACTGTTGATGAAGTCCACCAAAGTGTAACCAGGAATTTGCCCACGGGAAAAAAGGTCCATTTCTGATGAAGTATGGGTTTCTTGAAGAACGATGACATCCACTCGTTCCTTTAGAGCCATTTTCGACAAGAAATCACACTTATCCTTTGAAATTCCTTCTATATTCAATTGACAAACTGTCAAATTTTGATGAACTTCCAAAATTTCAGAAGAACTTCGTAAACCAAGAAAATCAAACGATGACCGAGAGGATCTTGTAGATCTGGATCGGTCGTCCAAGTGTCGGTAATTTCTGGGTGGTGAGTATTGAAGTCGCCTCCGATGATAATTTTATGCACACTACATTTAAGTCGATTAAGTAAGATGACTAGAGTTTCTATAAATCCATTGAAATCTCCAGAAGGGGAGCGATATATCGTAACAACAATAAAGTTATATGTAGGGATACTTATACCAGCCAGTTCACAGTCTATTTCAGTTGAGAGGTCACTTATCCATTGCAGAGTCTCGAATTCAATATCCTTCTTCATTAATTCAATCACACCGCCATGCCTTCTACGGGAACTGGCAAAAAAAGCCGCAGTATTATAGTTAACCCAAGTGCAAAGGAAGCGTTTAAAAAAAATCCAACTTTCTAGGAATTTTTTCCACCGATCGCCTTATTTTTGTCAAATTTGACTGGGCTATTCTCGGCTTTTTCCAAAACAAATGTAAGGTTTAAAACATCATGCTTTTAACTAAATAGAAAGTCTCTAAGCTGAAAAACTGTATACTTTTCAGTTTCTGAAAAAAGTAAAAAAAGTAAAAGGAATTTTTTAAACTAGGTACTCATGTAAAAATTGTCGATTTAGTTTTGGCTGTAAATAGAATACATTTATTCCGAGCATATTGATCTCATCTCTTGGTGGTGGCCATAAATCGTGTGCACAACCCTCTCCCTTTTTTGCGGAAGCAATCAGCGATAACCGCAGCAATCAAGGGCCGCCACCGAGTGATTTCTTGTAGAGTTTGGGCGACGCAATTTGTCGACCTGGAGGCAATGTGTATGAGTATTTCTGGCCAGTAATTCAGCTATGATAGCTTTATTAAGGGCAGTTGACCGTGCGGTGCTGCAGCTAATGGCCGGACCCTGAAGACGGTGATAAATAACTAGTTTGCGGCTATCCCGACTGACACTTGCTAGTTTGCGGATGACCGCCGCCACCGGACCACTACCGACTAAAGGGACACCGGCCTGAACCTTCCATTGCTGCCTCCAACCTCCAACAAGGGCGATTATTTACGACACAAGAAGTAGGGAACGATGCTTTTATGGCCAGTTTTTATTTATTTCATAACAAGTTCACAGTTTATTATTTTAAGGAGAATTATAATAATACTAATAACATTATTTATTGATTGGTATCAATAAACAGTAGGCAAAGAAAATAAATACGTAAAGTCGAACTTCGATAACTCGAAGAGACAGTTGCGAGCATTTGAAAAAAAAAATTAAAAAACTAGGAAATAAAACAAAATCTTATCTCATAGTTTTATTGTCAGAACCCTTGTTTTTTTAAATTGCAAAATAATACGCATTCTTAGATATTTTTTGAGAAACTTTATTTTTTTTTAGCAAACTGGGGAAATCTACAGTATTTTTCAGCTTAGGCTCTTTTTCTAAAAACCTTCCAGTTTTAAGAAAAAGGATTCAAAATCTCTTACTTTTTTGTAGAAGTTTTGCATTTATTTTTTTTATTTGAAAACTGATGCAGCATTTATTTTAGCTTACACTTTTATTCTAAAAGATTTACATTACTTTTTACATTAGTCTTGTAAGAGGAAAATAATAATAATAGTAAGAATAATGTTCATTGGTATATCACAGTACCATAGACAGAGATTTGATTGAGAATACAGAAAATAAATACAGTCGAATTTCAGTAACTCGAAGCGACAGTTGCCACAAAAATAGTTCGAGTTATTGAAAATTTGTGTTATTAAAATGAACTGAAAAAAATTTAAGAAACTAAGAAATACAGAATCTTATCTCATAGTTTTGTTGTCAGAAGCCTTGTTTTTTTTTAAACTGCAAAATAATACGCCTTCTTAGATATTTTTTGAGAAACCTTAATTTTTTTAGCAAACTGGGGAAATCTACAGTATTTCTCAGCTTAGGCTCTTTTTCTAAAAACCTTCCAGTTTTAAGAAAAAGGATTCAGAATCTCTCATTTTTTTTGTAGAAGCTTTGCATTTATTTTTTTTAATTTGAAAACTGATAGAGCATTTATTTTAGCTTACACTTTTATTTTAAAAGATTTACATTATTTTTTATATTAGTCTTGTGAGAGGAAAATAATAATTATAGTAAGAATAATGTTCATTGTATATCACAGTTCCATAGACAGAGATTGTGATTGAGAATACAGAAAATAAATACAGTCGAATTTCAGTAACTCGAAGCGACAGTTGCCACAAAAATAGTTCGAGTTATTGAAAATTTGTGTTATTAAACTGAACTGAAAAAAAATTTAAGAAACTAAGAAATACAGAATCTTATCTCATAGTTTTGTTGTCAGAACCCTTGTTTTTTTAAATTGCAAAATAATACGCATTCTTAGATATTTTTTGAGAAACTTTATTTTTTTTAGCAAACTGGGGAAATCTACAGTATTTTTCAGCTTAGGCTCTTTTTCTAAAATCCTTTCAGTTTTAAGAAAAAGGATTCAAAATCTCTTATTTTTTTGTAGAAGTTTTGTATTTATTTTTTTTAATTTGAAAACTGATACAGCATTTATTTTAGCTTACACTTTTATTCTAAAAGATTTACATTACTTTTCACATTAGTCTTGTAAGAGGAAAATAATAATAATAGTAAGAATAATGTTCATTGGTATACCACAGTACCATAGACAGAGATTGTGATTGAGAATACAGAAAATAAATACAGTCGAATTTCAGTAACTCGAAGCGACAGTTGCCACAAAAATAGTTCGAGTTATTGAAAATTTGTGTTATTAAACTGAACTGAAAAAAAAATTTAAGAAACTAAGAAATACAGAATCTTATCTCATAGTTTTGTTGTCAGAAGCCTTGTATTTTTTTAACTGCAAAATAATACGCATTCTTAGATATTTTTTGAGAAACTTTATTTTTTTTTAGCAAATTGGGGAAATCTACAGTATTTTTCAGCTTAGGCTCTTTTTCTAAAAACCTTCCAGTTTTAAGAAAAAGGATTCAAAATCTCTTATTTTTTTGTAGAAGTTTTGCATTTATTTTTTTTATTTGAAAACTGATACAGCATTTATTTTAGCTTACACTTTTATTCTAAAAGATTTACATTACTTTTCACATTAGTCCTGTAAGAGGAAAATAATAATAATAGTAAGAATAATGTTCATTGGTATATCACAGTACCATAGACAGAGATTTGATTGAGAATACAGAAAATAAATACAGTCGAATTTCAGTAACTCGAAGCGACAGTTGCCACAAAAATAGTTCGAGTTATTGAAAATTTGTGTTATTAAACTGAACTGAAAAAAAATTTAAGAAACTAAGAAATACAGAATCTTATCTCATAGTTTTGTTGTCAGAACCCTTGTTTTTTTAAATTGCAAAATAATACGCATTCTTAGATATTTTTTGAGAAACTTTATTTTTTTTAGCAAACTGGGGAAATCTACAGTATTTTTCAGCTTAGGCTCTTTTTCTAAAATCCTTTCAGTTTTAAGAAAAAGGATTCAAAATCTCTTATTTTTTTGTAGAAGTTTTGTATTTATTTTTTTTAATTTGAAAACTGATACAGCATTTATTTTAGCTTACACTTTTATTCTAAAAGATTTACATTACTTTTCACATTAGTCTTGTAAGAGGAAAATAATAATAATAGTAAGAATAATGTTCATTGGTATACCACAGTACCATAGACAGAGATTGTGATTGAGAATACAGAAAATAAATACAGTCGAATTTCAGTAACTCGAAGCGACAGTTGCCACAAAAATAGTTCGAGTTATTGAAAATTTGTGTTATTAAACTGAACTGAAAAAAAAATTTAAGAAACTAAGAAATACAGAATCTTATCTCATAGTTTTGTTGTCAGAAGCCTTGTATTTTTTTAACTGCAAAATAATACGCATTCTTAGATATTTTTTGAGAAACTTTATTTTTTTTTAGCAAATTGGGGAAATCTACAGTATTTTTCAGCTTAGGCTCTTTTTCTAAAAACCTTCCAGTTTTAAGAAAAAGGATTCAAAATCTCTTATTTTTTTGTAGAAGTTTTGCATTTATTTTTTTTATTTGAAAACTGATACAGCATTTATTTTAGCTTACACTTTTATTCTAAAAGATTTACATTACTTTTCACATTAGTCCTGTAAGAGGAAAATAATAATAATAGTAAGAATAATGTTCATTGGTATATCACAGTACCATAGACAGAGATTTGATTGAGAATACAGAAAATAAATACAGTCGAATTTCAGTAACTCGAAGCGACAGTTGCCACAAAAATAGTTCGAGTTATTGAAAATTTGTGTTATTAAAATGAACTGAAAAAAATTTAAGAAACTAGGAAATACAGAATCTTATCTCATAGTTTTGTTGTCAGAAGCCTTGTTTTTTTTTAAACCGCAAAATAATACGCCTTCTTAGATATTTTTTGAGAAACCTTAATTTTTTTAGCAAACTGGGGAAATCTACAGTATTTCTCAGCTTAGGCCCTTTTTCTAAAAACCTTCCAGTTTTAAGAAAAAGAAATCAGAATCTCTCATTTTTTATGTAGAAGCTTTGCATTTATTTTTTTTAATTTGAAAACTGATACAGCATTTATTTTAGCTTACACTTTTATTCTAAAAGATTTACATTATTTTTTATATTAGTCTTGTGAGAGGAAAATAATAATTATAGTAAGAATAATGTTCATTGGTATATCACAGTTCCATAGACAGAGATTGTGATTGAGAATACAGAAAATAAATACAGTCGAATTTCAGTAACTCGAAGCGACAGTTGCCACAAAAATAGTTCGAGTTATTGAAAATTTGTGTTATTAAAATGAACTGAAAAAAATTTAAGAAACTAGGAAATACAGAATCTTATCTCATAGTTTTGTTGTCAGAAGCCTTGTTTTTTTTAACTGCAAAATAATACGCATTCTTAGATATTTTTTGAGAAACTTTATTTTTTTTTAGCAAACTGGGGAAATCTACAGTATTTTTCAGCTTAGGCTCTTTTTCTAAAAACCTTCCAGTTTTAAGAAAAAGGATTCAGAATCTCTCATTTTTTTTGTAGAAGCTTTGCATTTATTTTTTTAATTTGAAAACTGATACAGCATTTATTTTAGCTTACACTTTTATTCTAAAAGATTTACATTATTTTTTATATTAGTCTTGTGAGAGGAAAATAATAATTATAGTGAGAATAATGTTCATTGGTATATCACAGTACCATAGACAGAGATTTGATTGAGAATACAGAAAATAAATACAGTCGAATTTCAGTAACTCGAAGCGACAGTTGCCACAAAAATAGTTCGAGTTATTGAAAATTTGTGTTATTAAAATGAACTGAAAAAAATTTAAGAAACTAAGAAATACAGAATCTTATCTCATAGTTTTGTTGTCAGAAGCCTTGTTTTTTTTTAAACTGCAAAATAATACGCCTTCTTAGATATTTTTTGAGAAACCTTAATTTTTTTAGCAAACTGGGGAAATCTACAGTATTTCTCAGCTTAGGCTCTTTTTCTAAAAACCTTCCAGTTTTAAGAAAAAGGATTCAGAATCTCTCATTTTTTTTGTAGAAGCTTTGCATTTATTTTTTTTAATTTGAAAACTGATAGAGCATTTATTTTAGCTTACACTTTTATTTTAAAAGATTTACATTATTTTTTATATTAGTCTTGTGAGAGGAAAATAATAATTATAGTAAGAATAATGTTCATTGTATATCACAGTTCCATAGACAGAGATTGTGATTGAGAATACAGAAAATAAATACAGTCGAATTTCAGTAACTCGAAGCGACAGTTGCCACAAAAATAGTTCGAGTTATTGAAAATTTGTGTTATTAAACTGAACTGAAAAAAAATTTAAGAAACTAAGAAATACAGAATCTTATCTCATAGTTTTGTTGTCAGAACCCTTGTTTTTTTAAATTGCAAAATAATACGCATTCTTAGATATTTTTTGAGAAACTTTATTTTTTTTAGCAAACTGGGGAAATCTACAGTATTTTTCAGCTTAGGCTCTTTTTCTAAAATCCTTTCAGTTTTAAGAAAAAGGATTCAAAATCTCTTATTTTTTTGTAGAAGTTTTGTATTTATTTTTTTTAATTTGAAAACTGATACAGCATTTATTTTAGCTTACACTTTTATTCTAAAAGATTTACATTACTTTTCACATTAGTCTTGTAAGAGGAAAATAATAATAATAGTAAGAATAATGTTCATTGGTATACCACAGTACCATAGACAGAGATTGTGATTGAGAATACAGAAAATAAATACAGTCGAATTTCAGTAACTCGAAGCGACAGTTGCCACAAAAATAGTTCGAGTTATTGAAAATTTGTGTTATTAAACTGAACTGAAAAAAAAATTTAAGAAACTAAGAAATACAGAATCTTATCTCATAGTTTTGTTGTCAGAAGCCTTGTATTTTTTTAACTGCAAAATAATACGCATTCTTAGATATTTTTTGAGAAACTTTATTTTTTTTTAGCAAATTGGGGAAATCTACAGTATTTTTCAGCTTAGGCTCTTTTTCTAAAAACCTTCCAGTTTTAAGAAAAAGGATTCAAAATCTCTTATTTTTTTGTAGAAGTTTTGCATTTATTTTTTTTATTTGAAAACTGATACAGCATTTATTTTAGCTTACACTTTTATTCTAAAAGATTTACATTACTTTTCACATTAGTCCTGTAAGAGGAAAATAATAATAATAGTAAGAATAATGTTCATTGGTATATCACAGTACCATAGACAGAGATTTGATTGAGAATACAGAAAATAAATACAGTCGAATTTCAGTAACTCGAAGCGACAGTTGCCACAAAAATAGTTCGAGTTATTGAAAATTTGTGTTATTAAACTGAACTGAAAAAAAATTTAAGAAACTAAGAAATACAGAATCTTATCTCATAGTTTTGTTGTCAGAACCCTTGTTTTTTTAAATTGCAAAATAATACGCATTCTTAGATATTTTTTGAGAAACTTTATTTTTTTTAGCAAACTGGGGAAATCTACAGTATTTTTCAGCTTAGGCTCTTTTTCTAAAATCCTTTCAGTTTTAAGAAAAAGGATTCAAAATCTCTTATTTTTTTGTAGAAGTTTTGTATTTATTTTTTTTAATTTGAAAACTGATACAGCATTTATTTTAGCTTACACTTTTATTCTAAAAGATTTACATTACTTTTCACATTAGTCTTGTAAGAGGAAAATAATAATAATAGTAAGAATAATGTTCATTGGTATACCACAGTACCATAGACAGAGATTGTGATTGAGAATACAGAAAATAAATACAGTCGAATTTCAGTAACTCGAAGCGACAGTTGCCACAAAAATAGTTCGAGTTATTGAAAATTTGTGTTATTAAACTGAACTGAAAAAAAAATTTAAGAAACTAAGAAATACAGAATCTTATCTCATAGTTTTGTTGTCAGAAGCCTTGTATTTTTTTAACTGCAAAATAATACGCATTCTTAGATATTTTTTGAGAAACTTTATTTTTTTTTAGCAAATTGGGGAAATCTACAGTATTTTTCAGCTTAGGCTCTTTTTCTAAAAACCTTCCAGTTTTAAGAAAAAGGATTCAAAATCTCTTATTTTTTTGTAGAAGTTTTGCATTTATTTTTTTTATTTGAAAACTGATACAGCATTTATTTTAGCTTACACTTTTATTCTAAAAGATTTACATTACTTTTCACATTAGTCCTGTAAGAGGAAAATAATAATAATAGTAAGAATAATGTTCATTGGTATATCACAGTACCATAGACAGAGATTTGATTGAGAATACAGAAAATAAATACAGTCGAATTTCAGTAACTCGAAGCGACAGTTGCCACAAAAATAGTTCGAGTTATTGAAAATTTGTGTTATTAAAATGAACTGAAAAAAATTTAAGAAACTAGGAAATACAGAATCTTATCTCATAGTTTTGTTGTCAGAAGCCTTGTTTTTTTTTAAACCGCAAAATAATACGCCTTCTTAGATATTTTTTGAGAAACCTTAATTTTTTTAGCAAACTGGGGAAATCTACAGTATTTCTCAGCTTAGGCCCTTTTTCTAAAAACCTTCCAGTTTTAAGAAAAAGAAATCAGAATCTCTCATTTTTTATGTAGAAGCTTTGCATTTATTTTTTTTAATTTGAAAACTGATACAGCATTTATTTTAGCTTACACTTTTATTCTAAAAGATTTACATTATTTTTTATATTAGTCTTGTGAGAGGAAAATAATAATTATAGTAAGAATAATGTTCATTGGTATATCACAGTTCCATAGACAGAGATTGTGATTGAGAATACAGAAAATAAATACAGTCGAATTTCAGTAACTCGAAGCGACAGTTGCCACAAAAATAGTTCGAGTTATTGAAAATTTGTGTTATTAAAATGAACTGAAAAAAATTTAAGAAACTAGGAAATACAGAATCTTATCTCATAGTTTTGTTGTCAGAAGCCTTGTTTTTTTTAACTGCAAAATAATACGCATTCTTAGATATTTTTTGAGAAACTTTATTTTTTTTTAGCAAACTGGGGAAATCTACAGTATTTTTCAGCTTAGGCTCTTTTTCTAAAAACCTTCCAGTTTTAAGAAAAAGGATTCAGAATCTCTCATTTTTTTTGTAGAAGCTTTGCATTTATTTTTTTAATTTGAAAACTGATACAGCATTTATTTTAGCTTACACTTTTATTCTAAAAGATTTACATTATTTTTTATATTAGTCTTGTGAGAGGAAAATAATAATTATAGTGAGAATAATGTTCATTGGTATATCACAGTTCCATAGACAGAGATTGTGATTGAGAATACAGAAAATAAATACAGTCGAATTTCAGTAACTCGAAGCGACAGTTGCCACAAAAATAGTTCGAGTTATTGAAAATTTGTGTTATTAAACCGAACTGAAAAAAAATTCAAGAAACTAGGAAATACAGAATCTTATCTCATAGTTTTGTTGTCAGAAGCCTTGTTTTTTTTTAACTGCAAAATAATACGCATTCTTAGATATTAACTGGGGAAATCTACAGTATTTCTCAGCTTAGGCTCTTTTTCTAAAAACCTTCCAGTTTTAAGAAAAAGGATTCAAAATCTCTTATTTTTTTGTAGAAGCTTTACATTTATTTTTTTTTATTTGAAAACTGATACAGCATTTATTTTAGCTTACACTTTTATTCTAAAAGATTTACATTACTTTTTACATTAGTCTTGTAAGAGGAAAATAATAATAATAGTAAGAATAATGTTCATTGGTATACCACAGTACCATAGACAGAGATTGTGATTGAGAATACAGAAAATAAATACAATCGAATTTCAGTAACTCGAAGCGACAGTTGCCACAAAAATAGTTCAAGTTATTGAAAATTTGTGTTATTAAAATGAACTGAAAAAATTTTAAGAAACTAGGAAATACAGAATCTTATCTCATAGTTTTGTTGTCAGAAGCCTTGTTTTTTTTTAACTGCAAAATAATACGCATTCTTAGATATTTTTTGAGAAACTTTATTTTTTTTTAGCAAACTGGGGAAATCTACAGTATTTTTCAGCTTAGGCTCTTTTTCTAAAAACCTTCCAGTTTTATGAAAAAGGATTCAGAATCTCTCATTTTTTTTGTAGAAGCTTTGCATTTATTTTTTTTAATTTGAAAACTGATACAGCATTTATTTTAGCTTACACTTTTATTCTAAAAGATTTACATTATTTTTTATATTAGTCTTGTGAGAGGAAAATAATAATTATAGTAAGAATAATGTTCATTGGTATATCACAGTTCCATAGACAGAGATTGTGATTGAGAATACAGAAAATAAATACAGTCGAATTTCAGTAACTCGAAGCGACAGTTGCCACAAAAATAGTTCGAGTTATTGAAAATTTGTGTTATTAAACTGAACTGAAAAAAAATTTAAAAAACTAAAAAATACAGAATCTTATCTCATAGTTTTGTTGTCAGAAGCCTTGTTTTTTTTTAAACTGTAAAATAATACGCCTTCTTAGATATTTTTTGAGAAATCTTAATTTTTTTAGCAAACTGGGGAAATCTACAGTATTTCTCAGCTTAGGCTCTTTTTCTAAAAACCTTCCAGTTTTAAGAAAAAGGATTCAAAATCTCTTATTTTTTTATAGAAGCTTTGCATTTATTTTTTTTATTTGAAAACTGATACAGCATTTATTTTAGCTTACACTTTTATTCTAAAAGATTTACATTACTTTTTACATTAGTCTTGTAAGAGGAAAATAATAATAATAGTAAGAATAATGTTCATTGGTATACCACAGTACCATAGACAGAGATTGTGATTGAGAATACAGAAAATAAATACAGTCGAATTTCAGTAACTCGAAGCGGCAGTTGCCACAAAAATAGTTCGAGTTATTGAAAATTTGTGTTATTAAACTGAACTGAAAAAAATTTAAAAAACTAAAAAATACAGAATCTTATCTCATAGTTTTGTTGTCAGAAGCCTTGTTTTTTTTAACTGCAAAATAATACGCATTCTTAGATATTTTTTGAGAAACTTTATTTTTTTTAGCAAACTGGGGAAATCTACAGTATTTTTCAGCTTAGGCTCTTTTTCTAAAAACCTTCCAGTTTTAAGAAAAAGGATTCAAAATCTCTTATTTTTTTGTAGAAGTTTTGCATTTATTTTTTTTTATTTGAAAACTGATACAGCATTTATTTTAGCTTACACTTTTATTCTAAAAGATTTACATTACTTTTTACATTAGTCTTGTAAGAGGAAAATAATAATAATAGTAAGAATAATGTTCGTTGGTATATTGAGTATAATGAGATTGAGAATACAGAAAATAAAAAAAATTTAAAAAAATGGTTTTTTAAAAAAAGTTTTTATTTAAAAGATACTCTAAAAAGTAAAAACTAATGTATTTCAATCACCGGAGAATATTTTTTCCTACAGGTTAAAATTCTAAAATTTATAAAAGCTTTGGAAGTTGTCAACTGAACAAAGTAATTCTGTAATGCCGTAGTTTTATAACTCCCAAAGCTTTTATAAATTTTAGAATTTTAACCTGTATGAAAAAATATTCTCCTGTGATTAAAATACATTATTTTTTACTTCTTAGTGCATCTTTTAAATAAAAGCTGTTTTTAAAAATCATTTTTTTATATATTTATATTTTTTTGCTTTTTAGTCTTTATTTATTCTTATTACAGTGTGCATCTACCGTGACGTTCAAATGACCAACTTACCGTCTATTAGCTGTTTCAAAATTATAAAAACGCCAACGTCGCATTTTCTCTCAAAATTAGTTGTTATAAATTATTCCTGCACTTCAAAAAATGAATAGCTAATGTAATTTATACTTTCAATGAGAGATCTAATCATTAATAATTATTTTACATTTTTATCAACCTTATTTAAAAAAATAATTCGGTAAAATGCGACGTTGGCGTTTTAATAGTTTTGAAACATCTAATATGTCGGTATAAGTTACGGTATGTACAAATCGAGAACCCTTTTGTAAACATAACCTAAAATTTGATAACCCCATTTAACACCTTTAGGGGGTAATTAACTATATAGAATTGCATTGTCACGCAGATTACGTAAGCATGTTAAATTTTATTTCATTGCGACTACAGGAACCCTCTCAAATTTACAAATCGAGAACCCCTTTGTAAACATAACCTAAAACTTTAAAACCCCATTTACCCCCTTTAGGGAGTATTTAACTACATGGGATTGCATTGTCACGCAGATTATGTAAGTATGCCAAATTTCACTTTAGTGGGACAACAGGAACCCTTTCAAATTTGGCTCCGAAAAAATAGCAGACAGAAAGATAACATTGTGAGTTAAATAAAAGCTTTTAAATACAGTCGAATTTCAATAACTCGAAGCGACAGTTGATACAAAAATAGTTCGAGTTATTGAAAATTTGTGTTATCAAAATGAACTAAAAAAAAATTTAAGAAACTAGGAAATACAGAATCTTATCTTATAGTTTTGTTGTCAGAAGCCTTGTTTTTTTTAAATTGCGAAATAATACCCAATTTGAAGTTTTTTTTTTAAAGTAGGAAATAAAACAGAATCTTTTCTTATAGATGTATTGTCAGAAACTTCAGGTTGTTTTAAACCTTTGACATTTTTCGAGATGTCTTAATTTTTTTTAGCAAACTGCGGAATTCTACAATATCCTTCAGCTTTGGCTCTTTTTCTAGAAACCTTCTAGTTTTTTTAAGAAGCTGAAAAAGGCTTCTTGTTGGATTTTTTTGGCGTGGGAATGATTAACAGAAAGGATTTTTTCAGTTTAATAGAAGCCTTGAACTTTTTTTTGCAAAAACTAAAAAGTGTTACAGCGCTCACTTTAGATCTTCTTTCTAAAATCTTTCCTTTGTTTTTGAAAAAGCTGAAAAGTGAGTCAATATCTCTTTAAGCTTGGTCTTTCTTTTAAAAAAGTAAAAAGTCATACAGTTTCTCAGCATAGATCTTCCTTTAAGATTTCTAGTGTTTTTAAAAAACTGAGAAATTATACAGAGCTTCTCAGCATAAATTTTTTTTCTAATTAGCATCCGTACATATCCTTTTACATAAACTGATTTTAAGTAGGTAATACAAAGTTTAGTCGCAGTTTAAATTTTTTTTTAAGTATTTTAATTTTTTAAGAAACTCAGAATGTGCTACAGAGTTTATCAACTTAGATTTGTGTCTAAAAGCACTTCAATTTTTATTTTAAGAAACAGAAAATTATAAGAATTTTTCAGTTTAATCGTTCAATCTAGTTAAAGCCTTCTTTTTTCTTTTTCAAAAAAGTTTCAAAAATTCAGAAGTGTTACAGATTCCCACAACTTATGCAGGATACAGAGTTTCTCAGCATAGATTTTCTTTATAAAAGCTTTTCTTAAGGAACTGAATATTCTCTCTTCCACATTTTTAAGAAACTCAGTAATACATAGTTACAGCATAGATTTTCTTTCTAGGTGAAAACTACAATTTTTTAAAAAAACTGATAAGTGATGTCGAGTCCCGCAACTTAAACTTTTTTTTGAAGTTTGACAGCTTATATTTTTTAAATTTTCTTTCTAGTTAGAATGTCTATAATACTTTTTACATAAATTGAGAGGTGATACAAAGTCTTGTAGCTTCAAGTTTCTTCTGGGAAGTGACGTAAGAGTCTTGCAGCTTTACTTTTTTCTCGGAATCTTAATAAAAAAAAATAAGAAGTGATACTTAGCTTAGATTTGTTTCTAAAAGCATTTTATTTTTTTTAAGTATACAGTGTTTAGTCTTTCAATCTTGTTAGAAGCCTTAATACACCTTTTTTTTTACAAAAAGTCAAGTGATGCAGTTTGCAGTTTAAACTTTGTTTTACTGAAAAGGAACAGCTAAAAATTTGATAGAATTAATTCCCGGAAATGCTGAAAATTCATTTATTATTATTTTTTAGACAAGTTCAAAATATTCTGTTACAAGAAGAGTTTTGCAAAGCGTGATTGTTATTAGGTCTTTCATTAATTTGATAACATCATGAATCTACTCATAAATATGTACACTTTTAGAAAACGATTTCTTTGTCACAATTATTGGGTTAAGTGGATGTAACTAAATTCTGAACAATATTTACAAAAAATGTGTCTCACTGATCTGGAAATGAAAAGGAGACATTTGGAAAATAATTTCTATATGGTATTAGACGAATTATTGTTTTCTTAAAAAATAATAAGTAGATCATTTGGAAGGTGATGTAATGTGTTTCGCATTTTTTTTATTATCATTTAGAATACTATATATCAGTTTTATTATTATAGAAATTATTGGTGCCTTTTACTGTTTCTTTTAAAAATCAAACGTTCTTTCATGGAGAGAACTGTGTGAATTTTGCGTGTGAAGTCGAAACGCCTTTAACTTTCCTCCCCACAATGTAAAGAAGTTGTGGTGAATTTAAATTCTCTCTTTGCATCAGTCAATTGGGGATCACAACGTGTCTGATTTGATCAAAGATTATCGCCCCTCGGCTTCAACTTTCCCTTCCCAAAACGCGAAAACTCTGCATTTTACTGGTTGCATAGGTTGGGCCTTCATTTCTCATCCATAATACGCCAAAAGGCGTCAAACTAAAACTATTACGAGACAGCAAAGCCAACACTAGCACATTATAATGCACAATTACCCAGAATACCAAAGCTTAAAGTTAAAAGCAAGTTTAGTAACAAACAGCCGAGCATACGGCGAATTAAATTTAACAGGGAGAAGTGCATGCTTTAGCCGAAATTATTGATGTTTAAGAGCTTAGGCCACGGATTCCGTCGTGTTATTAACACAACTTGGCATTATTTCACACGAAATTAGAGCTGGTGTGCGTGCCGTCCAAAGCCGTTTTTGGAACTTTCATTACGTTTTATTGAGGAAAACTCGCGCAAACTTTTGACGTTCGGAAATGAAGCTTTGATGACCGTAATCGCTGCCATTTGTGGCGTGGTACACGGTGGCCGTAAATGCAACAAATGTGGCCCGCAAAGACAAAGATAAATAAAATAGAAAACAAGGAATTTTCGGGCACATTTCGTTGATATAAAAATTTCACTTACCTTCACAAAAATCAAAGAAACTCGCCGTAGCAACATTTTATAGACTTTTCTATGTCTGTACAACCATCTCGAGTTCTTCAAAGTGCATTGCCAATTTTGTAAAGCTTTTGATACCGGTTCTGTTCGATTTTTCCGTTTTATGCTAGCTCTACTAGTTTCGCCGTAATCGGCGTTTAAAAATTAAAAAAGGTAAAAATTGCAATTTTTTGCGTTTATCTCGGAGTTAGGAGTTAGGAGTTAGAACAAAAATTAATAAAGCGTCGGATAACGCTTGAAATTATCTATTTTCTCGTCAAAACCCGGAGCCGTTCCGGCTAACGGTTCCGGGTACAGAGGCATTTAAAATTTTACACTAAAAAAATTTGTAACTCAAAAACTAAAAGTCGTACAGCAAAACGGTTTGTTTCAGTAAATTCTGCGGCTCATTTTTCGTAGAATATCAGCTGTTTTTCAACAATAACTCATTTGAGAACATATTTAAAAAAATATTTTAAATTGAAAAATGGTGGATGCGCCGGATTATTTATAAAACTTCATAACTCAAAAATTAAAAGTCATAGAGCAAAACTGTTTCTTCAATTGACTTCTGCGGCTAATTTTACGTAATATATTGGCTATTTACTAGCACTAGATTACTCGAGTACTTATTTAGAAAATTATGTTAATTTGACAAATGGTGGATGCGCCGGGGTAAAGATTAAAAAATTCATATTTTAAAAACTAAAAGTCGTGGAGAAAAACGGTTTGTTCCATTGAATTCTGCGGCTAATTTTACGTAATATATTGGCTATTCACTAGCACTAGGTTCCTCGAGTACCTATTTAAAAAATTATTTCAATTTGACAAATGGTGGATGCGCCGGTAATTATTAAAAAATTCATATTTTAAAAACTAAAAATCGTAGAGCAAAACGGTTTGTTCCATTGAATTCTGCGGCTAATTTTACGTAATATATTGGCTATTTACTAGCACTCGGTTACTCGAGTACTTATTTAAAAAATTATTTCAATTTGAAAAATGGTGGATGCGCCAGGGTAATTATTAAAAAATTCATATTTTAAAAACTAAAAGTCGTAGGGCAAAACGGTTTGTTCCATTGAATTCTGCGGTTAGTTTTACGTAATATATTGGCTATTTACTAGCACTAGGTTACTCGAGTACTTATTTAAAAAAATTATTTCAATTTGACAAATGGTGGATGCACCGTGGTAATTATTAAAAAATTCATATTTTAAAAACTAAAAGTCGTAGAGTAAAACGGTTTGTTCCATTTAATTCTGCGGCTAATTTTACGTAATATATTGGCTATTTACGAGCACTAGGTTACTCGAGTACTTATTTAAAAAATTATTTCAATTTGACAAATGGTGGATGCAACGGGGAAATTATTAAAAAATTCATATTTTAAAAACTAAAAGTCTTAGAGCAAAACTGTTTCTTCAATTGACTTCTGCGGCTAATTTTACGTAATATATTGGCTATTTACTAGCACTAGATTACTCGAGTACTTATTTAGAAAATTATGTTAATTTGACAAATGGTGGATGCGCCGGGGTAATTATTAAAAAATCATATTTCAAAAACTAAAAGTCTTAGAGCAAAACGGTTTGTTCCATTGAATTCTGCGGCTAATTTTACGTAATATGTTGGCTATTTACTAGCACTCGGTTACTCGAGTACTTATTTAAAAAATTATTTCAATTTGAAAAATGGTGGATGCGCCAGGGTAATTATTAAAAAATTCATATTTTAAAAACTAAAAGTCGTAGGGCAAAACGGTTTGTTCCATTGAATTCTGCGGTTAGTTTTACGTAATATATTGCCTATTTACTAGCACTAGGTTACTCGAGTACTTATTTAAAAAAATTATTTTAATTTGACAAATGGTGGATGCACCGTGGTAATTATTAAAAAATTCATATTTTAAAAACTAAAAGTCGTAGAGTAAAACGGTTTGTTCCATTTAATTCTGCGGCTAATTTTACGTAATATATTGGCTATTTACGAGCACTAGGTTACTCGAGTACTTATTTAAAAAATTATTTCAATTTGACAAATGGTGGATGCACCGGGGAAATTATTAAAAAATTCATATTTTAAAAACTAAAAGTCATAGAGCAAAACTGTTTGTTCCATTGAATTGTGCGGCCAATTTTTTGTAATATATTGGCTATTAACTACCACTAGGTTACTCGAGTACTTATTTAAAAAATTATTTTAATTTAAAAAATGGTGGATGCGCCGGGGTAATTATTAAAAAAATCATATTTCAAAAACTAAAAGTCCTAGAGCAAAACGGTTTGTTCCATTGAATTCTGCGGCTAATTTTACGTAATATATTGGCTATTTACTAGCACTAGGTTCCTCGAGTACCTATTTAAAAAATTATTTCAATTTGACAAATGGTGGATGCGCCGGTAATTATTAAAAAATTCATATTTTAAAAACTAAAAGTCGTAGAGCAAAACGGTTTGTTCCATTGAATTCTGCGGCTAATTTTACGTAATATATTGGCTATTTACTAGCACTCGGTTACTCGAGTACTTATTTAAAAAATTATTTCAATTTGAAAAATGGTGGATGCGCCAGGGTAATTATTAAAAAATTCATATTTTAAAAACTAAAAGTCGTAGGGCAAAACGGTTTGTTCCATTGAATTCTGCGGTTAATTTTACGTAATATATTGGCTATTTACTAGCACTAGGTTACTCGAGTACTTATTTAAAAAATTATTTCAATTTGAAAAATGGTGGATGCGCCGGGGTAATTATTAAAAAATTAATATTTTGAAAACTAAGAGTCGTAGAGCAAAACGGTTTGTTTCATTGAATTCTGCGGCTAGTTTTACGTAATATATTGGCTATTTACTAGCACTAGGTTACTCGAGTACTTATTTAAAAAAATTATTTCAATTTGACAAATGGTGGATGCACCGTGGTAATTATTAAAAAATTCATATTTTAAAAACTAAAAGTCGTAGAGTAAAACGGTTTGTTCCATTTAATTCTGCGGCTAATTTTACGTAATATATTGGCTATTTACGAGCACTAGGTTACTCGAGTACTTATTTAAAAAATTATTTCAATTTGACAAATGGTGGATGCACCGGGGAAATTATTAAAAAATTCATATTTTAAAAACTAAAAGTCATAGAGCAAAACTGTTTGTTCCATTGAATTGTGCGGCCAATTTTTTGTAATATATTGGCTATTAACTACCACTAGGTTACTCGAGTACTTATTTAAAAAAATATTTTAATTTAAAAAATGGTGGATGCGCCGGGGTAATTATTAAAAAAATCATATTTTAAAAACTAAAAGTCGTAGAGCAAAACGGTTTGTTCCATTGAATTCTGCGGCTAATTTTACGTAATATATTGGCTATTTACTAGCACTAGGTTACTCGAGTACCTATTTAAAAAATGATTTCAATTTGACAAATGGTGGATGCGCCGGGGTAATTATTAAAAAATTGATATTTTAAAAACTAAAAGTTGTAGAGCAAAACGGTTTGTTCCATTGAATTCTGCGGCTAATTTTACGTAACATTACGGTCGTTTTTCTTTCAACGAATGTGGTGTTATCTGTTTTTGGGTCAGTGTCCCTCCCCTTAGCCAAGCCCTGGCAAGAAAGAAGCTTCAAGCCTATGCAGATTCCGGTCGTCCTTCCCGTGATTAATCGTCGGTTTAAACAGCAGCAGTTTTTCTTGGGTAATTGCCTTCGGTGTGACGTGATGTTAAGCTTCGGAATGTTCCCATCTTGGAGATTTTTAATTTAGCAGTGTTGTCACCGTTGCGCATCTTTAAATCATTAAAACCGCTGAGTCGGTGGCGGGCCGACCGGATTAACATCTCCGGAAGGATATATGGGGATAATTCCGGTTCGTTTTAAAAGAAGATAAATGTTGCGTTTTATCTAGGCGAATTTATGAGAGACGCGGCATAATTGTGAGCTGTTTATACGCTTCGCTGCGACTGATACCTCCGAGCGGGTTTTAATGACGCCAAGGGCTCTCTATACCGCCCCATATTTCACTAATTTCACGGCAATATTAGCCCGGAATGTAATGGCTTTTCTTTGCGCCCTCCACACACAGATCTCTCGTAAACTTGTTTTTCTTTTCGCCGGAGGAGGAGGCGGAGAGATTTTATCGGGGAAAGCGCGCCCGAAGGCCGCTGCAAACTTTTCCGGGGCCATTAAGATAAAATCATCCTTCCACTGCGAATTTTATCGGGGGTGCGGTCAACTAGACGTAGAGATTAAAAATGGGGAGCAATCAATTACATTTCGTTCAGTATACAATCAAAGAAGTTGTTTCGGTAACGCTCATACGTTTTTTTACTACCTTTTATTTTTTCTATCAAAACTTGAGCTTGACGACCTTTTTTTTGTTTCTTCTAATTTCAGTCACTTTTCTCCGGTATTTCAATTACTCGGAATGGGCTTTTGAAAATTTCCCTCTTTATCAGACGAATTAGTCTACAACTTTTTTACTTTACTCTGTTGTCACTTTCCGTATCGACTTTTGAAGTTGTGAATTCAAAGTCCTTTCAAACATCTCTTTTTATCTTCAGTCTTCAAAAGTCGCAATTTTAGTTGCCGGCTATTCAAGGTGTTTAAGATCATCTTCTTTTTCACTTGAAGTAATTTTAGTAATACTGGCTGTAATATACTGTTATGTTTCGGTTGTTAAAGCTTTCTGGACTGTATAATTTTCTGTTAATTTTTTTAATTTTTAGCTGTGCTAAATTATTGTCAAGCCACCTTTTTTGCTCTCGATAGAAGTTTTGTCAAATGATTTTTCAGTTTCTTGGACAGTTGTGTGGGGGTCATAAGACTTTGAAGAGTAATTATTTATCTGCTTGGTTTTTCATTTTCTAATTTTCCAATTTGTCAATCAGCAATAACTGAAGCACTATGGATCTTCAAATTTAGAAAATATTGTAAAGTATAATTGTTAGTTATTTCCTCTTTTTTACACAACTATTCTATATTTCTTTATTTATGTTCTATATCAAGTGAACATTATTTACAAAAATCTTTTGTTATTGTAATTATTAGAAGCTAGAATAGATTTTGATAATGTAACAGATTTAAACCTAAAGAAAGCTAAAGAGGTAATTGCATCCATCCAGAAAAATAAATTACTATAACATGGCTACACCAGATATAAGACTCTGTTATAGGAATGGCGGATGATGTTACTTTTTTTGTGTTCTTGATAAATAATATTAGGCTTGATATTCAGTCCCAGTAATATAAAAGTTTGTGCGAACTGAGGTTTATTGACAAATACGCATAAAAAAGATCCGAAAAAGTAATGCGCCTTCAAAATAACAGAAAATACAATAAATCTTTCAATGTTGCTATTTTTTGTACATCTTTAAAAAAACATTTAATTTAAAAAAAAATTTACATCTTTAGTAACGTTACAGTTGTATTTTGCGACGGTAAATTGAATAAATCTGCTAGAAATTTATTATTTGCTATTTTTTTTAAATTTTAAAACAACATGGAGGATTTTTCGCTTTCATCCAACATGTCCTCCTGCTCCCTTGTACCGCCATTTAAAACGATAAGGCTGTGATGTGGAATAATATGTTAGTTTTCAGCTTAATTTTCCCTAAAATGTATTTTACAGCTATTTGGCTGAAATCTGGCTGGGACACCAATGGTACCTGCAGTTATCTCTTTTTAACTTTCTAATGTCTTACACTTTCTCTTTCTGTCTGTGAGAGGTTTGCGCCTTTGGTTGTAAATTCCTCTAAAATAGCGGGAAAGATCTGTGACAATGAGATAAGGCAGATGGCGCAAAAATTTAGGTATCGAAAGTACCGCATTGTACCGTTGTGTTAGAAAGAGATAACAATAAAACCACCCCAATGTGGCTCAATGACATGAAAAGTTACCAGATTTTATTGACTTTCTTACTAACTCAATATTGTTCTCATCCGCATTTATTTTTTTTTGTCCTTTGCCTTCCAATGAACCACGAAACGATACAAATCAATTTTTCCACTTTCTTACTGCCTAAAATAGCGGACGATAGCCGTGATTTCCACATTTAGTAACTTTAAGCTTTAAGGGCGCGTGTTGAAGTATGACTGAATTTATGTAAAAGTCGAAATAAAAGAGAAGTCTTCTTACTTCACCCAATAAACAATTATCAGAGAAGCATCAATGTAGAATTTTTTTTGTATATCTTTAAAGAACCCTTCTTTGATATGAGACATCTTTAAAGACAGTGAATTATATTTTGATATTTGATAAAAAAAATTGGTACTAAAGTGTGCTTATTAATCTTATTATGCTGAAACCTACTTTGAGCTTCAACAAATTCCACAGCATCGGTTATGTCGTTATGTCTATTGGCCACAAATTTCTTTGTACCTATAATTTTTGTTAGGTAGTAGCTACTATAAAATGTAGCAGTCAAATGAAAATATTAGAGTGCATAATTTATCAATAGCTAAAATGTTTCCACAGATCCGTAATGGTATATCACAACGTATTGGCTTTTATAGCTTACTAACAGCTAACATAACGAAAATAAGGTTGTAATAAGACTCTAAGCAATATTTTGGGTAACAGACTTTTTAGCTAAAATTAAGTATAAACAGCCATTTTGTTTACTAATTCCAAAATTAACACTGATAATGCAGCGTATTGGCTTGCATGACTTATTAACAGTCAAAAAATTTTCACAGCTATAGAACTGTAATATGGTTGCAATAAGGTTTAGGAAAGCTAAGCAAATGTCTCAAAATCAGCTATTTGGCTGTAGCTGTATATTGGCATTTTTTTGCTGGAATCGATATTTTCTGGCTTTACTAAATGGATCATTAGGCTTTTGCTGTTAATTGGCTTTTAACATATTCCTTTGATGACACTATCCAACATGAGTTGAGATTGTATGATTTAAAGCTGACTGAAAGGCAATAAGGTAATTCGCAGCAAAGAAAGACATTTGATTCGGTTTTGATGACGTTTTCATGACTATCTTTTGGCTGCAATTGCCAAATGGTTGAAGCTGTGCTACTTGGGTTGTTATAAAAGGTGTTTTTTTTTTGGTTGATTTATAAAAGTTGTGGATTCATTGACAACTCTCTTGTATTTTAGATTTATATTTTGTCAAAAATTCTAGTTTAGAATGGAGATTAAATCTAAGAGTCTCAAAATCTTTACTATCAGGGTTTCCAGTAGTCTAATCCGTCTCTCCAAAAATTTCATATATTTTTTTTAATAAGTCTTGCTCAAATTTTGATCACCTTAAATATTTTTTTCCCCAAAAGGTTCGCAACCATCACACCGAAATAAAGTCGGGGTAAAAAAGGAATGGATGCATGAAATGGCCGGTTGCCAGTTTCCGTTATCCTCGGTTCCGGTTTGTCCTGCGATAGGACACGTTGGAAAATATCTGCAGAGACTGGCGTCGTAATGCCAACAACTGGTCGTGCGCACTGTCCGAAAAAGGACGAAGGGTGATATATGAGGACAGTCGGGATTAAGCGATAAGCTACACACTCTTCCGTCTCTCCGTATCTCCTGTTGAATGAGCTGGCTGATAATGAGAACGCCGTGAGCTGCCTGCTGATGCAGGAAAGGAACAGAAAAAACAAAAAGCTTTCTAAGATTGCCGAATGCCGCCTGAAAGCAGAATCAACACAAAATTTCAAGCATTCCTTGTTCAGTTGTGGCGCTCTGTCATATGTAATTTAAATTACTCCTGGACCTTTGCTTCGCTAAATTTAATTCCGAAGAGACAACTTGTAAGTGAAATAAATACGTTGCATACAACTGCATGTGAGACTGTTATTGAATTAAGTTAGAATGCGGCTTATTTGGCAACTTGTCTCGCTTAAAACAAACAAAAAAATTTTTTTGTGAGCGACTTATTTAAAAAGTTATTGACTTCTAAAAATTGACCAAATATTAAGCATAACGTTCTTGTTAACTGAATTTCTAATTAAACAGTAAATAAAAAATTTAAAATGGTGCTTTATACAGAAAATTCACTGTTCTTTTTAAATCTAAAATCAAATTTGAAATTTGAAATTTTTTTCGTGTAGAAAACCGGAAGTAAAGTTTCAAATCCAAATTTTAGTAACTTGGACCATTTTTTTTAAATTATTTTTATTTCAAAAAATAGCTTAAAATAAATAGAATTTACACTGTAAGTCGCAAAATGGGATCTCTACTCGTTTAGGAGATACAGTACTTAATGTACGTGATAGTCCAGTTTAAGCAAGAAATTACGCGCTTTTGTGTACATTAAGTACATTATCTCCTAAACGAATAGAGATCCCATTTTGCGACTTATAGTGTAAAATTTATATATTATAAGCTATTTTTTGAAATAACAATAAATGAAAAAAAAACGGTTCAAGTTACTAAAATTCGGATTTGAAACTTCACTTCCGGTTTTCTACACAAAAAAAATTTCAAATTATAAATCGGATTTCAGAATCAAAAAGAACAAAGAATTTTCTATATAAAGCACTATTTTAATTATTTTGGTATGCATTAGTTTTTTGAATAAAAACTTCCAAAAACTTTGTGACTCATATTTCGTCAATTTTTTAGAGGTCAATATCTTCACAAATAAGCCTCGCACAAAAAAATCATTATGTATTTACAATTATGCTTTCTAGGTGAACAATTATCCTGAATATGACCGAATTTCAGGTTGTCAAATTTTTTTCGTTGTCCGCTTCACGTGAAATGCCCCCGCTGTTATTTAACAGAGAATGTTACTGTAGAAATGAGAGGGTAACAGAGTTTACGAAATAAATATGAGGCATTTGAGGCAATTCTGTTGACGTTATTTATTTTCTGCAGCTTTAGAAGCAATGTTCGTCTGAATAATGCAAAGATGTGCAAAAGAATGCTCAAATATGCACATGTCCACTTGTTAATTAGTATTTTTATAATTTATTGCTGGAACTATACCTATTTAGTTTTAAGATTTTATCCAGTGAATAAAAAAATTAATCATATCCTTTCTTCATTCCTTTTTGTTGTTCTTTATTTCGTGTTATTATAAGCAAAACTATGCTAAAAGAGTAATATTTTTTAAAACAAACAACAAAATAATTCTACAATAAGTTCGGATCAGACTTTATTTCTATCATTACCTAAGTTTGACTCAAAAAATCAGAATATAAATAAAAAAACTCTTATCTTCGACTGCTCTATGTTTTATTATAATGTTATATACACAAAAAGTGGTTCTTATTGAACAAACATTTGCATAATTTTTCATAACTTTTCCTGGATTTATCAGTTGAGCTTATAATCACTAGAAAATGCACTTTAAATCATTTCCACTTTCTTCTCTATATATTCTGGATCAAAATTAGCTTTTAGATACAAAACACTTTGACTGACATTTTCATATATTATTGGTGAAAACAAACTTGTTCCTTTGATAACAACTATAGCTTACTTCAACAAAACGTTTAAATTAAAAAATAATAAAACACTAAACTTAACTAATCCACCCATAGTATTCAATTCGTGTATAATGAACCATATTACACTCTCAACAATTACAACACTCGCTCATGTTTTAAACAATTATTGTAAAATATTATCCTGAATTATACTACTATTATTACTAAAAACAGCCCCCATCTGAAACGAAACGTCAATTTTGAAATCTTTTATGGTAAGAAAGTAATCCTTGATTATCATTAGCTATGATTTTCAAAATCTTCTCTGTAATTGTATTAACGATGGAGGGTCCTTTTTAGTTTACGATTTTGTTTCGATTTAGTGAAAATTTCTAGAATTAAAAATGTGACAGGGAGTTAAACTTAATTATTTAAATTTAAGATTACATAAAGACATAAAGTGTAGATTTATTTATTAGTTTCTAAGAAAAGTGTAAAAGAAAGGCGAATATATTGAGTATACTCTATTCCAGATTACTTGTACTCTTTTGGAGATTTTTATGGTGGTATTCTCTAAATGTCTCTGTTATTCAACAGTGCTCTGTTGTGACACCGCTTAACAGAGCTGTCTAATTTGAGATTTTCTAACTCCCTCTGTTAAAATAAGGGTAACAGTGTTCCCATTTGTTCGAAAATGTAATTTTTGAGATAATGGAAGTCGATTTTGACGTATGGATTACTACTTGATTAGGACTGATTCAAATATTTTGCGAAAATGTTAAGAAGTTTTCATAAAATTATTATCATTTCGAGCTTGGTATCGCAAAAAGTTGCACTAAAATGTGAAAAGAAAGCGAATGCAAAAGATGAGTCTAGATCAGAGCAAAGAATATCTTTGTTTATTGGGAAAAATTTCATTTTTCGTTTTGGGCCAATTTCTGTGGGATCTCGTGTCGCATTAGCTAACTGAATTGAATCCAAATTATTTTATTCTGTGCTAGAGAGAACTTATACGCAAAATTAAAGAGAGAAACACAAGTTGGAAGAAAGAAAATTATTCTTGAAAGCCAAAAATGAAATTTGAAATAAATAATTCAACTTTAAAAATTTCTGTTTTATTTTTACGGAATACTGTAACCAAAATGAAGGGTACTCAGTGTTAAATTCTTTATTTATACAAATTTCGCGTTTCTGGAGATTTATAAGTGGCGTTTATTGCCACAGATTACCTTTGCAACATTATGGGGATTATACCAATTGATTTTTTTCTAGGATCGATCTCTCTTTCTTCGTTTTCTAACACTTCAAAAACCAAAGGTAGAATTGTATGCGTAATTCAAAGCTTCTAGTTTTATCCCTTATCATATTTTTAATACAATTTCTTGTTAATTTGGTAAAACATCGCAAAAATTCACAATCTGTCACTGTCACTGTTAGTTTATGGCGAGATTTTTGCCGCTGGGGCATTTCACGTGAAGCGGACAACTCAAAAAAATGCGACAACCTGAAATTCGGTTAAAATTGTTCTCCTAAATGGTATGAATGTAAATACGTGATGATATTTTTGTGAGCGACTTATTTAAAAAGTTATTGACTTCTAAAAGTTGACCAAATATTAAGCATAACGTTCTTGTTAACTGAATTTCTAATTAAACAGTAAATAGTAAAAAATTTAAAATGGTGCTTTATACAGAAAATTCACTGTTCTTTTTAAATCTAAGATCAAATTTGAAATTTGAAATTTTTTTCGTGTAGAAAACCGGAAGTAAAGTTTCAAATCCAAATTTTAGTAACTTGGACCATTTTTTTTTAATTATTTTTACTTCAAAAAATAGCTTAAAGTAAATAGAATTTACACTGTAAGTCGCAAAATGGGATCTCTACTCGTTTAGGAGATACAACGTGATAGTCCGGTTTAAGCAAGAAATTACGCGCTTTTGTGTACATTAAGTACATTATCTCCTAAACGAATAGAGATCCCATTTTGCGACTTATAATGTAAAATCTATATGTTATAAGCTATTTTTTGAAATAAAAATAAATGAAAAAAAAAACGGTCCACGTTACTAAAATTCGGATTTGAAACTTCCCTTCCGGTTTTCTACACAAAAGAAATTTCAAATTATAAATCGGATTTCAGAATCAAAAAGAACAAAGAATTTTCTATATAAAGCACTATTTTAATTATTTTGGTATGCATTAGTTTTTTGAATAAAAACTTCCAAAAACTTTGTGACTCATATTTCGTCAATTTTTTAGAGGTCAATATCTTCACAAATAAGCCTCGCACAAAAAAATCATTATGTATTTACAATTATGCTTTCTAGGTGAACAATTATCCTGAATATGACCGAATTTCAGGTTGTCAAATTTTTTTCGTTGTCCGCTTCACGTGAAATGCCCCCGCTGTTATTTAACAGAGAATGTTACTGTAGAAATGAGAGGGTAACAGAGTTTACGAAATAAATATGAGGCATTTGAGGCAATTCTGTTGACGTTATTTATTTTCTGCAGCTTTAGAAGCAATGTTCGTCTGAATAATGCAAAGATGTGCAAAAGAATGCTCAAATATGCACATGTCCACTTGTTAATTAGTATTTTTATAATTTATTGCTGGAACTATACCTATTTAGTTTTAAGATTTTATCCAGTGAATAAAAAAATTAATCATATCCTTTCTTCATTCCTTTTTGTTGTTCTTTATTTCGTGTTATTATAAGCAAAACTATGCTAAAAGAGTAATATTTTTTAAAACAAACAACAAAATAATTCTACAATAAGTTCGGATCAGACTTTATTTCTATCATTACCTAAGTTTGACTCAAAAAATCAGAATATAAATAAAAAAACTCTTATCTTCGACTGCTCTATGTTTTATTATAATGTTATATAAACAAAAAGTGGTTCTTATTCCACAAACATTTGCATAATTTTTCATAACTTTTCCTGGATTTATCAGTTGAGCTTATAATCACTAGAAAATGCACTTTAAATCATTTCCACTTTCTTCTCTATATATTCTGGATCAAAATTAGCTTTTAGATACAAAACACTTTGACTGACATTTTCATATATTATTGGTGAAAACAAACTTGTTCCTTTGATAACAACTATAGCTTACTTCAACAAAACGTTTAAATTAAAAAATAATAAAACACTAAACTTAACTAATCCACCCATAGTATTCAATTCGTGTATAATGAACCATATTACACTCTCAACAATTACAACACTCGCTCATGTTTTAAACAATTATTGTAAAATATTATCCTAAATTATACTACTATTATTACTAAAAACAGCCCCCATCTGAAACGAAACGTCAATTTTGAAATCTTTTATGGTAATAAAGTAATCCTTGATTATCATTAGCTATGATTTTCAAAATCTTCTCTGTAATTGTTTAAACGATAGAGTGTCCTTTTTAGTTTACGATTTTGTTTCGATTCAGTGAAAATTTCTAGAATTAAAAATGTGACAGGGAGTTAAACTTAATTATTTAAATTTAAGATTACATAAAGACATAAAGTGTAGATTTATTTATTAGTTTCTAAGAAAAGTGTAAAAGAAAGGCGAATATATTGAGTATACTATATTTCAAATTACTTGTACTCTTTTGGAGATTTTTATGGTGGTATTCTCTAAATGTCTCTGTTATTCAACAGTGCTCTGTTGTGACACCGCTTAACAGAGCTGTCTAGTTTGCGATTTTCTAACTCCCTCTGTTAAAATAAGGGTAACAGTGTTCCCATTTGTTCGAAAATGTAATTTTTGAGATAATGGAAGTCGATTTTGACGTATGGATTACTACTTGATTAGGACTGATTCAAATATTTTGCGAAAATGTTAAGAAGTTTTCATAAAATTATTATCATTTCGAGCTTGGTATCGTAAAAAGTTGCACTAAAATGTGAAAAGAAAGCGAATGCAAAAGATGAGTCTAGATCAGAGCAAAGAATATCTTTGTTTATTGGGAAAATTTTCATTTTTTGTTTTGGGCCAATTTCTGTGGGATCTCGTGTCGCATTAGCTAACTGAATTGAATCCAAATTATTTTATTCTGTGCTAGAGAGAACTTATACGCAAAATTAAAGAGAGAAACACAAGTTGGAAGAAAGAAAATTATTCTTGAAAGCCAAAAATGAAATTTGAAATAAATAATTCAACTTTAAAAATTTCTGTTTTATTTTTACGGAATACTGTAACCAAAATGAAGGGTACTCAGTGTTAAATTCTTTATTTATACAAATTTCGCGTTTCTGGAGATTTATAAGTGGCGTTTATTGCCACAGATTACCTTTGCAACATTATGGGGATTATACCAATTGATTTTTTTCTAGGATCGATCTCTCTTTCTTCGTTTTCTAACACTTCAAAAACCAAAGGTAGAATTGTATGCGTAATTCAAAGCTTCTAGTTTTATCCCTTATCACATTTTTAATACAATTTCTTGTTAATTTGGTAAAACATCGCAAAAATTCACAATCTGTCACTGTCACTGTTGGTTTATGGCGAGATTTTTGCCGCTGGGGCATTTCACGTGAAGCGGACAACTCAAAAAAATGCGACAACCTGAAATTCGGTTAAAATTGTTCTCCTAAAAGGTATGAATGTAAATACGTGATGATTTTTTTGTGAGCGACTTAATTAAAAAGTTATTGACTTCTAGAAGTTGACCAAATATTAAGCATAACGTTCTTGTAAACTGAATTTCTAATTAAACAGTAAATAGTAAAAAATTTAAAATGGTGCTTTATACAGAAAATTCACTGTTCTTTTTAAATCTATAATCAAATTTGAAATTTGAAATATTTTTCGTGGAGAAAACCGGAAGTGAATTTTCAAATCCGAATTTTAGTAACTTGGACTATTTTTTTTTAATTATTTTTATTTCAAAAAATAGCTTAAAGTAAATAGAATTTACACTGTAAGTCGCAAAATGGGATCTCTACTCGTTTAGGAGATACAACGTGATAGTCCGGTTTAAGCAAGAAATTACGCGCTTTTGTGTACATTAAGTACATTATCTCCTAAACGAATAAAGATCCCATTTTGCGACTTATAGTGTAAAATCTATATATTATAAGCTATTTTTTGAAATAAAAATAAATGAAAAAAAAAACGGTCCACGTTACTAAAATTCGGATTTGAAACTTCACTTCCGGTTTTCTACACAAAAAAAATTTCAAATTATAAATCGGATTTCAGAATCAAAAAGAACAAAGAATTTTCTATATAAAGCATTATTCTAAATATTTTGGTATGCATTAGTTTTTTGAATAAAAGCTTCCAAAAACTCTGTGACTCATATTTCGTCAATTTTTTAAAGGTCAATATCTTCACAAATAAGCCTTGCACAAAAAAATCATTATGTATTTACAATTATGCTTTCTAGGTGAACAATTATCCTGAATATGACCGAATTTCAGGTTGTCAAATTTTTTTCGTTGTCCGCTTCACGTGAAATGCCCCAAATGTAAAAACCCCTGCAATTAGCCCAACTTTTCGAAGTTGCAGACCACACGCAATTTTCCTCCACACAAGATTAAACCCGCAAGCTGGTCCAATGAATCATCTCTGGGTGGTGCCGCCACCACGACGCCGCTGCGCCGCCCCCGGCCGTTTATTTAGATACGCATTAGGTTGTTTGTTGTCCGGCGGCGGCGGCATATTTATGTTGCTGCATCTTCTGTTTGTCAACAGGGCGCACGTGCCTCCTGTTGATGTCAACTTAACTTCTCGTCAACAATGAAAAATTTATTTTGTACATGGCCGCCACAAGAGGTGTTTTCGCCTGCGTGCAGGTTTAAAATTGCCGCCTCTTGTTAACTAGTTAATGTAAAGTATGAGTCAGCCTCTAATAACTCGTTAAAAAAAGGCGGGAGTAGGGATAGTTAGTTAGTGGTAACAACGCTGAAGCGCTGACAAACAAGCAAAAAAGATGAAATGTATTACTGTCTCAATCATTTAAAAAATTTGTTGTTTGCGCATGTGTCTCCAACGGTCCAACGGTTCAGACTTAAGTACATTCAAAATGATGTTATGGGATACAGAATCAATGAAATTATTAAATTCGACACGATCCATCGAGACTTTGTTGTCTCTTCAGGCGCAGAATTTGTGTTGATTGAACAAAGACACATTTTTACAGCCGACACACCATACTTCTAAACCCGGAGTCGCTCCGGGCAACGGTTCCGGGTACAGAGGCATTTAAAGTTTAACACTAAAAAAATTCATAACTTAAAAACTAAAAGTCATAGAGCAAAACGGTTTAAATATCGGTTTTTTACCCGATTTAAAAATTTGAAATTTTTTGCCTAAAATTAGGGTAGCCTAATGCATAATGGTACTTTATTTTTCAACAAAAAAATTCGTAACTAAAAAACTAAAAGTCGTAGAGCAAAACGGTTTGTTCCAGTGAATTCTGCAGCTCATTCTACGTATTATATCAGCTTTTCATGAGATTTAAAATTTTGAATTTTTTTGCTAAAAATTTTAATGGTCGCAACGCACTTACCTTCACAAAAATGAAAAAAAACATTTTTTTTAACTCACTCAATCAAAGTTTTATGGACATTTCTATGCTTATACAACCCTCTAGAGTTGTTAAAAGTAGAAAAAGAGTCACTAGGTTCGATTTTAAGAGTTTTGATTTTTTCAATTTTGGTCGCGATTTTGGCGATTTTCGGTACCCGGAAAATTTATCGAGCAATAATTTCGGAACTATTAGAGATAACCCCATGAAGTTTATTATCGTTGGAAAGCTCTTTTAATTGTCTATCGTTTTCAAAAAAGATTATTGTTCTCCGACTTATAGTTTTCGAGAAAATTTCAAAAAAAGCAGAAGTAGGTCAAATTTTAAAAAATTCATAACTAAAAAACTATTGGGAATTTGGCGATATTCTCGACGAAAATCGATTCCTCGGATCATTTTGCATAGGTAAGGATTAAAATAGTGCCACTTTTTCGAATAGTTTAGCCGTAATCGAGAAAATAAAAAAATGAAAAATTTGTTAACACCCCCCCTTAAAAATGGCCAATTTTTAATGTGTCTCAAAATCAATTCAAACCCATCTTATCTTATAGATTTTGATGTGCTCTTTACGATATAACAAAGCGTTTTCCTCTAGCTCTTTTAGTTTGGCCGTAATCGACGTTTGAAAATTGAAAATTTTTTTGCGAGATATCGCCTTGAAACCTATGCCAGTTTGTAGGGCTCTTTATTCCGGTTCTAACCAATTTAACCGTTTGTCTCTAACTCTTATAGTTTCGCCGTAATCGGCGTTTAAAAATTAGAAGAAAGTCAAAATGGTAACATTTTTTTACGTTTTACTCGGAAACTATAAGGCTTAGAACAAAAATCGATAAAACATCGGATAGCGCTTGAAATTCTCTATTTTCTCATCAAAACCCGGAGCCGCTCCGGGCAACGGTTCCGGGTACAGAGGCATTTAAAATTTAACACTAAAAAAATTCATAACTTAAAAACTAAAAGTCATAGAGCAAAACGGTTTGTTCCAGTGATTATATCGGTTTTTTACCCGATTTAAAAATTTGAAATTTTTTGCCTAAAATTAGGGTAGCCTAATGCATAATGGTACTCTATTTTTCAACAAAAAAATTCGTAACTAAAAAACTAAAAGTCGTAGAGCAAAACGGTTTGTTCCAGTGAATTCGGCAGCTCATTCTACGTATTATATCTGCTTTTAAGGAGATTTAAAATTTTGATTTTTTTTGCTTAAAATTAGGTCAGTCATTTCATAGTGGAGTATTTTATTCATCAACAAAAAAATTCATAACTTAAAAACTAAACGTCGTAGAGCAAAACGGTTTGTTCCATTGAATTCTGCGGCTCATTCTACGTATTATATTAACTTTTCATGAGATTTAAAATTTAGAATTTTTTTGCTAAAAATTTTAATGGTGTTACCTTCAAAAAAATGAAAAAAACCATTTTTTTTAACTCACTCAATCAAAGTTTTATGGACATTTCTATGCTTATACAACCCTCTAGAGTTGTTAAAAGTAGAAAAAGAGTCACTAGGTTCGATTTTAAGAGTTTTGATTTTTTTAATTTTGGTCGCGATTTTGGCGATTTTCGGTACCCGGAAAATTTATCGAGCAATAACTTCGGAACTATTAGAGATAACCCCATGAAGTTTATTATCGTTGGAAAGCTCTTTTAATTGTCTATCGTTTTCAAAAAAGATTATTGTTCTCCGACTTATAGTTTTCGAGAAAATTTCGAAAAAAAGCAAAAGTAGGTCAAATTTTAAAAAATTCATAACTAAAAAACTATTGGGAATTTGGCGATTTTCTCGACGAAAATCGATTCCCCGGATCATTTTGCATAGGTAAGGATTAGAATAGTGCCACTTTTTCGAATAGTTTAGCCGTAATAGAGAAAATAAAAAAAATGAAAAATTTGTTAACACCCCCCCCTCAAAAATGGCCAATTTATAATGTGTCTCAAAATCAATTCAAACCCATCCTATCTTATAGATTTTGATGTGCTCTTTACGATATAACAAAGCGTTTTCCTCTAGCTCTTTTAGTTTGGCCGTAATCGACGTTTGAAAATTGAATTTTTTTTGCGAGATATCGCCTTGAAACCTATGCCAGTTTGTAGGGCTTTTTATATCGATTCCAACCGATTTTACCGTTTGTCTCTAACTCTTATAGTTTCGCCGTAATCGGCGTTTAAAAATTAGAAAAAAGTCAAAATGGCAACCTTTTTTTGCGTTTTTCTCGGAAACTATAAGACTTAGAACAAAAATCGATAAAGCATCGGATAGCGCTTGAAATTCTCTATTTTCTCATCAAAACCCGGAGCCGCTCCGGGCAACGGTTCCGGGTACAGAGGCATTTAAAGTTTAACACTAAAAAAATTCATAACTTAAAAACTAAAAGTCGTAGAGCGAAACGGTTTGTTCCACTGAATTCTGCGGCTCATTTTACATATTATATCGGTTTTTTACCCGATTTAAAAATTTGAAATTTTTTGCCTAAAATTAGGGTAGCCTAATGCATAATGGTACTTTATTCTTCAACAAAAAATTCGTAACTAAAAAACTAAAAGTCGTAGAGCAAAACGGTTTGTTCCATTGAATTCTGCGGCTCATTCTACGTATTATATTAACTTTTCATGAGAATTAAAATTTTGAATTTTTTTGCTAAAAATTTAAATGGTCAAGGCACTTACTTACCTTCAAAAAAATGAAAAAAACCATTTTTTTTAACTCACTCAATCAAAGTTTTATGGACATTTCTATGCTTATACAACCCTCTAGAGTGGTTAAAAGTAGAAAAAAAGTCACTAGGTTCGATTTTAAGAGTTTTGATTTTTTCAATTTTGGTCGCGATTTTGGCGATTTTCGGTACCCGGAAAATTTATCGAGCAATAACTTCGGAACTATTAGAGATAACCCCATGAAGTTTATTATCGTTGGAAAGCTCATTTAATTGTCTATCGTTTTCAAAAAAGATTATTGTTCTCCGACTTATAGTTTTCGAGAAAATTTCGAAAAAATCTAAAGTAGGTCAAATTTTAAAAAATTCATAACTAAAAAACTATTGGGAATTTGGCGATATTTGGCACTTACCTTCACAAAAATGAAAAAAAAACATTTTTTTTAACTCAATCAAAGGAGTTTCCAAAATTTTTAGAATGTTGAAGCTATTGAATGAAACTTTTGTTATGTTAAAGTAGATGTTCGGCGAAACAGGGTATATATTAGATATACAGGGTGATTCTTTTAGGGCCTACATTAGAAACTTTTTAACTTCTAGTATAGATAGAAGTTTAAAATTTAGTATACGATCCAAATCGACTATTCTGAGTTCAACTAAATTATTTTCAAAATGGCTGAACTTTCAAAACGTGGAGAAATTGGCGCCAACTTTGAAATTTTAAATAGTAACCACCTATTTTTATTACATTTTTGAATTCGCCTTTTGAAACTGACTAAAATATACCCTAGTTGTTAGTACCTATCTGTCATAGTTTTTGACGTATGTCAATTTTTTTTGCAATTTTTTATTTACCGGGGTTTATTTAAAATATCACAACTCTTGAACCCTTTACAGTAAGTGAATAATTCTTTTTGCATTTGATAACCAAAGGTTCGAAGGATCTTCTAAAACTTCAGAATTTTGAACTGTCAAATTGCAAGGCTACTATGATTTTTTGAAAATGATGATCAAGAAATAATTATAATTCAGTTTTTTCAAATAGAATGATCTTGTTTTTTCAATGGCAATCAAAAGAACATCGATTTTTATGGAGACTTTTATCAACATCTCTTACAGTTTTTGAAATAATCGCAAAAAACTGAATTTTAGATCATTATTTTCATTTTTAATCGAGTAAACTTTCAAAAAATGCGATAAAGTTGTGCTATTAATTAAAAGAAATGTTTGATTTGTCTACCATTTTCATTCAAGAAGTTCAAAATTCGATGGCATACTGACTGAGTTACTTTACATAATTCACTAAGTTATAATAAACCATAATTAAATATTATTGTTTAACTGCTTATTCGATTATGAACCATCTAAAAACTAAATAAAATGTTGAAGTTTGACAACTGTTGACCATTTTACAAGACCTACTTGATTAACGATGAAAATTACAAAGTAAAATTCGTTTTTTGTGATTTTTTTCAAAAACTGTACGAGATAGGTATAGGAAATGTACACAAAAGTCACCCTAAATGTCGATGTTCTTTTAATTGCCGTTAAGAAAATAGGGTCGTTCCATTTGAAAAAACTGAGTCATAGCCGTTTTTTGATAACCATTTTGAAAAAATCACACTACCCTTGAATTTTGACAGATGACAATTATCAAAATTCTAGAAGGCTCTTCAAACCTTCAGTTATCGAATACAAAAAAAAATTATTCACTTATCGCAAAGGGTTGAAGGGCTGTCACAGTTTAAATAAATTCCTGCAAAAGAAAATTTTAACAAAAAAATTGACAAAACTATGACAGATAAGTACCAACAACTAAGGTACATTTTAGTCAGTTTGAGAAGGTGAATTCAAAAATGCAATAAAAATGTGGGGTTACTATTTAAAATTTCAAAGTTGGCGCCCATTTTTCGTAGTTCCGGAAGTTCAGCCATTTTGAAAATAATTTAATTGAATTCAGAATGGTCGATTTAGATCGTACACAAAATTTTAAAGCTCTAGCTATATTAGAAGTTAAAATGTTTCTAATGTAGGCCCTAAAAGAATCAGCCTGTATACAAATGCAAACTACACACTAAAACAGTAAATATAAAACAATGGTGAATCTAATGGAAAAACGCAATTAACAATTAAAAAATGATTCGGAATATGTTTGGTTGTCGCTGGCATCGTGACCCAATTTATGGCATTTTGCTGAAGTGTCTGCTTGGGTCGGCGAACGATTGCGACAACCATGCAGGAAATTTCATAAATTTGAAAGAAAATTTAAAAAAAAAAGGAAAATTGTTCGTTTGAACAATAGATGTTTAAATAAATTTGCACAAAATTAAAGCCCAAAAAACTTTTTTCCAAAAAATTTTACAATTCAAATTTATATTTTCTCAAATAAAACACCCTGTATGTTGTGCATTTTTGGATATTCATAAGTAGTTGTTGATCATAACGTTTTTTTACTAGTCGGTTTCGCTAAGTTTTTGAAATAATTAGTTCTCATTGACAAAAACAACACACTCTTTTTAATTATTAAAAAAAAAACTACAACGTAAAATACAACAAGCAATGTGAATTTACATACAGATGTTTAAGTATGTTAATGTAATAAAAAAATCTGGACGTAAAAAAATTTCTAAGCAACTTCCTTGTTTTACTTTTCGGGAATCTTCGCATAGTATTTTATTAAGAGGTAATAATTTATTTTCACTGTAAGGAAATAAGGTATTTGGTATTTTTTGGATATCATCTAAAAAATACAACTTTCTAGAAACGTTTCGATGTTAATATAATTTTCTTTAGGTCGTCAATTGTTTTTTATAAACGGATTGAAGAAGATTAAATTAAGACGAAACGTTGCCAGAAAATTGTGATTTTTTAAGTGATAGTCTAAAAAACACCAAAGAGGAACCTTTCCTTATACTGAAACTAAACAAAATGAACACAAACACATTAGAAATTAATAATTTATGTATTTATCTATTAAAAAGTGTGCATCAAAAAGACTTTTAATGTGATTATTTAAAAAACATTTGTTCATTAAGCTTGGATCTGGCCTTGGTGTTCTTGTACCTATTGTTAATTTTATTTGTTATCTGTTCATAAATGGTATACAAGGATGGGATGATTAATTCGTGATCTCTCATAGAAGACAATTATTTTGTTCATTAATTTTTCCTTTCGTATTGTAACGTTAAAACTTTATCAAATTCGGTGAAGTAGTTTTTAATTGCTTCCTTATCAAGTGTCCTAACTTTTCGATTTTTTAAGAAATGTTAAAACCTGAGGTTCGAGATGTAAAGAAATATCTTTATATTATAAGTATAACACCTTAAGTGTTTAAAAATGGGTTAGATTCTACATTAAGTGGATCTCCTTCATCGCTTAGCATAGTTAGAACTGCATTTCAAAGTCTCAATTGGGCCATAATGGCCCTAAGCTGCACCACGTCCAGGAAAGTCAAAAAGTGCTTCTCCTGCAGAAATGGCCAAGAAAGTACACAGAACCATATTGAAAGATTACAAATGAAAGTTGTCTGAGTTCAAACCTTAAGGATTTTAAAAAAGCAAACACATCATATCTTTCATCAAATTTTGGGTATGAGAAAAAATTGGCAAGATGAGTGTCCCACAGCACCTTTTCTGAGCACTTGGGCTTTATCCTATTCCCCAATTTAAAAAAAAAATAGACTTCGGAACTCCGATTGAGCAAGTGCATATAATTAGAAGGAGATTATACTGAAAAGTAAACAAAAAATTGTATGGCTAAATTATTGATTTCTGTGTGAGGTCACGAATTAATCATCCCACCCTCGTATACTCACTATATTTTCAAATTAAAGGCATTGGCAACTTAAAAAACAACTTAGGCTTAAATGAAAACTGAAAACTGAAAAGTTCTGAAAACGCTGATTGCAGTAGTGAAAACTGTTTCTGTTGTCTAACTCAAGTTATTTCGATTTAAAGATTTTCTTGCGAAGTTCTGGACAACATTTAAGACAGAAAGAAGTCGAAAAATTAGTTATTTTTTGATTTTGTGGAAGATGTGTAAAAAATTTGCAAATATCTGTCGATTTTGAGTGATTGAGAGGATTTTGTGATGAGAGGCGGTTCTGACGTCACGATTTCTTTCTTTGGAAGCGATTATCTCACTTATTTTTCATCGCAGGAAATTTCGAAAAGAACCTACTGGTATAGAACAAACGATATTTTCGATTTCCGTTAAGACATCAAACAGGTAAAATAAGTTGCCAATGCCTTTAAGAAGTAGGTAATAGAGATTTGGGGTAAAGTGATTAACCGATTACTGACAAGTTCCAATGAGTAAAGCAACAAATAAATACTCTTATTATAAAAATTTTAAGTTTGTCACAAAATTTATGTATTAAAATGACAAAATAAACATACTCGTATACCCAGGGCCGGATTATAGTTGTGGGAGCCCCTAAGCTAATCTGACACGGCGCCCCCTTCTACAAATTTTTACAAATTCTAAATTTTTAAATAAGTTTAATAATACATTTTAAATAAGTAGGTGTACTATTTTGTTCATATACATCTTTAAGTGACGCTTAAATATTGGTTTGTTTAAAGAATATGTTAAACAAGTGTCGTTAACCCCACCATTTAGTAAATTAAACAAAAATAAAAATTGAAATAAACGAGTTGGATACAACATTTTATTCTTCGAATTAGACTCAACAAGACGTAAAATTGCTTTAAATCTGCTAAAAATAATCTGACGTTTCGTATTGAGAGTTGTCAAAACTTCTATACACAGGAAAAAAGTATTTTATTGCAAACACTGATTTCTGTGTGATTATTGATTATTAATTTTTGAGATAGATATAGTAAAAAATATTTTTAAGAAACTCACCTTGTACATACAGGGTGATTCACATAACTTTACGACCCTAACGAATTTTAAATGTAGCCAGTAATTGTAATAACAAGTGTTCATTTAAAAAAAAACCTCTAGAGTGCTTTGAAATTAAAAAAACAATTATTTTGCATGTCTGTGATTAATTCGTTCTCTCATAACCTTACTTTTTGATAATTAAAAAGATAACAGATTTTCATAAAAATATTTATTTATTATGTATAAAAACTGTTGGAAATGTCTTCCTTGTTGTTCAACACACATAACACATCGCCTTTGAGCACTATTTATCAATCTTAGGTTATGAATTCTTGTGAGATAGTTTAGTAGGCAACCAACAATACAATGATAAAAATTGTTCTACGACTTCCGTAACAATCTCAGAGCATGCTGCGAGTTTTTTTAATAATGAACACCTGATAGTAATTGCATGGATTTCATGCTAATTAAACATAACTAAGGATATTAAGTTATAAATAAATAATGTATAATGGGTAGCATTTAAAGTTTGTCAGGGTCGTAAAGTTATGTGAGTCAGCTTGTAGTACAGAGTTTAGAAAGTAATTTTCCTTTCTTTCCCCAATCCAAAGTCACTCACAAGTTTTATTATCCCAATTTTGATTTCGTATTGATTTTGAATAAGTTTTTATTAATTTAAACTCGATAACGATCGTAGACGTCCGATACACAACCAAATGTAATTTCGTCATGTTTCGTTTGATACTTATACTTTGTTTGAAAAATGCATTTCAGCTGATTTCATATCGAAATAAGAAACAAAGCATGTTTATGGTATTTTTTATAATTGTATCAGTAACTTAATATTTTATTTCTTCTCAAGTACTTTTGAAGGTCTTTTTTTTACTTATGCTAATTTTATTTTTAGTTTGTTAAAAAAATTATTTGTTTTCGCTGGCGCCCCATTTTGGAGTTCCTAGGTAGCTTAATGAGTAATCCGGCCCTGCATCTACCTAAAAAACGAAGAGTTCTTTAAAAAAAAGTACTTTTCTAACTTTCAAATTTGCAAATTCTCTAACTATACTCTAACTTTATGTTCAAACAATCTAATAGATCATATTCTGTTGCAATAATAGATAAATTGCTTAGACTAGATTGAACCATTGAGGTATCGTAGATCTCAAAAAATTTTAAATTTTGAAAATGATCGCTGGTGAGATGAATAATTATTTGATGTCGAGTTATTTGAATCAATTTAAAGTGATTTCAAATATTTGTTAAAATAATTTGGTACGTTCAGAGTAAAAAAAATGTTTCTGTATAATTATAACTGACTAATTTATATCTTTACTAATGGTTACTTTTCAAAAAAATCCTCGAACAGGTCGATTTAATTTTTTTAAATCGTATCTAACTTCTAGTCAACATAAAAAAATGTATTTTGTGTATTTACTGGGGGCATTTACTAATTAATACTTGTTGAGGCCTCGGTTAACACCTTTTCCGTTTAATTTGGCACGTTCCGGCGAATTCTTGCATTGTGCGCCTCTAACGAGCTCAGAAACAACGATAATTTGTTAATTATGCACTGGGAGAGCTCAGGGGAAACGGAGATTTATCGGGGCTAAAAGCTGGGAATTTACAAGTGGGAAAAATTGGGGGCGATCGAAGGTAATGCGAGAAAAATCGCCCGAAAGTATAACAAAGTGTGTACAACACGCTTCAGTGAGAAAAGTTCCGAGTTTCTTGGTGTTCCTACATGTGCATATTAGGATGGAAAAATGTTTTGGGTAAACTGCTTTGTTGTAATTTGCGTTAAAATATGGCTCCTATTATTATGTAAATAAATTCGTCAGCGAAGGTAATTTTGTTTTCGGCTTCAGCAAGCAGCCCTCCCAGACATGCATAACCGGATAGGTCCAAAATTAGTCAGCGGCCTTAAGTTGTAACAATACGTGCAGGAAGGGCCCATAAAGTCGGCCTCTGCCTCCTATGAATAATAACGTTTCCTGTCTGTGATTCATAATGACGCACGTCGTCCCGTCCTGGATCGATCTGGAACGACTTCTAGTATAATATTAAGTAAAAATTTATTGCACGGTATAGTACTTAAACGTCAAAGATTTTTGTTCAGAAAAACCAACAACATTCAGGTAAATACAAGACGTTCGTTAAAAATAATAAAAATGCTAAGTAGAAATGATAAACGTCCAGTATAAAGTAAATATTAGTTGTTCATTCCAATAAACTAAAAGATAAATGAGATAATAGTCGAAAAAGATTACGTTTCATAAGAAAACCGGCTGTTAGAACAAATTACAAACGCCCAGTAAAATAACATTTAAGTAAAACAACACTTCAGTGGCGGCGTTAGGGGTGGGCGCGGGTGTTCAAGCGCCCAACCAAAATACTCCGTGCCCAAGCGACTGCCCACCCTGTTTATATTTGGAAAAAAAAAGAAATAATTCTCCTTTTATAAAACGATTGCTTTATTTCGAAAATTACAAATTAAGTACTTTTCTAATAATCATTCAATAATTTTACGAATCTTAGAGTTTCAAAATTCCGTTCATTCATAAAACATTCTAGGAAAAAAATAAGTATATACTTTTCTAATGATTATTCAAGAATTTTACGAACGTTACGTACAGAGTTCGTTCATTCATAAAACATTCTAGGAAAAAAAAAATTTGAGGTTCTTGCCATAGTTCTTGCACACTTGCACTTGGGACTTGAGTTGAGTTACACAAATCGCATTTATTTACGAAGTCCTGCTGGATTCAAGCAACACGACAACAGTCAACAACACAAAAATTCTATGATTGCATGGCAGTCATATAAAAGTAGCCTAAAAGCTGCTCAAATAAGTACTGCTCATTCCGAGTTGATACAAAAAAATCGCAATTATATTAAAACCATAATCCGTAGTATTATTTATTTGTCTGCACAAGGTCTTGCCCTAAGGGGACATGATGAATCTCAAAATAGTGATAATAAGGGAAATTTTCTAGAGTTGTTAGATATGATGTCACATGATAATCCAACGTTATTAAATAGGCTAGAAAAAGGCCTAACAAACGCTCGTTCGTTACATACACCATTCTGTTCAAAATGAAATTCTACACATCTTATCCGAGTTAACTTTAAAAAATATTAGTAAAGAACTTAGAGAAGCCCGTTATTTTGCATTAATGGCAGATGAAACTAAAGATTTGAGCAAAACTGAACAATTATCGATTACAGTCAGATATTTTTTAAATGGTGTTTTGTATGAACGTTTTTTGGGTTATAAAGCAGCAGAAAACTTAGATGCTGCATCTCTTTTGCAATTTATTAAAAAACGTTTAAGTCAGTGTGAAATTGACATCAGTTACTGTGTTGCACAAACATATGATGGTGCTAATGTAATGAGTGGGAAAATTAAGGGAGTACAAGCTTTGCTAAAAAAAGAAGTTCCACAGGCTATATACGTTCATTGCTTTAACCACGTTTTAAATCTAGTTGTTGTAGATGTCTGCAAAAGTTTAAGAGATTGCAATATTTTTTTCTCTGTTCTTGAAAACTTATATGTATTTATTTCCGGAAGTGCTGCACATAGTAGATTTTTAAATATACAAAAGCAATTATATCCAGAAACTAAACCTGTTGAATTAAAGAGACTTAGTGATACAAGATGGACTTCTTAAGTATCAAGTTGTTTGGCTGTAAAAAAACATTACCTGCCATTTTAATTTTATTAAATGAATATGCAGCTGCAAATAATAACCGATCTCCTGAAACAACTGGACTACTGAATAGTATAAATTTTTCATTTTTATTTAATTTACATGTTTTTTGCGAATTCTTATCCAAAATTAGAAACGTTTCTGATTACTTGCAAAGTGTTGACACTGATATTTTAAAAAGTATGACAATGATTGAATCCCTAAAACAATTATTAATATCGAACGGAGGAAGAATTTGAAAAACTTTGGAATGCCACTGTTGAGACAGCCACATTTAACGGTATTAAATCAGATGATGTAAATACTAAAAGGTCAAAAAAACTACCCGCAAAATTTAATCATTTGGTTATAGTTCAAAAAATTGAAAGTCTTGAAGAAAACAGATGCGTTTCGGAAAAAACTGAATTTAAAATTAAATTATATTTTTCTGTAATTGACAAAATTGTTTCAGAAATTTCGCGTAGATTTGAAGAAAATTCAAATATTTTAAAAGGTTTCAGTATTTTAAATCCATCAAACTCTATCTTTTTAAATTTGGATCATCTTATTCCGTTAGCTAAACATTATAATGTGATACAGTTTCAATTGAGGCTGAAATTAAATTACTCCCAAAAACAATAGATAGATACGAAGTCAATCACAAAACCAAAGTTAAAACAATAAATGAACTTGCCACACTTTTGCAAGAATTTAGATTAGTTTTTCACGAAATGCACAAATTGTGCCACATTGCTATGACAGTTCCATCATCAAGTGCAAGCTGTGAAAGATCTTTTAGTAGTCTAAAAAGAATAAAAGATTATTTAAAGACCACGATGTTACAAGGTAGACTCACCGATTTGGGCATTTTATATGTTGAAAAAAACATTGTAAAAAAAATAGATTTAGAAACCGTAGTAAATTCATTTGCCACTGCACATAATAATAGGAGAATAACACTTCTGTAAATTTTTATAGATTATTTCTTGTTGTAATTTATTAATTTGTTTATTCTACATTTTAATTTATTTTACATGTTTACTTATTGCTGTTTACAATAAATATATTTTTATGTTTTTTTATATTGTTCTACTTTTTTTTTGTTTTTGACTGTTTTTTATATATTTTTTTATTTGTAATCCTACATAGCTTTATAAAATGAGTTTTTAGTAACATAAAATGAAAAATAAAAAAATATGTTTTTATGTCAGTGTTCACCTCGCCCATCCTTATAAAAATTTTGCCGGGTACCGCCCAACCGAAAAAATATGCTGGCGCCGCCACTGCTACAACAGTAAATACTTACCTGCTTGATAAAAGGGTATAAAGACAAAAAAAATCAACAGAATCAACCAAAAGTGTAATAAGAAAGAAAAATATATTATATCATTGTATGAAAAGAAAAAAGAACAATTAATTCCAAATCATTTTAAAAGACAAACTCGAATATTTTCGAAGAGTCTGTACTTTTTATTCTTTTTGGCAACAACAAATCCAAATAGATTATTTTGTCCAAATTTTAAACAAACGTTTTGAAACTCTTAATTTCACTTGAAGAATAGAAGTTGACATTTTATTACTTATAAAAAATAACTGACGTTTATGCTAGTATTCTTCCTAACGTAAAATTTGGTCCACGGATTATTAAAGATGCAACAGGGTATGAAAGTTTTGAGATTAGAATCCTTGACAAAATACACAGCGTGACCCAGGGGTGCGTAATCGGTCTATAACTTTTTTGCTATTGAAAATATTGCGATGCCGTTTTTATTATCCGATAGATCAACTTGAAGTCCACAAACTAAAAATATTTATATTATATACATATATTTTAAATGGAACACACTATATATTTTTGCATAATTAGATTCTACGTAAAAAATAAATGGTACTATTATAGGCCTATCTTTTTCTGTTTCGAAATTATTCAACGTTTTGTGCTAAAAACAACCCACATTTAAAAAAATCACTATGAAGCCGCCAATGAATATTTTCCGACAAATTTGCGACAGAAAAACTTAGAATAACTTGTAGTTTTAGCAAATAGTCGACTTTTCATTAAAACGCACAGATAATGTACAGGCTGTGCCAAAACGCAAAAAGTTGAATTACTCATTTTTTTCAAATGAAACACCCTGTATTTGTTTATACCTATCAATAGCATTTTTGATAAGCTTTCTAATGATATGCGGTTTGTAAAGCAAATTTAAAAGATTTCTCGAGATTTTAAAAAAAAATGTATTATTACAAAAAAATCTATTTTTCAAATAGGAGGCTGTCACAATGCTTTTAAAGTGAGACAGTTATTTATCTCGCTAGTGTTATTAATTACTTGATACAAAAATGGATTTTACTCTGCAAGAATTAATCAACATGGTTTAATGTATTGGTGAAATGTTCTGCTTATGTTAGAAGAAAACCCGAATTTAAGCACGCAGGAAATTTCTCGGTACAGAGCAGTATCAACAGGATGATATTAAAACATAGATTTCATCCATACCATTTAAAATTACATCAAGAATTGCATGGCGAAGATTTTCGAAAGAGAATAATTTTTTCTGAAATTATGCATAATTTGATTGCGGAAACAGAAATTTTATAAACAAAATTCTGTTGACCGATGAAGCAATATTTAAAAGTATTTGAAGTGTGAACAGACATAATATGACTACTACTCAGTTGAAAATCCATACTGGGTTACGACAAAAAAATGTATTTTATTACAAAAAAAAGCTGTTAAATTTTTCAAATAGGCTGCTGCTAGAGCAAGCAGTAAGTGAATTTATTTTTCACAAGAATTAATTTTCTTAATATAACTGAGAATTAAAATAACACAATGTTTACAGCAACATTAATATTTATCATAATTCCTATAGAAGAACAATTCACAATAACAAAAATGAACATTATTATTAAAAAATATTAAATAATAAAAATATTAATAATAAAAAATTTAATGTAGATGTTCAAATAAACCATCGTTTTCCTCGTTACAAAACGCCAATTGCCTTTCAAAAGACAATTTGACTGTTGCTAACGTGTCTTGGCGGATTGACTGAAACGCTTTAGAAATTCTATTCCTCATAAATGTCGCTTCATCGGTAAACAGAATTTTGTTTATAAAATTTCTGTTTTCGCCAATCAAATTAAGCATAATTTCAGAAAAATTTATCATCTTTAGAAAATCTTCCCCATGCAATTCTTGGTGTAATTTTAAATGATATGGATGAAATTTATGTTTCAATATAATCCTGTTAACTTTGCTCTATAAAATGTCTAACATTAGCAAAACATTTAGTTCAGTGTCTTGGATCAGTCCTCCCACCTAGTATTTCTTTCTTTTCGTATTTAGTACTACCAGAGTTCTCAAATCGATCTTTTAGCTTCTGAAAAGAAAGACCTTGTGGTGTTCTTGCATAAGGATATTTTTGACGATAGATTCTGCTGGCTAACGAAACATTTCGATCGGCTTCACCAATACAGTAAACCATGTTGATTAATTCTTGCTGAGTAAAATCCATTTTTGTATCAAGTAATTATTAACACTAGCGAAATAAATAACTGTCTCACTTTGAAAGCATCGTGGCAGCAGACTATTTAAAAAATTGATTTTTTTGTGATAAAATAAAAAAAATTTGAAAATCTCGAGAAATCTTTTAAATTTGCTATACAAATCCCATATCATTAGAAAGCTTATCAAAAATGCTATTGATAGGTATAAACAAATACAGGGTGTTTCATTTGTAAAAAATGAGTAATTCAAATTTTTGCGTTATGGCACACCCTGTACATTATCTGTGCGTTTTAACGAAAAGTCGACTATTTAAGATATTCTAAGATTTTCTGTCGCAAATTTGTCGGAAAATATTCATTGGCGGCTTCATAGTGATTTTTTAAACGAGGGTTGTTTTTGGCACAAAAAGTTGAATAATTTCGAAACAAAAAAACATAGGCCTATAAAAGATTATACAAAGTACCATTATTTTTTCACGTAGAGTCTAATTATGCAAAAATATATAGGGTGTTCCATTAAAAAAAATAAAACTTTGGTTTATCACCCTGTATACAACATCCTGTATAAAATATAAATATTTTTAGTTTGTGGACTTTAAGTTGATCTATCGAATAATAAAAATGGCATCGCAATATTTTCAATAGCAAAAAAGTTATAGACCGATTACGCACCCCTGGGTCACGCTGTATAAATGCTTATATAACTTAGAATAGTCAATGACAATCGTGATGTTTTAAATAATAATAAGCAACAAAGCAATAAAACAACATAACAACAAAAAATATTAATTACATCGGATGGAAAATCTTCGACTGAATTAAACTGGGAAATTTGTGTTATGAATGGCAGCCTGACCCTGGCCAAAAACAGTTTTGGACACTTTTTTGCTTTAAATAATTTTTTTTGACCTACGTATCATACATCAAATTACGCAGTTTTAAAATCTCTAGGGCTCTTAAAAAAACAAAAATTTGGCACGAAGTTATTACAAAAAAAAAATGGTTTTGAATTTAGAATCGGGCAATATTTTTGATCTAAATGGGCAAAAATCAAACTAATTTTTTTTATGGGCATTAAAAATCCAAAACTGTAAGGCGCTTAAATATTTTCAAAGTTTACAAAAAAATATTTATTTAGTTATCGGAGTCAATGTAAATAAATAAAAATCTCTGAATTTACTGAAGATTACATTATCAAATTACTTGTACGTGTGTATAAAAATGTACTTAATATTATACCCAGTTCGCAATCTTCAAAAGTTTTGTCATTTCTGAAAAACTGTCTATTTTGTGAGTATAAAAATTGGCTTTCAGTTCGTGGCACCAATTTGTGACGTCTTTGATGGTCTTTGAGTAAAGACGTCGTTTCAATTTTTTTTAAAATTAATTTTGTGAATTTGTAATAGTAACGGACCAAACAAAATCCTTAAAAATTCAATTTTGAATGCATTTTTTTGTAAATAACTACTGAATATTATAAAGTGTAACATCGGAAATACAGTCTGCTTTAGATAAAGTTTAGTTTTGCAAATAAGTTAGTCTATTATTTACTTCTATTTCAGGTTTTGCAGAATCAAATTCATTACATTGAGATTATGTTAATCAAAAGTAGACACTTTCGGTTGTGGGGGTGGGTTTTATCACACTTTACCGTAGAAGACTAATAATCGACTAATAATTTCTAAATTACCGACAATTTTAAAATCTCTATTTTGCTAAAAGATTTATGTCGTATTTCAAAGGATGTTTAGTCGTTTAATTGAATTACTACCAGCATTAAAATTAATAATTGTTTATTAGGTACGTCAAACTCAAAAACAGATTTGATCGTTGGTAAAATTAGTAATGCTATGAACAAATTCAACAAGATTCGCCTTTTTAAATTAAAGTTGAATTACAGTCTAGCACTATGTTTAATTTATTAAAACCAAGTAATGTGAAATGAAATGTAATGCTGGTTGCGTCACCATCTATACAAAAATCCCTAAAATATAAAAAAAAAATTTTTAATAAATGTTTTTAGCAAATAAATAATAGTATCTTTACATAAATATAATGTGTTCAAAAATGGTAATTCACCCATGAAATTTGAACGTAATGTGCCGCTTAATTTAAATTGTGAAAGAGACAGGTCCGTCAAAACGATACAAAAAGGCTTCGAATCAAAAAACAAAAGAATACACCACAACAAAAATGACGGTAATATAAAGTACAAATCAAGACAAATCCTACACACCAAACAACTTTGACGAAAAATGCAAAAAAGTGAGTAAAAAAGTAATTCAATGATTTGACAGAGATGACAGTACCATAGGACAGTACTTAGAATTTACAAATAGGATGAAGCGGCACATTGAATTTGAATTCAATTGAATTGATAAACAACCATTTTTGAACACATTGTATTAATAAATTATTTCGCTGAAATGTTTGATTTTTGTGTGCTGTAATACTATTAATTGTATTATCCGATGTTCTGTTTTGCAAACAGTTCTATAAAAAGGCCAATGTTCAGCAAAACAAGATCTTCACTGTATAAGGTAGGCAACAGTTGTTGTTAATTAAAAGCTTTTATTTAGCTCACAATGTTATCTTTCTGTCTGCTATTTTTTCGGAGCCAAATTTGAAAGGGTTCCTGCTGTCCCACTGAAGTGAAATTTGGCATACTTACATAATCTGCGTGACAATGCAATCCCATGTAGTTAAATACCCCCTGAAGGGGTTAAATGGGGTTTTGATGTTTTAGGTTATGTTTACAAAGGGGTTCTCGATTTGTAAATTTGAGAGGGTTCCTGTAGTCGCAATGAAATAAAATTTAACATGCTTACGTAATCTGCCTGACAATGCAATTCTATATAGTTAATTACCCCCTAAAGGTGTTAAATAAGGTTTTAAAATTTTAGGTTATGTTCTCGATTTGTACATACCGTAACTTATACCGACATAGACGCTATGTTGGTCATTTGGACGTTACGGCAGATGCACAGTGTAATAACAATAAACCTATGCAATTAATAAAGACTAAAAAGCAAAAAAATAAAAATTATTTCAGTCACAGGAGAATATTTTTTTTACAAGTTAAAATTCTAGAATTTATAAAAGCTTTGGGAGTTATAAAACTACGGCATTACAGAATTACTTTGTTCAGTTGACAACTCCCAAAGCTTTTATAAATTTTAGAATTTTAACCTGTAAGAAAAAATATTTTCCTGTGATTGAAAAACATTATTTTTTACTTTTTAGTGCATCTTTTGAATAAAAGCTTTTTTTTAAAAAACATTTGTTTATATATTTATATATAATGTGCTTAATTTTACCTTGTCAATGAAGACACATAAATTGTCACTTATGTGACGTTTGAAAAAAAAATGTAAAAATTGTAAATGTAAAATTATTTCTTTCCGTTATATGCATTTTGCTGTTTTGTTGTGGCGTTTTTTAACAGACACTTCTCGAATTTAGAAGTCTCTTCGGGCCCTAGACGTCCCAGGTTCGTGAGGCGCTTAATCCGCCCCTGCACATCACTTATCACATCACGTTTTTGTGCAAATTTAAACTTGTTGCCTTGTGAAAATGTGATTTCCATCTTTGAAAAGATTTTTCTCATTTGGACCCATTTATTATTTACAATCCCGGAATTGGCGACTTGTGCGATATTTGCCGGCAATAAAAAGTGTATCTTGTCGAAATTCGATTTCGCGCAAAAAGGCCGAAAATTCGTCGTCACTTCCGGGCTTTTAGGTTGGCAGCAGCCGCAAAATCTGCATGGGGTGCGCACCCTTGATCGAGTTAGAGCTGCCGAAAGCCGTCCGCGTAAACGAATAATCGTAAAAGCTGGCAAAAGTCGGCCGGAATCGATCGCCAAATGAAACATTCATCTTGATTTTGTTCTCGGAACAATTGTTTGATAAAAACAGACACCGCGAGGAAATTCCGGCGCTTCCGGTGGACGTTTCCGGTTCATATACAGGCTGTTTTGTCTAAACCCCACATTAAAAGTATTGGGAGTTCTAATAATCATAGTCATATGAAAATTTGTGCACAACCATAATCCTTTAGGTCCTGCTCAATGAAAATATTCTCAAGATAGCCTTATTTTAAATCCTTATTTTAAATGGAATGCTATATTTTTTAATGCGTTTTTGAATTACTAGAGTTATTTTAAGGTAGTTTTCATAAGCTGTTCCTATACCTAAATTTAGCCGTTTACGAAACATTTATGGTTTTTAAATTTTTTTTGTATTTGCACCTTCCAGTTCAAAATTCGATAACTCTTCGATTTTTAAAAATTTGGAAATATTTTTGAGCTCATTTGAAAGAGGAAGCCTAGATCTTTCCTTTGGTGTTTTCAAATTTCTAAAAAAGAATAACAAACTCCAAATTTTTAAAATTACGTTTTCAAAACTTTAAGCACCCATAACTCATTTTTTTCAAATGAAATGACAAAAGTTTTATTTCACTAGATGGTAGAGAATTTAATTCTGCTTCGATCTGTGTTGACATTCCCTATACTTATGTTTAATAGTTTTCAAGTTACAATACCTTTTTGTTGGGATTGAGAAATTCATTAGCCACAGGCCTTTTTTCATAGGTTGCCATGGAAACGAATGAAAAAAGGTGAGAAATTAAAGTTTTTCAAACCAACACTCAATGAATTTATTTTGTTTTCACAGTTTGATAACATAATTTTGAACAGAGTTTGTCGTTTAAGTTTAATCAGAAATGTTTTTATGGCAAACTATGCAAAAATAGCTGTAGTTAGTAAGAAATTTCCTACAATAACAAAAAAACCAACATAACTTGAAAATTATTACAGATAAGTATAGGGAATGCTAATACAGATTGATGCAAAAAAAAATTCTCCTCCATCTAGTAGAATCAAAATTGGGACATCCCATTTGAAAAAATTAAGTTTTGGGTACTTGAAGTTGCCCAAACTTAACCTTAAAATTTTTGGGTTTATTAACTTCAATTCCAATTTTGATCACACTGAACAACAGATATAGGCTTTCTCTTTCAATTCTCCAAACATGATTTCAAAATCTCTAAAACTAGGCGAGTTACCGATTTTTTAAGGGACGGGTGCAAATTCAAAAATTTTCAAAAATCCTAAATATCTCGAAAACGGTTAAACTTGGGTATAGGGAAAGCTGATAAAAACTCCCTTAAAATAACTCAACTAATCCAAAAACGCAGTGAAAAACTTAGATTTCCATTTAAAATAAGAAAGTTAATAACGACTTCCTGTATAACCGGAAGAGCTGCCATCTTGAAAATATTTTCATTGAGCAGAATGCCTGAATACCAACCTTCAGATAACGATCTTTATTAGAACTTTCAATACTTCTAATGTGGGGTTTAGACGGAACACCCTGTAAAAATGTCGAGGGAAACAACTCGTTGGAATGTCGCTCACGTCTTGCCTGAATTTACATTGTTGTGCCTGAGAGTAAATTACAGGGGCTCTGGAGGAGAGATTTGGGCCCAGGGGAGATGACAGTTTATTGGGATAAACACTTAATAGACGCGAGGATGGGGCTGCCTAACTTCGTTACGCCATTGCCTTAATTCATAAAGCTTTTGTTTTCGCATTGTCTTTGTTCCCTTTGAAAGATATTGGTGTTGAAAGTAAGTGCTTCTTTATTTTAGAGGTGGGAGGGAAGGACGCATTAAGAAACTTTCCGGGGATGAACCGACGTTACACCCTTCCGTGAAACAAAACGAAAAATCAGGGCAGTGCCTGGTCACTTAACCCATTAAAATACAGGCCGAGTTTGTTTGTTTCCAAACAATCGCACAACTTGTACTAATGCTAATGAATAATAATAATAATACAGTGCAATTTTTGTAAATTTTATATCGTTTGTGTATTCATTTATCTATTTATTTTTTTGTTAATTAAGGGGGTGATCAGGCCCTCAGTTCACATAACGTGAACTAATAACTGCCTTGGAAACAATTAGTTAATTTTATTCCAGTAGATGGCATCAGAATGCAGAAATCTTTTTCTTTTATTAAGAGGGTGACTCAGACCCTCAGTTCTCATAACGTGAACTAATGGCTGCCTTGGAAACAATTAGTTAATTTTATTCCAGTAGATGGCATTAGAATGCAGAAATCGAAATTAAATACAAAAATTCAATTTTTGGAAATTTTGGTTTGACAGATTTTCGGTGAATGTTCCGGACAGTTTGTTCTGTTCTGTCACCATTTGACATTTTTGAAATTTCAAGTTTTATTTTTTGTTTTTTTTCTTTAGTATTTTTTTTATTTTTAGTTTTAATACAGTGCAATTTTTGTAAATTTTATATCGTTTGTGTATTCATTTATCTATTTATTTTTCTGTTTATTAAGGGGGTGACTCAGGCCCTCAGTCTCATAACGTGAACTATTGGCTGCCTTGGAAACAATTAGTTAATTTTATTCCAGTAGATGGCATGAGAATGCAGAAATCGAAATTAAGTACAAAATTTCAATTTTTGTAAATTTTAGTTTGACAGATTTTCGATGAATATTCCGGACAATTTGTTCTGTTCTGTCACCAATTGACATTTTTGAAATTTCAAGTTTAATTTTTTGTACTTTTTCTTTAGATTTTTTTTTATTTATAGTTTTAATACAGTGCATTTTTTGTAAATTTTATATCGTTTGTGTATTTATTGATCTATTTATTTTTCTGTTAATTAAGAAAGTGACTCAGCCCCTCAGTTCTCATAACGTAAACTAATGGCTGCCTCAGAAACAATTAGTTAATTTTATTCCAATAGATGGCATGAAAATGCAGAAATTGAAATTAAATGCAAAATATCAATTTTTGGAAATTTTGGCCTGACAAATTTTCGATGAATATTCCGGACAATTTGTTCTGTTCTGTCACCAATTGACATTTTTGAAATTTCAAGTTTTATTTTTTGTTCTTTTCCTTTAGTATTTTTATTTTATTTTTAGTTTTAATACAGTGCAATTTTTGTAAATTTTATATCGTTTGTGTATTCATTTATCTATTTATTTTTCTGTTTATTAAGAGGGTGACTCAGGCCCTCAGTTTTCATAACGTGAACTAATGGCTGCCTTGGAAACAATTAGTTAATGTTATTCCAGTAGATGGCATGAGAATGCAGAAATGAAAATTAAATACAAAATTTCAATTTTTGGAAATTTTGGGTTGACAGATTTTCGGTGAACGTTCAGGACAATTTGTTTTGTTCTGTCACCATTTGACATTTTTGAAGTTTCAAGTTATATTTTTTGTTCTTTTTCTTCAGTATTTTTTTTATTTTTAGTTTTAATAAAGTGCAATTTTTGTAAATTTTATATCGTTTGTGTATTCATTTATTTATTTATTTTTCTTTCTATTAAGAGGGTGACTCAGACCCTCAGTTCTCATAACGTGAACTAATGGCTGCCTTGGAAACAATTAGTTAATTTTATTCCAGTAGATGGCATGAGAATGCAGAAATCGAAATTAAGTACAAAATTTCAGCGCCTGGTCACTTAACCCACTAAAATAAAGGGCGAGTTTGTTTGTTTCAAAACAATCGCACAACTTGAACTAATGCTTGCCTTGGAAACAATTAGTTGACTTTATTCCAGTAGATGGCATCAAAATGCAGAAATCTAAATTTAATACAAAATTTCAATTTTTGGCAATTTTTACTTGACAGATTTTCATTCAAAAATTAAAAGTGAAACTAAGAAAAGTAGTTGTCCTTCAGTTGTAGTTAAATTGGATAGGAGCAGTTAATTCAGTTTGACAATTTTTCTTTGCGTTTCTTGCAGTCGGTGTATTCTCCAATCAAGGGAATGCTTTCGGCGGAAATTAAAAATCCCGATCAGGAAACCATCAGAGTTCAAGTCGGTAATTTAATCTGACCTGACTAATGGCGCTTTAGATAATGGGCTGGAGGCGATTGCCATCGGCCTTGTCACTCTTTAAGATTTAAAAAGGGTCTTTTGTGTGATTTATCCTCGCCATTAGTCAACTGTCTCATTTGCAATTGCAGATGAACGTGGCAAAAATACAATTGAAGCTTTTCCAGCAGCGCGTCCTCTTATCGGGCGAATATAAAGCCGGCGGTTTACTGGCGAAGAACGCGCCATAAACATTATCTACACTGTGTAGATGATATGTAAGAAGTAAACTTGCTTTATCCCTTTTATACGGCGCACTTTTGTTGTTTTAATGGAAGTCGTCCGGGAACGGAATGCGAATTTTTATCGCTCTTCGAAATATGCGACCGGATTTAATTGCCCAAAAGCGAACTCTTTCCGCACTCAATACGACCAGATTTATATCGAATTGAGGCATTTCAGGCCTTTCACTGTTATTTTTATTATTTTTCGTTATTGTTATTGACTTTAAGCGACTTGCCGGAGCTATTTGCAAATGACAAACGAAACCAAATCACATACAGAGTTATTCACATGAGGGTCCGAAGCTAACCAAGTAGAAAGTACAATATAGAATATAGAATATAGAATATAGAATATAGAATATAGAATATAGAATATAGAATATAGAATATAGAATATAGAATATAGAATATAGAATATAGAATATAGAATATAGAATATAGAATATAGAATATAGAATATAGAATATAGAATATAGAATATAGAATATAGAATATAGAATATAGAATATAGAATATAGAATATAGAATATAGAATATAGAATATAGAATATAGAATATAGAATATAGAATATAGAATATAGAATATACAGGGTGGTCCAGCTCAGCTAGCATGCTATTATATTTTTGTGCTTATTATGATACTTTTTAAGCTTCTTACATGCCCCTAAAGCTTTTTTTCAAATCGGTTCAGAGATTACTCTTAAAAAAACAAAAACAAAAAATCAGTTTTACACCTTCAGTTTTAAAAATTAATAAAAAATAGAAACAATTTTTTTTGACGACATTATTACTACGTAAGTGTTAAACAAGGTTTAACAGACTTATTAAGTAAGATTGATTGATTTGAATTACTACAGGGTGTTTATGCATATTTTAAATGGCAACTGTTTATTTTTATATCATTCGATGCAGAATTAAAAAACGAACATTTTTCTTATAACAACCCTAACGTAAATCCTAACACATTCGGAGTTATTTATCAAAAACTTGTTTTGTTTGCTATTTTATTGACAAATTTATTGAATAAAAATCTAAGATGGCTTCTACCTTCTTGATTTTTAGACCATTCGATGCGGAATTAAAAAAGCAACATTTTTTGTTATCACAATTCTATTGCAAATCTTAACACTTTCGGAGTTATTTGCCAAACACATTAACCATCTTTTTAATCATTGACAGAATGAGTTTTTAGCAAATAACTCCGAATGTGTTATAATTTACATTAGAGTTAGAGTTGTAACAAAAAATGTTAGTTATTTCATTCCGCATCTCAAGATATAAAAATAAACAGGGTTGGAGCCATCTTCGACTTTTATTGATTAAATTTTTCATTTAAGTACTTGACAATACAAATTTTTATCAAATAACTCCGAATGTATTAGGATTTACATTAGAGTTGTAATATAAAAAGTTGTTTGTTTTTTAATTCTGCAGCGAATGATTTAAATATAAACTGGGGTTGCTATTTTAAATAAACAACAGCTCTAAACTTTTAAAAGTTTGGAAATAAATTGTAAACACCCTGTAGTAATTTAAATCAATCAAGCTTAATTAATAAGTCTGTTAAACCTTGTTCAACACGTACCTAGTAATAATGTCATCAAAAAAGCACTGTTTCTATTTTTTTTCAATTTTTAAATCTAAAGGTGTAAAACCGATTTTTTTGGGTTTTTAATTATTTTAACAGTAATCCCTGAACCGATTTGAAAAAAACTTTAGGGACACGTAAGTAGCTAAAAGGGTATCATAATGAGCACTAAAAATAATTGCATGCCATTATAACGTCATACTTTTTTTGGGACACTGTATAGTCAAAAATTCCTGAAATGTGTCCTAGAGTATAAGTAACATCTACAAAATATCAAAACTCCAACTTTAGCAGTAACTGAGCTACAGAAGACGAGAACTGGGCTGGACAACCCTGTAGAATATAGAATATAGAATATAGAATATAGAATATAGAATATAGAATATAGAATATAGAATATAGAATATAGAATATAGAATATAGAATATAGAATATAGAATATAGAATATAGAATATAGAATATAGAATATAGAATATAGAATATAGAATATAGAATATAGAATATAGAATATAGAATATAGAATATAGAATATAGAATATAGAATATAGAATATAGAATATAGAATATAGAATATAGAATATATAAATATAAATTAAATATAGATAATTTAGTTAAACTCAGAATGATGAAGTTGGATTGTATACAAAATTTTAAAGCTGTAGTTGCATTAGAAGTTAAAATTTTTAATGTAGGCCCTAATTGAATCACCCTGTATAATTATTATCATACGGAAGAACCGAACACTTGTTGTGCCTTATGCTTGAAAAGTTATTTATTAAAAAAAAAACATCAAGTCTTGAGACTTTTTAGAGCTCGGCTTCTTGTAAGTGTCTTTAGTGTCGCTTCAATGTGCGTCCCCATCTCTAATTGAGCGATATTTAGGGCCTCTAATCCTTACGGCACGAGCGAAAGCTTAGAGAGTGATGAGATAACGCCTTGTTCCATGTAGCAGCAAGGACAGGACTCGGCAAGGACTCTGCAGGATACAGGATATGTCTGCTATAGATAATGCGATCCTCCCACCGATCCAGACTTGATATATACGCGTCCACAGCAGCACTAATGGCCGCATGTTGATTGCGAGTTTTAAAGGGATCGAAATTTATGGCAGATCAGGAGTCGGGGAAGCGATGCTGCTCGTTATTTATCCGCAAGTCCTTTTAATGCATTAACTTCGTTGATTGTACGTGAGGGAGAGGAAGGGAATTCGGAGAGGATTGCCAGCTCGGGATAAGCTCCACGCTTCTATTGATAACCTTTCTTTGCCGTTGCAAATGCTGATGAAACAAATTAAAGTGAAAGGATACGCCTCCTCTAACCATAAATATTGTCCTAACACTGTCATTATCCTTATATCTTTTTGTTATTGTCCTTCTCGATTAATTGACGTGCAGTTGTCCAGTTAACTTGTCGTTAATAAGTGGCAGACAGGTTGGCGTTATGTAAAGTAGCGCTGACAACAATAACAAATAGGCAAAGTTCGAGCGTGGCGAAGGCCGCGGCCCCGGCTATTAATCACTGTGCTATTATCATATTACAGCGCCGGTGACACCTATCTGGCAAACAATATCTAAGTGGTTGGCACCACTGCACGAACTGGAGGACACCAAACAACGATCTACTTAAGCACTTTATTGGAAAAGTTGGAAATTACAGGGTAAAGCAGTGATTCATCTCTTAAAACATACAAAGGTTGAAAATAAATGTTTTCGCATTGTACAGGATTATTCTCATAAAAGTCCGAGCTTGACAAACAACACCAATTACGTGTTACGATTATAAATTTGAAATTCAAGTCATAAATTCAAAGAGAATATTCTATATTCTATATTCTATATTCTATATTCTATATTCTATATTCTATATTCTATATTCTATATTCTATATTCTATATTCTATATTCTATATTCTATATTCTATATTCTATATTCTATATTCTATATTCTATATTCTATATTCTATATTCTATATTCTATATTCTATATTCTATATTCTATATTCTATATTCTATATTCTATATTCTATATTCTATATTCTATATTCTATATTCTATATTCTATATTCTATATTCTATATTCTATATTCTATATTCTATATTCTATATTCTATATTCTATATTCTATATTCTATATTCTATACAGGGTGTCCGTTTTCGAGCTCCACAATGGGGATCTCAGTTATTTTAAGAGATACAAGGTCGGTTAAATTAGGGCAAAGTTGCGCATTTTTATGCTGAACAATTACCTAAAAGAAAATTTGATGTGTCATTTTTAGTTTTTGAATTATTGAGAAAAATCAAAAATTTGTAATTTTTGTTTTAATTTTTTTTTAGCAAAAACTAAGAGAACTAGACGTTTTTAAGTAAGACATTCTTCGGGCACTTTTTTACAAGAAATCTAAATCTGTCATCGCCTTTTCCAAGGCGTTCTTGATGTCATAGTTACAACACTCAACTTTGGTTTTTCTTATGGACGCCATATTTAATACTTATATTTTTGAAAAGTCTTTTTGTTCCTGATTACAACGATGTCTCACATGATATGATCGAATCTTACATGTTGATAAAATTAAGAAATAAGCGTTTTTGCAAAGAGTGCTTTGGGAAAAGACGCCAAAATTTTGTTTAACAAACTGACTTTTGACAATTCTATTAAATATGGGAGCAGAATTTTTATAACTTTGTCTTGCTTTGTTTTGCAAAAAATAATCTTCAAGCTTATCATGTCCTTTAGTTTTTAAATAAGTAAGCTTGGTGGAAATGTGAACCTTCCAGATCCAAATTCAATTAAACTTCCAAAATCTAGTTTGTTTAAAAACAAAATTGTTGGCGTTTTTTCTAAAGCACTCTTCGCAAAAATGCTGTGTGTTGATTTTGATCAGTATGTAAGATTCGACCATATCATGTGATACATCGTTGTAATCAGGAACGAAAAGACTTTTCAAAAATATAAGTATTAAATATGGCGTCCATAAGAAAAACTAAAGTTGAGAACTAAAGTTGAGTGTTCTAACTCTGACATCAAGAACACCTTGGAAAATACGATGACAGATTTAGATTCCTTGTGAAAAAGTGTCTGAAGAACGTCCTTGTTAAAAATGTCTATTTCTTTTGGTTTTCGCTTGAAAAAATAAAAACTAAAAGTACAAATTTTTGATTTTTTACAATTATTCAAAAACTAAAAATGACACATCAATTTTTTTTTCAGATAATTGTTTAAAAATGCGCAATTTTGCCCTAATTTAACTGACCTCGTATCTCTTATAATAACTGAGATCCCCATGGTGGAGCTCGAAAAACGGACACTCTGTATGCTATATTCTATATTCTATATTCTATATTCTATATTCTATATTCTATATTCTATATTCTATATTCTATATTCTATATTCTATATTCTATATTCTATATTCTATATTCTATATTCTATATTCTATATTCTATATTCTATATTCTATATTCTATATTCTATATTCTATATTCTATATTCTATATTCTACATTCTACATTCTACATTCTACATTCTATATTCTATATTCTATATTCTGTATTCTATATTCTATATTCTATATTCTATATTCTATATTCTATATTCTATATTCTATATTCTATATTCTATATTCTATATTCTATATTCTATATTCTATATTCTATATTCTATATTCTATATTCTATATTCTATATTCTATATTCTATATTCTATATTCTATATTCTATATTCTATATTCTATATTCTATATTCTATATTCTATATTCTATATTCTATATTCTATATTCTATATTCTATATTCTATATTCTATATTCTATATTCTATATTCTATATTCTATATTCTATATTCTATATTTTATATTCTATATTCTATATTCTACAGGGTGGTCCAGCCCAGTTCTCGTCTTCTGTAGCTCAATTACTATTAAAGTTGGAGTTTTGATATTTTGTAGATGTTACTCTAGGACACATTTCAAGAAAATATTTTTGACTATAGTGTCCCAAAAAAAGTATGACGTCATAACAATAATTTCTTTAATGGCATGCTACTATTTTTAGTGCTCGTTGTGATACCCTTTTAGCTACTTACGTGTCCCTAAAGTTTTTTTCAAATCTATTCAGGGATTACTGATAAAAAAAATAAAAACCAAAAAAAATCGGTTTTACATCTTTAGATTTAAAAATTATTGAAAAATAGAAACAGTGCTTTTTTGATGACATTATTACTAGATACGTGTTGAACAAGGTTTAACAGATTTATTAATTAAGCTTGATTGATTTAAATTACTACAGGGGAAACACCCTGTTTATTTCCAAACTTTTAAAAGTTTAGAGCTTTTTATGTTGCTTATTTCAAATGGCAACCCCAGTGTATATTTAAATCATTCGCTGCAGAAATAAAAAACAAACAACTTTTATATTACAACTCTAACGTAAATCCTAATACATTCGGAGTTATTTGATAAAAACTTGTTTTGTCAAGTATTTTAATGAAAAAATGAAAAAATAAAACATTGTTTTAAAAATAATTTATTATTCTGTTTTTGGATTAATTTGTGTTTAAAAAATCATTAAATTATAAATACTTTTTAGATAATATATTTTTCATAGCTTTAATTGAAAATCCAAAATTTTTTCTTAGCCTACTATAAAGAAAAAGCAAAATAATATTTAATATTTAATATTTAATATTTAAAAATAATGTATTACACAAAATGACATATCAAATCAGAAAAAAAGGAGTTTTTCAAAAATGTTACAGCCACCGATCATTTTCATTTAAAAATATAAAACTTTATGTTATGCAGCTAAACAAATGGTTAAAAAATATTGCCAAAATTATTAAATTCTGCGTAAAAATAAGTGTCTGTATAACATCTTTGCTTCAAATGTATATCTTTTATAACAGGGAAGATATAAATTTTTTAAGATTTCGCTAGAATGTCAACTTTTATTTATAAGTCGAAAACAAAAGACGATAGCGGGATGCGGTTTTGACCAAAATAATTTTTTCAAAAACGGACTCGGGAATGTGCCAATCGTTTTTCTGTAAACCTCTTAGTTTCATAGATCTCCTATTCGGATATACAAAATGCACCACCCTGTACTAACTAATTTTTCCACAACTCCTTAAGCAGCACTTTTTCAGCTTTAGCTTTAGCAAGTGTCTGGCTTACTGTTTTTAATTTTGTTATGCTATTTACCAAGATTTCAAAGTAGAAAAATAAAAATTTCTGAGAAACTAAAAAAAACTAAAAAATACTGAGATGTGAGTAAAAAACTAAGAAACTGAAAAAACTATAGAACTGGAAAAGAGGAACAATAATAAAATGAAACACTTACATTATAACTGAAAATAAAAAAAAATTAGAAACCAAAAAGCTTAATTCAAACAAATAAACAAAAAAACAGTGAGATTGAAATTCTGTAGAACTAAGTGACTAAGTGAAAAATTAAAAATTATATAACTGCAAAATAAGAACACTAAGAAATTGGAAGCCTGAAAGACACTAAAAAACTGAAGTATTACTGAAACACTAAAAAACTATAATATTAAAAAACTGGAAGTCAGAGAAACAAAAAAATTTTAGATGTAAAATTAAAAATTTATCAAATTAAATAATCTGATGTAGGTATTGTTTTTTTAAACAAAATGGTATGTATTAATAAAAAAATCGAAAAATATCCAATTTTAAATTAAGAAGGTTAAAAACAACTTTAAAATATTTAGGATCCACAAGTTAGTTTAGGAATTTAAGAAAAATGAGAATTGTGTCAAATATTTACATTTGCAACAAAAAATCTCTTCTACATATTTTGGATGTTTTCAATTATTTGCCTTTTGTTGTGTGACAGTTTTTCAATTTTGTATACTGAATACAGTTTCGTGAAAAATTACATTCTCTTGCCAATTTTATCCCCATTTTTACTGTTTTTGAATAATTATTTTTTAACATAAAAACATGGAAATTAAAAGTGCTTTTGCGTTTACTTCAAAATTGTAAACAGTGGTGAGAAGCGACTAAAGAGCGTCCCTTGTAAGAAAAATATTTTTCCTGCATTATTCACGAGCAATTTGCGATTTTAATGAGCAAGTAATGGAAGTGGAAGTCACCAATACTTTGGTCTGTTAATTAAACAAATTGTATTTAGTTTTAATTAAAGTGCGAAAAACGTCGAGGGGGCTAGAAAATGTCAACTTCATTAAAGAAATAATGAGAGTTTCGCAATTAAAATTAAATATAAAGCTGCATTCGAACGCTCCGAACGAATTTAAATAATTTGCATTTGGCAGTGAATTTATATTAGTAAACGAATTAAGTCCATTTTATTAAAGTCCGATCTTTAATAATCTGGTGCAAGTTTTAATCAACACTTCGCATGAGGTTTGTCTGAGTAGAGATTTTAATATTAATTTTGGAAGAATATAAACCCCCACTTATTACCCAGAAAATAAGCAACAAAAAGGCTTCCAAAAATATATTCAGAACAGGGCTACAGTAATAATAATTACATCATTTTATAAAATGGTACAGATACAGCAAACTGGTCGATGTGGTGGGTGGTGGTGATGGTGGTGGTCAAAATGCGGAGGCCCATGATGATGGTCGAAATGGGGCCTCCCATGCCCATGGTGACCTCCATGATGCCCTCCATGATGTCCACCGTGATGAGGCATTTTGTTGCTAATAAATACTTAATAAAACTGACTAAATATAATCGCAAAATCTATTTATACGACACCAAATTTTATCTAATCTAGTGACACACCAACAGAGTAAACATCCTCTGTTTGTTGGTATAGATATACAGGCTGATTCTTTTAGGGTCTACATTAGAAACTTTTTAACTTCTAATATAGCTAGAGCTTTAAAATTTTGTGTACGATCTAAATCGACCATTCTGAATTCAATTAAATTATTTTCAAAATGGCTGAACTTCCGGAACTACGAGAAATGGGCGCCAATTTTGAAATTTTAAATAGTAACCCCACATTTTTATTGCATTTTTGAATTCACCTTCTCCAACTGACTAAAATGTACTTTAGTTGTTGGTACTAATCTGTCATAGTTTTTGACATTTGTCAATTTTTTTGTTAAAATTTTCACTTGCAGGAGTGTATTTAAAATGTGACAGCCCTTCAACCCTTTGCGATAAGTGAATAATTTTTTTGTATTCGATAACAGAAGGCTTGAAGAGCCTTCTAGAATTTTCAAAATTGTCATCTGTCAAAATTCAAGGGTAGTGTGATTTTTTCAAAATGGTTATCAAAAAACGGCTATAACTCAGTTTTTTCAAATGGAACGACACTATTTTCTTAACGGCAGTTGAAAGAACATCGACATTTATGGTGACTTTTATGTACATGTCCTATACCTATCTTTTACAGTTTTTGAAAAAAATCACAAAAAACGAATTTTACTTTGTAATTTTCATCGTTAATCAAGTAGGTCTTGTAAAATGGTCAACAGTTGTCAAACTTCAACATTTTATTTAGTTATTAGATGGTTCATAATCGAATAAGCAATAAAACAATAATATTTAATTATGGTTTATTATAACTTAGTGAATTATGTAAAGTAACTCAGTCAGTATGGCATCGAATTTTGAACTTCTTGAATGAAAATGGTAGACAAATCAAACATTTCTTTTAATTAATAGCACAACTTTATCGCATTTTTTGAAAGTTTACTCGATTAAAAATGAAAATAATGATCTAAAAATCAGTTTTTTGCGATTATTTCAAAAACTGTAAGAGATAGATATAGAAGATGTTGATAAAAGTCTCCATATAAATCGATGTTCTTTTGATTGCCATTGAAAAAACAAGGTCATTCCATTTGAAAAAACTGAATTATAATTATTTCTTGATCATCATTTTCAAAAAATCATAGTAGCCTTGCAATTTGACAGTTCAAAATTCTGAAGATTTTAGAAGATCCTTCAAACCTTTGGTTATCAAATGCAAAAAGAATTATTCACTTACTGTAAAGGGTTCAAGAGTTGTGATATTTTAAATAAACCCCGGTAAATGAAAATTTGCAAAAAAAATTGACATATGTCAAAAACTATGACAGATAAGTACTAACAACTAGGGTATATTTTTAGTCAGTTTCAAAAGGCGAATTCAAAAATGTAATAAAAATAGGTGGTTACTATTTAAAATTTCAAAGTTGGCGACAATTTCTCCACGTTCCGGAAGTTCAGCCATTTTGAAAATAATTTAGTTGAACTCAGAATGGTCGATTTGGATCGTATACTAAATTTTAAACTTCTATCTATACTAGAAGTTAAAAAGTTTCTAATGTAGGCCCTAAAAGAATCACCCTGTATATTGATCTAAAATGATTAATTTTTGCGTAAAAACGTTACAAATCGTTTAAAAATGTATCGCATGCAATGTTTTCGCATCTCTGTAATATTTGACGTTGGTGCAATGCGCACCAATTCAGATTCTTTCCCTCATGTGACGTGACCACCATGCCGCATGACGGAGATGTTCCACCCGGGTCAGGATTAGATCATAAAAGCCGTTTAGGCTGCGTGCTAACCGATAATTGCTTATTAAATTACGTTTAAACTGTCGTAAATCCAATTTAAAGCGCAAATATGAAAAGTTAAATCGGCGATATCGGTCCGAATACACTTCGCCAAACAGCTTGTAAAATACTATTATTATATCGATATTGCGAGTACTTGTTGGTTGTTATGGCTATTGCCGCACATTGATTTAACACCGTTATGTTGCAATAACGCGAGCTTTACTGCACCATCCACACGGATGGAAGGGTGGCCAACAAATAACCAAACCAATTTTCATAGCTCTATCACAATTTTTTACTTGCACTAAGTCATATTTTTTTAGTTTTGTTTATTAAAAGTACAGTAAACCGATCTGAAGATGTCGTCTCCATAAAACGAACCCCTACTATTGCTGTCGTCCTTCTGACCACTTCTTAAACTTGAAAATACTCTCGGAGAAATTTGCCCAGTTTTGTAATCACAAATATTTGATTGCGATTTTATGAAATTAACTAATTAGTGAATTAGTGATTGTTAAAAAAAAGCAATTGATCATAACGAAAATATTTAAATAAGTGTTCAAAACAGTGTTTTTTTTATTCTTCTGTAAAATAAGTATCAATTATTAATAAATATTATACAATAAGTGAATTAAACCATTGTTTATTTGCGAGAAGAAAATTTAATACCACGAGCGCAAGCGAGTGGATTAATTCTTCGAGCAAATTAATAGGTTTAATTCACGTGTCGTATATATTTTTTTATTCAATTTTGACCAAAATTTACCAAAAAATGCAAGAAAATGTTAAAATTAACCGTTCGGTCTATACAAATCATATCACATGCGAATCAAATTTCCATAACAACGAGTTGTTTATTTATTTGCAAAAGTGCCAGAATTGTAACGCGTATGGAAAAAATGGCTAGAATCAGCGATTTTAAAGAGGAAAACCAGGTTTTCGTGCCTGAATTGGTCATTCAAGAAGCTTCAGAAGCTATAAATAAAGTGGTGCCAGCAAAATCTAAACAATTATACGAAAAATAGTATTCAAATTTTTGTGAATGGAGGAAGCGGAAGGATGCAAAGGGAGTAGACGAGAGAATAATTTTGGCTTATATTTCTGAACGATCCAAAAATGCAAAATCTTCGTCATTGTGGGCGTATTATTCCCAACTGAAGAAAATGTTATCTGCTAAAGAAAATATCGATATAAGCAGGTTTGTGAGGATTATATTGTGTATAATAAGTTTTGAACTAATAAATAATTGTTGTAGATTTCATCAGGTATCTGCTTTCTTAAAACAACACTCTGTAGGGCACAGACCAAAGAAATCTAAAGTCTTCAACTTCGAAGAAATGGAAAAGTTTTTAGACACTGCTTTTTGAACATTTACTATCATCAATGGAAGTAACTCTATTCCTGCCATTGACGTTTTTCGCAAGTACAGAAAACTATTAATGATAAATATGGTGTACATTTCAGTAGCCTCAGTAATTGTAACATTTATTTTAAATAAAAGTATTTGTTGGTATTCATTAAAGTTATTTAAATCAATAGTGGAATAATTTTTAAATCACTAGTGAATTAAAACCGTTTTAATTCACTAGTGAATAAATCACTACTTATGCGTGTTACTATGGAATCAATAATGTCACTTTATAATGTCAAAATTGAATAAAAAATAATAAGTGCTTATAAAATAAAAAATATTAAAACTGAATTAATTGAAATTTTATTAATTCTGCAGTGTCTTTTTGAATCGACGGTATATAATGCTTTAAGTAAAAAATTCTTAATAAAATTTTTTTTGGACTTTTTGCACCAAACATTTAGGTGTTCTAGAATGACATAAAAAATAATAATTCTGCAGCGTCTTAATATTAATTAATTTAATTGCGATTTTATGTAATTAATGAATTACTAATTGTTAAAAGAAAACTATGATCAAATATTAACTTTTTAATATTAATAAAATAAGAATTACTAATTATTTAATGGAAATTTTATTAATACTACAGTCTCAATGCTTTAAGCAAAAAATCCTTAAGTAATAACAATTTTTTACGGACTTTTTGCACAAAACAACATTTAAGCACCGCCTGTCCCAAAATTTTTGCAGCGACTTAATATTAATAATTTTTTAAATTAATTAATTAATTTTAATTAAAAAATAAATACGATATAATTCTTACATTTTTTCGTCACAGTTCACAGTAACATATCCTCTCTACAGGGTGAGTCAATAGTGGGTTATTTCTGACATGTCCTAAGATGCAGCCAAAAATACTAATTGCACTTACCACTTGGATACTTCGTTTAATTTTTAAAAGCATTAATTGAATCAACATGGGTTTTTTATCTTATAAATAATAATAGCCCATAGTGAAATTTTGGCAAAACTGTCAAGACAAACTTGACAATACCCAGAACAATGTAATCGTGGATTAATTTTGAATTTTTTTAACGATTACCGATCTAGTCAGGTGGAATCAGTATTATTGGTTGCATATTAAAACAATTTCAGAAATAACCCACTAATGACTCACCCGGTATATAAAATTTATTAGTATTTAGTTGTTGCAAAATTATTATTTATGTCATTTTAAACAAGCGAGACTTAAAAGTTGTTTTGTGCAAAAGTCAGTAAAAATGGCATAAAAATTAATTAAGTAAAAATTAAAAATTCTACTTGAATTATTTGCCGTTCTAAGAAAACACAGTGTTCGAAATTCTTTGTTTATTAATTAAGGGCAAGTTTCATAATCAAATTTAAAGGAGCATTAAATTAAATGTTGTTTAAATTGTGAAATGTTTGTCAACAAATTCGTAGTAACCAGCACATTATAAACAACATTTAACTTAATGCTCCTTTAAATTTGATTCTAAGATTGGCCCATATAGTTTTTTGCAAAAATGAAACCATTTTTTGAACATTTTATTAAATATTTTCCTTAACATCAATAATACTTCCATGTCAGTTTATTGATTGTTTTTTTTAACATTCAGTAATTCATTAATTACATAAAATCGCAATCAAATATTTGTGATTACAATTATTTGATTTTAGATAATAACAAGCAAAAACACAGTAACCAATATTTTTTTCAAAATGAGTTTTTTAAATTGTTTAAATTGTTTTTTTTTTCATAAACAATAACTGCAATAGAATATTCCTTTTCCCAAGGTAAAGTACTCCATTTGTTTAAGTTAAAATAACTCATAAAGGTGTAAAAAAACTACATTTTATAATTTGATTATCAAAAAAATTATCCAATAACATAACTTTTAATCAAACTTTTAGTTGTTAGTTAGATTTGCCACATCTCTGTCTTGGGTTATTGCATAAATTTATCTCGTAAATGTTAATATTTGTACTCTTGTTATTAAATAATTGCTTTTGTACTGAAAACTGCTTGAAATTGTATTTACTTTATTTTAAGTAGTAACATTTTGTATTTAGGAAGTAGTAGTAAGCAGTATTTGTAAAAATTGAGCCAATGAAAAGTTCAGTATATGGCAGTACTTTAATACTCACGTCTTAAATTGCCCTTAAAAAATAATATTTTGAAGTTAAAAAATATGGGTAAACAGTAAGTCATTCGAAGAGGCTGTTTAAATAACTTTTTTTTTTCAATGAAAAATTAACTAAAAAGCATCAGATAGTGCGTTTTAGCTTGAGAAAGCCGAGTTGTCGCAAACCTAAAATCGCATTATTTTATCGAAAAAAATAATTATTTGAGCACGAATTTAGAGAAAAACCCATAACTCGCTGCAGAAATTCTTTCATTGTTTTAAACTGGTTGAAAATGCCGAACTTTCATGAAATCAGTTTTCTGGCTAAAAAATGAGAAAACTTTTATTGAAAGATTAAAAACGGCTTAATATGGTTTGAAGATAATTTTGGTCAATTTCTTGCTTAAAAATGAAAAAAAACTCTGTGAAGTGACTGAAAATGACTTATTCTGGCCGAAAACAGCAATTTATGCACCACTTTCGAAAAAGAACGGTTTATTTTGACAATTTCTTGCTTAAAAACAAGAAAACCCTTTGAGAACTGATGTAAATGATTTACTTTGACCGGGAACATCGATTCATACATCTTTTTGAATAAAAAAAGTTTGATTTCGGACGATTTTTAATAATAAGTGAAACTTATTACTATTATTATTACTAATAAGTGAAAGATTTTAATAAGTGAAACTAATAAGTTTACAATAGTAAACAAGTAGTTACTGAAAGTGAGTTTTTTGATCAAAATTATCAAAAAAAAACCAAAATGCTATTAATATGACTTAATGTTTCTTTGGTCCAGATTAACATAGTTTCGGAAAAAACTGAATTTTTAGTGTAAAAATATGTTGGAGTGCTCGAAAACGGCAAGAACAATGTTATCTTGCGAAAACATTGGTCTTTGCTTAAAAAGTTTTTAGTTAATCAGAGAGACGAAAAATAATGTTATTTTTCTCACACTTTTTTCAACTTTGTGGTCACGGTTTGAAACAAGTCCTTATCTTTTAAAGAATTTGTTTCAGTCAAATTCTGCCAATTTATTGTGACTACAATCCCCTAAACTGGCTAAACTGTTTTTTAATGTTTTTGATATAGAATGAATTTAGAAAATAAACAACCCACCAGCAACTTAGGATTTAAAAAGGATACTTTAACAAGACATAAATTTAGATTTCTTTTAGCTTTATATAAACTAAAACAACCTACTGTTGCACTCAAAAGTTTTTCAAAAGAAAATTAAAATTAATGAAATTTTAGAAATAGTAAAAGTCTAATTTATTGAGTTTATGGAAGTAAATTGCTGAAAAGGGTGGTTGTTGATACAGTAAATAAAAAAATAGGCCAAAAACTTCAACTAAACTCTGAATAGGTATATTTTTTTTTTAATTTCGACAGTTGTGTAGAAAATATTTTGGATTTTACAAATTTTTCTCAACACAGACTTGGCGACAAACTGCATAAAATTGGAAACATTTCCACATTTTCCAATAAAAATATAGAAATTACCTCCAACTTGTTTATCTACCGCACAAAAAATTGCAAAGTGTTTGTCATTGGATATTGCTAGGCTAATGCACTCCCGACAATCAGTTTGCCCAATCAGGAGGCGTTTAAAAAGTTGGCAAAAAACTGGAGTTTCATTATTGTGGAATTAAATATAATCTCGCTGTTTTAATACTTTTAAAACTTCGGTTAACAACATTGAGTTGCCGTTTCCAAATAAAACATGAGTGATAATAGAAGCACAGCAAAGCAAACAACTAACAACGTAAAAAAATTATCCTTAGACCCAAAAGAATTTGTGTACCTAGCTCTCATTTAATCGTAATAAAATTTTAAAGTTGAGATTAATTTGAGTTTTGCAAAGTAAACGGCAATTAAATTAAATTGAGCACAAATTACTAGTTAAACTAATTTCAATTAAATTGGGAAAAACAATTGAATCGCGCAATTAAGTGTGAGCCCACGGTTAGTCTGAAAATGTCTTATGTTTAAAAAAAATGTCCAAGTCTAATCTCAAATTTCAGTTATACATGATACATTTCGGTTTACAACAGAATATAAAAGAAATTATTTCATCGATGTTTTTTAAAAAAAATTGAGACCTAGATTGATTTAATTTTAATTCGAAAAAAAAAGTTTTAGTAAATTGAATGGGAAAAAACGCAAAAAAGTTTTTAATAGAACGAAAACAGTTTGGAAATGTGTTCTATTATAAAATTTAGCTGATTAGATACATGCAGATATTCAAATTTTTGCTGGTTGCAGCTTTCTAAACTAAGTAGATAAATTTACCTTAAACATAACAAACATAAAACATAAATGTAAACATACAATATGTTCAATTAAGTAGGTTCAAATCTGTTATCAGGTAAGTTTTGTTTTAATAACAATTTAAACATCAATTTTGAAAAAGCTAATGAATAATTTAAGAAAGATTTTCTTCAACTCAAAATAAGCATAACTCCTAAAATGCATGCAGTATTTTATCATTTGTGTATCACAATTTTGTTAATATGTGAATACAGGTTTAGGAAAATTTCAAAATCTATACATGGCAATTTAAAAAAAGTTTAGAAGTATAAATTAGCCGAAACAAATCCAGAATTTTTTCACAAATTCTTACAATATGTTAAATTTGATAATAGCACACATATGTAAAATGTTAATGCCAAGAAAATTTGGCTAAATTTTTGAGATTTTTTTTTAATTTTTTTTCTTTAAATTTACAAAAATTCTGACCAAATTAATTTTGTTGGAGTAATTGGTAAAAATTTGGTAGACCTCTCAACACAAAAAATCAAATAAGAAAAAGTGATTGATTATAAAATTCATAAATGAATGTTTCGTCTATTATCATTCTATAATATCTACGCAGACAAAAATAAAAAATCGTAAAGCTCTCTAAAAAAACTATTATTTTATTGAAACACAAAATTAAAAATTTGGCAAATTATCAAACAATAATTTTTCTAATACGACTTGAGACGACCACTTTACATTCCTGATACAGCAGCTAGATTTTTTTTCCTTAAAGAGACCTAATTTTTCAGTAGGTAACTGGAATAAGTACAGTTCTAAATGTGTGGTAAATTTTTTTTCTATTATGTATTTTGTTTTTTCGTTTCTAACTATTATACATTCCCATTACTTTTGATGTAAATACGTAAACTGTTTTTAAAAGCTTTTATTTAACTCACAATCTTATCTTTCTGTCTGCTATTTTTTCGGAGCCAAATTTGAAAGGGTTCCTGTTGTCCCACTGAAGTGAAATGTGGCATACTTACATAATCTGCGTGACAATGCAATCCCATGTAGTTAAATACCCCCTAAAGGGGTTAAATGGGGTTTTGAAGTTTTAGGTTATGTTTACAAAGGGGTTCTCGATTTGTAAATTTGAGAGGGTTCCTGTAGTCGCAATGAAATAAAATTTAACATGCTTACGTAATTTGGGTGACAATGCAATTCTATATAGCTAATTACCCCCTAAAGGTGTTAAATGGGGTTTTAAAATTTTAGGTTATGTTTACAAAGGGGTTCTCAATTTGTACATACCGTAACTTATACCGACATAGACGGTATGTTGGTCATTTGGACGTCACGGTAGATGCACAGTGTAATAACAATAAATCTATGTAATTAATAAAGACTAAAAAGCAAAAAATAAAAATATAAAAAAAATGTTTTTTAAAAAAAGCTTTTATTTAAAAGATGCACTAAAAAGTAAAAAATAATGTATTGCAATCACACGAGAATATTTTTTCCTACAGGTTAAAATTCTAAAATTTATAAAAGCTTTGGGAGTTATAAAACTACGGCATTACAGAATTACTTTGTTCAGTTGACAACTCCCAAAGCTTTTATAAATTTTAGAATTTTAACCTGTAAGAAAAAATATTCTCCTGTGATTGAAATACATTATTTTTTACATTTTAAATAGAAGCTTTTTTAAAAACATTTTTTAATATATTTTTATTGTTTTATTAAATACGTTTGCTTGGTGTTTTTTTCATTCACTTTACGAAAATTTCGATTTAAACTTAATTCAAACTAAAACTTCAATTTTTTTTGAAAAAGGTCCATGAAATATTTTCTTTTATATTCTGTTGTAAACAGAAAGGTATCCAGTATAATTAAAAACTGAGAGTAGACTTGGAAATTTTTTTCAAACATAAGACATCTTCAGACCAATGTTGAACTACACAACAGAACAGTCTAAAAAAAATTATACAGAGCCTGTAGAGGCCCAGACAGACAAAAAATGTATACCTACTATTCAATTTTAAGGCTACAGAACAGACATTTTTATTTTTCGAATCACTAAGGAAAATACCAAGTCACAAAAAATTGGTTCAATTAAATTTCCAGTTGACCTGACTTGTGATTTTGAAAATTCGCATTGTTGGGTAATAGCATAAATCTTTTATAATAATAATAATAATAATAATAATAATAATAATAATAATAATAAATAGTCTTTATTATGGGCGAAGTTTAGCCAAAGCTACTCCAACTTAACCCGATAAAAAAAATACAGAAAAACAAAATAATTATAATTGTGCTTAAACAACAAAAATTAAGGCGATAAACAAAATGAGTTCAAAAAAGAAAGAAAACAAGAATAAAAATAAGAATGAAAATAAAAATAAAAATAAAAAGAGGAAAGTAAATATTAACAGTAAAATGAAAAATAATTGACTTTTATTAACAAATGCTGTTTGACTGTTTACTCAAAAAGAAAACCTTTTTAACTTCTTTGCGAAAAGTGTTCATAGGAAACGACTTTAAATGTGCACTTAATTTATTATAAACAGATACTGCGTTATAAGTAAACGAACGTTGAAACATGGCCGAATGAAAATATGGTAAGGACAATAAATTAGGGAATCTTAGATTGGAATTGTGGATATTAAATCTATATAGTAGTTTTTCACGAAGATATGGTGGTGTAGAAGATAACAGAATTTTGTGAACAACAACTGATAAGAAATATTTGAAAACGTGGTCTAACTTAAGCCAACCAAGTTTGCATAATTTAGAAGAAATGTGACTATATTTTTTTTAGCTTAAACACGAACCTGCAACACGTATTTTGTATTTTTTGGAGTCTGTACTGTGTGATTTTATCGAGACAGGGATAGTATATAATAAAGCAGTAGTAAATGATGGGCAGAACTAATGACTCGCAAAGTTTTTTCCTGAGTTTGAAATTGATTAAACTTATATTAATATATAAAGATTTAAGAGCGACGTAGCTTTTCTTAACCAGATTTGTTACGTGTTCCTTAAATCGAAGACTTTCATCCAAATAGACACCTAAATTTTTTACCACATGAACCAGCTTCAACTGTTGATTGTTTATTACGATTTTTAAATGTTTTGTTACGTTGCTTCTCACCTTTTTTGAACAGAACAACACAGATTGACATTTGGAGGCATTAAGTTTTAAATTATGGCTTGATGAGAAGAGATATACAGGCTGATTCTTTTAGGGCCTACATTAGAAACTTTTTAACTTCTAGTATAGATAGAAGTTTAAAATTCAGTATACGATCCAAATCGACCATTCTGAGTTCAACTAAATTATTTTCAAAATGGCTGAACTTCCGGAACGTGGAGAAATTGGCGCCAACTTTGAAATTTTAAATAGTAACCACCTATTTTTATTACATTTTTGAATTCGCCTTTTGAAACTGACTAAAATATACCTTAGTTGTTAGTACTTATCTGTCCTAGTTTTTGACGTATGTCAATTTTTTTTTGCAAATTTTCATTTACCGGGGTTTATTTAAAATATCACAACTCTTGAACCCTTTACAGTAAGTGAATAATTCTTTTTGCATTTGATAACCAAAGGTTTGAAGGATCTTCTAAAATCTTCAGAATTTTGAACTGTCAAATTGCAAGGCTACTATGATTTTTTGAAAATGATGATCAAGAAATAATTATAATTCAGTTTTTTCAAATGAAATGACCTTGTTTTTTCAATGGCAATCAAAAGAACATCGATTTATATGGAGACTTTTATCAACATCTTCTATATCTATCTCTTACAGTTTTTGAAATAATCGCAAAAAACTGATTTTTAGATCATTATTTTCATTTTTAATCGAGTAAACTTTCAAAAAATTCGATAAAGTTGTGCTATTAATTAAAAGAAATGTTTGATTTGTCTACCATTTTCATTCAAGAAGTTCAAAATTCGATGGCATACTGACTGAGTTACTTTACATAATTCACTAAGTTATAATAAACCATAATTAAATATTATTGTTTTACTGCTTATTCGATTAAGAACCATCTAATAACTAAATAAAATGTTGAAGTTTGACAACTGTTGACCATTTTACAAGACCTACTTGATTAACGATGAAAATTACAAAGTAAAATTCGTTTTTTGTGATTTTTTTCAAAAACTGTACGAGATAGGTATAGGACATGTACATAAAAGTCACCATAAATGTCGATGTTCTTTCAACTGCCGTTAAGAAAATAGTGTCGTTCTATTTGAAAAAACTGAGTTATAGCCGTTTTTTGATAACCATTTTGAAAAAATCACACTACCCTCGAATTTTGACAGATGACAATTTTGAAATTTCTAGAAGGCTCTTCAAACCTTCTGTTATCGAATACAAAAAAAATTATTCACTTATCGCAAAGGGTTGAAGGGCTGTCACATTTTAAATACACTCCTGCAAGTGAAAATTTTAACAAAAAAATTGACAAATGTCAAAAACTATGACAGATAAGTACCAACAACTAAAGTACATTTTAGTCAGTTTGAGAAGGTGAATTCAAAAATGCAATAAAAATGTGGGGTTACTATTTAAAATTTCAAAGTTGGCGCCCATTTCTCGTAGTTCCGGAAGTTCAGCCATTTTGAAAATAATTTAGTTGAATTCAGAATGGTCGATTTAGATCGTACACAAAATTTTAAAGCTCTAGCTATATTAGAAGTTAAAATGTTTCTAATGTAGGCCCTAAAAGAATCAGCCTGTATACTATGTAGATCATCGTTAACTTTCGTGCAAGCGTCATGAATTAGATTTGGCCTAAAAGAGAATAGTAATTGGGTGTCGTCTGCATAACCAAGAATACTACAATATTTGACAGTTTCGAAAAGATCCGAAATATATATTAGAAATAGCATGGGTCCTAGAACGGAACCCTGCGGAACGTCTGATGTAATGGCTTTAGGACAGGAAGAGACAGAATCAATTACAACTTGTTGAAAACGGTCGGATAGATATGATCTAAAAAAATTAACAACAGTTAAAAATAAATATTATCACATCCGCACGCGTTCGATTTTAACTTGAATATGTGAGATTTCACTTCATCTACAGTAGCTAATTTAAAATCATAATGAATGTTTTCATTGTAGATGTTGTTTGGATACCAATTTGTCTCATCTGTGCAAGAGTCATAAAGATTAAAAACGGACGAAAAGTAATCATTAATGTGGTCATTAATTAAGTGAGCACTTAGTTGTAGATATTTTTCTGGTAAAAAATTGTAGTGATTAAGTATAATTTAGTAATTTGTAATTTGCTCCGAACGGGAACGTAGAAGCGATATTTTGCGAGCTTTATCGTCAGATATTAAAATAACACATAAAACCGTTGCGGATGGAGCTTAATCCGACAACTATCGTTTTAACGTTGCCAGATAAATGCGAAACTGCTCGCTATAAGACTGTTATAAATTATTCCCGGTTCTCGTATCTCTTCCTCGCACTGCATGTGGGAGAAGAAAGAAGTCGGTGTCATCCAGAGAAAGTCGAAATAATGAAAAGCCCGATTGTCATGGAAATAGAGTCTCACAACTCTTGCGCTCCTATTTACATGTCTATACCTAGCACAATATTAAAACTGAACCAATCGCAAATCCCATTAAACGGCTAAAAATGCGCCACTTTTTGTCTCTCACCTGTTAAATCTAGTCGCGATTTATTGGCGTTTTAGACTACAAGACTGCAATAAATTTGTCTGTGTGGATTAGACTGTATACTTGTGAGATTTACGACGGCTCTTATAATGGTTTAATAAAACCCTTTCTATTCAGATTTTATTAAAGTGTTTCGGTGCACTATAACTTTGCAAGTTATAAGTTATTTGGATGCATCGAGAGTTCATCTTCTTGCATGCATCTAGCGAGAATCGATTGCGATAACTTTGCGTTTTGTTTCAATGTTGAGGCGCCAATTAATCTGCTTCGAAAACCGCAACTTGAAACAATTCGTGTTCATGACAGAAGAACTTGGAGCGGAAATTTATATTCCAATCGCTAAACCGACAAAATGAATGATACCAAACATGCGCTCCAAGGGAAAAGGGCACAAGTTTTTTAGTATAATAAACATTACTGAAATCAATATTTTGTTACATGAAACATTTCACCTTAGAGCACAGTTATGTTAATGAAACGTCTGTGAAACAACAAATGTCCTCCCCAAGATATGTTTCACTAGAAACATTTCATTGAAATATCTATGGTTTATTTCATATCACATTAAGGATGGTATAGAAAACATTTAAGCAATAACATATTGTACAACTATAATACAGACTGTTTTGTCTAAACCGCACATTAGAAGTATTGGGAGTTCTAATAATTATAGTCATCTGAAAATTTGTGTACAACCATAATCTTTTAGGTCCTGCTCAATGAAAATATTCTCAAGATAGCAGCACTTCCGGTTATATTTTAAATGGAACGCTATATTTTTTAATGCGTTTTTGAATTACTAGAGTTATTTTAAGGTAGTTTTCATAAGCTGTTCCTATACCTAAATTTAGCCGTTTACGAAATATTTATGGTTTTTAAAATTTTTTTGGATTTGCACCTTCCAGTTCAAAAATCGATAACTCTGCGATTTTTAAAAATTTGGAAATGTTTTTGAGCTCATTTGAAAGAGGAAGCCTAGATCTTTCCTTTGGTGTTTTCAAATTTCTAAAAAAGAATAACAAACTCCAAATTTTTAAAATGAAGTTTGCAAAACTTTAAGCATCCATAACTCATTTTTTTCAAATGAAATGACAAAAGTTTTATTTCACTAGATGGTAGAGAATTTAATTCTGCTTCGATCTGTGTTAACATTCCCTATACTTATGTTTAATAGTTTTCAAGTTACAATACCTTTTTGTTGGGATTGAGAAATTCATTAGCCATAGGCCTTTTCTCATAGGTTGGCATGAAAACGAATGAAAAAAGGTGAGAAATTAAAGTTTTTCAAACCAACACCCAATGAATTTATTTTGTTTTCGCAGTCTGATAACACAATTTTGAACAGAGTTTGTCGTTTAAGTTTAATCAGAAGTGTTTTTATGGGAAACTATGCAAAAATAGCTGTGGTTAGTAAGAAATTTCCTACAATAACAAAATAAAACAACATAACTTAAAAATTATCACAGTTAGGTATAGGGAATGCTAATACAGATCGATGCAGAAAAAAATTCTCCTCCATCTAGTAGAATAAAAATTGGGACATCCCATTTGAAAAAATTAAGTTTTGGGTACTTGAAGTTGTCCAAACTTAACCTTAAAATTTTTGGGTTTATTAACTTCAATTCCAATTTTGATCACACTGAACAACAGATATAGGCTTTCTCTTTCAATTCTCCAAACATTATTTCGAAATCTCTAAAACTAAGCGAGTTACCGATTTTTTAAGGGACAGGTACAAATTCAAAAATTTTCAAAAATCCTAAATATCTCGAAAACGGTTAAACTTGGGTATAGGGAAAGCTAATAAAAACTCCCTTAAAATAACTCAACTAATCCAAAAACGCAGTGAAAAATATAGCTTTCCATTTAAAATAAGAAAGTTAATAGCGACTTCCGGTATAACCGGAAGTGCTGCCATCTTGAAAATATTTTCATTGAGCATAACTCAACGAATTATGCCTGAGTACCAACTCTCAGATAAATATCTTTATTAGAACTTTCATACTTCTAATGTGGGGTTTAGACGGAACACCCTGTATATTATTAATATAAAAAACACACACAAATATAATTTCAACAAAACAATTTTTTTGCACAATGCCTAAAAATAATATTTAAAAAAATTCATTGTGAGAAATATTTTTTCCTTACTAATTGTTGTTGCACCTCCAAATAATGATTTTACAATGAGGTAGTTGCATTTTAACAATTCCGCGTATGTTTTAAATGGCGATTTGACCACAGTACCAAAATTTGTAATCACTTCGGTTCCATTATTATTGTTATGTTTTTAGAAATAGCGATTATTGTAGTTATTGTAGACTGAAAAAAGTTGATTTATGTGTAAATTAGTTACAAATATCACAGCAAATATGAATTTAAGCAATGTGAAAAATCTAAGAACCTTCACAATTACACACTTGGTATATGGATAACCTCCATCACATTTTCAGCACTGTCTTTAGTATCTTCTATATATTACTTCCAATATTTTAACTAAAAAATGCTTTAATTTTCTTGGACATGGAGCACACTACTTATAAGCGTCAACAAAATATAATATTTTGTCGATTTCAATAAACAACCATCCTAGAAGCACATCAAATCACATTAAACATCAAGTGTATCTGCCATTGAATAAGTCGTTAAGTTACAAAGGAATGCGCATGATCAAGAAAAGGAGAAAAGAAATATCTTTGAAATCTTCTTGAAATGAAACTAATGAAATAAATTTTTGAAACGTTTTTGAAATGTGTCTAAAATAAAGTGTGACAATGTTTCATTTTTGAACTAATAAGTAATCCGTTTATATGTTTCGTGTTTACTGGGATCATATATTAACAATCATAATAATAAACTGTCTTTATTTAAATAATTGTAAATACCACTTGAGAGGTGAAGTCTAGCGATCGCTATTTGAACTTAACCCCATTAACGAACTAACAACTTAATAAACAGAAAAATTAATAGATAAATAAATACACAAACGACATAAAATTTACAAAAATTGACTTTAATAATACTAAAAATAAAAAAATACTGAAGAAAAAGAACAAAAAATAAAACAAGAAAAAAATAACGAAAAAACAAAAAAAACTAGCGAAAAGTGTTTACCGAAAGTTTTTATTTAAGCAAATGACAGAAGTTGTTGAACTTTATTGTATTGTATGAGAGAGATCTTTCAAATATTGCTGTTTAAATTTAGATAATAAGTAGAGACCGGATTTTTGGGATGTTAAAAACTTTATTTAGGTGTAAAAAAACAGACATTAGGAATTTAAAAAAATCTGGTAGTTTAGGATACATTTTTTATTAATTCCTATTGCAGGAAAAATAAAAACATAATTTTTATTGTAATAAATACCATTACAAAAACAAACAAAACGAAAAAGGTTTTGTAAAAAACTTAAAATTCTTTACTGCGCAAAGAAAAAGAGCTACAGCTAAAGAAGTTAACTAATTGTTGAACCTAAATATTGTTCTAAATTGGCTGTTGTGAAATTAGTTTATTTTTCAGGCATCTCTACATTACCAATAATTTTTCATTCAATTAATATTTTTATATTTAATAGATTTTTATATCCAGATTTTTTTTGTATAGTTTGTCAGTAACTATTTTGTCCACAACTCCTGGAGTACTTTTTACAAAAATTTACACTTTATTTTCGAGTTTAATAGCTTCAACAAGTGACAGACCTACTATTTCTAATTTTGTTATGCTATTAGCTAAAATTTCAGAGTGAGAAAGTAAGTCATTTTTCAAAGTGGCTTAACTAAAATGATGCTGTACAGAATTAAAAATAGGGCTACCTTAAAAAATAATTTAATATAACAACTAGAGTATTTCCAACTACAAAGTAGAACAATTAAAAGTTTAAAAACTAACAAAGTAACTTTAACGCTGAGAAACTAAAAAGCTGAAACACAAGAATACTAAAAAATATTGAGATTCAAATTCTAAAGAACTAAGCTGTTGAGAAACTAAAGAAACTGTAGGTATAACTGGATAAAAGAAAGACTAATAATTTGAAAAATTACATTCTGAACAAAAAATAGTACACTAAGAGACTGAAAAGCTAAAAAACTGATTAAAATATATAAAAAAATGTTTTTTAAAAAAAGCTTTTATTTAAAAGATGCACTACAAAGTAAAAAATAATGTATTTCACAGGAGAATATTTTTTCTTATAGGTAAAAATTCTAAAATTTATAAAAACTTTGGGAGTTGTCAACTGAACAAAGTAATTCGGTAATGCCGTAGTTTTATAACTCCCAAAGCTTTTATAAATTTTACAATTTTAACCTGTAAGAAAAAATATTCTCCTGTGATTGAAATAGGTTTTTTTTAAAAAACATTTTTTTATATATTTTAATTTTTTGCTTTTTTGTCTTTATTTAATTGCATAGATTTATTGTTATTACACTGTGCATCTGTCGTGACGTCCAAATGACCAACATACCGTCTATGTCGGTATAATCGAGAACCCTTTTGTAAACATAACCTAAAATTTTAAAACCCCATTTAACACCTTTAGGGGGTATTTAACTATATAGAATTGCATTGTCACGCAGATTACGTAAACATGTTCAATTTTATTTCACAGCGACTATAGGAACCCTTTCAAATTTACAAATCGAGCACCCTTTTGTAAACATAACCTAAAACTTCAAAACCCCATTTAACTCCTTTAGGGGGTATTTAACTACATAGGATTGCGTTGTCATGCAGATTAAGTAAGTATGCAAAATTTCAATTCAGTGGGACAACGGGAACCCTTTCAAATTTGGCTCCGAAAAAATAACCGACAGCCAGATAACATTGTGAGCTAAATAAAAGCATTTAAAAAGCAGTAAGATTACAATTCTGTAGATCTAAGTGACTGAAAAAGTCATAAATTAAAACGGCATAGAACTGCAAATTAAGATTATTAAGAAATTAGAAAACAGAACGAATAAGAAAGTGAAACCACGTAAAACTTAAGTATTCAGGAAATGAATATAAAATATGGGGAAATTAAGCTGAAATACTGAGAAACTTAAAAACTGTGTGACTGAAACACTAAAAGAAACTATGAGATAGAAAGACTGGAAGCCTAAAAGACAAGAAATTTTTAGATGTAAAAAAATCTATTAAATTGAAAAATCAGATGTATTGTTTTTAAACTACACACTAACAAAAAAATTGAAAAAATATTTTATTTTGAATTAGAAAGGATTAAATACAAATTTAGTATGTTTTAAACACGTTTAGGATACAAGTTAATTTTGGAATTGAGAAAAAATATAAAGAGTGTCAAATACATTTTTAACTTACATTCTTAAATTTATTCCGAGTTTTAAAAAAAGCCCTTAAAAGTTACCAGTTAAGGAAGTTTCTTAAAATTCGGTCTCTATAAGATAAGAGATCAGCAACAAAATTAGCACAATCATTTAGCTGATTGAATACTGAATAAAAGTAATTATTAACATCGTCTGTATTAAAGTTAGACCTATTATGTTTTTCTTTTTTTTTGATTTATAATAATAATAATAATAATAATAATAATAATAATAATAATAATAATAATAATAATAATAATAATAATAATAATAATAATAATAATAATAATAATAATAATAATAATAATAATAATAATAATAATAATAATAATAATAATAATAAATAGTCTTTATTATGGGTGAAGTTTAGCCAAAGCTACTCCAACTTAACCCGATAGAAAAACATACAGAAAAACAAAATAATTAAAATAATAATAATAACAACAAAAATTAAGGCGATACACAAAATGAGTTCAAAACAAGAAAAAAAACAAGAATAAAAATAAGAATGAAAATAAAAATAAAAATAAAAAGAGGAAAGTAAATATTAATAGTAAAATGAAAAATAATTGACTTTTATCAACAAATGCTGTTTGACTGTATACTCAAAAAGAAAAACTTTTTAACTTCTTTGCGAAAACTGTTTATAGGAAACGACTTTAAATGTGCACTTAATTTATTATAAACAGATACTGCGTTATAAGTAAACGAACGTTGAAACATGGCCGAATGAAAATATGGTAAGGACAATAAATTAGGGAATCTTAGATTGGAATTGTGGATATTAAATCTATATAGTAGTTTTTCACGAAGATATGGTGGTGTAGAAGATAACAGAATTTTTTTTGATTTATTATAATAATAATAAAAATAATAATAATAATAATAAATAGTCTTTATTATGGGCGAAGTTTAGCCAAAGCTACTCCAACTTAACTAGATAAAAAAAAATACAAAAAAACAAAATAATTATAATAATAATAATAACAACAATAATTAAGGCGATAAACAAAATGAGTTCAAAACAAGAAAGAAAACAAGAATAAAAATAAAAAGAGGAAAGTAAATATTAATAGTAAAATGAAAAATAATTGACTTTTATTAACAAATGCGGTTTGACTGTATACTCAAAAAGAAAAACTTTTTAACTTCTTTGCGAAAACTGTTCATAGGAAACGACTTTAAATGTGCACTTAATTTATTATAAACAGATACTGCGTTATAAGTAAACAACGTTGAAACATGGCCGAATAAAAATATGGTAAGGACAATAAATTAGGGAATCTTAGATTGGAATTGTGGATATTAAATCTATATAGTAGTTTTTCACGAAGATATGGTGGTGTAGAAGATAACAGAATTTTGTGATTTGATGTTTAAATTACGTAAAGTTGAGTTGACTTGACCTGACCTGACCATGTTTCTTTTTTAAATGTTTACTTCTAGCCGTCAAATATGTTTTTTTTCTTGACTTTTTGCATTTACAATCAGATTGCGCAATTGTTTATATTGTTTTACTTATTCTTACTAGAGTTTTTTTTTTAATTAAAATTTCGTGAACGAACGTCCCCACATGTTTTTCATGGTTGTCTTGGCTGCCGTGCCACTTCCTGAAAGTATCATCCTGCATGAGCAGATTCAGCCTAATTGCCAGGACGAAAATTAAATGTTAACTGCAGGAATGTGTACGAGTGCGGAAGTTGTGACCATCAGCACCACCACCTCTGATGCAATACTGAACATGGCAGGTTAGCATCCTGCGGGTCGCTACACATTCTGACATCTTTATTACGTCGTAAACCGGGTTTAACTTTGTGATGGCGGGTTTAAACAATTACGGCTGGATTAATGCAAGTGAAGAGTTTCAGACGCGCTGGAATGAACATGCCGGACAAAAATGGACGCCACCGGAATGTGGCCTGAATTATTTACCGGAATTAACAAGGATGCTCACGGAAAACTAACGCCGAGCCCGCAATAAAACGACTAACTTTGTTAAATGTACTAGTTCAGAAAAAATGGTTTCTGTTTTATACAGGGCAGTATTTTAGAAATTATTTTAAATTTAAATTAAATTTTTTTTTTCAATTTAATTGTGTTCGACAAATGCATTTTTTTTTGGTTCGAGTTAGTTTAAATTTGTAACAATTTTAAACACGTCTTTCGGGTTTATTTGCACATGAATTAAATGAACATCCGCATTCTTTTACTTTTCACCTTCCAACTTGTGATGATACATTAAATACAATTTCAAAACTTCAATCTAATGCAACCGGTGTTGATGGTATTAACGCTAAAATGATCAAGTTATGTTGTCCGTTTATTATTAAATATATCACTCATACTGTTAATTGTTGTCTTGAGTCTGGTTTCTTCCCGACTCAATGTAACTCCCTTACCTAAATTGACTAACCCTAAAAAATACAGTGACCTCCGACCAATAAGTCTTATACCTACAATATCAAAGATTTTAGAAAAAGTTATTTATACCCAAATTAAAGAATATGTTAATAACAATCAAATTCTTTCTCCTACGCAGTCTGGCTTTCGAAACTCTTATAGTACCAATACATCCTTAACGCATATTTTAGACAACATCATTAGAAATAGAGATGAAGGCATGTATACTGTCCTAGTTTTACTTGATTTTTCTAAAGCTTTTGACACGATCAACCACTCCAAACTTGGATTTGATTATAGTGTCAGTAATATTTTTTGCTTGTTATTTAAAGGATCGTTTTCAGAAAGTAATTTTTAGTAATCATGTATCTCATTCAGGACTAGTCTCGTCTGGGGTTCCCCAAGGCTCGGTCCTGGGGCCTCTTTTGTACTTATCATATACATTCGATATTTCCAATAGCATCAAATATTGTACTATTCATTCCTTTGCTGACGATACTCAGCTCGAATTTAAATTTAATATTCACACTGTCGATGCTGCCAATGACTATTTAAATCATGATTTTGATTCAATTGCTCGTTATTCAGAAAAACACAATTTAAAACTCAACCCCGATAAATGCTCTATACTATGTTTCAGTTCTAAATACGACCTAACTTTACTAAAATCCACTATCAATATAAAAATGGGTGATGTTTATATTAAACACGTTGATAGCACTAAAATTTTAGGTGTTATATTTGACAATGATTTACGCTTCAAAAATCATGTACACTTAATAATAAAGAAATGTTATTTTCGTTTGAGGCTTCTTTACCTAAATTATCACATAATGAATTACAAACTTCGTAAAAAACTCTCTGAAACTTTAGTTCTATCTGTAGTTCGATACTGCCTAAATGTTTATTTTCCCTGTTTAGATAGCAATTATAAAAATCGCCTCCAACGCATACAAAATACTTGTTGTAGATTTATATTCAAACTGCGTAAATATGATCATATATCCGCTAAGCTAAATGATTTGCAATGGTTGAATCTTGATTTGTTATCTAAATATCAGTTAATTGTTAATGTTCACGTTCTTCTTAAAACCACTTCTCCTTCCTACCTTTGTGATAAGCTATTATACAGGTATAATTTTCATAACGTAAACGTACATCATACTCATGTTCTGTCTATGCCTCGTTTCCGAACTAGTTTGTTTACAAGATCTTTTACTTTTAATGCTATCAAATTATATAATTCTGTTCCTTCTGCACGTAAATCAAAATTAGTAAGCAATTTTAAGAAACTTATTAAGGTACATTTACTACTATCAGTATAATGATTAATTTTCTAATTTTCTTTCCTACTTCTCTTTATTTGTTTCTTTTTCTAATTAAATAATATCTTCAATTCTTCTTTGTATTTTCATTTTTATTATTTTACTTTCAACAGAATGTTTGTTTATTTTAGATATTAAGTTTATTTCAATTGCTTCTGCTATGGTTAAGTGGAGTAGCAGCAGCTAGACTTCGCCATAGCAGAATGCCAATATTGTTTGTATTAATTAATTAATTAATAAAGGCATTTATTATTATTATTATTATTATTATTCTCAGAAACGTCGTCGAAGTTACATTGAATTTTATATTTTATTCTACTTTGTTAAAATTATCTATCTTTTTCTAAAAAGATCGTTGTTCTCTGATTAAAAGTTTTTGAAAAAATTGCAAATAAAAGAAAAAATAGATAAAATTTTAAAAAATTGACAACTAAAAAACCATTGAGTATTTGGCGATTTTCTCGACGCCAATCGACTCCAGGGGTCATTCTGCATAGGTAAGGGTCCCCTAGTAGCACAAGTTTACTGAGTTATCTTTCGGTTTTATAACGTTATATAACCGCAATACACAAATCTAACCATTGGTTATGTTAGACCCAGTTTATATAACGGTTATCTAACCATGATTATGTTTAGCGTATATAACCATGGTTATATTACGGTTAGATAACTCTTATGTTTCTTAAGCAATATGGCCCATGCTAGATTCAGTGTATACATCAGTTATCTAACCATGGTTATGTCTGGCGTATACAACAAAGGTTATGTGACGGTTATATAACTGTTATGTATGTGATACAATATGGCGTATGCTACATTCAGTTTATATATCGGTGATCTAAGCATGGTTATGTTACAGTTATATTTGATATGTCGCCGGCTTTTTGTAATAATAATAATAATAATACAGAATAAGTGATCCAAGAAGTTTTTGGTTATATGGTTATATATTTTTGAAAAAAGAAATACTTTAGCTCCTAATAACTGTAATTTGTTTAGAGTTTGACCAGTTCTTGTTCCTTGGAGGAAAATGTTAACACAAAACCCTGGCGAAATACTCGGTTAATTTTCTGCATGTCGATAAATCATACAAAACCAGCGTTTTCTAACACTGCATTAAATGGATATATAATTGGTAATCATTAATCAATAATTACTTCTACCAAATAGCAATTAGCTACTTTAGAAGCCTTGCCGTAAGATGGCATCTCATCTTTCTTATAACGCCTACACCATGTTCGGTGTTAATATAAGTAGTTCCATCTTAGTTCTGGTCATCGAATATTTTCTTGCAGAAGTCATTACTAAAAGTTCTTTTGGAAATCTTTAACACTGGACAATGTTTATTGTGCACTAGTGATGTCGTCCACCCCAAACAGGCTGAATAAAAGCGCAATTTTTTTATCCTAAACATTTAATATTTAATTTGCTCTACAAACTTTGAGTTTTTTTAATAAACAAGAAAAATATAAGAACGGTATATAAGCGCAATATAAAGGTTAGATCACGAAACATAACCGGAATATAAGCGAGATATAAAAACAGTTATTTAACCACAATATAACCATGCGTATATAATGGTTAGCTAACGAAACATAACCGCAATATAAGTGAGATGTAAGGGCAATTATATAACCGAAATATAACCACGCGTAGATAAAGGTTAGATAACGACACATAATCACAATATAACCGAGATATAAGAAGAGTTATATAACCGCAACATAACCGCGCGTAGATAACGGGTGGATAAGGTGGTTAACTAACAGTTAGCTTATAAAAGCGTCACATTTGGGAGCGCGCGGTTATATTGGAAGGATATATCTCGGTTATAAAAGTGTGCTACTAGGGTCCAAATAGTTCCGATTTTTTGAATAGTTTCGCCGTAAATTGAGAAAATAAAAAAATCAAAAATTTGCCAAAAAAACGAAAAATTTTGAAAACAAAATTTGCTAAAACCCATTCTATTTGATAGATTTTGATGTGCTCTTTACAATGGAACAAATAGTTTTGCTCTAGGTCTTATAGTATCATTGTAATTGCCGTTTAAAAATAGCAAAAACTGACAATTGCACCTTTTTATGAGTTTTTGAGAGTTTTTCTCGGAAACTGTAAGACTTAGAGCAAAACGGTTTATTCTATTGAATTCTGTGGCTCATTTTACGTATTATACCAGCTTTTCGCGGGATTTAAAATTTTGAAATTTTTTGCTTAAAATTTTAAAGCTTCATAAAAATGAAAAAAAAAAAATTTGAAAACTCACTCTAGCAAAGTTTTATGAATTTATATATGCTTTTACAACCTCGGGAGTTATTAAAAGTAGAAAAAAAAGTTAATATCTTCGATTTTTAAAGTTTTGATTTTTGAAATTTTTGTGGTGATTTTGGTCGATTCCGGGTGCCCGAAACATTTATTGAGCAATAACTCCGAAACCATTAGAGATAACCCTAGAAGTGTACTATCGTTGGAAAGCTCTTTTAATTTTCTATCTTTCTAAAAAAAGATCAGTGTTCTCCGCCTAAGAGTATTCCAGAAAATTGCAAATAAAAGGAAAAATAGATAAAATATAAAAAAATTTATAACCAAAAACTATTGGGAATTTGGCCATTTTCTCGACGCCAATCGATTCCCCGAGTCATTTTGCGTAGGTAAGAGTCCAGATAGTTCCGTTTTTTCGAATAGTTTTGCCGTAAATTGAGAAAAAAAAACACAAAAATTTGCTGCCAAAAAACGAAAAATTTTTAGAAAAAAAATTTGCTAAAACCCATTCTATTTGATAGATTTTGATGTGCTCTTTACAATACAATACAATTTTTCTGTGCAAATAATTTATTATTATACCTAAAATTAAATTATTAAATAAAAAATCGAATCTGAAACATCTGTTAAATGAAAACGATACACAGATTATTAAAAACCAAGAAAATGTGTACACAAATTTTATTAAGAGTTTTGGTCTTTTCCAAGCTTTCAATTTTTTTCTAGGTGTTTACCTAATACTTGTTTTAATTTCTCATTAAGTGTTGGATAGAATCCTGGTATGTACGGATTTTTAATTTATAGCAATGAGGTTTCTTCTGACGTTGCTTTGTAAATTCGGTTTCTCAATTTTTTTAGTTCAGGTTTGTTGATATTTTCAGAATTTTCTCTGTTTAAGTAAGTTTTTTCAGGTTTTTTTCAATTTGATTGTGATTGATTTTATATCAATTTCCGTGGTTTTGAATAACTCAAACGATATAATTCATTACACAAACCTGGTATACACACTAAAATCCCAAAATTAAATCACAATCTTCCTAACTGAAAAGCTTCAAATTTTCTAAAGTAGGGGTTGCAAATCCAAATTTAAGAATCACATTTTTAAATACCGATGATTTGGGCCTGGTTTCGCTCAGAATTAGAATTAAGTAAATTTTACGACTCCTAGTTAAAGTTTATTAATATTAATAATATAAAAAATATTAAAAGATGAATTAATCAAAATTCTATGATTTTCATTGTCATTCTAAAATAAGGTTTTGTATAAATAAATGACGATAACCTCAAAATTACGTGTGATTATTTAATCTTTAATTACCTAATAATTTTTTGGGACTAACAACTATGTTTTAAGTAATTTTTGCACAAAACAATATTAAACATCATTTGCGTTTGAATAACACAAAAAATAATAATAATGTTAATTTTAAGAAACTGTAGACAAATTCAAAAAAATTTGACATATCTACCTACATTTAAAAAATAATAATTAATTAAAATTACCTCGAAGTTAATGTACTTATGTCAGTATAGTTTATAGGTTCTTTAGCTATTTTCTGTTGTTTTTTTTTAATTTATAAAACGGTGGTCTTAAATTTAAAATTACCTCGAAGTTAATGTACTTATGTCAGTATAGTTTATAGGTTCTTTAGCTATTTTCTGTTGTTTTTTTTTAATTTATAAAACGGTGGTCTTTTTATTACTTTTTTTACCCTCCAAATATTCAGAAAATGTTAGAGGTAACGGATTTTTTCCTATTTTGCATCTTGTCTCTAAATTTTGAAAGACATTTTTCAAAATAAAACAAAAAACTATTTTTATTTTCTTTTTCTTCTTAATATTTAAGAAAGTATCTAATTTTAATAAAAAAAAGCCGAATAATAATAATAATAATAATAATAGTTTATTAACCAACAGACAGAAGTCTAAATGTGGTTACAAAATGAAACTAGATACTATAAAATAATAAAATAATTGAAAAAAAGAAAAAATAATAATAATAGTTGAACATAAAACGCAATACATGTTTATTTCTAATTACCAAAATGATCCCTACATAATACTTTAAATTTATTTATATTGACTCCAAAAACATCTATTTCACTAGCCGAAGACACAATCGAATTATATAAATTACACATATTGTTTACGGGAGAATTTTGATAATGCCTAGTTTTGGGCAACTCACAATAAAATGTAACATTACATCTCCCTTCCATCCTAGGTATATAAAAGTTTAATAAAGATAGTAATTCCGAGCTGTCTATCATATTGTTAATAAGTTTATATAGAAATAAAATTACATCAAGTTTTCTTCTCACCTCTAGCTCAACTTGGTTAAATTCGCCTAGTAAAATAGTTAACATAACAGATTAATAAACGTTTTGACATGCAAGGCTGTATTATTTATGGTTAACATCGACCTTAGACATTTTATAAACTTTGTATATTATATCTAGAACAAAAGTTTTCTACTACGTGTTTCGCGAGAGTGGAAAACAAGACCAGGGCCTGTATATTTCAAGTTCTCGAAATGAAATAAAAATGTGCAAAAAGTGACGTGAGCGATTCTTTTAGAAAACGCTTATTACATAAAGATAAAGAACCGATTTGTCTCCGAAAGCTCAAATTACATTTTAAAATACCTCTTCAGTCGTTCTCTAGCTTTCCAGCCATCCCTTGTGTGCACCGGATGCGGAAAACTTAAGAGAACTTAACACGTGCGGGCATTGCGCTATTTCATCTGATCTGAATCCAATAGGTAGGAAGGATCTTCTTTGTTTCCCAAGTTTCCGCTATATTCGTGCTTTCGAGAGTGTAAATCCTTCTTTTTGTTAGCACAGTTAGTCGATGCGGGCGCCTTCAAACACCTCCGCCAGCCGCTTCCAGAATCCTAAACGAACTCTAACGAACCGCTTATTTTTATATATCAGACAATCTCGTTAGCTCGTTTATGATATTTACAAAGTTAGTTGCGTCTCTCTCACGGAAGCTCAATTTTCTTTATTCACTCGTAAAGAAGCGCTACGGACATTATCCCAATTTTTTATTGCGTTTTTGGACAAATAATCGGCTTTATTGCCACATAAACTTTATAGGAGAAGATCAATTAATAATAATAATATGATTTATTCCAAAAAAATCCATTAGGCAAAGAACATGTCACAAAAAATACAAAAGCACAAAAATATTATAGCTACATGTAGATTTACTTAAGATTACAATTAAAACATGTTAATATTAAATTCGTTATTCACCAAATACACAATTTAAACACTTACATAATAAAACACAAAGAACAGGTTTTTTTCTAGTTTAGAATATCTTTTATCACAATGTTTGTAATATAAAATTCTGACATGTTATTAAAACATTTTTCACACAAATAATTTTTTAAACTCAACTTTACTGTTTTAAAATTCTGGTTAAACACTTTTCTTTAGGTAGATGACTATACTATATTTTAATTATTTTATTTTTGACGCTTTTCTGAACTTTGGTCACGTGAATTTGCTCAGAATTCAATGGATGTTTACGTTTGGTTACGTATACAGGCTGTTCCGTCTAAACCCCACATTAGAGTTCTAATAATGATAGTCATCTGAAAATTTGTATACAAACCGGTTATACCGAAAGTCGCTATCAACCTCCTTATTTTAAATGGAAAGCTATATTTTTTAATGCGTTTTTGAACTACTAGAGTTATTTTAAGGTAGTTTTCATAAGCTTTCCCTATACCTAAATTTAGCCGTTTACGAAATATTTATGTTTTTAAAAATTTTTTGGATTTGCACCTTCCAGTTCAAAGATCGATAACTCTGCCATTTTTAAATATTTGGAAATATTTTTGAGTTCATTTGAAAGAGGAAGCCTAGACCTTTCCTTTGGTGTTTTCAAATTTCTAAAAAAGAATAACATACTCCAAATTTTTAAAGTTAAGTTTGCAGAACCTTAAGTAGCCATAACTCAATTTTTTTTAAATTGAAATGCTAAAAGTTTTATTTCACTAAATGGTAGGGAATTTAATTCTGCATCGATCTGTATTAACATTCCCTATACTTATGTTTAATAGTTTTCAAGTCACAATAACTTTTTATTGGGATTGAGAAATTCATTAACCATAGGCCTTTTCTCATAGGTTGCCAAAACAAAGAAAAAATGAGAAAAATTAAAGTTTTTCAAATCAACATTCATTTAGGGGACGGTTGACACAGTTTTGAACAGAATTTGTTTAATCAGAAATGTTTCTTTGGCAAACTATGCAAAAATAGCTGTCGTTAGCAAGGAATTTCCTACAATGACAAAAAAACCAACATAACTTGAAAATTATTACAGATCGATGCAGAAAAAAATTCTCCTCCATCTAGTAAAATAAAAATTGGGACATCCCATTTGAAAAAATTAAGTTATGGATACTTGAAGTTGTCCAAACTTAACCTTAAAATTTTTGGGTTTATTAACTTCATTTCCAATTTTGAACACAGTGAAGAACAGATATGAGCTCTCTCTTTTAATTCTCCAAACATAAATTCGAAATCTCTAAAACTAAGCGAGTTACCGATTTTTTAAAGTGACAGGTGCTAATCCAAAAATTTTCAAAAAATCCTAAATATCTCGAAAACGATTAAACTTAGGTATAGGGAAAGATAATGAAAACTCTCTTAAAATAACTCAACTAATCCAAAAACGCAGTGAAAAATATAGCTTTCCGTTTAAAATAAGAAAGTTAATAGCGACTTCCGGTATAACCGGAAGTGCTGCCATCTTGAAAATATTTTTATTAAGCAGAACTCAACTTACCAACTTTCATATAAATATCTTTATTAGAACTTTCAATACCTCTAATGTGGGGTTTAGACGGAACACCCTGTATATGCAATTTTTGATGCTCGACATGCTTTTTATAAATGTTACACACTCTAAAATATACAGGGACTTTTTTTTAACTCTGTAACTCTGTATAAAGATGTTAATGTTAGGATCTTATACATGATAAAATATGGTCTACAGGAAGTGGTACTGCTTAGACCAAACTTTCCTCTTATACAGCGTTTTTGTAGTTTCTTTATCCTGGTTATTCCAGGAGAATTCCCGTAGAAAATAATATCGTATTTTATAACTGAAGAGACATATGCATGATATGCCATTATTATTGTTTTTGGAGTAATATTATTACATAATGTTCTAATCTGATAACATAGAGAGCTTAGTTTAGGTCCTAATTGATAAACAGCTCTCTCTGTTGATCTGCCATTAATGTAGCCATTTTGTGTTAGAAAATATATTATATTTGTTAAAAAAATCAAGTAACCTTTTTGCGATTATTTTCTTGAATATTTTGGAAATATTATGCAGAACTGATATTGGTCGATAATTGCCTATAGGATGCTTCTGACCCATTTTGTATATTGAAATTACTATGGTTTCTTTAAGTTTTGCAAGAAAAACCCTTTGTGTTATACCGGGTCAGGCAACCTTATCGCACACCCAAGAAAATCGCGACTTCTAATGAAATGAAAATCCTGAAATTTCTTACACCAGCCAATACATTGATAAGGACCATTCTCAATTTTTTTTTTAATTTTTTTGTTAATAAATAAAGTCGTAGCAGTTTTGTGAGTTTTTGAACATTAACAGTTAATTTAACTACAAAGTTTTTAGACTAAGTGAATCCTTACCAGCTAGCCCATCGAACCCTGGTATCAGAATTATAAATTTTTACTTGGTTGATTAAATAATCGGTCTTTTTTATTTAGTCGCAAACCAGACGCGAAGATGGTATAATTTGCCAACAAATTACACATTTTACAATCTTACCCCAATTACAGTTCACATTGTCGCCTAAATTTACGATGCCACAAGTAGCAACTTATAAATAAAACTAATTTTTAAAGTTAAAATGTAAAAGTGCGTTTAATTCAAAATCTGATTGTATTTTTTTTCGCTAAATTCGTAAATAATTAGTTGAAGTGAATACGCGTGGTGTAGTATAAAATTCAGAATTTGACTTTTTGATCAAAAATTACTTTTTTTTAATTATTACTTTTATCTGTAAGTAAAAAATTAGGGGAGATACCTTTTGAACGTACAGTCAGGCGTGTAAAATGCATTTTTTTTAAATTTAATTAGAAATCTCGATTTTCTTAGGTGTGCGATAAGGTTGCCTGACCCGGTACAGAGAAAAATAATATGTGTCTGTAGTATCGCAATCTATTCAGAAATTAATTTCAGAAAGTTTACTGGAATTCTCAGTTCCAACTGATTTAATATTTTTTAATTTTTTTTAATATTAAAAGTAATTTCTTTTGGATTAGTTAAGTTCAAATAGATAGGCTGTGTAATTACAATTATTTCTTTGATTTGTATTAATGCAACTATTAGATTTTGTATATTTATGTAATAAGAATTTGTTCTGTTTATTGTTTGAAGATTATCTTCATTATCTTTCTTCAATTGAGTTATTTGCTTATTATGGGTAATTTTATTTTTATTTGTGATATTTTTTTAAGCTGCCTTAGATTTATTTTTTGCTGTTATTATATAATTTTCATTAAATAGTATTTTCCCTTATTTTATAGTTCGTTTATAATTACGATTAAATTTTTATGTTTGACGTTATCCAGTATTTTTTCTTTTGGTTTTGATGTTGAAGTTTTTTAGTGGAAAGTATTTACCTAGTAAATAATGCAAGATATTTTTGAAACAATTATATGACTCGTCTATACTACCATTTGTAATAACTTCTTCCCAACCATACGATTTAGTTTCATTTACAGATTGTTCCAATCCTAAGGATGAGAAGCATCTTTTTAAAAGCTTTTATTTAGCTCACAATGTTATCTGTCTGTCGGTTATTTTTTCGGAGCCAAATTTGAAAGGGTTCCTGTTGTCCCACTGAATTAAAATTTTGCATACTTACTTAATCTGCGTGACAATGCAATCCCATGTAGTTAAATACCCCATAAAGGGGTTAAATAGGGTTTTGAAGTTTTAGGTTATGTTTACAAAGGGGTTCTCGATTTGTAAATTTCAGAGGGTTCCTGTAGTCGCAGTGAAATGAAATTTAACATGCTTACGTAATCTGCGTGACAATGCAATTCTATATAGTTAATTACCCCCTAAAGGTGTTAAATGGGGTTTTAAAATTTTAGGTTATGTTTACAAAGGGGTTCTCGATTTGTACATACCGTAACTTATACCGACATAGACGGTATGTTTGTCATTTGGGCGTCACGGTAAATGCACAGTGTAATAAAAAGCTCACTGTTCCCTTACTTAATAAAGAGATATATTAATACATATTCATTTGTTATAAACAAATGTCGCTTATTGGTGTTAAAGTTACGTAAGGTTTAAAGGAATTTTCGATTGGTATATACCGCATCTTACACCAACATAGACAGTTACAGTACATATTAGCTGTTTCAAAACTATGTAAACGCCAACGTCGCATTAATTGTTAATTGTTAGAAGTGCATAAATAATTTATAACAACTAATTTTGTGAGAAAATGCGACGTTGGCGTTACTCGATAAAATTATTTGAATAACAAAACAATAAAAAATGAGTAAAAAGCAAAAAATAAAAATATATAAAAATATGTTTAAAAAAAAAATTTTATTTAAAAGATGCACTAAAAAGTAAAAAATATTGTATTTCATCACAGGAGAATATTTTTTCTTACAGTTTAAAATTCTAAAATTTATAAAAGCTTTGGGAGTTATAAAACTACGGCATTATAGAATTACTTTGTTCAGTTGACAACTCCCAAAGCTTTTATAAATTTTAGAATTTTAACCTGTAAGAAAAAATATTCTCCTGTGATTGAAATACATTATTTTTTACTTTTTACTGCATCTTTTAAATAAAAGCTTTTTTTTAAAAAACATTTTTTTATATATTTTTTCTAGTAAAATTTCTAGTATTTTGGTTGTTAATAGTAAGATTTATATTGAAATCACCGCATAAGTAAAGTCTGCATTAATTTAATTTATTAATCAAAGAATGTAATACGTCAATGTAAGTATAAGTATTCTCTGTGGGAGGTCAATAGACTGCTATGACCACTACTTTATGATCTTCTTCGCCAACTGCTGTGGATTCTACACTACTTAATTTTATATTTTCCATTTCAGTGAGAAGCTTTTCATTTTTTACAAAGATGCTCTGGTGATAAAGATTCCCATTAGTTCTGGTGTAACAACTGGTATTTGTGTAACCTTCTATGTGTACTGAGAGAAGTTCGTGACTTCTTAAGGCATTGGCTTAAAAAAACAACTTTGTCTTAAATGATAGTACTGAAAACGCTTATTACAACAGTGAAAACCGTTTCTCTTTATCTGCTCTCTAACTCAAGTTATTTCGATTTAAAGTTGGAATTATGACGTCCTAACCGCCTCTTGAGCATTTGGTCCAATTTTAAGACAGAGTTTTGATAAACTTGGCAAAATTTCTCAGATGTTTTCTGAATGTTCAAGACAAAATATAGAACAGAACAAAGTCGAGAAAGTAGTTAATTTTTTATTTTATGGAAGATGTGTGGAAAATGTTCAAATATTTGTCAAGTTTTTAGTGATTGAGAGGGTTCAGTGATAAGAGGATTCTGTGATGAGAGGCGGTTGTGACGTCAGGATTTCTTTCTTTCGGAGTGATTATCTCGCTTATTTTTCATCGCAGAAAATTTTGAAAAGGCCCTACCGACATAAAATGAGCCACATTTTCAATGTTTCGTTAAAACATAAAATAGGTAAAATAAGTTGCCAATGCCTTTAAGATCAAATAGATTTTGACTTAATAAGTGACACTGACAGAGTTTTGATAAACTTGACAAAATTTCTAAGATGTTTTCACGAAGTTCAAGACAAAATTTAGAACAGAAAAAAGTCGAGAAAGTAGTTAATTTTTTATTTTATGGAAGATGTGGAAAATGTTCAAATATCTGTCAAGTTTTTAGTGATTGAGAGGGTTCAGTGATAAGAGGATTCTGTGATGAGAGGCGGTTGTGACGTCAGGATTTCTTTCTTTCGGAGTGATTATCTCGCTTATTTTTCATCGCAGAAAATTTTGAAAAGGCCCTACCGACATAAAATGAGCCACATTTTCAATTTTCGTTAAAACAATGTTCCACAATGAATAATGAACCAATGTTCAGAAAAAGCCAATACATCAATTCTTGTTTTATTTTGTTCTAAAATGCATACAATTTCATTTACATTTTTCAAAGACTAAATATTTTGGTGAAAAATGTTAGGACTTTAATTTCCCTATTAGTAGTAACAGTTAGTTTAGTTGCAGGGCGAAAATTAAATTTCCTCGTCAACAGGCTATTTTTCAGCCTTTTGTTGTATTTGCTGCTTCCGCCGTATACATTCGGGTTTTCTCTTTTATTTGCGCTAAGTGCCGTCGATTGATTTATGTTTTATTATTTGCTTCTTTAAAGTGTTTGAACTCGGGACAAAAGACCCCTTGAACTGGCCTCGTTTTGTGTCTTCGCTCCGATAAAACAAACACATTGGAGATGCTTTCAGCAAAACAAAATTTCAGAATTAAGTCTCGGGAAAAGTGCATGTGGACGTTTTTGCGAGCTGGTGGAGATAAGGCACGGAAAGCTTTATTGGGGTTAATCAATATATTATTTAATTAGCTCTCGGGACAATCCACCCGCACGATGATCACTAATGAAGGCGCTGAGTTTCGGAAAAAAGCTCGTGCGAGTTTTTGCACGTAGGTGGGGTACTTTCTCATGTTCGCGTTCCCAGGGCATAAAAAGGATTAATGGGAAACAGCGGTTACTTAACTGGTAGAGCTTAGACTGTGATAGCGAGATGTCTAAGCTGTCCAATATTTTATTCCAACGAGTGTTCTACAATCACAGGCAAATCGAGAGTGCTTTCAAGGAAGGAAATAAAAGTGTACAATAAAAAATTAAATAAAAATGGTGTTTTTTTGTTGATGAATAAGAAAAATAAAGATAGCAAGTAGAAAAAAAATGTAATAATAATTAGGAAAGAAACAATACTCATCTATGAGTAGGTTGTCCGAACCTACTCGCATATGTGTTATTAAAGAATTAAATTATTTGTAGTTCTTATTATTGCCAGCCAATTAAGAAATCTAAATAAAAAAATAAAATAAAATAAAGTAAGATAATAATGAGAATTAGTGTTTCACGTAAAACGAGAAACGTTCTTGTTCTTGCTTGGTATTTTCAAAATTTGAATTAACATACTTAATGATCAAGAATCTTGTTAAAAAATCTCGACTCTCTAATACTTGTGTGTTCTGCTTTTATTCATGTTTGTTGGTAAAAAATCCATTTAACAAAAATTCAATTTTGTAATTACCTAATCGTAGTTAACTGGTGAATGAAATTTGGTTTTTGCTTTGAATTGATTTGCACAATGAGAAGAATGTACAGAATTAGAAGAATTGAAATGTGTATAAAAGAGTAAAAAAATAATTTATAGTAATCAACAATTGATGACGGAACAATGAAATTAAAGTATATTCCAATAATTACCTAATAATTAACTTGTGAATAAAAATTAGTTTCTGCTTTGAATTGATTTAATGAGAATGAGCAGAATGAGAAGAATGAGAAGAATGAGAAGAATGAGAAGAATGAGAAGAATGAGAAGAATGAGAAGAATGAGAAAAATGAGAAGAATGAAAAGAATGAGAAGAATGAGAAGAATGAGAAGAATGAGAAGAATGAGATGAATGAAAAGAATGAGAAGAATGAGAAGAATGAGAAGAATGAGAAGAATGAGAAGAATGAGAAGAATGAGAAGAATGAGAATAATGAAAAGAATGAGATGAATGAGAAGAATGAGAAGAATGAGAAGACTGAGAAGAATGAGAAGAATGAGAAGAATGAGAAGAATGAGAAGAATGAGAAGAATGAGAAGAATGAGAAGAATGAGAAGAATGAGAAGAATGAGAAGAATGAGAAGAATGAGAAGAATGAGAAGAATGAGAAGAATGAGAAGAATGAGAAGAATGAGAAGAATGAGAAGAATGAGAAGAATGAGAAGAATGAGAAGAATGAGAAGAATGAGAAGAATAAGAAGAATGAGAAGAATGAGAAAAATGAGAAGAATGGGAGGAATGAGAAGAATGAGTTTGAAGATGAGAGAGTAAAAAAAATAATTTAAAGTCATCAGCAATTAATGACGGAACAAATTGAAGGCTATTCCAAATAAAACTTTAAGATACTTCCAATTGAATAATTTTTGACGGTTAAACAAAAAATTGGAATATAAATATAAAAAATAATGAGAAATTAAACAGCAGACTAATTAAAATTACTATTTGAAAAAACAAATTACTTTGAAAAAAAAAGAAAACATTATGGGAAAAAGAAAACCTCAAAGAATTATTAACAGTTTACTTTATTTTTACTTACAAACGATGATAAAGTCATTCATCATGACCCAGATAAGAGGCAAACTGTTCTCAAAGAAATTTTATCATCTACAAATAAAAACGAAACAATGAATTTATACTCGTACGCTATTTGAGATAAAACTTATTTGTCATGAAAAGACCAAAATACTTTCAATTTTAATGATTTTTTTGTTAGTTAAACGATAAATCTAAACAACAATTGGAAGAAATAATAGGAATGTTGAAAGTAGATTAGTTAAAAAAGTATTATGTACATCACAAAAATTAATTTCTTTGAAGGAAACAATTACAGTGAGAAAAAGGAAACCTAAAAGATTTATTAGGAGTTTACTTTATTCTTAGTACTTACTACACGGACAATAAAGTTGTACATTTTGTCGCAAGTAAACATTTTTAGATTATTGTCTGTATTATTAAAAAAAATGCGAAGAATGAGAAGGATGAGGATGAGAAAGCAAAAACACTGAAATTATAGGCTTTTCCAAATAAACTTTAAAATACTCGTACATAGGTAGGTACTAATCTGAATTAAAATAGAAAAAAAAGTGAGAAAGTTAAAATGTCTTATGTGCCAAAATTAAATTATTTTGAAGAAAAAAATACTATGGGGAAAAGAAATCCGCAAAGAAATATTAAGAATTTAATTTATTTTTATTTATGAACGATGATAAAGTCATACATGTTGTCCCAGATGAGATGCAATCTTCTTTTAAAAAAAACTGTCATCTACGATAACTAACAATACAATGAAATTATAGACTATTTCAGATTTGTCATGAAAACTAACATTTTAATAATTTTTTGTTTGCTAATCAAAAAATCTTAATAAAAGTTGAAAAAATAAATAATAGGAATGTTTAAAGTAGATTTTATCTACATCAAAAAATGAAATTTTTTTGAAGGAAACAGTTACGGTAAAAAAAAAAATAAAAAATTTATTAGGAGTTTGATTTATTCTTACGTACTGCAAGGACAATAAAGTTGTACATCTTTTTGCAAAAAGAATTTCTAGATTAGTATCTTTATTATTAAAAAAGTTAAAGCTTTTAATTTTAGTTAAACAAAAAATTTAAATAATGAAAAAAAAATCACAGACTTTCCAGGCCGCTACTAAATTTCTCACTTAGTAGTGACAGTAATTGAAGACTCGATCCTGTCAAAGTGCAAGAAGTATGAGCACAATTGCAAATCTTGAATTCCAGTACACAAATTATCTATTATTAAGCTGTTTACGTTTTACACAACATTACTAATTACATCTTAAATTAGCACTTTTCCTAAAGTGTATCACTAGCTGTAAGTTCTCAAGCCTCATTCACACGCCATATATCAAGGTTTTCCAACATGACAATGCAATTTTTCCATATGTTGTATTACAGAACATGATTTAAAATAATTCAATAAAATTGTATTCCTGACGTGTTCCTGTGCGTTCGTGAACTTTGTGCATTGTAATCATCATTTGATTCATCCGACTTAAGCCACTTTGAGTGTCATGAATTGGATCAAGGGCAAATGAGGCGTTTCACATAATTAAAATTTCGTAATTTTGGAAGAAACGCTTCGATACGTTTTGATTAAATTGGTTAAAAAATTATTACATCCAATTTAAATAGCAATAAATATGCAACAGCAAGCAGTTAATTACATTATTTAGAAATACGTAAAATTCTCAGTATGTAATTACAAATTACAATTACGTTGCGTAATTAGAAGACGGTCATGAGTTTGGGAACACGTTACCAGAAAAGTAATTACCAGAAATCAATCTCTAATAACCACATAATTGAGCCAAATATTGATTTATTGCTGCAATTATTCTTAATTTAAGTGCAATTTCGCGCGCAAATTAAAAATTACGATGGTCGTTCTTCTGCAAAAATCTTGTGAAAGAAATGCAATAAGATGTAGGTCAACGGGTCGTGATAAGTTTCAAAATGTATTGTATACATTTGTCGAAATGTTGTTTAATTTGTTAGACTGATTTAATTAATTAGTTGTCTAGTTTGAATAGTTCCCGAGCAATTAACGTAATGACAAATGGGAAAATATTGAGATTTTGCAACTCAGGATTAGGTAAATTTGGTTTAGTACTCGTAGTTTATAGTGCTGTTGATTAATTGCAGATTTTTTTTTACGATAATTGACTTCTATCAAAAAAATACAACTTTGTTATTTATGCAGATATTATTAGAAATATTGACTTTTTCTAAAAGTTATGTTTTTTCGAAAGTAACACCTTAATTTTTATTGCATTTTTGGACGTAGCTTTTTATACTGACGATTTTGGTTTAAACTTGTATTAGTTGACTCTGTTTAGTTTTTGAAACAATTTGATTTTTTTGACGAAAACACGTTTTATTTAAAAATTTATTACCCAAAAACGAGGAATCGTAGAAAAGTAGGACTGTGACCATTTTAAAGGGAAAAGTTCAAACTTAAATCAGTTCTAATTGTTTAGCACATTGCAATTAGAAACGTAGAAAAATTAAGAAGTTTGTTAAAAGTTGAATAACTTGAAAAAGTTAAATGGAACACCCCATTTTTAAAAGCTTTTATTTAACTCACAATGTTGTCTGTCTGTCGGTTATTTTTTCGGAGCCAAATTTGAAAGGGTTCCTGTTGTCCCACTGAATTGAAATTTTGCATACTTACTTATTCTGCGTGACAATGCAATCCTATGTATTAACCCAAAGGGGTTAAATGGGGATTTGAAATTTTAGGTTATTTTTACAAAGGGGTTTTGGATTTGTAAATTTGAGAGGGTTCCTGTAGTCGCAATGAAATGAAATTTAACATGCTTACGTAATCTGCGTGACAATGCAATTCTATATAGTTAGTTACCCCCTAAAGGTGTTAAACGGTGTTTGAAAATTTTAGGTTATGTTTACAAAAGGGTTCTCGATTTGTACATACCGTAACATATACCGACACAGAGGGTATGTTGGTCATTTGGACGTCACGGTAGATGCACAGTGTAATAACAATAAATAAAGACTAAAAAGCAAATAATAAAAATATATAAAAAATGTTTTTAAAAAAAGCTTATATTTAAAAGAGGCACTAAAAAGTAAAAAATAATGTATTTCAATCACGGGAGAATATTTTTTTTACAGGTTAAAATTCTAAAATTTATAAAAGCTTTGGGAGTTATAAAACTACAACATTACAGAATTACTTTGTTCAGTTGACAACTCTCAAAGCTTTTATAAATTTTAGAATTTTAACCTGTAAGAAAAAATATTTTCCTATCATTGAAATACATTGTTTTTTACTTTTTAGTGCATTTTTTAAATAAAAGCTTTTTTAAAAACTATTTTTTAAAACATTTTCATTTTTTGCTTTTTAGCCTTTATTTATTGCATAGATTTATTATTATTCCACTGTGCATCTACCGTGACGTCCAAATGACTACCATACCGTCTATGTTGGTATAAGTTACGGTATGTACAAATCGAGAACCCTTTTGTAAACAAAACCTAAAATTTTAAAACCCCCATTTAACACCTTTAGGGGGTAATTAACTATATAGAATTGCATTGTCTCGCAGATTACGTAAGCATGTTAAATTTCATTTCATTGCGACTACAGGAACCCCCTCAAATTTACTAAATCGAGAACCTCTTCGTAAACATATCATGAAACTTCAAAACTCCATTTAACCCCTTTAGGGAGTATTTAACTACATAGGATTGCATTGTCACTCAGATTAAGTAAGTATGCAAAATTTCAATTCAGTGGGACAACGGGAACCCTTTCAAATTTGGCTCCGAAAAAATAACCGACAGACAGACAACATTGTGAGTTAAATAAAAGCTTTTAAACATAAAAAGTTTCAAATGCCTAAAGTTAATACTAAAAAATATTTGACTTTACAAGTTAATTTCAGAAACAATCACATTATTCATTATCATTATTGTTACCATAGTAAACCACACCATAACCATGGTCATTCCACCAACAGGATAACATTAAAGTTGAAACAAAAGTTAATAATTTTTTTAATGTTTAAAGTTAAATATTTTTTTAAGTAATCAGCAAGAGACACTTAACTGTTAATGTTTTTGGAGAAACAACTTAAAAGTCTTTTTGATACATAAATAAAAAATTGGGTGTTCTATTTAAAATTTTTAAATTATTCAACTTGCCACAAACCTTTGATTTTTTGATCTTCTTGACTACAGAAAGCTAAAAAAAATATATCCTTTAAGTTTTAACTTTTTTCTTTAAATTGGCGAAAGTCCTACTTTTCTAAGATTTTTAGTTTTTATGTAATAATTTAAAAATCAAATTATTTCAATATTTAAATCAAAAATTCAAAAAAGTACGGTATTCCATTTAAAAAAAACAAAAGTTTGTATTGTAGCTAATTTCGAAAACACCCTGTATACTTGAAAATAATTTTGGGTGAATCAGGGGGTTGGTATCTACGCCTTTCGTAAAAAAAAATATTAATTTTCTAACATTTAAAGATCAATAATGGAAAAAAAAATAGTCAAAAATAATTAATCCATTTTTTGAAGCATTTGAAATAGCTGAATTAAATAAAATTTTGCAGAGTAATAAATCTTGCTTAAATACATCCTTTTCCTCCTTTGTATCCAAACAATCGGGCACTAAAAGAGAATAGCTCCTTGGTTAGGTAAGAACACAAAATAATCAAGATTTTATGTCACTACAAAAACATAACAAGAGTAAACCTTGACTGTTCATTACCATAGATATCATCGACGCTTCAATTCACACCAAATATGAATGCAATAGAGTTTGCACAACAAAACCGTAGATTCACATCTAAACATCTCACTCGTATTAGAAAATTGGGCTTCAACTGGTGGTTTAGAGACATTAGAAAGACTTTTCCTCTCTCATTTGACTTGCTGATTGAGGCAATGTGAAAATAAACAAATAAATTCGTCCAGAAGTGTTGCAATAAAGACGCTTCTTATAATTTGTGATTATATCATCCCTCGGATGTACGCACAAAACAATAGCACGTGACGAAAAATGTGGGAAATGAATCTTTCTCTTTGTAGAACATCTTCACAATTTTGTCGAAGCTTGAATATTAATTAGGAAAATAAATTGCGTCAGCCTTTTATCTCCCATTCTGGGCAACTGCTCATCCGTCAGCGATCGAATTAAATTAAAAAATCAACAATATGAAGCATAACAATACCGCACGTCACTGGAAATAGAAACTTAATTACTCGGCTTGAGAGCGATCTTTCATCAATTTATCCTTAATTGAAACGTAAAATTGTCATCGAAAACGTTACGTAATGCGAATTAAACGTAAAGGTAGCGGGGATTTAACCACTTGTGGGAGTTAACTGGAGTAAAAGTCTTACTCCACATAACCACAGACAATGGGTTACTAAACATCGCAGACCATATATAAACCAAATTAGTTTTGCGTTTGGCAGTCTTGTGTTGAGGCAGTGGTGCGTGATGGTGGCTAAGGTAGGGCTGGGGGTGTTAGTTAAGGGTTGAAATTAAAGTTTTTTAAGATTTTTTGGATCGTTGCGGTTTTGGGGGCGGTAACGGCTGAACCCCCAAGTACTAGCTATGGGACACCACTGGCTAATAGCATCAATAATTTTGCTGGATACGATGGGAATGCCGGGAATTCGTACGACCATGGGCATGGGGGGCATGGGGACCATGGGGACCATGGGGAGGTAGGGTTGTTTGTACAAACTGTACCAAAAGTAACGCACAAAATTCATATTTTTGTTAATGATCATTTTTCAAAAAAATTCTCGAACAGGTCGATTTTATTTTTTTAAATAGTACATTTTGACATCATTCTGACAATTGTAATTTGAGTTGTAACGTCATTTCAAATTGTAATAACTGTTTTAAATTCTAGGCATTATTATTTTTCTGGTAATAACACGTCGATTTTATTTTCTTAAATAGTACATTTTGACATCATTCTGACAATTGTAATTTGAGTTGTAACGTCATTTCAAATTGTAATAACTGTTTTAAATTCTACGCATTATTATTTTTCTGGTAATAACACGTCGATTTTATTTTCTTAAGTAGTACATTTTGACATCATTCTGACAATTGTAATTTGAGTTGTAACGTCATTTCAAATTGTAATAACTGTTTTAAATTCTAGGCATTATTATTTTTCTGGTAATAACACGTCGATTTTATTTTCTTAAATAGTACATTTTGACATCATTCTGACAATTGTAATTTGAGTTGTAACGTCATTTCAAATTGTAATAACTGTTTTAAATTCTACGCATTATTATTTTTCTGGTAATAAGATAAAAAATAATGTAATAAAATAACACTTTGTATAAAACTTTCAATATTTATTCTTTTTTTTTTTTTTGCTTTATTTTTTGGAATTGGAAAATGTCGGTTGAGATTTAAAATAATTAAAAAATATATAAAAAAATGTTTTTTCAAAAAAAGCTTTTATTTAAAAGATGCACCAAAAAGTAAAATATAATGTATTTCAATCACAGGAGACTATTTTTTCTTACAGGTTAAAATTCTAAAATTTATAGAAGCTTTGGGAGTTGTCAACTGAATAAAGTAATTCTGTAATGCCGTAGTTTTATAACTACCAAAGCTTTTATAAATTTTAGAATTTTAACCTGTAAGAAAAAATATTCTCCTGTGATTGAAATACATTATTTTTTACTTTTTAGTGCATCTTTTAAATAAATGCTTTTTTTTAAACATTTTTTTATATATTTTTATTTTTTGCTTTTTAGTCTTTATTTGTTGTTATTACACTGTGCATCTACCGTGACGTCCAAATGACCAACATACCGTCTATGTCGGTATAAGTTACGGTATGTACAAATCGAAAACCTCTTTGTAAACGTAACCTAAAATTTTTAAACCCCATTTAACACCTTTATGGGGTAATTGACTATATAGAATTGCATTGTCACGCAGATTACGTAAGAATGTTAAATTTCATTTCATTGCGACTACAGGAACCCTCTCAAATTTACAAATCGAGAACCCCTTTGTAAACATAACCTAAAACTTTAAAACCCCATTTAACCCTTTTAGGTGGTATTTAACTACATAGGATTGCATTGTCACGCATATTAAGTAAATATGCAAAATTTCAATTCAGTGGGACAACAGGAATCCTTTCAAATTTGGCTCTGAACATATAAACGGACAGACAGACAACATTGTGATTTAAATAAAAGCTTTTACAAATGAATTCATTACTCTAAAACTAATGACGTCACAAATGTCAGTATGGTGTCAAAATGTAGCATTTAAAAAATAAAATCGACCTGTTCGAGAATTTTTTTGAAAAATGACCAATAACTAAGATATGCATTTTTTGCGTTACTTTTGTTTCAGTCTGTATTTATGAATGGTAATCAATTCAAATCATTTCGTGTTTTGTAATTAGTGGCTGCCTTCTATTTTTTAATGAATGGATGCTACCTTCCGGTTAAGTGTAATTAGACACAATCAACTCTTTAGTGGGCGTGTATTCATTCAGCTTTTTAATTTCTTCATTCATAAAACTGAATGGTGATTGTGCAATGAGAATCAATACAAAATTGTGGAAGTTTAGTTTATTCATTGATTTTGTGTTACTTCAATTTCCTTCTTTTGTATGAATTACTTTAGTGAAACTTTTTATTTAATCATTTAAATTTATGGGTATTTTAGCTTTGAGTAAGCTCCTAACAATTATTTTGTCTAAAAAAAAACAAAGTTTTTTGTTGTGTCTTAATTATTTTAGTATTTTTATAATGTTTTGTTAAATTAACTGATGATTGTTTCTTGCGTTTTACGTAGTTGCACGGACTCTTTATTAAAAGTATGAAAATCGTTATTTATGTAGTGTTTAGTTTGATATTAAAATTCTCAATTCTGAGTTATTAAAAAATAAAATAAAAATCGATGAAATTCTGAAAAAGACGAACTAAATCAAGTGAAACTATTTAAAATTTTTCTCTCAAAATAAATTAAATTTATGAATGTTTTTGTCTACATTATTCACAGAATGATAATTTCATACAATTTTAGCATCTTTAGCAATGATTTTATTGTTTATTTTTCAATTTATACTCCTGTTGTTAGTATTTTGGGTAGTGTTTGTTCCCAATAAACGTGACAGGTATGAAGTAGAGGTTCAGTTCACGTTTAAAAAAAAATAGCCCAAACGGAGGTTAAATCTTTATTTTAACAAAAAGCCCAAACTATAGGCAAACGAAAAATGATTTTGGTATTTAGTAATGATTTCTTTAATTATCTTTTTTTTAAAAGTCCTAGTTTTGTTGTTTTATTTTAAAATGAAACAACAGGCAATCTAGTAAAATAAAAAAAAATACAGGGATTTAAGCTTTTTGCTGATTGTTTAAAGAATTATCTCAGTCTGGAGATTAAAAGTCAATCTAAAGTGACATAGAAGTTTTTTTTAATTCACTAATTAATAGCAAATGTGTTCTGCCATTTTCATTTATTTTGATAATTTTGAAGTTGAACTGAGGGTTTGAGATTTAAAAAAACAATGAGAACGTTTCAAGATTTTATTATCTCTCTTTCAGGTCTTAAATTCTCTTCTCGGACTAATTTATTTTTTGAGGAATTTAACGTAGTGTAGTTAAATCTTAAAATTCTAAACTTCTCTTAACAGCCTAAAACTTGTAAAAAAACGATTTAACGAACAAAACGTTTTGAGTTTCAAAGATTAAATTTTCCTTTAAGGTAATAATAATATGCTTATAAATGGTAATGTTTAATATTAAATAGAAAACTGAACACTCAATATATTAATTAAATTAAAACTTTAATAATTTGGAACCTTGTTGTCGATTGTTTAAGAACTGTCTCAGTCTACAGATGAAAAATCATTCTGTAATGGCCAAATGAAGCTTTTAACTTTTGCTTTACGAAAAATTTAAAGAAAACTACTTTTTCCTAAATCGACTGAATAAAGTAAGAAGAACATGAAAAACGTCGTTTAATTTGGTCTTAAAATCCCAACTTTTTTGATTTATTATAAATTAAAAAAAACGCTCAAAATTTGTAAAAATTGAGCGCCTTTACGTATTCGTATTTTGTAGATTTAAAAAAAAAATTTTTTCATGTCTTGTATTTTTTATAAGAAATGCCTTTGGTAACTTAATCATTTAAAATTGGACAAGTTGTTTTTTTATTAGGTGCCTAGAAATGGGGGTGATTTAAAAAAATTCTTTAATGCAATTTTTTCCAAACTTCAACGTTTAAAGGGAAAAGACTTAACCGAGTGTTTAATGGAAAAAAAATGTTAAAATAAATTTTTACAAAAAGAATATTCTTTTTTTAAACAATTAACTCTCTGGTCAGTTATTGCTCACTTTTAATTTTTGTAAATGTGTCTTAGCGGGTTGACAATTTTTCAATAAAGTAATAATAATAGTACTATAATAAAAAATTCAATTTCATTTAAAAAATTTTATAGGTATATTGTTACAACATTTACAATATTTTTTATGCCATTTGAACGTTACATTTAAAAAAAAATTAAACTAATCAATTTTTTAACCCATCGTAAAATGGGTTTTAAATATTTAAAATGAGATATAAATGGACCATGATGTAAGAGTTTAATTACGAGTACGAAGATTTAATTTAGGAGCTACATTTTGCAGTTTTTTTTTTAATTAAATTTTAGTTTCTATTTTTTTAATTTTATATTTTATATGTTAGGTGGTTAACCAAACACCAAAATATTCTCTGTTTTTTTAATAAAAATTAATATAATAAAAACACATAAACAAATGTCAAAAATATCATTGCACTCCTAGTATTTTGGCAAACTTGAATCAAAATTTAACCAAATCGTTTACTATTTAGTAGGTGTAACATAACTTTGTTACAAATTTAATCAAGTAATACTGCATTTGATCGCGTTTCTAAAACCATTTTAATCCAGTATAAAATAAATCAATAATCTATCAAACCAACAACACAAACATCTATCACGCCTCCCACAATCATGCCCCAATTACAACTCCTTAAGTACCCAAATTATCGTCAAATCGTGACCAGACACAACTTATTTCCCAACAGTTCAAGTCACGTTAAAAAAAACAGAAAAAAAATTCCACATAAACAGCACAAATTAATTTCAGCGATAAACAGAGCACTCCGACAATACAATATCACGATTGCAACCATTTCCAGCCAAAACCGCTGAACCATAAACCGATTAACCTTTCCTGGTATTTACAAATATTTGACCCAAATGCGCCACTTTCAGCCCAAAGCGTACGAATTCGGATACCAGGTCAAAGACGAGTACTCCGGAAACAACTACAACCGGAAAGAAGCCAGCGATGGTAACCAGGTGAGAGGGGAATACCGGGTTCAATTACCAGATGGTCGGACCCAGATTGTTACCTATTATGCTGACTGGCAGACGGGATTCCATGCCGATGTCAGGTAATTATAATAATAATTGTTTTATTGGTGCTTTGAGACAAAAAAACAGGTACGAAGGCGAGGCTCATTACCCGGAACAGTACAACACCTACCAAGGCGGGTATCAGGGGCAAAACACCGGAGGAAATAATTACAATTCCGGGTACAATTCCGGGAACAATTACGACTCGTATTCGGCGGGTTATGGCAACAAGGGGAGACCCAGTTATGAGTATGGAGCACCATAATTTAGCAAATTAAAGATAAATTATTTATTAATTGTATATAATTAATTGTATACACAGTCCATAGATAAATGCCAATACTTTTTGTACATTTTTGTATTTAAATAAATAAATAAATAAATCGTATAGAATGTTTGTTCATTAATACCGAGTTGATGGATGTGTATTACGAAATTTGGCTTAAGTAAACGCTTTGATGTAGCAAGTCAAAGAAATAGATTCTCACTATTATTAGAGGAACAATCGCGAACAATAAGAGCATAAAGTTGTGTAATATATTGTTTTACATCTTATTGGGAAAATCTTATTAGAATTTGTTGTAAACTGGATTCAGGCAGCACAATTAGGAGTTAATAAATTTGAAAAGTACAAGGTTTCGAAACGCTTTCAAAACGTAGTCTATAAGGGAAAGTATTTGAAACAAGTGTACGTTTTGTGTTTGCTGATGCGTATTCTTCACAAAGGTAAGTATTGTTATGCAAAAAAATACAATAAATGGGTTTATAAATATGTGTTGTTGTAAATCGGAAAATAAAGGAAGGAAATAAGTTTCTATTTTGTACAAGAAATTAAAATATATAGAAAGCTCAATTAAATTGAATGCGCTGTTAAGTTAGTTTCGTAAGTGAACCAACCAAATTGTAAAAACAATCAGTGTAATTTTGATTCGATTTGAATTTTGTATTATTATTTTTTTCTGATATTTTAACTAGATTAGCACTCATTTTTTGGACGTCAACCAAAAAATTATTACCTTTTATGTAATTACTAGAGTTAAAGTCCCCTTGCATTTTTATGTACAGTATGATTTATTTTAGATATCATAATAGAGGATCTCTAAAACTGGAGCTCGTTATTGAGGAAAATAATTTCGGTCAAAATCGCAACCCTCTACAGTTTTTTTTTGTTTTCGAGTTGTAAACAATAATAGATATTTTAGCACAATATCAAAAAACCTCATATCATCTTTGATACACAAACAACAAATCCAGCATGACCAAAAATTTAGTAATGTAGTCACTATTTATTATCTGTAATAACTAATAACACAAAGTTATATTTTGTTAAATGAAAGTCATAGATCCAATTTTTTGTACTTGAAATGTTTATTTATTATTTATTACACAGGGCAATTAAAAATGTCGAGCCATATTTTGGGTGGAGTCTAAAGACATCCAATTGAATTACATGTTCTTCAGCCTTTTTCTCCTCCATGGTTAGATTTTCGGGTTAATTTTTGGCATTTTTCTTGAATTTAGTTAGCAAAACATTAAGCAGATTCTTGTTGAAAAAACTCACCAATTTGTGTCTTATGGAAACAGAGAGAGAAACAATGGAGACGTTTGCTTAAGCTTAAAAAAATTAAAAAAAATTTGAAAAATATTACATTAAACATTTTAATCCTTTTAATAATTACATTTTTTAATTTTTTGGACTTCAACTTTAACATAGATTATTTTAACATATTTTTTACTTTATTACTTGTTCCCAAAACTTTTAGGTTTTATATAAAAATATTTGTGTGAAAATTAAAAAAAAAAATGCATTCTAAAAATGTCACAGCCAACAGTAGTTTTTATTTATTATTTTTCTATTTGTGTCTTATTGTGTACAAAATATTTAACAAAGTAGTAAATTCGACAATAAATTAAACTTCCGTTTAATTTATTATCCGTTCCGTCTAAACTCCACATTAGAAGTATTGAAAGTTCTAATAACAATATTTATCTGAGAGTTGGTCTTCAGGCATAATCCGTTGAGTTATGCTCAATGAAAATATTTTCATATACCGGAAGTCGCTATTAACTTTGTTTTTTTAAATGGAATGCTATGTTTTTCACTGCGTTTTTGGATTAGTTGAGTTATTTTAAGGGAGTTTTTATCAGCTTTCCCTATACCTAACTTTATCCGTTTTCGAGATATTTAGGATTTTTGAAAATTTTTGCACGTGTCCCTTAAAAAATTGGTAGCTCGCTTACTTTTAGAGATTTCGAAATCATAATTGGAGAATTGAAAGAGAAAGCCTATATCTGTTGTTCAGTGTGATCAAAATTGGAATTGAAGTTAATAAACCCAAAAATTTTAAGGTTAAGTTTGGACAACTTCAAGTACCCAAAACTTAATTTTTTCAAATGGGATGTCCCAATTTTTATTCTACTGGATAGAGGAGAATTTTGTATTAGCATTCCCTATACCTATCTGTGATAATTTTCAAGTTATGTTGATTTTTTTTTTATTATAGGAAATTTCTTACTAACCACAGCTATTTTTGCATAGTTTGCCATAAAAACATTTCTGATTAAACTTAAACGACAAACTCTGTTCAAAATTGTGTTATCAGACTGTGAAAACAAAATAAGTTCATTGGGTGTTGGTTTGAAAAACTTTAATTTCTCACCCTTTTTCATTCGTTTTCATGGCAACCTATGAGAAAAGGCCTATGGCTAATGAATTTCTCAATCCCAACAAAAAGTAACTGTAACTTGAAAACTATTAAACATAAGTATAGGGAATGTTAAGACAGATTGAAGCAGAATTAAATTCTCTACCATCTAGTGAAATAAAACTTTTGTCATTTCATTTGAAAAAAATGAAGTATGGGTGCTTAAAGTTTTGCAGACTTAATTTTCAAAATTTGGAGTTTGTTATTGTTATTCATTTTAGAAATTTGAAAACACCAAAGGAAAGATCTAGGCTTCCTCTTTCAAATGAGCTCAAAAATATTTCCAAATTTTTAAAAATCCCAGAGTTATCGATTTTTGAACTGGAAAGTGCAAATCCAAAGAAAATTTAAAAACCATAAATATTTAGTAAACGGCTAAAGGTAAAGGTATAGGAACAGCTTATGAAAATTACCTTAAAATAATTCTAGTAATTCAAAAACGAATTAAAAAATATAGCATTTCATTTAAAACATGGAAGTTGATAGACTTCCGGTATAACCGGAAGTGCTGCTATCTGAAAATATCTTTATTAGAACTTTCAATACTTCTAATGTGGGGTTTAGACGGAACAATCTGTATATAAGTAAAATAAATACGCAAATTATGGACACACTGAATGTGATTGTCCCAAAACTAATAAATGTCAATTTTGAAAAAAGAAAAAAACATATATTAGCTGTTTCAAACCTATAAAAACGCCAAAGTTGATTTTCTTTCAAAATTTGATGTTATAAATTATTCATGCACTTGAGAAAAGTAGTAGCGAGAGATCTAATCATTGATAACTATTTTACAATTTTATCAATCTTATTTAAAAAAATAATTCTGTAAAAAACGGCGTTGGCGTTTTTATAGTTTTGAAGCAGATTATACTATTCCCAAGTATTTTATCATTAAAAAAAACAAATCAATAAATTGCATGAAAAAATATTGGAGCAACGTAGTTCTAGGGACAAGAGCGTAATTTCAAACTTCATTTCTTGTAAATTCTTCAATTCTAAGTTCGCTGGGATCATCGAAAATAAAATTCAAAACCAATTGCACAACTTTAATTGCAGATTTACCTTTTTTAATTTTTTTTTTTTTGGTAAATTTTCCCGTTTTTTCTATATTATAATTTTCATTTATCAGGCACTGATGATGAGACGGTTGTCTCGAAAACGCTTTTTTTATTGCCCCCTTTCATCATTCGTCAATTTTTATAATACTTCCACATTTTACTCAAAGTAGTAAGTAAAGCGACCGACCGTACGGATAAACCCTCATTACGGTCACAATTGTGATTTTATGATAGCTGTCAATCACTTTCCAAGTTGCACCATTTTATTTTTCAATACGTTTACCAAATTTTTGCTCCACGTCCTACCAGAGTTGGGCCGAGTCTCGAATTTACCGTTAGCTTTTAGGGTATGGGCTCTTAAGGTGGCGCTCTGCGAAAAAGTGCAAATTTTGGTCAACTTCAACTACCAATATCTACTAAACTATAAAAGATACGACTTTGATTTTTGTATATGTTACTGTTAACATCTTTTACTAAGTATTTACCAAATTTCAATAATGTACATAAAAAAACAATTGACATAAAAAAATCACAAAATATCCTTGTTTTCAACACTTCATCGAGATAATCTTAAGAACCATAATACGTAGATAAATTGGACTGGAACCATTTGAAAACACAAAAAAATATCTAGTGACATTACCCACTTCCGAAAAAAAATGACTTTTAGTTAAAAAAATACGTTTGATATCTCTATGAAAGAAACGAAATTTTGTTATAGAAAGTTGGTAATCTCACTAAATATAGTCGATTGAAACGATTTGGCGTTTGCCGTTTTTAAAAATGTTTGTTCGTTCTTGAGATTATCTCAAAAAACAATATTTTGTTAGTTCTGGCACCGGCCACCAGTTGTCGCTTCAAATTTGAGCTGTCTGAATTGTCGCCTAAGGCAAAATATCTCCTCGGGTCCCTTCAGGTAGTGGAGAGTCAACACTTTATTGTAAATTTTATTTGTCCTCATTGTTGTGGCAAAGTTGGAGTAAATAAGATGATTTCGGTACTTACTGTTTGATCTTTAGATCTTTAGAAAAGGATTTACGTTGATTTATAAAATCCTTTACAAATTCATTATTAAAATTTTGATTCCGCCTGGGTCGGATTTAAAATCCATACGTGTAGTACATGCTGTGGGATTTTGTTGTGAATTAAATTTAATTTCAGTTTCTATAAATTGACCGACCCCTAGTAGTAATTTTTTACTTAACAGATTATACCACTAATTTTTTGCTGTAACTATAAATTTTTTGGATTTTTGTGAAATTCGATTAGAAAATGTTTTTATACTCGTTTCAATTAGTAAAACGTCAATTTTTTAGCATTCTAAAAATAACTCTTTTAAAGTTGACAAAAGTAAAAAAATAGTTAAAATGATAAGGAACTCCTTAGGAATATTTTTTTAATTAACGTTTGTTCAACCAAACCTACAAATTTTTGAAACATGGGTAGTACAATGACAAATTTAAAAAATCGAAAAAGTGTCTTATTGAAACAACAAAATATTATTCATCAAATACTACACGAGAGTTCGACAAATAAGAACATTATTTTCCAAAACATTTCTCAAACCGGTCATAATATTTCGCTTCGAACCCTGCGGATACAAGGTTTACAAAAAGTTTTATCAAATAATTTTTAATTTATTCACACTCTGTTTTGTACTAAGTCTATCGATAAATAATAATAATTAATACTTTATCGATAATAATAATAATACTTTAATTTGTATGGAAACGCTGATTATCATAATTTATCAAGCGGAAGAGTCAAATAAAAACATTTCCACAGGTAGTATTTAGTTAGAATACATTTTTTCGTTCAGTTTGCATTAGTTTATCATTCACAAAGGAAAAAAAAATACAATATTCTTAGGAATATTATAACAAATTTTGCCAACAGTTATCTTCTTTTTCTATTTAATTAAAAATTTAATAATGACAATTTAAAAATTAATAATTATAATTAGCAAAAATTTGCATAAACTCTCAATATTTCGTAATCTGAATCTGAATCGAACATTGCAGAACGAAACGACCGATTCCTCGTAAAAGAACGATGAGTAATATTTTGAATATTTCGATTCAAAACAAGCCACTAGCCCTGTTCGAAGTACATAAGGTTTTTTTTTTAAACTGTAATATTAATGGTGTTTTTGAGGCGAAATAAGATGTTTTGGTAAGGTTTTACTCGTTTCTAAGCAAAAAAGCTGCCGAAATAAGCAGTTTTCTTCCAAATTATAATGTGAATCGTTCTTTTGAAGCGACATAAAACGTTTTCAGTTTGTTTTGTTTAAGTTTAACTCGTGTTTGACTCGTTTCTGTCTAAATAATATTTCGAAATTAGTCGTTTTCTTTTAAATTTTAATAAAAATCGTTCCTTTGATCCAGACTAAAGCATTCTCAGTCTGATTTACTAAATTATATTCGGTTCGTTAAGCAAAAAATGGCTCCAAATAAAGCGTTTTTATCCAAACTGAGACATTAGTCGTGTTTTTGAGGAAGAATAAGTCGTTTTCAGTCACTTTATAAAAAGTTAGCTAGTGTGAAAGCATGGACTTTCCCAAAATAAAATAAGGCTTGAGATAAAGGTCCCAAAAATAGACTTCCGTTTTTTCTAAATATCTTAGTTTTGGCGATTCTCTCTAATTAAATGAATTATTTTTCAAAACAGTTATTTTGTAGTTTAGCTATCGTAGAGCTTTCTAAGCACGGTGCTTTCTTTTATAGATTTTGGAGTTTCCTTCTCTTGGGGTGCGTTTCTCGTTCAGTGGAAAAGCCAAGAAAGCTGCCACCCCCACCCCCTGTTGAATGCAAGATAAGCGATCTCAATCGCTATCATTACTCATTTCGTTCCGGACCGGCTGGACCGTGTCGACACACGCAAAACGTCAGCCGAAATACAATTTATACCATCCAACAATAGCGTTTGTCAATAGCAAATCTGTGCAGAGGGTGGGACTTTCTGATAATATGTAGTTCGGACGCGTGACGGCGACACACCACCAGAACGTTCATGATTCACCCCTTATCGGCCTCTGGTCGAGTGGGCCGTGCGTGCATGAGCCAAAGCCACCCTCTCGTTCTACCACCACTAATTGATTCCGCGATACCAACTCTCTAACTCCCTTAATCCGTTGCAATCTCTAAACTTTCAGGAGACACACTTCAGCCGAGAGCTGGGCCTATAATATGACATGACGTAACGGAGCCGACCGCAAACTTTCGACGATTCTTATCCTAAGCCCGATAAGCTCCTTAAAATTTCCCATAACGAGAATTGAGTAATTACTTAGAGGACACACACTACAAGATGTGTGAATTCAAGTAAAATCATGGTTCCAAACCAAATTTTCAGGTCCAAAAAATTAATTTTAACACTCTTGGGTTTTTTATATTTCCAAACATTATACTTCCAATTTCAAAAAGGTTATCGCAGGGTTTGTAACATGAGATCGAAAATAAACTCAATTAGAGCAAGCTGTGACTGCAGAATTTTAGCCATATTTTAGCCGTTTATTTACAATTTAGCCAAATTTTAGCTGTTTATTTACGCATTTTGTTGTTGGTTTGAACAGCATATGATGTGGCTAAAGTTACACTATACTTTCAAGGCTTTCTCTAATTCAGTATATTTTCGATCTCTTGTTACAATGAGCAACAAAAAACAAAAATTTAATTAAAAATTAATTTAATTTAATTTAATAATCGATAATTTAATAATTAAATTAAACCAGAGGCAGGTAAAGGAACAAAAAAGTGTTTCTGTAAAAACTGTAAAATACTACAGGGTGAGTCAATAGTGGGTTACTTCTGACATGTCCTCAACACTGGTTTTTTAGCTTTTAAATAATAATAGTCCATAATGAAATTCTAGCAAAACTATCAAGACAAACTTGACAATAATACCCAAAACAATGTAATCGTGGTTTAATTTTAAATTTTTTAACGATTACCGATCTGGTCAGCTGGAATCAGTATTATTGGTTGCATATTTAAAAAAAATCTGAAATAACCCACTATTGACCCACCCTGTATTAATATTATGTAGTTTTTGATTCTAAATGAATCGGACAGACTTTAACAGAACTAGATAAGTTTAAAAAAATGAATGGGTGAGGTCGTATTTTTACTAAATTTTTTTCTGGTAAATATTTTAGGATTTGGAACTGGACGAATGACTGAATTTTCCCAAGCAGTACTTTTGGTAAGATAGGAGTACAGTAAGTTTTTCAAAATGTTTTGCCGGTGAAAATGCCTTTAATTAATCTGTTGAGTAGAAGGGTTGTCTTGATTAATTGAAATTTCGTTTCAAAAGAGAAAAGTTTAGAGATATATTAAAGCTGGTAGATGTGGTCATTAACCTTCCAAAAAAGTATTTAAATTGGTCATAGTTTGTCTATGTATTTTTTGTGGTCAGGACCTTTTTGGATGAACTGTTAAGTAAGAAAGTTCTCTTGATTCCAGAGAAAAAAGAAAAAAGTTACAGATGTTTGAAGATAGCTAGATAACGTTATCCTTCCTTCTTCAAGTGGATAAATGACTTAACTCTTTCAACTAGGGTTTAAATTCAAAATATAGTAATAAAAGTTGTTTGTCTTCACGTTAGATGCTGTAAATATTTTGTAACTTTTAAGATGAATGAATTACTTTTCCAAGCAAACTTCAATTATTTGTCCGAAAACATCGTTAGTTATGGTAAATTTATTCAAGATCTTTTTTTTTTGGAAAATTCTCTAAACATAAAACAAAAGTACAGTAAGTTTACCAAATTGATTTGCAGGTAAAAATATCTTTAACTGTTCAACTGTTTACTCTTCGACTCTTAAATTGTAGAATAAAAGGGTCTTCTTGATTTATTGAAATCTCGTTTTAATCGAGAAAAGTTCACAATTAGATTCAAGCTGTAAGAAGGATGGAATAATTAATAACTTTCCTAAGCAGGATTTAAAAATGTGGATTGCCTTAAAAACTTGGTCAAAATCTGTTTGGATAAACTGATAAGTAAGAGAGTCCCTTTTTGCAGTTTCATTCCAGATGAATAGGAAGAAGTTTCAGATATGTGGATAAATAACTTAAATCTTTCAAAATTGCACTTAGATAAAAATTTGTATTTACACTAGACTGCGTTTTTTTGCAGAAAAAAGTATATAAAAGTGTAGAAAAAAGCTAGATTAGAGGCCGAGCTGTAAAATAGATGGATACTGTTTATATTAAGTATTATTTTAAAAATCTCAATTTAAAATCTTGAGCCATCATCTGCATCTTTCTGTTAAGTGAGAGAGTTTTTTTTGATATAATTTTTAAATGACTACGAAAAATTTGACAGAGTGAGTCAGACGTGTTTAAAAATAGATAGACTTTTTATGGCAAATATTGTGAAACTTTTAGAATGAAAGACCTACTTTTTCAAACAGAATTATTTGTTCGTAAACATCGGTAGTTATAATCTTAACAACTTCCATAATAAATTTTTTAAGCTGTTTTTCAGATTCTTTTTTTATTTAAATCTTTAACTTTTTTGATTTTTGATTGTCACTTGTTATTTTAGCTAGAACCTCTTGCGCCTCTTTCGGTTTCTTTCCGCAGTTGATTTTTATGTTTCACCTTCAGGAACTAGTTCTGTTTTCTTGATAGATGGTGAAAATCTTGTTGAAAATCTTTTTGAGTAAACTCTTAGGAAATAGTTGTTTTAACTTATTCCAAATGAGTAGAAATAAGTTTAAAGGCATTGGCAACTTATTTTACCTATTTTATGTTTTAACGAAAATTGAAAATGTGGTTCATTTTCTGTCGGTAGGTTCTTTTCAAAATTTTCTGCGATGAAAAATAAGCGAGATAATCCCTTCGAAAGGGAGAAATCCTGACGTCACAACCGCCTCTCATCACAGAGTCCTCTTATCACTGAACCCTCTCATTCACTAAAAACTTGACAGATATTTGAATATTTTCCACACATCTTCCACAAAATAAAAAAATAACTACTTTCTCGACTTTTTTCTGTCCTGTCTTGAACTTTTTGAAAACATCTGAGAAATTTTGTCAAGTTTATCAAAACTCTGTCAGTGTCACTTAAAAGTCAAAAACTATTTGATCTTAAAATTGGACCAAATGCTCAAAAGGCGGTTATGACGTCATAATTCCAACTTTAAATCAAAATAACTCGAATTAGAGAGCAGATACAGAGAAACGGTTTTCACTACTGTAATAAGCGTTTCCAGTACTATCATTTAAAACAAAGTTGTTTTTTAAGTTGCCAATGCCTTTAACACAGCTAGATCAGAGCTGTAAGGTGAATAAAAACATTATCTTTCCAGACCAGCGTTAAATACTAGATTGTCTTTTTTTAACTTGGAATATAGTGTGTATTCAGATTTTTTTGTAGTAAAGACCTTCCTAGATAAACTGTAAGTAAAAAGGTCTTTCTGATACCTCATTAAAGATTAATAAAAAAAAAATATTAACAGAGAGTTTAGATCAGTTTTTAAAGAGCGATAGATGAAGTATTCTTTTTCCGGATTGTTTTTGATAGTAAAAATTTTAGAATTTGAAGCTGGATAAGCTATTACATTTTTTTTTTTTGAGCGTTAAACCAAGTTATCTACTTCTGACCTCAGAGGCATTAAAATTACAAGAATTAATTTGGAATTACTCGCATAAGAATTAACGTGGATTTACTGTGGATTATTAAAATTACTACAATTTCTGTAGAATTTTTTGGAATTACTTCAATTTCTTGAAATTAGTTATGTACAAATTTTTGGAATTTAATTGCTTGGAACTGTTTGGAAGTATTCGAATTATCAAAATTATTTTTGGAATTTATGAATTCTTTCTGGAATTATCCATGATATTTATATCTCGTAGGTATTATTTTGCAGTTACCAAAAAATAAGTTAGAATTACGGGCAGTCATTGGCATTCCGGTATTTTTTTTTGGAATTGAATTTTTTTAAATTAGAAACCCATCGAGTAAAACCGTTGATAAAGGGCTTCACTTCCACTTTAATATTTATGAAAATTGTGCACTTGTTAGTTATTCGGCGCATTCTTGTCGGTGATAAATTGCGCTAAAAGTGCTTTTGAGAGACTTTCCTTAAATTTGTGGCTAAACCCAAATTGATAGCTCTCTTGGGATTCTCGCTTGTATTGTGTCTCCGTTAAATTTTTTCGCTAAACTATCCAGTCTTTACATACGGTTTGCGAACAGACTCCGATTAGAAAAAGCACGTCATTGTCGAGGAAGCTCCACATAATAGACTGTTAAATCTCTTCGCTTCCATTAATCTCCCGTATGATTAATGCCCGTTATTGAAACCGCGGCTGCAAAGCGGAATATCACGCATAGAAACATTCCATCAAGAAAATCAAAACAAAAATAGAAATCATGCTGGGGTTGTGATTTATCCCGGATCGCTTATCTCGAAGTGTAATTAGCACGTAGCCAACAGACGACCATAAACACAAATATGTATTAAGGCTAGGTTAAAAGGAATCTCGAACTCGCTTTCGGGGTGTCGATCATAAAACTGTCGGCCCGACCGGCTTTGAGCGTTTATTATTCTGTGGTCAAGACAAAGGACGTACTTGTGATTTACAACACCCATTTTCAACAGTTTTGTTTTAAATTTGAAGTTTATTTCTCATTTTCAACAGTTTTATTTTAAATTTGAAGTGTTTATTTAACAGAAAAGTAAAAACATAATAAAATACAGGTAAATCTCGATAAAAAGGAACTAATTCAAGGGGTTTTCTGGATTGTCAATTTTTCGGTTTACTGAATTAATTTTTTTCTTAATTAAAGTTAATAAACAACTATAATATATTTTATTCTTCGACAATGTCAAAATTTACGGTTTTTCTCCTGTGTGAGAAAGTTTTGACATCTGTTTGGCATTTCTCAATACGAAACGTCAGATTATTTTTAACAGATTTAAAGCAATTTTAAGCCTTGTTGAGTCTAATTCGAAGAATAAAATGTTGTATTTAACTCGTTTTCGTGTAAATCGGTTCATTTATTTCACCTCGTGGATGATAAACCTCTCGCTATCACTCGACGTTTAAAAATCCACTCCTGAAATAAAGCGTCCGATTTACACTCAAACTCGTTAAATAATATACTATTATCTTCTAGGTGCAGTTTTTTAGGTACATTATACCACTGTTTTCGGTGAGAAAAATTAAATTTCTCTCACAAGTGAGATAAAGCTGTTTTTATACTCACAAGTGAGTAAATCTGACAGCTTTATCTCTCTTGTGAGATAAATTGGATGTATCTCACCGAAAACAGTGGTATAATGTACAGTGGTATGAGATAAAATAAGATAAGATAAGATAAAATGTCGTATATCACACGTGATCGAAATGCCATTATAAAGCTCGTGAGAAGTGTCCCACTCGAGCGCAAGCGCACTCGTGGGTCAAAATTCTCACTTGCATATAATGATGCATTTCTATCACTTATAATACAATCTGTCTATAAATGAATGTAACATCGTAGTAGTTATTAAAAGTTTGCCGCTTCTTTCAAGAAAAAATGAACAATGTTAGTATATGGAAAAATTGGTCTTACTGGTAGCCTGAGTAGATAAAAATTGGTACTTTTCAGAAAACTCATAGAAATTAAATGCGGCAAATTCAAATTCCAGAACCACCTAAGATCCTACATTCTTTTATAAACAGTCCGTATATAGTACGACTAACAATATTCTGTGATTATTGCTTTGACTCTTTAAGTACTTTATAACAGTTGGACCCCAAACCCCAATAAAAATAATGCCGACCAGATGTTTACAACAGGCTTGAGAAATATCTGTTAAGATGGACCGTACTAAGGACTTTTTTTGACGATAAAATGTTTTTTGTATAAAATAAAATTTTAAAAAAATTGTTAAAGCAACCATAATTATTATTTTTACAAAGTTAACAAAACTGTGACCACGTGTGCAAAAATAGAAAACCTCATACTTAATTCAAAACTGTAGTTTTTAATATAAAAGAAAACTATTTCAGCATATATATTACTTAGAATATTTGTATACTTACCTGCTTGGATGGGTGGAAAATTCTTTATTTTTATCTGCCAAAAATATGAAGGATGCAATGGTAGATTATCACGATAATATGACGGCGCAAATTTTTGAAAATTGGTTCGAAAATAAATTGCTGCCGCAACTTCCCTCTAATACAGTAATTGTTTTGGACAACGCATCGTACCATTCGGCACAAATCGAAAAAATTCCAAATACTTCTTCAAATAGAGAAACAATTATAGACTTTCTTGTAAAAAATGATATGTATTTTGAAGAAGACTATACAAAGAAACAACTCCTAGAGGTTTTAAAAACAAAACATTTTGATAAATTGTATAAAATTGATTATATAGCGAAGGAATGTGGGCATACAGTTTTACGGTTACCTCCCTATCACTGTATATTTAATCCGATCGAGATGATTTGGCACAAACTTAAAAGTAATGTAAGAAGACACAATACCACACCAAAATTTGCAGACAGCACTATCCAAATTATTCAAAATGAAGTTTCTAAAATTACAGCAAGTAGTTGGTCTAATTGTGTGGAGCATGTTATAAAAGAAGAAAATTTTTACAGGGAGCGATTAGTGGGGGAGTTAATAATCGAACTTGGCGACGATAGTGATAATGACAGCGACTTTATGTTAAGTAATTAAATTACCATGAAAAATGTAAACAAAATATTTTTTAAATAAAAAGCTTTGTATTTATTGTTGTATTTTGTGTTTATTTATTTGTACAATGCTTGAAAACACAAACTTATTATTTTCAGTACGATCCTGTAATGCCTATGAAAAGGGTCTAGCAGGTAAAGACTTTTACAGCGGACTGCGGTTGTGTGTCGTAAAAATTTGGAAAGTTAATCATAGGATTATGTTGTAAACGCAGAATATTGTTAGTCGTACTTTAATATACTATACAGGCTGTTTTATCTAAACCTCACATTAGAAGTATTGGGAGTTCTAATAATCACAGTCATCTGAAAATTTGTGTACAACCATAATCTTTTAGGTCCTGCTCAATGAAAATACTCTCAAGATGGCAGCACTTCCGGTTATACCGGAAGTCGCTATCAACTTCCTTAATTTAAATGGAATGCTATATTTTTTAATGCGTTTTTGAATTACTAGAGTTATTTTAAGGTAGTTTTCATAAGCTGTTGCTATACCTAAATTTAGCCGTTTACGAAATACTTATGGTTTTTAATTTTTTTTGGATTTGCACCTTCCAGTTCAAAAATCGATAACTCTGCCATTTTAAAAAAAATTGGAAATGTTTTTGTGTTCCTTTGGTGTTTTCAAATTTCTAAAAAAGAATAACAAACTTCAAATTTTTAAAATTAAGTTTGCAAAACTTTAAGCACCCATAACTCATTTTTTTCAAATGAAATGACAAAATTTTTATTTCACTAGATGGTAGAGAATTTAATTCTGCTTTGATCTGTGTTAACATTCCCTATACTTATGTTTAATAGTTTTCAAGTTACAATACCTTTTTGTTGGGATTGAGAAATTCATTAGCCATAGGCCTTTTGTCATAGGTTGCCATGGAAACGAATGAAAAAAGGCGAGAAATTAAAGTTTTTCAAACCAACACCCAATGAATTTATTTTGTTTTCACAGTCTGATAACACAATTTTGAACAGAGTTTGTCGTTTAAGTTTAATCAGAAATGTTTTTATGGCAAACTGTGCAAAAATAGCTGTGGTTATTAAGAAATTTCCTACAATAACAAAAAAACCAACATAACTTGAAAATTATCACAGATAGGTATAGCGAATGCTAATACAGATAGATGCAGAAAAAAATTCTCCTCCATCTAGTAGAATAAAAATTGGGACATCCCATTTGAAAAAATTAAGTTTTGGGTACTTGAAATTGTCCAAACTTAACTTTAAAATTTTTGGGTTTATTAACTTCAATTCCAATTTTGATCACACTGAACAACAGATATAGGCTTTCTCTTTCAATTCTCCAAACATGATTTCGAAATCTCTAAAACTAAGCGAGTTACCGATTTTTTAAGGGACAGGTGCAAATTCAAAAATTTTCAAAAATCCTAAATATCTCGAAAACGGTTAAACTTGGGTATAGGGAAAGCTAATAAAAACTCCCTTAAAATAACTCAACTAATCCAAAAACGCAGTGAAAAATATAGCTTTCCATTTAAAATAAGAAAGTTAATAGCGATTTCCGATATACGCATCCTCTGTATGTTAATTCCGGTGGCGTTTGATTGCGCCCTCTCTGTCCTAACGAAGGGATTACGCCCCGAATACCAATGCCAGGTCGGCACCCTTATAAAAATGAATAGCATTTTCGCCCCCGGCGCCGAGAAAATCCCATGTTGACACCAGCTCCTTCACACACGAACACTGCGAAAAAATAGAAAGAAAATAAGGCATCTAGAGGCTTAGCGTGAAAGAGGAGCTTCTTTAAAGAGAAGCGAGTAAAGCGTAAAGCACTACTCTTTCACACAGACACGAGCTCGCCTCTCAATTCACATTATAAGATTCGACGCTAAATAAAAGAAAACCTCCTGCTGAATATTTTATTAGGGACGCTTTATTTCAAACACTTAACTTTTTTCCACAACGGTCGAGAGCCTTTAAGACGCCCTGCTTGCGAGCTGCTTCATTAATTAGGAGGCTTTGTGGAAGCTGCACCGATGGGGAGATTAAATTCGACGAAAGAAAATAACAAACCGACTTTTCAAATGGCTAACACACATCGTCAACTAATTTAAAGTTGTGATAATACACTAGAACTTTGCTAATTCCTTGAGATGTTGAAATATTCTTAATTTACAATATATTAATATCATAAATTTACCTAATTTATCTAAGGATGTTTGGAAATTAGTAAATAACGAAATAAATAAATCAAGAAATATTGAATTTTCTGAGTCATTAAATGCAGATGGTTTTAACAACTATTTTGTGAAAGTAATTAAAGATCTTAAATCCCAAATAAAAAGTGCAAAACCGGATAATAATGTAAATGTAATTAATATTAAAAATTCTTTCAATTTTCAAAAAATAAGTTTTGTTGCTATGAGAGATGTAATCGGTGCCTTTAATAATAAACCAACTAAGAATATTAATGGCTTACATATTATTATGATTAAGTATATAATTAATATTATATTATATCCTCTTACTAAATTAATAAATCTCAGTATTGAGGAAGGTACTTTTCCCAATTGCTTGAAAATGTCCAAAGTGATCCTCATATATAAAAAAGATTATTTAAATGAATATGGTAACTATAGACCGATCTCTATTATCCCCATTCTAGGAAAAATATTTGAAAAAGTATTATTTTTGCAATTTTCGTAATACTTGGAGTCTCATTTCATATTATCAGAAGCTCAATATGGTTTCAGGAAAAATAGATGTACTATAATGGCGATTAATGACTTAATTAGTGAAATTTGTGACGGTATAAATAAAAAACAGTATGTGGGAGTAACATTTTGTGATCTCTCGAAAGCGTTCGATTGTGTTGATTTCAATTTACTAAGCAGAAAGTTATCCAGAATTGGAGTTCAAAATACATCCCTATCATTATTAAATAGTTATGTTAGAAACAGAAAACAAGTAACATATTACAATAATATAACTTCCTCGGCACTAGATATTGATATTGGTGTTCCACAAGGGTCGATTTTGGGGCCCTTGTTATTCTTAGTCTGTATTAACGATCTTACCACAAGTATACCCAGTAAAACTATAAATAAAACTATATTATACTATATAACCTCTGTAAAAAGTAAATTATCATCAACACTGTCCGTTGCTTGTAACTGGTTCAGAGAACACGTTTTATTTTTAAATCAGAGTAAAACTTGCTCAATGATATTTTCTCCAAGAGAAAATAATAATCCCAAACAGATTAAATTCCTTGGAATTGAACTAGACCCACGACTATCTTGGGATAAACATGTAGATGTAATTAGCACTAAATTAGTCAAAACTGTATATCTCCTAAAGAAATTGAAATTGTCAGTGAACCTGGACATATTAAAAATGGTGTATTTTGCTCTGTTTCATAGCTGCTTCTCCTATCCAATCTTTATTTGGGGTCATACTAGCCACATCAGTAGAATTTTTAAAATTCAACGTAAAGCCATTCGTGCGATAGAGGGATTAAAATATCGAGACGATGTCAAAAAATCTTTTGAAAAATTAGGCATACTAACAGTTCCAGCAATGTATGTTTATGTAAGCCTTATATATGTAAAAAGAAATATAAGTTCTTATAGAATCCACCATGAAAATCACAATTACAGTACATGAAAAAATAATAAAATCCTCTTGAATTACACCCGCACCAATACGAGCAGAAATAGTTCAAATTATTATGGCCCTACTTATTTTAATATGTTACCTACCATCTTTTTTCAAAAATTATCAAAGAAAAACTGTTAAAGTCCCCATTATATTGTATTAAAAATGTCGGCCATATTTTATCCGATTTTAATTAGTAAATTGTGTAATTATGTAATTGTTGTAATTGACTATGTATTGACTATGCTTGTGAACTATGTATCACTTTAAGGCAAATAAATCAATATTTATTTATTTATTTATTTATTTATTTATTTATTTATTTATTTATTTATTTATTTATTTATTTATTTATTTATTTATTTATTTATTTATTTATTTATTTATTTATTTATTTATTTATTTATTTATAAACTAAACAAGACAATAAATCGTATTTTTCTTTGTATTCTGTGCTATCGAGAAATTGGTAAAAACATCTTTGTTGGCCAAAAATTTCGAATTGTTTTTTTCTTGACTTAAAGTCGCGAACAAAAAAAGAAGAATAAACAGTTTTCTAAAAAGATCAGTTAAAATTTAATGGGCTGTTAGAAGTCAATGTCGGAAACGTTAAAAAATAAATAGTCATAATACCAAGAGATCGAAATTGTTCTGACTTTAGCCACATTTTAGCCGTTTATTTACGACCGCAATTTTGACGTTATTTTGTCTTTGTCTGGTTTTACACAGCATAACATGTGGCCAAAGTTATACTTCACTTTCAAGGCGTGGCTTTAATTGAGTACATTTTCGATCTCATGCTACAATGAGTAGTTAAAAATTGAATTGCCTGGACTTTTGTATGCCTTTACAAGCCTCTAGATTTGTTAGAAGTAGAAAAAAAGTCAATTGTTCGATTTTTTAAATTTTTATTTTTCCAATTTTTGTCAAGATTTTGGTCGATTCCGGGTACCCGGAACACATATCGAGCAATAACTCCGGAACTATTAGAGATAACCTTATGATGTTTATATCGTTGGAAAACTCTTTTAATTATCTATCGTTTTTGAAAAAGATTATTGTTCTCTGACTAATAGTTTTTGAGAAAATTGCAAGTAAATAGAAAAATAGGTATAATTTAAAAAAATTTATAACTAAAAAACTGTGGAGAATTTTGCTATTTTCTCGGGGTTAATCGATTCCCCGGATCATTTTACATAGGTTTGGACTTAAATAGTTCCACTTTTTCGAATAGTTTTGCCGTAATAAAGAAAATAAAAAAATTGAAAAATTTGTTTACATCCCCTCCTTAAAAATAAATGAACTCAAAAACTAAAAGTCGTACAGCAAAACGGTTTGGTCGAGTGAATTCTACGGCTCATTTTATATATTATATCGGTTTTTTACAAGATTTAAAAATTTGAAATTTTTTGCTCAAAATTAGGGTAGCCTAGTGACTATAGTGGTGCTTTATTCTTCAACAAAAAAATTCGTAACTCAAAAACTAAAAGTCGTAGAGCAAAGCGGTCTGTTCCAGTGAATTCAGCGGCTCATTTTTCGTTTTATACCATCTTTTCACGAGATTTAAAATTTTGAGTTTTTTTGCTTAAAATTTTATGGTCAAGGAAAAAATTAAAAACAAATATTTTTTTCAACTTACTCTAGCACAGTTTTATGCCTTTACAAGCCTCTAGATTTGTTAGAAGTAGAAAAAAAGTCAATAGGTTCGTTTTTTAAAATTTTAATATTTTCAATTTTTGTCAAGATTTTGGTCGATTCCGGGTACCCGGAACATTTATCGAGCAATTACTCCGGAACTATTAGAGATAACCTCATGAAGTCTATTATCGTTGGAAAGTTCCTGTAATTATCTATCTTTTTCAAAAAAGATTATTGTTCTCGGACTTACAGTTTTCGAGAAAATTTATAAAAAAAGGAAAACTAGGTCAAATTTAAAAAAATTCATAACTAAAAAACTATTAGGAATTTGGCGATTTTCTCGACGTCAATCGATTTCCCGGATCATTTCACATAAGCTTAGACCAAAATAGTCCCACATCTTTGAATAGTTTTCACGTAATAGAGAAAATAAAAAAATTGAAAAATTTGTTAACACAAAATGGTCAATTTTTAAAGTGTCTCAAAATCAATTAAAACCCATTTTATCTGATAGATTTTGTTGTGCTTTTTACGATGGAATAAAGCGTTTTCTTCTAGCTCTTTTAGTTTCGTCGCAATCGACATTTAAAAATTGAATTTTTTTGCGAGATCGATTTTGCCGTTTTTCTCTAACTCTAATCGTTTTGCCGAATTGGGCGTTTAAAAATTCAAAAAAGGGAGAATAGCAACATTTTTTTGTGTTTTTCTCGGAAACTATAACACTTAGAGCAACAATGAAGAATGCATCAGATAGCACTTAAAATTCTCGATTTTCTCGATAAAACCCGGAGCCGCTCCGGGGACCGGTTGCGGGTACAAAGGCATTTAAAATTTTACATTAAAAAAATTCGTAACTCAATAACTAAAAGTCGTAGAGCAAAACGGTTTGATCCAGTGAATTCTACGGCTCATTTTACATATTACATCGGTTTTTTGCAAGATTTAAAAATTTGAAATTTTTACGCTTAAAATTAGGGTAGCCATTTCATAGTAGTACTTTATTCTTCAAGAAAAAAATTTGTAACTCTAAACTAAAAGTCGTAGAGCAAAACGGCTTGTTCCAGTGAATTCTGTGGTTCATTTTCCGTATTATACCAACTTTTCACAAGATTAAAAATTTTGGATTTTTTTGCTTAAAAGTTTATAGTCAAGGCACTTACCTACCTTCACAAAAACTAAACATTTTTTTTTAACTATAAATTTGATAAGTATTAGGACTAATCTTGAATTACTAGGTAAATTTGGTTGGACTTACTAGAATAACTTCGGTGCAATTTTTGTGTAAATAAGAACTACAATTTTTTTAGAAATGGGCTTAGTTGTACACATTTTCAAGTTCTCGTAAAAATGCGTGACATTTTTATTTTTATTGTTGTTTATTTCTTGACCCAAAATTGCTAAAACATTGTAAACATTTTTTGCCTCTGTGAAAACAGCTTTCAGCAAAAAAATCAAATAACTCGCAACAAGTATCCCACTTTCCTGTCCACTTAGAAAAAATACCTTCGCAGCTGCTCCTTTCTCCACTTAATCCCACCCTTTTTCCTCTCTTACGCACCCGAATAAATTAACCCATCTCCTCTCCGTGTTTTTCAATTTGTCGAAACGGCCTCTCCATCTCTGTCTCGATCCACAATAATTACGTGTTTAATCAAAGCCGGCACGTGTTATTAATCTCATACAGGACGAACAACAACAAAATCGCTGTTGTTTGCAGGAGTTCGCAGGCGTTTAATATGTTAATATGATTTGCGTGAGGCTCGACATTAATCAACGGAGGTGGCGGCTTTATCTTTCGCCGAAGAGACGGTCTTATTTCTCGATCATCATTAATCAGAGATCTCTCTAATCATCGCACGAGACGCTTTGATTGTTACTTGGAGAAATTTACAAAGTTGGGGAAAGTTTACGGCTTGGATCGGATTTTTCATATCGAACGAATTCAGATTTAAGCTACGAATTAAACGGGACTCTAACTTAAATCTAACCCCAGCGCAAATTCAATTTGTTTAACTTATTAAAAGGAAAATTAATTTTGTTTGAAACAGCCAAAAAGCTGCAACAGGGTGATTCGGGTTTTCAAAAATAAGCATTGATTACAACTGTTCCAACTTCAATGAAAAATTTAAGCTACAATCCCTAGTGGCACACTTATAAACCAAGATATAACCTTCCAATATAACTGCACGCTCACAAATGTGACGCTTTTTTAAGCTAACTGTTACATAACCACCTTATTTAACCGTTGCCGTTATATAACAGGTCTTATATTTAAATAACGATACATAACCGCGAAATAACCGAGCAGTTATAAGGTTAGCTTTTATCTATGCGTGGTTACATTTCGGTTATAACTGCCTTTTAATCTCACTTATATTGCGGTTATGTTTCCTTAGCTAACCATTATACTATATGCGTGGTTATATTGTGGTTAAATAACTGCTTTTATATTTCGCATACATTCCGGTTATGTTTCATAATCTAACCCTTATACAGCGCTTTTACAACCATTCTTATATTTTTCTTGTATAACTCTTGCTTAATGTTTATTCTAAATGCACAAATGTCGACATTGCAACTTGACTATCATGGTTAGCTGAATTTGTTTTCCGTTCGGCTAAAGTTTTTAATGTAGTTGCATTTGCAAAGTTGAATTCTGTTTGTATTGGTCTAGTTCTACACTTATTAATTTTTTCCTTTACTGCTGCAATAGCTTATAAAATTTTAGCCTAACTTTATTTGGACAAATTTTCAAAACAAAGGGTCGGCAGGTAGAAAGTGTGAAAAATTTTTTTTGGAATAATTTGCTTTAGTTTTCGCGAATTCATTATCTTTGTGGCAACAATAGAATACATACCGGGTGCTCAAAAAGTGGCGCACCAACTCAATGGTGTGTGGTAGAGAACTGCTTACACATAAAGATAAAAATAGTAAAAAAATTCTTTGTATTAAAATTATTGATAAATAACAAATTTTAAATAAATGAAATGTGGCAACGTTGTCTAACAGTCATGATCACAATAGAATTTGATCAACAATAAAAATAAATTAATTTTGAAACGGTTTCCTAGGAAATAATTCCCAGTGTTGGCACATCTACAAATTGTGATTTTTTTGATGAATTTTAATTTTTTTAAATTCAAAAAACTGCTAAAGTCTGATATTAAATTTAAAAATAATTATTTATACTTTTTTAGGGAACGATTATTTAGTGTGAAACATCAAAACATTAAAAAATAATGAAAACTGAAGAAGTTAACAAAATAAGTTTGAAGCTCCAGATTTTTTAAAATATGACTTAAGGAATTTTTTTAAGATTTTTCCCATAATCTACATATGTTTCTCAACAACGTATCACTGAGTTGGTGCGCCACTTTTTGAGCACCCTGTATAGGCACAGGGGCGTATCCAGCTCAAAACAAAAGGTGGGGCAGTTTTCAAAATTTAATATCTTACTAACGACATTAACATACATTAACTGAAAAGTTAATATACTATGAGATCGAAAATGTACTGAATAGGAACAAGCCTTGAAAGTGAAGTGTAACTTTTGCCACATCATATTTTCTTGAGTCCTTTTAGAAGAACAACCACTAGTTTTTCCTTCTTCCTAATTGTTTTTATTAAATTTTGCAAAGCACAATAAAATATATTACGTGTGGCATTAAACATTAAATTAGGATATTTCTCATGAAATTTTGTTATGCTTCTTCAATTGAATATTTCACTATTTCGTAATAACATTAATTCAGCTAGGAATCAATTTTTGAAAAATTATTTTTAACTTCTTATATGTAAATTATTGACATGTGGCCTGCTCTATCTAATTCAGTTCATTTTCGATCTCATGTTATTATCACTTCTCACTTCTCTCAATCAGTATCTTTACTAAGTTTCTTTCAAAATGCTGAAATACCAGCAACCAATTTTTTTAGAAAATTGTTTATTTTTTTATTTTAATTATTTTTAAATTTGAAAGGTGGGGCAGTTGTCCCACGGTGTATACGCCCTTGTATAAGAAAGCTTTTTTAGTTTTCAGTTAAGTAGTATAAAGTAAATTTGTACTCTACTTAGGGCCGGTTGCTCAGTTCGAGCTTAAGCTTTGGCTTACGTAAACTCGGCTTAAATTTAAACTAAGTTTAAACCACAGTTGTGTTACTCAGTGGAAAGTTTAGCTAAGCCGCGCTGAACTTGTCACTTATGCGGTTGGTAGTACTGTACGCTTGCGCACTTCAACTTGTTTTAATAGTTCTGATTTTGAAAAGTTAGGTTAAGATGGAATAATATCATCATTTATCATTATTTTAGTACATTGGAGGAACAATATCGCTATAATATGAATCTTATGTTCAAAAATGTATCTCAATATAATTATTAATTACTAGAATGTTTTTTTTCTTATTTCATGGAGCTCTTTCATGCGCGGTATATTTAAATTGTGCTTCCTTCTGAAAAAATTCAATTCATCGTTTCCTTTCAGAGCACAGCAATAAATATATTTGCACAGTTTATTTGTTGCCTTTGTGCATTTAAAGACTTGGGCGTCCTCAGTTTTGAAGCATAACAATTTTATATAAATAATTTAACTGTTTAAAAATTTGTGCTATAATTAAAATCACATGAGATTTACATATCAGTAATTTCTAATATCATTCTTTCCTTGACTGCCGGATTCTGCTGCAGCAATTAAAAAAATAATGTTTAATACTAGAATAAAAATAAGTAAGTAAATTATTATCATTATACTTTTTTTAGTTTTTTTTAATATACTAACTTACAACATGTTGTTGTCATGGCCCTCTACTCATTACTGTTATTGTTCAAATTTATTTGTTTATCACAAGTTTAACTCAAAGTGAACTGAAATTTATTAAAAAAAGCTGTTTCTGTGCATCATCAGCAAATTCACTGTCGAATTCGGTAATTTATTGGTTCCTTATCACTAATTATCATTAAAAACAATTTTTTTTCCATTGTGAAAGTAAGTAGTATATGGGCTAGGTGGTCCTCCACCAGTTTATTTTTTATAACATTGTTGGTCTGCATATAATGAAATTCAAAAATGTGTAGAGTGAGTGGCTCTTGTTTTTACTCATCCATCAGAACACTGTTTTTGAGTTTTTTGGGTTTGAGATTTTAACGAAATTCTAGATTAATTCCAATAGTTTCTAATTAATTCTAAAGTAATATTCTGTAATTACAACTAAATTTTCGTAATTCCAAAATAATTATTTCGTCATTACTTGGTAGTAAATCCAGAAAAATTCCAAAAAATCCAGCAATAATTTTCATAATTTCAAATAATTTCAAATAATTTAAGCTATTTTAATTAAATTCAAAAATGTGTAGAGTGAGTGGCTTCTTGTTTTTACTCATCCATCAGAACATTGTTTTTGAGTTTTTTGGGTTTGAGATTTTAACGAAATTCTAGATTAATTCCAATAGTTTCTAATTAATTCTAAAGTAATATTCTGTAATTACAACTAAATTTTCGTAATTCCAAAATAATTATTTCGTCATTACTTGCTAGTAAATCCAGAAAAATTCCAAAAAATCCAGCAATAATTTTCATAATTTCAAATAATTTCAAATAATTTAAGCTATTTTAATTAAATTCAAAAATGTGTAGAGTGAGTGGCTTCTTGTTTTTACTCATCCATCAGAACATTGTTTTTGAGTTTTTTGGGTTTGAGGTTTTAACGAAATTCTAGATTAATTCCAATAGTTTCTAATTAATTCTAAAGTAATATTCTGTAATTACAACTAAATTTTCGTAATTCCAAAATAATTATTTCATCATTACTTGGTAGTAAATCCAGAAAAATTCCAAAAAATCCAGCAATAATTTCAAGCTATTTTAATTAAATTCAAAAATGTGTAGAGTTAGTGGCTTCTTGTTTTTACTCATCCATCAGAACATTGTTTTTGAGTTTTTTGGGTTTGAGATTTTAACGAAATTCTAGATTAATTCCAATAGTTTCTAATTAATTCTAAAGTAATATTCTGTAATTACAACTAAATTTTCGTAATTCCAAAATAATTATTTCGTCATTACTTGGTAGTAAATCCAGAAAAATTCCAAAAAATCTAGCAATAATTTTCATAATTTCAAATAATTTAAGCTATTTTAATTAAATTCAAAAATGTGTAGAGTGAGTGGCTCTTGTTTTTACTCATCCATCAGAACACTGTTTTTGAGTTTTTTGGGTTTGAGATTTTAACGAAATTCTAGATTAATTCCAATAGTTTCTAATTAATTCTAAAGTAATATTCTGTAATTACAACTAAATTTTCGTAATTCCAAAATAATTATTTCATCATTACTTGGTAGTAAATCCAGAAAAATTCCAAAAAATCCAGCAATAATTTTCATAATTTCAAATAATTTCAAATAATTTCAAATAATTTAAGCTATTTTAATTAAATTCAAAAATGTGTAGAGTGAGTGGCTCTTGTTTTTACTCATCCATCAGAACACTGTTTTTGAGTTTTTTGGGTTTGAGATTTTAATGAAATTCTAGATTAATTCCAACAGTTTCTAATTAATTCTTAAGTAATATTCTGTAATTACAACTAAATTTTCGTAATTCCAAAATAATTATTTCGTCATTACTTGGTAGTAAATCCAGAAAAATTCCAAAAAATCTAGCAATAATTTTCATAATTTCAAATAATTTAAGCTATTTTAATTAAATTCAAAAATGTGTAGAGTGAGTGGCTCTTGTTTTTACTCATCCATCAGAACACTGTTTTTGAGTTTTTTGGGTTTGAGATTTTAACGAAATTCTAGATTAATTCCAATAGTTTCTAATTAATTCTAAAGTAATATTCTGTAATTACAACTAAATTTTCGTAATTCCAAAATAATTATTTCGTCACTACTTGGTAGTAAATCCAGAAAAATTCCAAAAAATCTAGCAATAATTTTCATAATTTCAAATAATTTAAGCTATTTTAATTAAATTCAAAAATGTGTAGAGTGAGTGGCTCTTGTTTTTACTCATCCATCAGAACACTGTTTTTGAGTTTTTTGGGTTTGAGATTTTAACGAAATTCTAGATTAATTCCAATAGTTTCTAATTAATTCTAAAGTAATATTCTGTAATTACAACTAAATTTTCGTAATTCCAAAATAATTATTTCGTCATTACTTGGTAGTAAATCCAGAAAAATTCCAAAAAATCTAGCAATAATTTTCATAATTTCAAATAATTTAAGCTATTTTAATTAAATTCAAAAATGTGTAGAGTGAGTGGCTCTTGTTTTTACTCATCCATCAGAACACTGTTTTTGAGTTTTTTGGGTTTGAGATTTTAACGAAATTCTAGATTAATTCCAATAGTTTCTAATTAATTCTAAAGTAATATTCTGTAATTACAACTAAATTTTCGTAATTCCAAAATAATTATTTCATCATTACTTGGTAGTAAATCCAGAAAAATTCCAAAAAATCCAGCAATAATTTTCATAATTTCAAATAATTTCAAATAATTTAAGCTATTTTAATTAAATTCAAAAATGTGTAGAGTGAGTGGCTCTTGTTTTTACTCATCCATCAGAACACTGTTTTTGAGTTTTTTGGGTTTGAGATTTTAATGAAATTCTAGATTAATTCCAACAGTTTCTAATTAATTCTTAAGTAATATTCTGTAATTACAACTAAATTTTCGTAATTCCAAAATAATTATTTCGTCATTACTTGGTAGTAAATCCAGAAAAATTCCAAAAAATCCAGCAATAATTTTCATAATTTCAAATAATTTCAAGCTATTTTAATTAAATTCAAAAATGTGTAGAGTTAGTGGCTTCTTGTTTTTACTCATCCATCAGAACATTGTTTTTGAGTTTTTTGGGTTTGAGATTTTAACGAAATTCTAGATTAATTCCAATAGTTTCTAATTAATTCTAAAGTAATATTCTGTAATTACAACTAAATTTTCGTAATTCCAAAATAATTATTTCATCATTACTTGGTAGTAAATCCAGAAAAATTCCAAAAAATCCAGCAATAATTTTCATAATTTCAAATAATTTAAGCTATTTTAATTAAATTCAAAAATGTGTAGAGTGAGTGGCTTCTTGTTTTTACTCATCCATCAGAACATTGTTTTTGAGTTTTTTGGGTTTGAGATTTTAACGAAATTCTAGATTGATTCCAATAGTTTCTAATTAATTCTAAAGTAATATTCTGTAATTACAACTAAATTTTCGTAATTCCAAAATAATTATTTCATCATTACTTGGTAGTAAATCCAGAAAAATTCCAAAAAATCCAGCAATAATTTCAAGCTATTTTAATTAAATTCAAAAATGTGTAGAGTTAGTGGCTTCTTGTTTTTACTCATCCATCAGAACATTGTTTTTGGGTTTTTTTAGGAAAAAATCAACAGAAGCGAGTTCAGGGCTGGAACGTAAATAAATACGTTCTGTGAGGACTAAGTTTGCGATTTTTTGCATATCAAATTTGTGCAACAGAGTGAGCCGGAACTTGTCCAATTAATTCCGGTTTCGGCTCCGGAACAAAACCCTCCTTTTGTTTTTTCCTCCGAATCCGACGATAAAATCTAAGAGAGCCTCCATCTCGCGCTTAAGCCGGCCGAGACTGATTAGCATAAGGAGATCGGCTCTGGGCTCCTGTCTAAAGCTGTTAATGTGTTCATCGTACTGCAGAAGAATAGGGAACCGTCCAGATTGACTCGAATTCTCCAACGAAACAAAATAAAAGATTGCATTTAAGATAGGGATAAAGCGATTCTCTGGAGCGCTGGTAATTTTCGTGAATTATAGTTGTCTCAAAGTTTTCTTCGGTTTCTTTACTTTAACGACTTACGTAATTCACTTATGCGCGACTCGGTAATTTGGCTAATTGCGAGCCATTAGCGGGGAAAAACGATGTTTTGACAGGAATTAATCGATGGAGGAGAAGGCGACCATTGTTTTCTGTTTGTTTTTATTCGATAATTAAATGTAAATAGAGGGAATTTGCGTTGAGGATCAATATGGCGGAGATTACGTCCAATTTGTAAGTAAATCATGTACACAAAAGCCGTCGCTGGCTTAATGCTCCCGGATTACGAGCACCAATCTACCTTTATCACCCGCAATCAATTATAAATAGGTAAACATCATTCAGAATATAATACATCCACTGCGACTACATAAAGACAATTGGCACAATAGCTAAAGTTAACCACAAACAACTCAAATTAAACAAGACTTCTCTAGTAGCACAATTTATATAACGTTATAGTATAACCACAATACACAAATCTAACCATTGGATATGTTAGTCCTAGTTTACACAGGGTGAGTCAATAATGGGTTATTTCTGACATGTCCTAAGATGCAACCAAAAATACTACTTGCATTTACTACTTGGACACTTCGTTTAATTTTTAAAAACATTAATTGAATGAACATTGGTTTTTTATCTTTTAAATAATAATAGTCCATAATGAAGTTTTAGCAAAACTGTCATGACAAACTTGACAATATCCAGAACAATGTAATCGTGGATTAATTTTGAAATTTTTTAACGATTACCGATCTGGTCAGCTGGAATCAGTATTATCGGTTGCATATTAAAAAACTTCAGAAATAACCCACTATTGACTCACCCTGTAGTATAACGGTTATCTAACCATGGTTACATTACGGTTAGATAACAGTTATGTTTTCTACGCAATATGGCGCATGCTAGTTTCAGTGTATACATCAGTAATCAAACCACGGTTATGTCTGGCGAATACAGCAAAGGTTACGTGACGGTTATATAACTGATGTGTATGTAATGCAACATAGCGTATTCTAGATTCAGTTTATATATTAATGCTCTAAGCATAGTTATGTTACAGTTATAGTTAATATTTCGCCGGCTTTTTAATAACAAAACAATATAAGTGATCTAAGAAGTGTTTAGTTATATGGTTGAAAATTTTTTTGTTTGTTGGTGGTAAAGTGCATTCAACAGTGATCTTTACTTTTTCTTTACTCATTACCTTATATAATAGCAATAGCATATATAACGGTTATCTAAGGATGGTTATGTTAAGCGTATATAACCATGGTTATATTACGGTTAGATAACAGTTAAGTTTTTTAAACAATATATCCCGTGTATACATCGGTTATCTAACCTTGGTTAAGTCTGGCGTATATAGCAAAGGTTACATGACGGTTACATAACTACAGGCTGAATCAATAGTGGGTTACTTCTGACATGTCGTAAGATGCAACCAAAAATACTAATTGCACTTACCACTTGATACTTTGTTTGATTTTTAAAAACATTAATTAAATCAACATTGGTTTTTTAAATAATAATAGTCCATAATTAAATTTTAGCTAAACTGTCAAGATAAACTTGACAATACTGAGAACAATGTAATTGTGGATTAATTTTAACCGATTACCGATCTGGTCAGCTGGAATCAGTATTATTCTAGTATTATTGGTCGTATATTAAAAAAAAGTCCGAAATAACCCATTATTGACTCACCCTGTACAATGTTTGTGATGCAATATAGCGCGATCTTTGGATCTTTGCTTTTTCTTTACTCATTACTACCCCTAGCAGCACAATTTTACGAGTTATCTTACACAAACCTAATCAGCTTATACAATATAGATAACCGTTAAGTTTTCTAAGCAATATGGACCATGCTAGATTCCGTGTATACATCGGTTACCTAACCATGGTTAAGTTTGGCGTATATCGCAAAGGTTTATATGACGGTTATATAACTTCAATGTTAACTTTCACAATAATTAAGAGTTTACAGACAAAAGAAAATATCAATCAGTACGTCAAATTACATAGAAATTAGTTTTTAGAATTGAATCATAATTGCTTGAAATTACGCACCTGAAATTATTTCTTAAAATTCCTTGGGATGGTGAGAAATTTTTACAATTATTACATATTTGCGAAGTATTTAAAGTTTTCTGAAATTATTAAATTTTGTTTTTGAATTACGAAAATTCTTTTAATTTCTATTAAAATTATCTTTGGAATGTATAGAGTTTCTATTTACTATTTGTGAATTACTGGAATTCATTAGATTTTGCATGGAAATTACTAAAATTCTTTTTAGAACATATTCGTGATTATTTGAAAATGATGGAGCAAATAGTTAAGTTGGAAATACTGCAATTAACCATTTAATAAAAATTCTAAGGGCCGGTTTATAGAAAGCTTTGTTAAAATTTAATTCGTTGTTAAAAGTTAACAACGCGAATGGACTAATCAAATTGCTTCAATTTGGTCACGTGATCAGTTAATCACGCATTTAATAGCGAATTAAATTAATGACGCTTCTATAAACCGGTCCTTAGTCTACAGAATTGTATGATTGTTAATAATTATTATTATAACAGGAACATGTTTCATTGGTAACTACCACCATCTTCAGCCTAGTATGTTCACATTAAAATTAAGATAAAAATTGAAAAATTGAAAGTTCGATTTTTAATTAGAAGTTAAAAAAAGAAAAAGCTGACAAAAATTAAAGACAAAACTATCCTTAAAGAAAATAGATCCGCAAATTATGTTTCTTTTATAATTGTAAACATATCTAATAAAACTCTGTGAAAGTCAACTTAGAATTTTTATTAATTGGTTAAGTTTTCAGCACTTCACTTTAAAAAAATTAAGCAACCTTTACATTTGGTCTTACAAATACTTACTGATTATTATAATCTAAGATATGACCAAACTTACAAACACCAAATGTGGGGGTTTTCGGGATGTTAACCCCAAATTTATTTACTACTAACATATTCCAGAAATAATTTTGGTCTTACAAATCCTTACAAAAGACATACTAATTACATATTTAAAAAAGTTGAAGGGCTGATCTAACAGAGTCATCATTTGTCGTTTTAAACTTGTTTAAAAAAAACACCGCATCCATAAGCCAATCCGATAGGACGCTGCAAGTGGGATTTGCGTCTCATTGTTATCTGCGGCTTGCATCCTATATTCAATACATTCCACATCTGATATCTGTCTGTAGATAATTTCACACAATGAAATGACAGTTTCGTGTACAACAGGATTTCCTCTAATTCGAGAACAAACAGCCGTTCTGTATCTAATACAGTGAACAAACATATCTTTAGTATTCAAGCCAGTGATTTAGAAATGCTTGTACGTGCGATATACATACCTTGTCTGAGCGTAGTTATCTCTTCGGCAATTTTTTCCCGCTTGTCGATAATTGTTGTTGGATTAACTCGTCTGTACTGGCAGTTTATTGCTTTTGGTCTATTAGGGAGAGGACGTGTTTGTGTTCGTGCACTGATTAATTAATTACGAAACGAATTATAAATCCAATGGAACAAATTGGCGATCGATATGAAAGGGCAATGGGTTTTTTAATTAATATAAACTGCACGAAACTAGAATTCAAATCAATCACAAAGTGTGTTACTTTGTTCGAGATAAGCACTAAATTATCCCCAGTAAAAAATTACTGACTTTATAGCTATTAAATGTAATCAGGAGTGCTGAAAGCTTTTTCTCTAATTAAACTGAACTTTGACTTACGAATTATTTTGAGAAAGACGTGGGTGGTAAATGTGCCAACGTCAGACGTTTTAAATCGTGATTTTATTTTATAAGCGGTTTCAGTGGATTGCATGTGATGGAAAATTACTTTTCTATTAGCTTTTTGCATTATTTTCAAGTACTTGGGTTTATTTTTAAATAAATTAATAAATGGTGGAGGCGCCGGGATAATAATAATTTTGTGAGACAATCAAGTAATTTTCCTTGCTTTTGAAGACGTCCTCATTCAGTAAGAGAATAAGCGATTCAGATGTGACAGTGACGGTACATAATACGAAGTTAATATTCATAATTCGAAAATAATTGCGTTATCAATAGGTATGGTAGTAATTGTAAGTAATGTCGGAATAAATTCTAAAAGTTCTTAAACAAAATCTAGTAGTTCGAGAAAACTTGTAGTAATTCACGAATAATTTCTGTAATTTTAAATATTCCAAAATAATTATATTAAAATTTATTTCATTATTTCAATAAAACAAAATCCAGAAATATACAAATAATTCCGGAAATTATCCATAATAATTACATTATTTTCAAATGCATACTTCAAGCGATTTCGACTAAATCTTAAAAATTTGGACATCTAATTCTACTTAATTCAATTTTTTCTTTAAATCTTAAAAATTTGTACATCTAATTCTAATTAATTCAAAAAGAATTCTATATTTCTGAATTAATATGAAAATTCTAATTAAATTTAAACTTCAAAATTCACAGAGTTTGATGAGACATGTTAAAAATTATAAAAGAGTTGCATTTCGCAGATCTATTCTTCTCAAGGATGGTTCTGTTTTTAATTTTTGTTAGATATTTTTTGTAACTTTGTCAAGTTTTTTTTTCAACTTCTATTCGACTAAATCTTAAAAATTTGTACATCTAATTCTAATTAATTCAAAAATAATTCTATAGTTCTGAATTAATATGAAAATTCTAATTAAATTTAAACTTCAAAATTCACAGAGTTTGATGAGACATGTTAAAAATTATAAAAGAGTTGCATTTCGCAGATCTATTCTTGTCAAGGATGGTTCTGTTTTTAATTTTTGTTAGATATTTTTTGTAACTTTGTCAAGTTTTTTTTTTCAACTTCTTTTCGACTAAATCTTAAAAATTTGGACATCTAATTGTACTTAATTCAATTTTTTCTTTAAATCTTAAAATTTTGTACATCTAATTCTAATTAATTCAACAAGAATTCTATATTTCTGAATTAATATGAAAATTCTAATTAAATTTAAACATCAAAATTCACAGAGTTTGATGAGACATGTTAAAAATTATAAAAGAGTTGCATTTCGCAGATCTATTCTTCTCAAGAATGGTTCTGTTTTTAATTTTTGTTAGATATTTTTTGTAACTTTGTTAAGTTTCTTTTTTCAACTTCCTTTCGACTAAATCTTAAAAATTTGGACATCTAATTCTACTTAATTTAATTTTTTCTTTAAATCTTAAAAATTTGTACATCTAATTCTAATTAATTCAAAAAGAATTCTATATTTCTGAATTAATATGAAAATTCTAATTAAATGTAAACTTCAAAATTCATAGAGGTTGATGAAACATGTTAAAAATTATAAGAGTTGCATTTCGCAGATCTATTCTTCTCAAGGATGGTTCTGTTTTTAATTTTTGTTAGATATTTTTTGTAACTTTGTTAAGTTTCTTTTTTCAACTTTCTTTCGACTAAATCTTAAAAATTTGGACATCTAATTCTACTTAATTTAATTTTTTCTTTAAATCTTAAAAATTTGTACATCTAATTCTAATTAATTCAAAAAGAATTCTATATTTCTGAATTAATATGAAAATTCTAATTAAATGTAAACTTCAAAATTCATAGAGGTTGATGAAACATGTTAAAAATTATAAGAGTTGCATTTCGCAGATCTATTCTTCTCAAGGATGGTTCTGTTTTTAATTTTTGTTAGATATTTTTTGTAACTTTGTTAAGTTTCTTTTTTCAACTTTCTTTCGACTAAATCTTAAAAATTTGGACATCTAATTCTACTTAATTTAATTTTTTCTTTAAATCTTAAAAATTTGTACATCTAATTCTAATTAATTCAAAAAGAATTCTATATTTCTGAATTAATATGAAAATTCTAATTAAATGTAAACTTCAAAATTCATAGAGTTTGATGAAACATGTTAAAAATTATAAGAGTTGCATTTCGCAGATCTATTCTTCTCAAGGATGGTTCTGCTTTTAAATTTTGTTAGATATTTTTTGTAACTTTGTTAAGTTTCTTTTTTCAACTTCCTTTCGACTAAATCTTAAAAATTTGGACATTTAATTCTACTTAATTTAATTTTTTCCTTAAATCTTAAAAATTTGTACATCTAATTCTAATTAATTCAAAAAGAATTCTATAGTTATGAATTAATATGAAAATTCTAATTAAATTTAAACTTCGAAATTCACAGAGTTTGATGAGATATGTTAAAAATTATAAAAGAGTTGCATTTCGCAGATCTATTCTTCTCAGGGATGGTTCTGTTTTTAATTTTTGTTAGATATTTTTTGTAACTCTGTTAAGTTTTTTTTTTCAACTTCCTTTCGACTAAATCTTAAAAAATTTGGACATCTAATTCTACTTAATTCAATTTTTTCTTTAAATCTTAAAAATTTGTACATCTAATTCTAATTAATTCAAAAAGAATTCTATATTTCTGAATTAATATGCAAATTCTAATTAAATTTAAACTTCAAAATTCACAGAGTTTGATGAGACATGTTAAAAATTATAAAAGAGTTGCATTTCGCAGATCTATTCTTCTCAAGGATGGTTCTGTTTTTAATTTTTGTTAGATATTTTTTGTAACTTTGTTAAGTTTCTTTTTTCAACTTCCTTTCGACTAAATCTTAAAAATTTGGACATCTAATTCTACTTAATTTAATTTTTTCTTTAAATCTTAAAAATTTGTACATCTAATTCTAATTAATTCAAAAAGAATTCTATATTTCTGAATTAATATGAAAATTCTAATTAAATGTAAACTTCAAAATTCATAGAGTTTGATGAAACATGTTAAAAATTATAAGAGTTGCATTTCGCAGATCTATTCTTCTCAAGGATGGTTCTGTTTTTAATTTTTGTTAGATATTTTTTGTAACTTTGTTAAGTTTCTTTTTTCAACTTCCTTTCGACTAAATCTTAAAAATTTGGACATTTAATTCTACTTAATTTAATTTTTTCCTTAAATCTTAAAAATTTGTACATCTAATTCTAATTAATTCAAAAAGAATTCTATAGTTATGAATTAATATGAAAATTCTAATTAAATTTAAACTTCGAAATTCACAGAGTTTGATGAGATATGTTAAAAATTATAAAAGAGTTGCATTTCGCAGATCTATTCTTCTCAGGGATGGTTCTGTTTTTAATTTTTGTTAGATATTTTTTGTAACTCTGTTAAGTTTTTTTTTTCAACTTCCTTTCGACTAAATCTTAAAAAATTTGGACATCTAATTCTACTTAATTCAATTTTTTCTTTAAATCTTAAAAATTTGTACATCTAATTCTAATTAATTCAAAAAGAATTCTATATTTCTGAATTAATATGCAAATTCTAATTAAATTTAAACTTCAAAATTCACAGAGTTTGATGAGACATGTTAAAAATTATAAAAGAGTTGCATTTCGCAGATCTATTCTTCTCAAGGATGGTTCTGTTTTTAATTTTTGTTAGATATTTTTTGTAACTTTGTTAAGTTTCTTTTTTCAACTTCCTTTCGACTAAATCTTAAAAATTTGGACATCTAATTCTACTTAATTTAATTTTTTCTTTAAATCTTAAAAATTTGTACATCTAATTCTAATTAATTCAAAAAGAATTCTATATTTCTGAATTAATATGAAAATTCTAATTAAATTTAAACTTCAAAATTCACAGAGTGTGATGAGACATGTTAAAGATTATAAGAGTTGCATTTCGCAGATCTATTCTTCTCAAGGATGGTTCTGTTTTTAATTTTTGTTAGATATTTTTTGTAACTTTGTTAAGTTTCTTTTTTCAACTTCCTTTCGACTAAATCTTAAAAATTTGGACATCTAATTCTACTTAATTTAATTTTTTCTTTAAATCTTAAAAATTTGTACATCTAATTCTAATTAATTCAAAAAGAATTCTATATTTCTGAATTAATATGAAAATTCTAATTAAATTTAAACTTCAAAATTCACAGAGTGTGATGAGACATGTTAAAGATTATAAGAGTTGCATTTCGCAGATCTATTCTTCTCAAGGATGGTTCTGTTTTTAATTTTTGTTAGATATTTTTTGTAACTTTGTCAAGTTTTTTTTTTAACTTCTTTTCGACTAAATCTTAAAAACTAGGACAGCTAATTGTACTTAATTCAATTTTTTCTTTAAATCTTAAAAATTTGTACATCTAATTCTAATTGATTCAAAAAGAATTATATAGTTATGAATTAATATGAAAATTCTAATTAAATTTAAACTTCAAAATTCACAGAGTTTGATGAGATATGTTAAAAATTATAAAAGAGTTGCATTTCGCAGATCTATTCTTCTCAGGGATGGTTCTGTTTTTAATTTTTGTTAGATATTTTTTGTAACTTTGTTAAGTTTTTTTTTTCAACTTCCTTTCGACTAAATCTTAAAAATTTGGACATCTAATTCTACTTAATTTAATTTTTTCTTTAAATCTTAAAAATTTGTACATCTAATTCTAATTAATTCAAAAAGAATTCTATATTTCTGAATTAATATGAAAATTCTAATTAAATTTAAACTTCAAAATTCACAGAGTGTGATGAGACATGTTAAAGATTATAAGAGTTGCATTTCGCAGATCTATTCTTCTCAAGGATGGTTCTGTTTTTAATTTTTGTTAGATATTTTTTGTAACTTTGTCAAGTTTTTTTTTTTTAACTTCTTTTCGACTAAATCTTAAAAACTAGGACAGCTAATTGTACTTAATTCAATTTTTTCTTTAAATCTTAAAAATTTGTACATCTAATTCTAATTGATTCAAAAAGAATTATATAGTTATGAATTAATATGAAAATTCTAATTAAATTTAAACTTCAAAATTCACAGAGTTTGATGAGATATGTTAAAAATTATAAAAGAGTTGCATTTCGCAGATCTATTCTTCTCAGGGATGGTTCTGTTTTTAATTTTTGTTAGATATTTTTTGTAACTTTGTTAAGTTTTTTTTTTCAACTTCCTTTCGATTAAATCTTAAAAATTTGGACATCTAATTCTACTTAATTTAATTTTTTCTTTAAATCTTAAAAATTTGTACATCTAATTCTAATTAATTCAAAAAGAATTCTATATTTTTGAATTAATATGAAAATTCTAATTAAATTTAAACTTCAAAATTCACAGAGTGTGATGAGACATGTTAAAGATTATAAGAGTTGCATTTCGCAGATCTATTCTTCTCAAGGATGGTTCTGTTTTTAATTTTTGTTAGATATTTTTTGTAACTTTGTTAAGTTTTTTTTTTCAACTTCCTTTCGACTAAATCTTAAAAATTTGGACATCTAATTCTACTTAATTTAATTTTTTCTTTAAATCTTAAAAATTTGTACATCTAATTCTAATTAATTCAAAAAGAATTCTATATTTCTGAATTAATATGAAAATTCTAATTAAATTTAAACTTCAAAATTCACAGAGTTTGATGAGACATGTTAAAAATTATAAAAGAGTTGCATTTCGCAGATCTATTCTTCTCAAGGATGGTTCTGTTTTTAATTTTTGTTAGATATGTTTTGTAACTTTGTTAAGTTTCTTTTTTCAACTTCCTTTCGACTAAATCTTAAAAATTTGGACATTTAATTCTACTTAATTTAATTTTTTCTTTAAATCTTAAAAATTTGTACATCTAATTCTAATTAATTCAAAAAGAATTCTATATTTCTGAATTAATATGAAAATTCTAATTAAATTTAAACTTCAAAATTCACAGAGTTTGATGAGACATGTTAAAAATTATAAAAGAGTTGCATTTCACAGATCTATTCTTCTCAAGGATGGTTCTGTTTTTAATGTTTGTTAGATATTTTTTGTAACTTTGTCAAGTTTTTCTTTTTTCAACTTCCTTTAAAAAATGTAACTTTCAATTTTCTAATTTTTATCTCTTTTTTAATGTGAACATGCTAGACTGAAGATGTTGGTAGTTACCAACGAAACATGTTCCTTTTATAAATGTTAACATCCCTAATAGAGTTTTGTAGAAGTCGACTTTTGATAATTGTCTAAGTTTTCAGCACTTAGAAAATTGAACCAAACCAATCGATTCCGATTCCGAATTTTACAATTTACAACTAATTATGTCTACAAAAAACATTTACCTAGAATTTCAGTATTTCTAAGAATATCTAATTCCAACAAAATTCCACCGAAATTGTAACGATTCTACTTCAAAATCCATGGTAATTTCTGATTAATTCCATTAGTTAAGTAATTGCGTTATCGATATGGTAGTCATTTCTAAGTAATCTCGAATAATACAAAAAAGAATTTTGGTAATTCTTAAGCAAAATCCAGAAATTCGGGAAAACTTCTAGTAATTCACAAATAATTCCAAAAATACTGAACCTTTCAAAGATAATTTTATTATTGTCTCATACGCGGACTTCGGGTTAGTTAAAATAAACAGAATTCTAATAATTCCAAAACAAAATCCAGTATTTTACCAATAATTCTAAAAATTATTCATACACTCTAAAGATAATTTTATAAATTACAGTGCTTTAAAATGCATACTTCAAAAGCAATTTCGGTTAAGTTTTAAAAATTTGCACAACTTATTCAAAAAGAATTTATTAGTTTTGAATTAATACCAGAAATTCCAGTTAAATCCTCGAAATCGACTTCCATAGAGTTTTACTAGAGATGTTAACAATTATAAAAGGTACATGTTTTGCAGTTTTATTCTACTCAAGGAGAACTTTTGTTAAATATTTTTTGTAACTTTTTGTCAATTTTTTTTCTAACTTCTGTTTAAGAATGTAACTTTTAATTTTCCAATTTTAATCTCTTCTTAATGTATTTAACGTAAACATACTAAGTAGAAGTTCCTTTTATAATTGTTAACAACATTTTTAAAAAAATTCTAAAGAAGTCGACTTAGAATTTTCATAAATTGGTTAATTCCTGTAATTCTAATGTAATTTTCGTAATCCAAAAATATTTAATCGATCATTTCCAAGTAATCTCGAATAATTATTCTAAGGGTCGGTTTCACCAAACTCAGTTAAATTTATTAGTAGAATAAATACACAGAAACGATTTTTATAATTACAGTAACGATTGTTTTTAACTGTTCATTAAATTTAACCAACGTTGGTGAAACCGACCCTTAAAAGAATTTTAATAATTCCTAATCAAATATCCAGTAAGTTTCAGTAATTCTGAAATAAATCCATAAACTTCCACACATTTTAAGAATAATTTTATTAAAAATTATAAAAATTAACTCTGAAAAAAAAAACAACAATTTCAGAAAAATTTAAATAATTTACAAATAATTATAAAAATTCCATACCCACATTTAAAAAAATACTTGCAAGTGCATGATTCCAAGCAATTTCGATTAAATTTTCCACATTTGTGCAAATATTTTCAAGTACCTGGGCTTATTTTTTTTGAATAAAAATCAAAAATGGTGGAGGCGCCGGGCAAATAATAATTTGTGATCCAATCAAGTAATTTCCATTTCTTTGTAAGATGTAATGGAAGGAGTTCCGCTCTCATTCAATAAGCGAACAAGCGATTCAGATGTGACAATTTCGCTCATTAAGAGCCGTCTGTTCGAGCAATAACGTAGTCTGATGGTGACAAAACGTCAGTATGCAGCAGCCAGTAATTGAGTAAATGAGTAATGCTCAAAGTAAAGCAACCGTACAAGTCTAAATCCATAATTCCCCTCATAAAATGCTAATGGATCGACATGGTCGTGCAAAGACGGAGCCACTTGTCATCTGCAAAGTAAACAGCCCGACTCGATGTTTGCTTACGAGCGCGCTATTTGTCAAACATTTTATTTTCTTTCCTAGTTTAGTCAGTGTGCAGGCATGAAGGGGATGACGTATTGGCTCATTTAGCGCAAGGCGAGACTTCTTGTGTACTTTTATCGCTGCAGATTACTTTGTCTACACAACAGATTAAATCAAATATTTTTCACGGAAGAAAGACGAGGTGCGAGCCGACACTGACGCAAACTTGTGGAGATTACGATTTGCGACAGGTAGCAAGCAACTCTGCAGTCTAAAATTATCGGAATAGATAGTACCTAAGAGCAAAGCATTTTTTTTTAATCTACCCACCTCGCAGCTCTGATCTAAAGCTCTCTCTTGAATTTTTTTTATCTTTTTTTGGAATCATACCTAACAGTTTGGCCAGAAAGATTTACACCACCAAAAAATTTAGAAGAAATATAATTATTGATTTTTTTGAATGTCCTATTTGAGGGAGTCTGAGATGCAGACATCTACAAAAACACAATTTAAAATTTACACTTTGCTCGATAAGGTCCTAAAAGCTTCGACAAAGAAATATCAAACAAACTATCCCATTAAACTGAAAGATTATTATATTTAAACAAACACTTTACAGCTTTACATCTTAATTTTCGTAATTCTCACTAAAAAGAGATAATTTTAATAATTTCCAATACTTTCAAATAATAATAATAATATTAACAATAATATAATTTTTATTAGCCTTCATTAGAAAATACAATCAGCATCAGGAAAGGAAGCTATAAAAAATAAAAATACATTACATCAGTTGATGTATCAAGTATACTTGATTTTGTTTTGTAATCATGTCTTAATACGAGTAGGCAAAAAGTGGAAAAATTCGGTACAATAATAGCTGACCGCACTTCGTAATTTATCGAGTCGTGTAAAATTATGTATAATTTTAAGCACTTCTGATTAAATTTTAAAATTAATACAACTACTTCCAACTTCAAAAAACATTTAACTAAAATTCTCGTATTTGTAACGTAAAAGTAATTTCACCGAAATTCCAGTAATTTCATTTAATCTATGGTAATTCCTGATTAATTCCATTAGTACAAAATTAATTTCAGTAACACCAACTTAATTTTCATAATTCCCAAATGATTGGTCATTATTCTAAAGTAATACCGGGTAATTCTTATTAGAATTTCGGTAATTTTTAAGCAAAATCTAGTAATTTGAATAAAATTCTAGTATTTAGTTTACAAATAATACCAGAAACACCTAACGCTTCAGAGATAATTTTAATATAAATAATAAAATTATTATTTTCAAAACGAGATCCAGTAATTTCAGAAAAATTTCAGTAATTCTGACACAATTTCACCAAAATTCCAAATTAAATTCTGTAATTCCAACTAATTTAAGTATTATTTTAAGTCTAAACTAATTAGTATGTTATTATTTGTAAGACATATTACAAGTTTTGTAGTAAAAAATTTCTAAATTTAAAAAAAATTAATTATTTGTATTTATTTGTAAAAGGCATAAAACATGTTAAACTGATTTTTGCTTTTTTTACTATATGTATGGAAAAAAGTATGTTTTAAGATGTTTCTACTTCAAATAATACATATTTTGAAGCTTTGAAAAAAAGTGAACACAAGAGAATTCTTATTCTTATTACATAGTAAATTAAATATTTTTATACGCAACTGAATACGTTATTTTGCTCAGTTACTTAGTTTTGCTGGCAATACAAATATTTTCCTAACAAATTAGTAGTTATTTGTAAGCGTAGCACAATTTTTTTTTTATAAAAAAATATCTCCAAACGAATATTACAAAAGTTACATTTTACAACATTTATTAAAAATAAATTTATGTCTTGTGTGTATATTGATGAATAATTAAATATCAAACACCGTACTTCCTAAAAATTGTAATTGTAGTCTCATTTAGGTTCGTTGCGGTTTGTAAAAAGGCAATGAGTAATAAAAAAAAACAGTAATAGGAGAATAAAAAAAAGGAAAATATTTTACATTTACGTAATTTCAGCGTGTATATTGAAACCAACTGCTATACAGCGTGTTAGGGAATGGTTTAGCATAAATTGAAAGGTAGATAGAGAATGGCAAAACGAATCGATTAAGTAAAATTTTTGTAAATCGAAAATGCATAGTTTTCCCAAAAAATCGTTCTGAAATTAAAGTCCCAAATTTTGAGAACCGCTGAACTAGAATGATTAAAATTAGCGTAAATTCTAATATTATTGACAAAATAGCAGAGGGGAATTAACTTCTTGATCCACTCCGTAATTCTTCTATTTCAATTTGTGTTTTGTGATCAAAATTTCTAAAAAAAAAAAACAAAAATAAATGTATGCCAGAATTGGGGTTCGAACCTTCCACACAATTCACCATGCTATCTACAATTTTGAAAAATTCTCAAAACGTCCATGCGCCACTATGTACATTTTGTTTAAAGAAAAAACTAACCACAGTGGCTCTCAACAGGTGGATTGATAAAAAATTTTGAAGAAATTATGCACTTTTTGAAAAAATGGTATAAGGCTTTTTAACTCGTCTGATCATGACAAATTCACATACGAAATATTGCTAAGCCATTCCCTAACACCCTGTATAGATTTAGCTGGAACATTATTTATTAAACTGCTGAATAAAGTTCACAATTATCTAAAAACTATTCGAGGAGTTATGCAAAAATTAGCTAGTGAGAAACTGAAACAACGTTTGCAAAAAATCCTGAATATAAAAAACTACTGAAAATAAAAATGTTAACTGAATACAGAGCTACCTGATTTTAGTATTTAAAAATATGCGCCAAAAATGTTTTGTGATGCGATGTAAAGAGAATACAAACAAATAATGTAAATTGAACGATTTTCTGTTATAATATAAATTTTTATTTTGTATAACGTTTGGGGGTTTTTCTATAACACATATCAGCTCCTTTAAGTTTTAATCTCAAAACTGTAACACCCTGTATTTTTTAGGTTGGGAAAAATTCCTACAACTTTACAACAATTTTGTTACCGCTGAAAATTTGCGAAAGATTAGTTAACTTGGTTATAGTGACTCTCTTTTGTGCAATAATAGTAATATTATAAGTGATAGAATGCATTATATGCAAGTGAGAATTTTGATCCACGAGTGCGCTTGGTCTCGAGTGGGACATTTCTCACGAGCTTTATAATAGCATTTCGATCACGTGTGATATACGACATTTTATCTTATCTTATTTTATTTTATCTCATACCATTGTACATTATACCATTGTTTTTGGTGAGAAAAATCAAATTTCTCGCACAAGAGAAATAAAGCTGTCAGATTTACTCATTTGTGAGTCGAAAAACAGCTTTATCTCTCTTGTGCGAGAAATTTGATTTCTCTCACCGAAAACATAATTGTGGTATAATGTACCTAAAAAACTGCACCTGTAAGATAAAGAATTTTTAGTTTTTACAACGCGTATTTTATTAGTGTTTTGATAAAATTTATTACAAAAAAATTGATTTTATTTTTCCTACTGTACCAGATTTTATTACCCAATTTCTTTTTTTACAAACTTTTTTTAACACCTAATTAACAGATTAAAGCTTTTTACTTCTAAAGATCTGGTGTCTAGTTACCAACAACAACATAAAATGTTACCGATTTCAATCACTATGAAGTCTTATGTATCAAACCTCGTACTTCGTAAATATTTTTAATTTATAAGTTCTAACTCGTGCGTGCGATAAAATGTTTCTTAAAAAATTCCTATCATAACGTACTACGTATATTTGGGACGAAATTCGTTATTCTACACAATTACTCAAACAATATTACAAATTACAATTTTAGTCTTCTAAATAACTTGTTAATTATGATACCTATACAAAATTAGTAATTACACACAAATCTATTATGGTTTTGGATTTTATTTGGCTTTATCTAGCAATGCTGCCAGCATCTGGAATGCAAGCAGTGTTTTGAAATAATTGAAAAATCAGTAAAGTGTGCGATTTTCTGGTCGTTTGTTTAAAATTCCAGTCAAAGCGAGTATTTTCAGCACGAGCTTCCCATCGAATTTCCCCTTTTGTTGTTTTGTCATTGTAATTTGGTGACTTTCCTGTGTCGTCCCGATCTTTTCTTTGAAAATCGCCGGACAATTGCTTCCTGCGACCGCTCCCCACGAAAACAACAACAAAAGCCCGAATAATTTATTCGCACAAAGTGGATACTCGTGAGCTTTAATAAATCAGTTTAGGATTTCCGTATTTTCCTGGCATTTACACTTAGTCATCGCAAAACAACGGTCCTAACATTGACGTCGGGTCTGGAACAAGCCTTGTTTTATGCCGAGGCAACAAGTAAATCATGAATTGTTGATTCGGATACTGCAAGGATTCTATGCAAACGACAGCTAAGTGCTGGATGGAATATCTATGTCTAAACAATGCTCCGGCTGTTGACTCTGGATATGGGCAAGCAAACTGGAAAGCTTTCTGGCGAATTAATTCTTTTTTTACCGAAATTCTTGCGGTTAGACCGCAATTATGGTCGTAAAGTGGTCCCATCGGGAGTTTCTCTGTCATAAACCGGCCTGAAGTTACGTTTTATTGAAGTGTAACACGAGTTTAAAGCACTTTGATAAATAGCCAGCGAGTTATAAAAAGCGGAAATGTATGCGCGAAATTAGGGAGTCCCGCTGGAGTTATTATTTCGAATTTATAATAAATTCGCACACAACACTGGAACAAATAAAAAGGCGATTCCGTAGCGCCGTCGAAAATGAGATTATAAATTCAGTTATAAATTTTATCGCGATATATTTGCATAGAAAACGAACTGCAGCGAATTGAATCGACTTGCAGAAAACGATGCATGTCTACATCGCCTGAAATCGATACGTTGTCTTGGATTCTTACACTTTGTAATTATTCGATTCGGTTTACTTTGTTCTTGTGATTTTTATTGTAGTTTTATGGTAATTTTACGCTGCTGTCATGCAGTCTTGGAAGAAAGTGTTTTTAGAATGCAGACACGCAGATCCTCTTCACGCAAATGGATACTCACTCCACTTTCAGCGATTTTATCGCTACTATTTATATTATCTGCTCTAATCGCAACAACAATGTTCACGTCTTGATGCTATTCAAGAGGGCTTTTTCGGCGTTTTGGACAAGAATTATTTCACGCACTTGCTACTCGTCCGTGTTTTATTAAAAAAATCAATACTCGAAGTCGAAGTAATAATACAGACCACAGGTATTTTCCATCAACATGGTTATTAAATTCTTAACACAAAATCTGAATTTTTTAAAATACCGTCCAGTGAGTAAGTGCACCTTTGGAAAAATTTCTAAACGTTACATTATTTATGACAACCTCCAAAACTCTCCCGTCTCTCAAAATCTAAACTTTGAATCATGTGTAATCAAGTTTTACTCACACTTAAGCTTTAAAACAATTTTTTATTATTTCAGAATCCATAACTCGTGTAGCAACACTCTCTATAACGTAAATTATGAATAATGCGAATAGAATTTTTGTATGACAGGAATGCCCTTACACTAGTAGACTGTATATTAATTGGCTTTATATAAGGTGATAAACATAACTTTACAACCCTGACGAAGTTTAAATGCAACCCATTATACCGGGTGAGTCAAGCTTAACACTCAGGCACTTTCCAAGTAGCACGCACACACAGTTTTTATTTGGTCACCAAAACGTTTTCGCAGCAAAATGAACAGCCATTTAACTTTTACAGCTATCCACAGAAGCGCTTTGGTAAGGTTTCTGTGACGTTGTACTGACCGATTTGGCGCACCATTTTTTGGCATTTACAGCTTTAAAACAGCCATCAATATTTGCTGAAATACAGCCGTTTGGCTGTGATAATTGCCAAGTAGCAGCTGTTAAGCTTTTAAAGCTAACAAGCTAAAATGTAGGAAAAAAAAGCTAAATAGCCATAAAAACATATTTTCAACCTAATTTGCTCTTAAGGCCAAATATTTGCTTTTGGGGAGAAAATGGTTATATTGTAGTTAAAGAAGAGCAAAAACCTGTAAACGCTGCTATGCATCTATCCAGAAAACTAAATAACTATAACATGACTACACCAGCAGATGTAAGACTCTGTTATAGGAATGGCGGATTATGTTACTTTTTTCTGTTCTTGATAAATAATATTAGGCTTGATATTCAGTCCCAGTAATATAAAAGTTTGTGCGAACTGAGGTTTATTGACAAATACGCATAAAAAAGATCCGAAAAAGTAATGCGCCTTCAAAATAACAGAAAATTCAATAAATCTTTCATTGTTGCAATTTTTTAATACATCTTTAAAAAACATTTAATATGAATTTTTTTTACGTCTTTAGTTACATTACACTTCTATATTGCTACGGTAAATTGAATAAATCTGATGAAAATTTCTTGTCAGCTATTTTTTTGTAAATTTTATAACAACTTGGAGGATCTTTCGCTTTCATCCAACTTGTCCTCCTGCTCCCTTGTACCGCCATTTAAAACTATAAGGCTGTGATAATATGTTAGATTTCAGCTTAATTTTCCCTAAAATGTATTTTGCAGCTATTTGGCTGAAATCTGGACGGCAGATCAAGAATGGTACCTGCAGTTATCTCTTTCTAACTTTCTAATGACTTACACCTTATCTTTCTGTCTGTGAAGGGGTTTGCGCCTTTGGTTGTAAATTCCTCTAAAATAGCGGGAAAGATCTGTGACAATGAGATGAGGCAGATGGTGCAAAAATTTAGGTATCGAAAGTACCGCATTGTACCGTTGTGTTAGAAAGTGATAACAATACAACCACCCCAATGTGGCTGAATGACATGAAAAGTTACCAGATTTTAGTGACTTTCTTACTAACTCTATTTTGTTCTAATCCGCATTTATTTATTTTTGTCCTATGTCTTCCAATGAACCACGAAACGATTCAAATCAAATTTTCCACTTTCTTACTGCCCAAAATAGCGGACGATAGCGGTGATTTCCACATTTAGTAACTTTAAGCTTTAAGGGCGCGGGTTGAAGTATGACTGAAATTATGTAAAAGTAGAAATAAAAGAGAAGTCTTCTTACTTCACCCAATAAACAATTATCAGAGAAGCACCAATGTTGAAATTTTTTGTATATTTTCAAAGAACCCTTCTTTGATATGAGACATCTTTAAAGACAGTGAATTATATTTTGATATTTGATAAAAAAAGGTATTAAAGTATGCTTATTAATCTTATTATCCTGAAACCTACTTTGAGCTTCAACAAATTCCACAGCATCGGTTATATCGTTATGTCTATTGGCCACAAATTTCTTTGTACCTATAATTTTTGTTAGGTAGTAGCTACTATAAAATGTAGCAGTTAAATCAGAGCATATTAGAGTGCTTAATTTATCCGTAACAGATCCGTAACGGTATATCACAGCATATTGGCTTTTATTGCTTACTAACAGCTAACATAACGAAAATAATAATAATAATAAGACTCTAAGCAATATTTTGGTCAACAGAATTTTTAGCTAAAATTAAGTATAAACAGCCATTTTATTTACTAATTCCAAAATTTGGCTAAAATGCTGCAACACTGATAATGCAGCGTATTGGCTTTCATGACTTATTAACAGCCAAAAAATTTTCACAACTATAGAACTGTAATATGATTGCAATAAGGTTTAGGAAAGCTAAGCAAATGTCTCAAAATCAGCTATTTGACTGTGGCTGTATATTGGCATTTTTTTGCTGAAATCGATATTTTCTGGCTTTACTAAATGGATCATTAGGCTTTTGCTGTTAACTGGCTTTGATGACACTATCCAACTTAAAAATGGAATATAATGCTATGGCTGTATTTTGGCTTAGGCATGAGTTGAAATTGTATGATTTAAAGCTGAGTGAAAAGCAATAAGTTAATTCGCAGCAAAGAAAGACATTTGATTCGGTTTTGATGACGTTTTTATAACTATCTTTTGTCAAATGGTTGAAGCTGTGCTACTTGGGTTTACACCTCTTTGTAATTTATTTAAAATTAAAAAAAAATCGTATGTGATTTTGTCGTATAGAAGAACGTTTTGACCAATTTTTAAAATGTTTACTTGTATGGTGTGTTTTCTCACTTTCTCACTTTTACTTACTTAGCTATAGTCTAATGTCAACGATTTTTTGCCCATAGGTGTATTTTGAGGGAGTGCATCAAAGTGCCTAATTAAATTTTCGAGAAAATGTGTTGTTGATTTTTAATTTGCGTTTTGATATTGGGGCAGCTTTTTGCCTATGAATTTTGATAGAATTGTAAATCACTTCCACAAAAGGTCTCCATCAGGGTGGTAGTTTTCAAAAATTTATTGCGTTTGTCGTAAAATTGGCACGCGATCATTGTTTGGTCTGAAGGTTGAGGCAGCTGGTAAGAATTTTTCTTACTTCTTCTAACGATTTTTTCAAGTCAAATTTTTGCAGAATAATTTAATTCGCATTTTTGATTTCTTTTTTTTTCTTTCTTTCTTTTTTTCTTTTTTTATTGGACAAATAAATTGGTAGAAAAAAAATTTTCCCCCTCGAGCAAGATTGAATATCAGTGCAGTGGAAGCTGATTATGTAAGCGAGTTTTCTGTTGTTACTTTATGAAGGATAAAAAAAACAAAAACCTAATTTTTTAAAGTTTACAAATTTAAAATTATTAGTGTTTTTGAATGAAGATTTAAATGAGTAATGGTAAATGGTTGCATTTAAAATTCGTCAGGGTCGTAAAGTTACGTGAATCACCCTGTATGTATTCTCTAGCTTATATCCTCTGTAGTGTAGGTGTTACTTCTCTCTGTTTTTTGTTTCCCTTTTTCAGTTTTCTTTTTATTCAACATTATTATTATATTGTATTTTTTATATTTTATTTCATTTCTTTACATCCGAAATAGGATATTCAGATATTTTTCTATTATTTAGCTAAAGCGTTTATAATATCCTGTATTATTTGTTTTGCTTGTATTGTTTTTTAACCTCTATCTCTATCTTCTGCATTCGTCCTTTTATATTTTTTTTGTCTACCACTATTGTCTTTCTTTCTTCATCTTCCTTTTCTTTCTATTTTTCTTTGTTAAGTTTTCTTTTATTTTCTGCTGAAGCGTTTTCGATCTATAGAAACTTAATTTTTTTTAATCTAAAAATCTGTGACCCCAAAATCTGTCATCGTTTTTCCAAGATAGTATCTGTAAATTTTAGATGTCATTGTTGAAAATTTTTCTTTGAAAAATGACTTGCGACTAGAAATAACAGTAGTACTTTTACTATATTTTTTATTAGGGCCAGTTTCATAATTGAATTTAAAGGAGCATTAAAGTAAATGTTGCTGATTACTACGGATTCGTTTACAAACATTTCACATTCTAAACAATATTTAATTGAATGCTTTTTTAAATTAGATTATGAAACTGGCCTTTATTATTATTTTAAAATTAACCATTTGTTTGCATTTTTTTCTAAAAATTTTAATATCCTTTACAAATTTTTTTTGAGTTTTATCTGCAAATGTGTTCTCTTAACCACAGTGATATGTGATTTACCTAAGAATCAAGAGTTTTTCTCCTCTTCAATAAACTTTTGACATTCCGCTTATTAAAACATTACATTTTCATTCAAAATATTTAGTTTGATTGAGGGCTTCCAAATCTTAAAATCCCACAACAAAATAGTTTTTAGTAAGACATAGATTTTTAATCAACATGCTAACTCTTGTGTAAGCTTATTGGCAATAGATAATAGTTAGCTCAAAGAACAGTTTTTTTTCCTCGAAATCTTGCATTTTTGTGGTCTTAGCTAGTCACGACTGTATAATTTGATCAAATCATGTTATTTAATTAAAGCTTCTAGCAAATACCGGAAACAATTGCAACTCGGCTGACTTCCAAATATTTGGAGACTTACTAAAATTGACCTCTAAAAGTAATTGGTAAATTGAGATTCACAAAAAGATTAGAAAACACAGGACACATAGACACATACAGTATTTTTTGTAAGACCTTTCAAAACTTTAGCATGGTGTTTCTAAATCTTTAATTTAAAAAAACATGATCCTAAAACAATTTGTACCCATCTCAACACTTAAACAAATTAAAGTTGCTGCATTAAAAAATTGACATTGCAAAAAAATTGTAGTTCTGCCGTAATTAAGAAAAGGAGAATTTTATTGATGAGACAGGCATCCAATCTGCTGATGAAGGGATTATCTGAAGACATTAGACCAATCCGATTTGGAATTTGTTGATTTTAGCCATGGCTCGTCTATCCCACTCAAGAGCTGGCTCTGTAGCAATTGTTATTCTCGTGAAAAAGTTCCCATCTAACTCAATTATGGCACCTAGTGGATTACTAAAGCAATCGAAAGATTTGCGGAATAAATCACCGAATTGTTTGTTCACACTCAGATCGCGAGATTGCCAAACTTTTGATGAAATTCTCTTCCTGGATTAAAAAGTAACGCAAAATAAAACCCCCCATTAGCTTCATTGATTCCCCCATTACCGGCTGTAACTCGATTCAGCCAAACTCGGCTCACATAAATCGTGCATTTTCAATAATGAACGAACAATAATTCCGCCGATTATTCCGACCAAAGCGCTGAGATAAATATTAATCCATCGAAAAGTGATCTAATCGCTTGCACTACGTGACTGACATACGCTAGCTCATTAGCTAATCGCTGTCTCTGGGGCCAGACCCCCGGAATAAAACTATCCAGAATGCATAAATTCGCAAACGGGAGGAGAGCATCTGTTTTAAATTGAGGCGGCGATTAAAATTTAAAAGCTCTTATTTTGCGTAATGCCCACGCTGAGGGTTTTTAGCATTTATTTTTTAATCATTTCAAAAGTTCAAACGACGAAGACGGCCGGCCTAAACGGATTATAACAGTAATTTAAACGACGCGAACGCCCTCTTTATCGCCAAATCTCGAAACACTTTCGCTCCACGGGAAAATGCAAATTCGGACGTTTAGCAAAACAAGTGAGAAATGGCAATCGATAAGACGGTTAAATTGAAACGCGAGCGGGACACAAATTTCACTTTTTTTATTTGCACACACTTAAAATTGCAACATTTACAAGGTGATTCATTTTTGAGGCAGTTTCTTTAATTTATTAGTTTATTACACAAACACTGTCTGTGTATAAAAGTGTTTCATGTAATAAATCAATATAGGTATTTGTAAAATAATAATAAAATAAATGATTTATAAAACTCAATTTTTTACGTTTTTGGATTTAGCTTTTAATAGATACCTACCGATAATTTAAAAAAAAAAATTCATTAAACTAAAACTAAAAATAGCAGAAATAATTAAATTGAGTTTTTGAGAAACGACGAAAGATTTAATAAAAAATCTCAAATTTAATGATTTTGAGGTAATAACAAATTGATAGATTTTTGAGAATTTGAGAAACGAAAATGTTTTGGAAGTTCTCATGATTACTGTTAAAGGCATTGGCAACTTATTTAACCTGTTTCATGTTTTAACGGAAATTGAAAAAATCGTTCGTTTTATACAAGTAGATTCTTTTCAAAATTTCCTGCGATGAAAAATAAGCGAGAAAATCGGTTCGAAAGAAAGAAATCGTGACGTCGTAACCGCCTCTCATCATAGAATCCTCTTATCACTGAACCCTCTCAATCACAAATAAAAATATATAAAAAAATGTTTTTTAAAAAAAGCTTTTATTTATAAGATGCACTAAAAAGTAAAAAATAATGTATTTCAATCACACGAGAATATTTTTTCCTACAGGTTAAAATTCTAAAATTTATAAAAGCTTTGGGAGTTGTCAATTGAACAAAGTAAATCTGTAATGTCGTAGTTTTATAACTCCCAAAGCTTTTATAAATTTTAGAATTTTAACCTGTAAAAAAAAATATTCTCCTGTGATTGAAATACATTATTTTTTTACTTTTTAGTGCATCTTTTAAATAAAAGCTTTTTTTAAAAAACATTTTTTTATATATTTTTATTTTTTGCTTTTTAGTCTTTATTTATTGTTATTACACTGTGCATCAACCGTGACGTCCAAATGACCAACATACCGTCTAAGTCGGTATAAGTTACGATATGTACAAATCGAGAACCCCTTGGTAAACATAACCTAAAATTTTAAAACCCCATTTAACACCTTTAGGGGGTAATTAACTATATAGAATTGCATTGTCACACAGATTATGTAAGCATGTTAAATTTTATTTCATTGCGACTACAGGAACCCTCTCAAATTTACAAATCGAGAACCCCTTTGTAAACATAGCCTAAAACTTTAAAACCCCATTTAACCTCTTTAGGGGGTATTTAACTACATGGGATTGCATTGTCACGCAGATTATGTAAGTATGCCAAATTTCACTTCAGTGGGACAACAGGAACCCTTTTAAATTTGGCTCCGAAAAACTAGCAGACAGAAAGATAACATTGTGAGCTAAATAAAAGCTTTTAAAAACGTGACACATATTTGAACATCTTTCACAAAATCAAAAATTAACCACTTTTTTGACTAATTTCTGTTCGAAATTTTGTCTTGAACATTGCGAAAACAATTTTGTCAAGTTTTGATTAACTTTGACATATGTCACTTAAAAGTCAAAAACCATTTGATCTTAATATTGAACCAAATGCTCGATAAGCGGTTATGACGTCAAAATTTCAACTTTAAATCGAAATAACTTGAGTTAGAGAGCAGATACAGAGAAACGGTTTTCACTACTGTAATAAGCGTTTTCAGTACCGTCATTTAAGACAAAGTTGTTTTTTAAGTTGCCAATGCCTTTAAGACAACAAACATGTTGATAATGAGTTCAAAAATTTGAGGTAATTATCAGGCTTTGAAGAAACATGAGCTAAAAACATAATTTTTAATAATAATCAAAATCATGACAAAAATTCCAGATGTTGAAGTAAGTACTAACTGTTTTAGTAAAATTGTTTTAAGATCATGTCTTTCTAAAATAAAAAAATTGGGGACAAAGTATTATGAAAAATCTTGTTTGTGTGTGTCTTATGTAGTTGAAATATTTGCGAGTATCTTACTTTACCAATAATTAAAAGAAGCCACTTTCAGTAAGTAATATTTTTTGCTCAAATTATACAGTCGTAATTACTTAAAACAACAAAAATTCAAGAGTTTGGGGGAATAAACGATTTTCTGAGATAATTATCGATTGATTAAAAGCTCAAGCTTCGCCAAAAAGGTTGCATAAGGCTCAGGATGTTCTTGATTAAAAATATACAGAGTGAGTTTAAAGTAACGCATAAAATTCGTAATTCTTTTATTTTTCAAAAAATAAAAAAATGCGAAAACACGTAAATAACTGCATCAGTCATGGCGGCCAATATGGCGGCACCATGACGTCATTACAGAATTTTTTAAATGGAACGATATGATCTTTCTTGGAAGCCTTATTAATAGGCCTTTACAATTGTGTTACTTATTTTAAACGTAGAAAAAGCAAATGCCTAGAAAAAAAATTAAAATTTTGTTAGTTTATAAATAGATAAGTAAGGTATAAAATTCATATGAATTAGACGCTATGACTGATCCAGTTAGGTCAGAATTGAGCTCCCTTAAAATACTAAGTTACCTGTTTGTGCATTTTTATTTTATTTTAGAAAAATAACAAAAATATATTTTTTTTTTTATAAAAATTAAAAAAAAAATTTTTCACCGTTTGGTTCAGCCACATTCAAAATAAGTACCAAGTTGTAAAGGCCTATTGGTATCGTTTCATTAAAATAATCTATGATGACGTCATGACGCCGCCATATTGGCCGCCATGACTGATCCACTTAGGTCAAATTTGAGTTCAATTAAAATGCCAAGTTACCTGTTTATGCATTTTTTTATTTTTGAAAAATAAAAGAATTACGAATTTTATGCGTTACTTTAAACTTACTCTGTATACCTTGCTATTTTGTTCTGGTATTTTGAGCTTGAAATATTAAAGGCCCATAATCAAATTAAATATTTTAAATAAATGTGTAATTTAATAGTAAGGAGAATTTCAAAAAAAAAAAAAAAAATAAATAAAGACAAAAAATTCTTGATTCTTGGGTACATCTACACATTTCATTGTAGTCAAGAGAAGCTTTAAAATTAAAAATTAAACCTTTAGCAAACGATCATCTAAAACTCAAAAACAAATAGTAAATGATTTTTTAATATAATTTAAGATGACCAACCGTAAATGTACTGTTTTCTTCAGGACAGTACTCTTTTACGTAGCTACTGGTAATAAAAAAATAGTACAGTACTGTTTTTTGAAGTTTTGTCAATTTTTTTATTATGAATGTCAAAAAAACATATTTCTATAGTCTGGAAATGCTTTCTGATTTATGTGACTGGGGGAACAGAGAAACAAAAACAGAAGAGATAAAAGGATGCAGAAACCAGAAAGAAAATTGTAAATAAAAAAGGCAGAAAGGATGACAAAAGTAGGATTTATGAAAGAATAGACAATAGAAAACAAAAGAGAAAGAAGAAATAACTAAAAGAAAGAAAAAAAACAGTAAAACACAAAAACCAAGAATAGGAACGAAAAAAGGCAGAAGACAGAGACGGAGGTTAAAGAAAGCAAATGAAACAGAATATTGAAAATGCCATAGATAAACAAAGAATAGAGAAGTAGGAACTTACCAATATTTCGAATAGAGAATAGACATAGTAATAGAAAATAAAGGTAATGTAAAATATGGAGGAGAAAAGGCTACCTGAAAAGGAGAGACAGAAAACAGAGAGAAGTAGCAAATACATTACAGAGAATAGATCAAATCGAAATTTTTTTGCCTTCGAACAGTTAAGAAAAAGCTCGTTTTGCTCGTTATTTAAAAATAACACAGACATTTTTTAATAAAAATTATCCAATAAATCCGAATTTGTCACAAAAATTTTTAATCTGCTTCTGGCGAAACAAAATTTTACACATTTAATAAATTAATTCCAGTGCTTCCGACCCCCTAATTAAAGTATAGGTAGATACACAATTTTTGATATAACCAGTAGATTAAGCGGCAAAAAATTACTCTATCTGCAAACTCTTATAATAATTTTTTTATTTTGTTGGTGTTTGTTTGAGTCTGAAAATGTTAGAGCTTGAAATTGAAGATTTTGTAATAAACGTTTTTCAAAATCAAGATGAAAAAATTGTTAACAAGCAATGTTAAGATCTAACAACAAAAAAAAGTAAGAAGATAAAAGACAACAATAAAATTTCAAGATTCTGAAAGAGATTTAATATATATTTCTGATATTGGGGATTTCTTATTCAGAAAGCGTTTAAAATGCAGTTGTTATTTATTTCTTGATATGAAATGATAAAACGAAATTTTTATGTTATTTTCGTTTCATGACTGGGCGTATTTTTGTATGTAGCGCAGTGGTGTTGTTATTTATCGTTATCATCTCGTATAATTCCTCTGTGTTGTGTGGAGAGTGGGCGTGTATCCGTGTTTTTCCGGGAGTAAATCAGGATAAAGAAGGTCGGAATGGGGACAAATACAAGACAAGGAATTATCTCAAGTATAACACGATGACACAATTTATATAAGTACTTGTCTCACATTAAAGCGTCGTGAGAACGGAGTAGACGATATCAAGTGACATCGGGAACAGTGGGACGCACAAATCACGTCACGAACAAATGCTGGTGGAAATGCAAGGAGAATAGAAATGCGGGCTTTGGCGGTGCGAACTTCGCGCCACAGAATACTAAACTCGGTAAGAAATGTGTGCTTAGGACGGGAATAATTTCACGGGAGAAAAATGCGGCCCGTTTAGGGGACAAGGGAGGGGAAAAAATCTCTTGTGTTCCAGAGGGATCATCTATCACTTTTTGTCGAGATTTGCAGGACGACCTCGGATACGACGAAGCTTCACCAACAACCCATTTTTTGCAAGCAAGAAAAAAGCATTTCGAATATCAATAAGTGGCCACGAGTTGGACAAATCCATTAAATCGTTCGTATACACTCTGTATACTTGAAAATACTTTTTAATAATAATAATAATAATAATAATAGTAAATTTATTTCCAACAGACGAAAATGTCTATAGTGGATAATTCCATGTAAGTATTTCAAAATATAATTCAAAACAAATAAAAATTTTTTGAATAATAAAATAAAGCATAGATACTACAAAAAAAAACAAATAAATAACAAGACAAGATGATTATATAACATTCAACTATTACTAGAGCAGACACAATAATTGTCTCTTGACCGACGGATTAGCAAAATTATGAAAAAAATATATCGAATTTGTTACATACAGGGTGATTCTTTTAGGGCCTATATTAGAAACTTTTTAACTTCTAATATAGCTAGAGCTTTAAAATTTTGCATACTATCCAAATCGACCATTCTGAGTTTAACTAAATTATTTTCAAAATGGCTGAACTTCCGGAACTACAAGAAATTGGCGCCAAGTTTGAAATTTTAAATAGTAACCACACATTTTTATTGAATTTTTGAATTCACCTTCTCATACTGAGTAAAATTTAAAAGTTGTTGGTACTTATCTGTCATAGTTTTTGCCATATGTCAATTTTTTTGCTAAAATTTTCATTTGCAGGGGTTTATTTAAAATATCACAGCTCTTGAACCCTTTGCGATAAGTAAATATTTTTTTTTGCATTCGATAACCAAAGATTTGAAGAGTCTTCCGGAATTTTCAAAATTATTAACTGTCAAAATTCAAGGCTAGTATGATTTTTTTTAAATTGTTATCAAAAAACGGTTATAACTCAGTTTTTTCAAATGGAACGACCCTATTTTCTTAACGGCAATCGAAAGAACATCGACATTTATGGTGACTTTTATCAACACGTCCTATACCTATCTCTCGCAGTTTTTGAAATAATCACAAAAAACGGATTTTACTTTGTAATTTTCATCGTTAATCAAGTAGGCCTTGCAAAATGGTCAACAATTGTCAAACTTTAACATTTTATTTAGTTTTTAGCTGGTTGATTGTGGAATAAACAGTAAAACAATAATATTTAATTATGGTTTATTATAACTTAGTGAATTATGTAAAATAACTCAATCAGTCTGCCATCTAATTTTGAACTTTTTAAATGAAAATGGTGAACAAATCGAACATTTCTTTTGGGTAATAGCACAACTTTATCGTATTTTTCGAAAGTTTACTCGATTAAAAATGAAAATAATGAGCTAAAATTTCGTTTTTTGCGATTATTTCAAAAACTGTAAGAGATAGGTATAGAAATTGTTGATAAAAGTCTCCATAAAAATCGATGTTCTTTTGATTGCCATTGAAAAAATAGGGTCATTTTATTTGAAAAAATTGTGTTATAATCATTTATTGATTATCATTTTAAAAAAATCATAGTAGCCTTGTAATTTGACAGTTCAAAATTCTGAAGATTTTAGAAGACCCTTCGAACTTTTGTCTATCAAATGCAAAAAAAATTATTCAATTATTGTAAAGGGTTCAAAAGCTGTGCTATTTTAAATAAACATTCGCAAATGAAAATTTGCAGAAAAAAATTGACATACTTCAAAAACTATGACAGATAAGTATTAACAACTAGGGTATATTTTAGTCAGTTTCAAAAGGTGAATTCAAAAATGCAATAAAAATAGGTGGTTACTATTTAAAATTTCAAAGTTGGCGCCAATTTCTCATCGTTCCGGAAGTTCAGCCATTTTGAAAATAATTTAGTTGAACTCAGAATGGTCGATTTGGATCGTATAGAAAATTTTAAATCTCTAGCTATACTATAAGTTAAAAAGTTTCTAATGTAGGCCCTAAAAGAATCAGCCTGTATACAATTATACAGGCGGACACAATATAACATGGGACAATTAAAATGGTGATGACTGTTGGTGGTGCTGTATGAAAAAGTGGCGGGACATCGACTGCATATTCTAGGAACATTAAATTGTATATAACTAAGTAATGTTTGACTAGATATTTGACTAGAAACGATTTTTTGTAAAAATATTAGGCACGATACGTTTCGTCTGCTAACTAGCGATGTCTCATTAATAACTTTAAGGAGATCTTTTTGGTCGCAATGTCTGGGGGGATAATATCCAAAGCTTTTAAAATGTAAGTACTTAGAGAATTTTCTTAGCACATTTGCTAGTAGATCAATGTATGTTTGATGATATGGATTCCAAATAACGCAACATTCGAGTTTTGATCTGACTAGAGCATAAAATAATAGCTTAATACATTGATTATTCCCAAAATTTTTGGTGTTCCTGTATATAAAACCTAATAACTTCATTGCGACACTGGTGATACGTAATATATGGGGAGTAAATGATAAAACATTATCCATAATAACACCTAAATCTAAAATTTGATAACAGTTTTCTAATGAGTAGCCTTTAATGTTATAATGAAAAATCACAGGATTAGCAATACGAGCAAACGTAATTTTTTTACACTTAGTTTTGTTTAGTTCGAGTTTATTGTTGTCACACCACAATTCCAGTCTGTCTAAGCTATTTTGTAAGTCATAACAGTCGCCCACACATGTTATAATTTTTAAGGCATCGGCATAGATAAATGTATTACAATCTAACCAGCTAACTACATCATTATAAAATATAATAAATAGCAAAGGACCCAAGTTCGATCCTTGTCCAACACCGCTGTCTACGCTGTACATTGTGGACTCAAATCCACCTAATAAAACAGATTGTTGTCTTCCAGTTAAAAGAGACTTAAAAACAGAAATTAATTTTTTACATATGCCGAAGCTTTCGAGTTTTTTTAACAAAATGCAATGATGAACTCTATCAAAGGCTTTCGTTAAGTCAGTGTATATGGTGTATATACCTGCAATCGGTTAAAACAAATTGAGTGAATTCACACAAGTTGGATACTATAGATCGCCCTTTGACAAAACCATGTTGTTCCGATACAATATTACATATAACATGAGAATAAACCACATCTGATAGTATGCATTCAAATATTTTGGCGATGTTTGGCAAAAGAACAATGGGTCTATAGTTCTTAATATTTGATTTTTCACCAGACTTAAAAATAGGGACAATATGAGAGATCTTCCATATACTCGGGAACTGAGATGAATTTAAGATTACATTAAAAATATGACGTAATGGTAGCCACAAACAGTTTATACAATCAACAATTAAAAACGCTGGTAGATTATCAGCTCCGCGCACATTATTTGGTTTAATTCTTTTAACAGCTTTAAGAATATCAGAGTTTTCAATACTAAAAGGACTTAGATTAAGATTGTTACCGCAGTTCATTTCAATCTTTACTTTAGGTGATGCAGGAGGCTTTTGTAAAAAAAATATTTATTTTTCAATTATTTAAAGGTCAATAATGGACTTTTCCAACTCGTTGATATGGTGGAAACTTTCACCAAGCAATCAATGTTGCTCTTCTGATCGCTGAACCGCAACTTGGATAATTATCCTTTCTCGGAGAAAAGTTTAGTTTGGGGCGACTTTGCGACGACTGGATTTTTTAAATTAAAAGCTTTGGCTGGCTCTTCTGCATTTCGGCCTAACTCAAACTGCTGATTGGACAAGGGAAAAGTACGAACGTGGAGGATAATCAATTGTTATGTGGGTTAGTGCGAGAAGGAGGCAGAGAGCAGGACCAACACCACCTGTCGCCCTCGGGAACGAGCAGCCATTAGCTGCTGATGAATGACCGGGAAACGAAGCCAATTTCATTGCGCTGTTGCGTTTCAATCTATCCACTCTGTCCATTTGTCCCACGTCTACGTATTCGCGGTCGACTACCCTCATCTCCCTGCCTCCGCACATGATGGACTTTGCAAAGGACGATTTCAAAATTTACAGCCTTAAGATCAAATAAATATCAAGCTGAAGTTTCTATTGATGTTGAATCTTATACTAAAGTATTGGAAGCTGGTCACATTTTGATTGGTGTGACTAGTTGTAGTGTTTATGATGCGGACTCTTTGTTACGCTGTTATAAATGCAATGGTTATAATCATGGTTCTAAACAGTGTAAAAAAGATTTTCCCAGCAAACACTAAAATATAACAGTGATATAACGGCAACATAACAGTATAACATAGAATGTAACCGTAAACATAAGTGGTATATTGCATTTATGTTAAAATTTCCGCCTCAGAATATAACACTAACATAACTGTGATATAACTCCGTTATACTAATGTTATATAAATGATATATTGCCGCCACATAACATCAATATAACATAATATATAACTGTAACATAACTGTTATATGACTCTGTTATACCAATGTTACATAAATGAAATACTGCTTCAACATAATAACAGTATAACATAAATTTTATATCGAGCGTTCAAATAAAAACCTGGGCTCAGGAGGCTGTGGAATCTTCTTTTGTTTTTTAATTTTCCAGCGTAGAATTTGACATTACGAAATGTCAATATTGTCAAGCGAAAATCTCCTTTGACTTCACTTAAAAACCTGCTAAAAGTTAAAACAAGCGCCACAGTACAGAGTAATAGCCACAGCAGAAATGCGCAGTGACCCAAAGCAGCCATAAAATCAAAAATTTGGGTGGGAAAATATCTAACCTCAAATCTTTTTGACATTTCATAAACGATAAATGACTGCAAACAACTATTGCCGGATCCGGTTACACTGTTCCCATGTTCAAATTTAAAGCACTGCCAACTGGGCCAAGATTTTTAAATGAACGCACGATAGTTATATTTATGTTATATATTTATTTATATTACACTTTTTAGTTGTGATAGGTAAATAAAAAATATAGTTTTATTTTTATACGCTTTATTATAATAAGTATTGCAAGATTAAAACATTTTATTCAATTTTGACATTATAAAGTGACATTATTGATTCCATAGTAACACGCATAAGTAGTGATTTATTCACTTGTGAATTAAAACGGTTTTAATTCACTAGTGATTTAAAAATTATTCCACTATTGATTTAAATAACTTTAATGAATACCAACAAATACTTTTATTTAAAATAAATGTTACAATTACTGAGGCTACTGAAATGTACACCATATCTATCATTAATAGTTTTCTGTACTTGCGAAAAACGTCAATGGCAGGAATAGAGTTACTTCCATTGATGATAGTAAATGTTCAAAAAGCAGTGTCTAAAAACTTTTCCATTTCTTCGAAGCTGAAGACTTTAGATTTCTTTGGTCTGTGCCCTACAGAGTGTTGTTTTAAGAAAGCAGATACCTGATGAAATCTACAACAATTATTTATTAGTTCAAAACTTATTATAAACAATATAATCCTCACAAACCTGCTTATATCGATATTTTCTTTAACAGATAACATTTTCTTCAGTTGGGAATAATACGCCCACAATGACAAAGATTTTGCATTTTTGGATCGTTCAGAAATATAAGCCAAAATTATTCTCTCGTCTACTCCCCGTGGCATCCTTCCGCTTCCTCCATTCACAAAAATTTGAATACTCTTTTTCGTATAATTGTTTAGATTTTGCTGGCACCACTTTATTTATAGCTTCTGAAGCTTCTTGAATGACCAATTCAGGCACGAAAACCTGGTTTTCCTCTTTAAAATCGCTGATTCTAGCCATTTTTTTCCATACGCGTTACAATTCTGGCACTTTTGCAAATAAATAAACAACTCGTTGTTATGGAAATTTGATTCGCATGTGATATGATTTGTATAGACCGAACGGTTAATTTTAACATTTTCTTGCATTTTTTGGTAAATTTTGGTCAAAATTGAATAAAAAAATATATACGACACGTGAATTAAACCTATTAATTTGCTCGAAGAATTAATCCACTCGCTTGCGCTCGTGGTATTAAATTTTCTTCTCGCAAATAAACAATGGTTTAATTCACTTATTGTATAATATTTATTACATTCTAATAATAAATTACTAAATATAGTAAGAAACAAGATCGATCCCGTCCCAGAGCTTATTAAAACTCTAATTAAATTTGGGCTCACATATAGTTACCTACTAGTGCACTATAATAAACCGATTAATATAAACACTTCTAGATATGTACTCTCGTCTATAAAAAATAACAATAATAAAGTATAGAAATAAATAATACAAATTTCATAAAAAGTACAGTACCTATTAGGTTATTACCCCATCTCGCAACTCCTCTGTAATTATAACAAAAGAAAAGATTATCTAAAAACTATCCAGCAAAAAATAAACAAATATAAAAAAATAAATAAAGTATAACCCGTATACTATATCTTCCATTACACAAGTCGAAATTTTTATTAAACTATTTAACTAGCTATGTATTTAACGAACACAAAATCAGTAAATTTCTAAATATGTATAATTTTTATTATTTTGCTTCTTGCACTGAAGTTGCTGTTTCGCGGAGCCAAGTAAGCGAAGCCATTTCTCCACGATTGCGTTTGGTCTGGTTAATAGATGCTTCGTTTTAAAACACTTTCGTCGAAATTTTTTCCAGTAATCGTTTCTGCAAATATGTACATGTAATTAAAGTACTTAAAATAAAAATAACCTGATTTAAAAATAGTTACATTACAATAAGAAAACAATACAAAACGAAATACTCTATTCACAATTATTACGAGGTCTTTTTCAAATTCTTTATTGTGTTATAAAGTTATCCTTTCGGTTATCCATTAAACCACGCAAAATTATCCAAAATTTGTTATTATTTATTATTAAAATAATAATAATAATTAAAAATTAAAATTAATTGTAATAAATGTACCGATGTTAAGGGCTTTAATGTTGTCAGGAAAACATTAAAAAATAAAACAAAACTAAACCTAACAATATGCGTTTGGCCTTACAGCATTTTCGGAAACAATTAACATCTGAAAAACATCTGTTGCAGCGACCGTAAAAATGACGAAGTTCCGAATCCACTACCTGCACTTATCTTTATCACTATCTTTATCTAACTCACAGCTTCTTATACTTTTTTTCTCTTTAGAACATCGTCTAAAATTTAATTTCCAAAATTCGACAATACTCTTATTTATTTGATTTGGAATTTTGTGAATAACTTGTCCGTAATTTTGAATTCATTATACTGAGAATTTTTAAAGACGATTTTTCTCAGCGGTAAGTCATAGTCCCTCTCTAGGTAACAGAATATTTTACAGATGTTTTAAAAATAGGCATTGGCATTGTTTTTGTTATTTAGAAAAAAAAATAATCAATTTGAGTAGTCGCTGCCTGTTTAAGTCCAAGCAAGGCGCAACGAGTTGTTATTTAAAAAGTATTGAAAGTTCGCATTCTTCATAAAATCTATCAACAACTTGTTCTAAGGGCTTAGCGTTATATTTTACCCGCTTTCTAAACTTTTGCATAAAATTTTTGTACTTAAAACAATTAAATTCACCTAACAACCTCAAGTGTTTAACATCTTCACAAGAGCAGCAAAAATTGTGAACATTTTAGGGTTTCTCACTTACCTTTAGAATATGAGCAGAACAACACCAAAAGATTAACACCAGAAGACTGGAAAGCCTAAACTAAAACAACAAACTAAACACGCACTTAACTATTAAACTTCAGGGCAGATATCGTGACTATTGGTACATAACGAAAATGCACGAACGTTATTTCCGAAATTTTATCACAAGGATGTAACAACGTTGTATTAATGTTATGTCATAACGTTGTATTGATGTTATATAACAACGTACTTACTTTGTTATGTTAACGTTATATAACCACAATATTGCTGCATGATGTAACGTCAAAGTAACAACGTTATATTACGTTAATATAACGAAGACTTATTACATTAACTATAACCTGTTACTAAGAGGTTGCATAACATGTATATAACTGTAATATAAATGTGTTATATAATGTTGTAATACTTAAGTTATATAACTGTTATAGTTGGTGTTTGCTGGGTTGTTTGTCCTCTTTGTGCTGGCCCTCACATGGTAAAAGATTGTTCCCAATCTAAAAATGATGATTCTCGCTGCTGTTCTAATTCTTACAATTTTAGATCTTCACAACGACTAGACATTCCAGTCAACTATGCGGTATGGGATGTGGATAAGTAAACTTGCATTAAGTAAACTAAAATCTGATGTCTTTAATTTACCTTCTTCTACACCTAGTGCAAACAGAATTGTTACAAAATCTTCTACAGAACCACTATTGGCTGACGTCTCTGTTGTTTCAACAGAGTTGTTTTGACTATCGAATGACTTAAATATTTCACAAAATCATAGTAATACTATTAATTCATCTAATTCCTTCAACTCCTCTTTTCTGAAATTTTCTTTGTATTATCAAAATGTTCGTGGCATAAATCCGAAGTTAAAGCACTTGGCTGACTCCTCTTCTGCATGTACAGTCACCCAAAATGAAAATGACGCGTCCATAAACGAACGCTTGCCGTGCAATCCCGATCCCTTGACCGCAGCCAACCCGCAGGGGTTGGCTCTGCGAAGTCGGTTAAATTAGTTGCGCATTTTTATGCTGAACAATCACCAGAAGGAAAATTTTATGTGTCATTTTTAGTTTGTGAGTTATTGGGGAAAATAAAACATTTTTAATTTTCGTTTTTATTTTTTTAAGCGAAAACTAAGAAAACTAGAAGATTTAAAGTAAGACATTCTTCAGGCACTTTTTTACAAAAAATCTAAATCTGTCATCGCCTTTTCCAAAACGTTCTTCATGTCATAGTTACAACACTCAACTTTGGTTTTTCTTTTTGTTCCTGATTACAACAATGTATCACATGATATTATCGAATCTTACATGCTGATTGAAATTAAGAAAAAAGCGTTTTTGCCAAGAGTGCTTTGGAAAAAAACGCCAAATTTTTTTTTAACAAACTAACTTTTGACAGTTCTATTAAATATGCAAGCAGTATTTTTATAACTTTGTCTTGTTTTGTTTTGGAAAAAATGAACTTCTAGCTTATTATGTCGTTTAGTTTTTAAATAAGTACGCTTGGCGGAAATGTGAACCTTCCAGATCCAAATTCAATTAAACTTCCAAAGTCTATTTTGTTTAAAAACAAAATTGTTGCCGTTTTTTCTAAAGTACTCTTCGCAAAAATGCTTTTTTTCTATTTTGATCAGTATGTAAGATTTGATCGTGATACATCGTTGTAATCAGAAATAAAAACACTTTTCAAAAATACAAAAATCGAATATGGCGTCTATAAGAAAACCCAAAGTTGAGTGTTGTAACTCTGACATCAAGAACGCCTTGAAAAATGCGATGACAGATTTAGATTCCTTGCAAAAAATTGCCTAAAAAACGTCCTAGTTAAAAAATTACAAATTTTTGTTTTTTTTCCAAGTATTCAAAAACTAACAATGACACATCAAATTTTCTTTCAGATAATTGTTCAGCATAAAAATGCACAACTTTGCCCCATTTTAACCGACCATAGTGGAGCTCGAAAAACGGGCACCCTGTATACACAAATTTGAAAAAATTGTTAGTGCCATTTAAAAATAAAATGAAAAACCTTATTTTTTATTCTTTTTTTTAATTTTTTTTAATTAAAAAAAGGTACATAATTTTTAGTTAATTTTTTTATGGCTCTTGTATAAGACTTACTTGTAATACTGTGTTTTTCTCATGCCATTTCATAAAAACATTAAAACTATTACCCGTTATAACTTGGTTACAATTACGAATATTTAAATCGAGATACGAACTGGTCTGAGTTAATAAGTTAACTTAGGAACAACATTCAATTGTAAAAAACAATTTTGTTTATTATTTTTCTTAAAAATTGAATATCAAATTTGTGCTACGTGGACGGTGTACCCAGTATAGTGCAACCTTAAACTCTTCCTTTGCAACCAGAATTGATAAATTTTTAGATTAAATTAAATTTGGACTTGGACTAAAATTTCAAAAAATAAAGCCACCCTTAACTAAAAAACGAATCGACAAAGACTTATTAAGACTGTCTAGTTTTGAAATAAAAGCACGGTATTACGTAGAATTATGATAATTAAAAAGTTTGTTAAAAACATTGTCAAAAAGCAATTTTATTACAAAACGGAGTTAGAACAGAAATTTTATCTTATTAGCTTATTAAAGTTTCTAATAAAGTCATTTTGTAATGAATAAAAGAAAAAAGGAAGAGCGGCCATTCCGTTACAGCTTGAAACTTTTCTCTGCAAGAATTTCGCCGTATTTAACTGGTTTTTGTGCAGCTCCCTCCTTTTGAAATTCCACCTCTCGCTACTTTGCATTCATTGGCGTTTCTCCATCGAACGTGAAATCAAGAAAACAATCCTGAAGGCACAAAGCCACCCGGCGCTAATAAAACCGTTACAGCGTGCTTAATTAGTTCCAGTAATGCACATCTAAATCATTTTAATCGTCGAACTTTGAATTGGCAGATAAATAATAATCGTACAAAGCCAGTGTTCGATAAGGAGTCCCGTCTTGTCATCAGATACGTGTCTGTGGGCTCACAAAGGATCAT